>JAWNNJ010000655.1:0-647395 GCA_035045125.1 Hypselothyrea guttata
AAAGTAACATGTCCATTGGACTCAGAATTTTATACTTAACTTAATATTTCAGGTTCTTCTTCCTATTCACTTCCTTTCTTCTTCTTTATCTAATAATTTCTTTTTTTTTAATTTTTTTTTAAAACAAATTTTTTTTAAATTAAAAAAAAAAAAATTTTTTTTTTAATCCTTGTCGCCAATGTAAGATCCGCACGCTGTACGCTTTATTAGATATATATTTATATAATCCACTTAGTACTGCTCGCTGCTGTAGCTCAACTAGAACTAACTTTATATTCGAAATGCCTGGAACCTCTGAACATTGTGTGACGTATATTTCACAGGTTCCTACACTGGGTATCAAAACTAATAGCGCCAAATGGGAGCTCATTTCGTGTTATTCCGATGAGTCTCAATTTGATGTTTTCATATGCCAAATTCGTGTGGGATCTGCCACGCCTCCTTCTGGGTGTTACTTACATTTGCCCTTAGCACTAACTTAATAGAGCCCTTTGTACTTTTTTAAAGTATAGGGTCTAAGAACATAATTGAATGTCTGTTCATTTAATGATTTACTTTAAAATTCTAGATTATCGAAATTATCTCAACTATCGAGCAAATAATCGATGTTTGTTGCAGCCAGAAAACTATCGATAATATCGAAAGTGCCTCGACAGTTTTAGTGAACAGTGCCTCGACTTTTATGGGATTAAAGGATTTACTTTTAAATTCTAGATTATCGAAACTATCTAAGCTATCGAACAAATAATCGATGTTTGTCTGGGCGGAAAAATATCGATATTATCAATAGTGCCTCGATAGTAGTAGCTCACTAGTAGGCTTCACTTTTAAATTCTAGACTATCGAAACTAACTAAACTATTGCGAAAATAAAAGATCGAAACTATCGATAGTGCCTCGATAGTTTTAGCGAACAGTGCCTCGACTTTTATCGTCGCCTGAACAACAAAAACAGCAAACACAAATCTGAAGTGAAGAGTTGACTTTGATAAATCGCTGAATGAGAATGCAAAAGTCAGAACTGAGAACTCGCTGATAATACTACGATATACGTACATATATACCTATATACATATATATATATATGTATACATATATACATTATGCGTCGCTGCGTCGCTTTCTTCTGCCTCTTGTGTGCATGTGAGAAGATAAACAACAACAATAGGCAGAAATCACAAATAAAGCAGAAGAAGAAGCAGAAGAGCGCGCCAAGTTCCGTTTGTTTTCGGTTCTTGTCTCAATGAACTTACACACACACACACACACACACACACACACACACACACACACACAAACATTCATACACGTGTAGTCGCACTCTGAAATATTCATATACTACAAACAAAAAAATATTAAATGAACATAAAATAATAAAAATAAACATAAAAAAAAATAAAATAAAAACAAACATAAACAAATTAAATGAAAATAAACATATAAAAAAATAAAAATAATAATAAACATACAAAATCAAATGAAATAAGCATAAATAAATAAAATAAAAATAAACATGAAATGAATAAAATTCAATTAACCTACAAAAAATAAAATAAAATTTACCATTAAAAAATCAAGCAAAAATAAACATAAAAAAAATCAAATATAAATAAATTACAAAAAGAATATAAGAATATAATCAACTTTATATATTACAAATAATTACAAATTTATTAAATATATTTATGAATATTTATTAAATATATTTATGATATGATGATATAATCAACTTTACAAATAATTACAAATTTTTTAAATATATTTATGATAACCGGTTAAATTACTTAATTATATTTAAATATATTAAATGATCTGCTCCACCCAATCTGTTTTTAATATGGCATATTATTAAATTTATGTATTTTTTATTTTATTGTTTATGTTTATTTAAAATTAGTTTTTAGATATTTCGCACAACATTTAAATTATCAAGAGCAAAAAATTCAAATCAAACGCAAATTTAAGCAGAATAATTATTTAATAATAAATAAAATAAAATATATAAAAGTAGGCAGGCAGGGGGCGCGGTGGGGCAGTGGGAGGGGCAGGGGCAGGGCAGAGGCTCAACCGTTGACAGACGGCGCAAAATTGATACTAAAAGGTGTTTGAATTGTGATTTCATCATCGCCACTTACGGCATGACAGAAAAGCCAAAAAACCAAAATAAACCAAAATAACAACAAAAAAAGAGAAAAAAAATAAAAAAATAAAAAATGAACAGAAAAAAAAAACGCTCTTAAAACGTTTTGCGGCGACAACACAACAAACTTGGAAAAGTGGAATTTTCAAAAACGTTGTGCGATAAATTTGTTGCATTTATTTTTGTTGTTGTTGTTGTTGTCATTGTTGTTGTTGCTGATTTTGTTGTATTTTTTTTCAACGTTTTTGTTTCTGTTTTCTTTCCATTTTGTTTCGTTTTACAAAACACCTATGGCAACAACAACATAATTATTGACAGCAATAACAAAAAATAAAAGTAATAGCAACAGCAACAACAACAACAACAACAACAACAACAACAATAGTATTATTAATACATATAATAGCAACAACAACAACGACGACAACATTATCGCCACCTAGAGACAATATAATTGTAAATCTAATTTATGCACGCACCTAAATAGACAGACGCAAGTCACACACACGCACACACACACACACACTCATACACACATATATATACATAAATATATATATGTATATAAATATATATCTTTAAATAAAAACGCATAAAAAGTTCAAAAATTAACCCTGTTTTTAACAATTATTAAATGGCTACAGGGTATTACAAAAATATATTAAAAGCATTTTTATTAATTAAAAAAATAATAACCCTCTTTTTACCCAATTTTTAATAACTACAGGCTATTAAAAAAATACATTTAAAATTAAAAAAAAAATAGCATAACAAAAGAATAAATAAATAAATAAACGAAAATAACTGCGTTTGGTGCCAAACAAATTTAATAAAAATATTTAATTAAAAAAAAATTCTCAAATAAAAAATTATAAATTAATAAATAAAGTTATATTTTACAGGGATTTTTTTTAGCAAAAAAAAAAAATTAAATAAATAATTGCTGCATTTAGTATTGAAACAAATTCGATTTAAAATAATAAAAATAAAATTATGTATTTAAAAAATTTGCATTCAAAATAAAACAAAATAATAATAATTAGTAAAAATTTAAATAAATAAAACTAAATAAAAATAAAAAATAAATAAAAATAAACTGCATTTGGTGCCAAACAAATTCGACTAAAAAAATGCGTAAAATATGAAATAAATAGCTAGATTGCAGGTAAATAATATTTAAAAAAATATAGCTAGATTACAAGTAAATAACATTATTAAAATAGCTAGATTACAAGTAAATATGTTAAATAAATAGCTAGATTACAAGTAAATATTAAAAACAAAAACTAGCTAGATTACAAGTAAAAATTCTGCAAAATTCTTGAAATTTTTGTATGCAAATAAAAGAGATGAAATCTAGCATTTAATGTAGCTAGATTACAAGTAAATATTATTAAATAAATAGCTAGATTACAAGTAAATATTGTTTAAAAAAAATTAGCTAGATTACAGGTAAAAATTCTGCAAAATTCTTGAAATCTTTGTATGCAAATAAAAGAGCTGAAATCTAGCATTTAATGTCTGTTCAGATGAAGCTAATTTGGCTGATCATTATCGCTATGATAATGGGCATTAGCATTTATTTGTCTTATGCCAGTTTTAGCGCTGAAGCACAAAACAATTTCGCACTGCAATTACACACGCTAGAAACAAAACGGGAAGGCTGCAGTCGAGTGCACCCGAGATTGCTCTCTAGAACCATTTATTAAATAACATTAAAAATAATTGGGCAATTTAAAAAAAAAATTAGTTATTTCTTAACAAGTTTGAAATAATTTTAGAGCAAATTTTAGAAGTTGCTTTTTTTAAATATATAATTTATTTTTAATTTTTTTTAAATATTAAATATTGCATCTAAATTGTACAAATAAAAATTTGATAGAGTCGATGGCCTTAGTAGCTAGCACTCCCTTCCTTTAGTTATTATATTTTTTTTTTTTATAATAATTAATCTTGTAAATAAATAAATAATAAAAATTTCATGGTTCTCAAAGTTAGTCTAAACTTATTGTAATCTTTAAATTACTTTCAATGTCCACATGCTGTAAATACCCCTTGAGAGCAGTTGCAAGTGCAGGCAAAGAATGCAGGGAGAAAAATCAAATAAAGAAAATGCATTTCCGTGCCTATGGCAAATGGCGAAATGCATCAAATGTGCAGTTTTATGGCCAAGTGCAAAGTATGATTGCGAGTGGGAGAATCCGAGAATTGCGACTGAGGAGAGGGAGAAAACTGAGAAACTGCGAACTTGTTGATGTTTTAACACCCTGTACTTTGAACAAGCACAAAAGGGTCTATTAGGTTGGTGCAAATAGGAAAGGAAGGCGTGGCAAGCCCCACAATGTATATATTTTCTTGATCTCTATCAATGTGAATTGAGTTACGATCAGATAAGAAACAGTGAAGATATGCAACAGAGAATTTATGTTTATGCATATACCCAAATTACAGATTCTCCTTCTGCCGGTTACGCCCGACTGTAGCCTGCCGATCGTAGCTTATGGCAATCGACGTGAATTGAGTTACGATCGGATAAGAAACAGTGAAGATATGCAATAGACAATTTCCAGTATACACAAATTACAGCTTCTTCTACTGTCGGTTACCTCCGACTGTAGCCTGCCGATCGTAGCTTATGGCAATCTCTATCGACGTGAATTGAGTTACGAACGAGTAAGAAACAGTGAAGATATGCAACAGACAATTTCCAGAACAGGTTCTTCTACTGTCGGTAATCTCCGACTGTAGCCTGCCGATCGTAGCTTCGATAGAAATTACCTATCGATGTGAATTGAGTTACGAACGGATAAGAAACAGTGAAGATATGCATATGCTTGTTTTTGTCGGTTACATCCGACTGTTTTCATTTTTTTTTTTTGTCTTTTTCTTGTTGCACTCAACTGGCAAAGTATTCAATGTGCAATTAAAATTTATTCTAATTATTCTCGGGCTGTTTTTTCTAGTTTTATTGGTGTTCTGCATTGCGCAAGGTACGCAGCGCGTACAAAAAACAACAGATGAACAACGTACCGTTCCGGCTCAGACAAACACTGCCAAATGCTCCACATGATGGAGATTTGATTTATATATAGATATATGGAAGATATATGGAAGATATGATGGATTAACTATATGAAGTTGACTCAACGGTTGTATAAACTAATTGGAAACGCGTTCAACGCATCCGATGCGTTGCCTGCAACTGCCAAAAAAAAATTAAAAATAAATAAATCCAATTCGAAAACTCAGAGCGAGCGTTAAAAGCTGAGATTCGATCGTACAATTTAGGTTTGCTTACAAATTTTAATGCGAAAATGGCAAATTTATGAAAAGTCGCAACGCAACAACAACAACAACAACAACACCAACAAAAGATAACTGGCAACGCGACAAATCTATAGACCAGTGTTGACAAATGCTTTTTTTTTTTGTTTTTTAAGCAGTTTTTGATCGAATTAACAACTAAATAAATATTAAGAAATTTGCAAAATTAACTAGAAATAACAATATTTTTTTTTATACTTTTCGTTGACAACTTAAATCTAATCTGGAAATCCAGATATTAATTATATTTAAAACTTGCATAATTTTTACGTACCGTTATAAAACACACAAACTTTGAAGTTAAGGCATATTTAATTAAATTAAATATAAAAGAGGGTTAATTTTTCGCTAGTTCAAAAATCTCCAGAACATTTTCTTTAAAATAGTTTCCAAATCTGGCAGATCCAACTTTGACGGATTTTATTTTTCGGCGATTGTAATAGAGGCATTAACCGAGCACTACACTAAAAATAGTTGCCACTATTTGCAAAAATAAAGGTTCTATATTTTTGCTTTGCTGAAAATAAAAGAGTTGCCACCATTTGCAAAAAGAAAATCAGTTGTTTTCCTCTGCAGGATATCCTATATCCGTCTGATCCGTCTAATGGTTTTAAATCGAGCACTACAATAAAAGAGTTGCCACAATTTGCAAAAAGTTGTATTATTTTGCTTTGCAGGATATCCTACGTGCGTCTTATCGGCTTACTGGTTTTGAACCGTACGCTACAATAAAAAGAGTTGCCACTATTTGCAATAAAAAAATTATATTTTTTTGCTTTGCAGGATATCCTATGTCGGTTTGACAATAAAAGAGTTGCCACCATTTGCAAAAAAAAAAAGATCTGTTGTTTTTTTTTTTTTAGCTTACTGGTTTGGAGGTTCTTCAATTGCATAAAAAAATTGTTAACTTAAAATTTAGACATAATATTTTACTGGTTAAACAGAAGCAATATTTTGAATTCAACGAATGGGCAACACTGATTTGCAGCTTCCATTTGAGGCTTTATAAATTTAAAGAAAAAAGGCTAAAAAACAACTAGAATTGCCGCTAGCTGCTGCTGCAGAATTGTGCACTGAAAACAGCCAGATTTGGCGGGGCAAAAAAGGAGCAGCGGGGGGGATGTGCTCATCACTGGCTGGCTTGGGGCAACTGCAACATTTTGCTCGCTCGCTTGTCAATTAGATTGTCCGCCGCCTTTGTACATGATTAGCGATTTTGTCACCATTTGGTGTTGTTTGTTGTTTGTGTTGTTTGTGTTGTTCGCTCTGCGCTTAAACTAACTAAATTTGTAATTATCACAGCTTGCCACTTACCGACGCCGCCTTTCCACATCCATGCTGCTTGCTGCTTGCTGCTTGCCTCTGCTGATCTCTTTTGGGATATATGGCTTAGCTTCGATTCCGCATGCAATCGGATTATATAGCGCCTATCGGGATTAGTCTGCGGATCTCCGATGCTTCCACCTTCGTAATACTTTCGAGACTGTTGCTTCTTTATCGCTTGATCTGCGCTGCAGTTGAGTCTTTATTTTTAGCTTTATTTTTGTTAGCTTTTGATATGCTGCGTTTTTAGCTGTTTTCAGCTGTTGATCCTGCTTTTGTTGATATTGCTGTTTGCAGCCAAGACTTGTTCTGATTTGGCTTTTATTTATTTATTTATTTAGCTGCTTTTTCTTGCTGCTGCTTTGGCTTCAGCTGCACAACTGTTTTGCATTTAACGATGGGTTTTATCAGCTGGCAGCGCTTTTTAGTTGGCGCTTCTGTTTTAGCCGCTGCTCGCTGCACAGTTAATACCGATCTGTGCTCGATCTCGATAACTTATTGGGCTATCGAAATTGCAGCTATCGAAATTGTTGCTTCGATTCTCGCTGCCTCTTATTGTGTATGTTGCAAGATATAAGATAATACTTAATGCCTGATCGCAGCTGTTGATCTTGGCTGCCAGTTGTATTTATATATATATATCTTCTGATTCTGCTTTATAGAGTCTGCTTAATCCTTTGAGCTTTCAAGCTTGTTGCAGAAGTTATTGTTGCTGCCTTTTGTCCAGAGATTCTGCTTTATGTTGCTGCTTTAGCTGCATCAGTTTTAGCTGCTTCTTTAGCTGTTTTTTCTGCTGATTCTTTAGCTGCTTCTTTAACCGATCTCTGCTGATTCTTTAGCTGCTATTAAAGATGATCTGTCGTGATTCTTTAGCTGCTTCTATAGCCGATCTCTGATGATATTTTAGCTGCTTCTTCTGCTGAATCTTTAGCTTCTTTTTCAGCCGATCTCCGCTGATTCTATAGCTGCTTCTTTAGCCGATCTCTGCTGATTCTTTTTCAGCCGATCTCCGCTGATTCTTTAGCTGCTTCTTCAGCCGATCTCTGATGATATTTTAGCTGCTTCTTCAGCTGATTCCTCTGCTGATTCTTTAGCTTCTTTTTCAGCCGATCTCTGCTGATTCTCTAGCCGATCTCCGCTGATTCTCTAGCTGCTTCTTTAGCCGATCTCCGCTGATTCTATAGCTGCTTCTTTAGCCGATCTCTGCTCTGCAGCTCTTCTATACTTGCTGCTCCTTCGATATGAATCTTTCGGCTTCCGTTGAGTATTGTTGCCCCTTCCTCTCGAGCTGCTGCTGATCTTGCTGCTGTTCCTGTTAGTATGCAGGCTTGCCTCCTTGCCTCCTTGCGTTGCAGTTGCCTGCAGCTAGAAATGCAGAGATTTTAGTAAAATTCTAAGCAGATTTTAAGATGCAACTTTGAGCTTTTTGGCCAGCTTTTGCTTGTGGCTTACCTGGTGCTTGCAGCCGCCGCCAGTTGTGGCTGGAAAGTGGAAAGAGGAGGGGCAAGAGTGAATTCCAAGTTTAAGGCAATTGTGGCACATGACTTGTTGCATGTTGCATGCTAGACATACCTGATGAGCGAAGTGCAATTTGCAAATTTTGGGCAGCAGGATGCAGGCGAATGTTGCAAGTGTTGCAAATTATTTAAATGAAATCTGCCAAGTTGCAGCGACGCCAACGCCGACGGCAGCGCCACATACGGGCTCAGCCAGCAGCGCAGCTGAGCCTGGGCAGCGGGCAGCGGCAGAGGCAGCGACGCCGACAGCGACAACGAATTCCAGTTTATTTGCAACAATTAATTGTTGCAACTTGCTGCTAAGTTTGACTTGTGTTTTATTTTGTTTTGTTTTGTTTTTTTTTTTGTTTTGTTTTATTTGTAGTTTTTTTTGGCGTTTGCAATTTTTGGCGATGGAAGCAGCGAAGCCCGTTTGCTCTGCTGCTGCGCTGCTGCTGCTGCTGCTGCTGCTGCTGCTGTCGTTGTCGTTGTGTTTGTAAACATGCAATGTGTGTGGCACTTGAATTGTTGTTGTTGCTGTTGCTGTTGTTGACGCGCCGTACGCACATGCAACAGTTGCACAATTGTGTTTTGGTTTTTTGCGCGGCACACACACACGCACACGCACACACACACACTTTGGTCCACTCGAGCGGATTCTGGGCTTTATTTATTTTGTGGATTTTGTGGATTTAGTCGAGGAGACAAATCCAAATGGCAGCGTCACAGCAATTGTTCACCTATTTAGCGATCGCACTAAATATTCCCTGACAAATATACCGAAAACGCTGGCATGGTCACACCTATTCGTTTGCCGCTTTTTTTTTTAGTATTTTTCTTGTTGCTTTCTTTTAGTATTTTGATCGTGCTGCACAGCGCTGCAAAGTTATCGCCGGCGAATATATATCGATAGAATCGTTACTGTTAACTGCCCGATATATCGATTTTATATGTTCAAATTCGTTGTTTCACTGCATGCTCGATGTTATAACGATACATCGATGTTTTTTTTTTTAAACATCCGAGGTTTGAGTTAACAACCATCGATGTACCCACTATCGATTGCTTTGCAGCCCTAGTGCTGAATTGCCATTTGGTATTTGGTAATTATCAATTAATTTAATTACGTAAATAAAATACTCCCGAGTTGTCATCTTAATTTTTTTCCGACCAAAAAACAACCCAAATAATAATAATATCGAAATTATTTTACCAGCTCTATTGCATATGCGTAGTAATTTTTGCGCCGATAACAGCTGCAGTCAGTGTTGCCAGAAATTGCTAAACTTGCAACACAAAGAACACCGAAAAATATTTTAACGAAACACAGATAACAAATTAAACAAAAATACATAAAAATAAATAACACAAATATACTCATATGCAATATTAGAAATAATTAAGAATAATAAAATATAATAAAATGCTAAAACCCGCCAAAATGGGCAACGCTGGCTGCTGTGCAACTTTGTGCGGTCATTTGACTATTTCGCAGTTATGGCCACACTGTAATTTGATCGTCCAGTTTAATTTGGCGCGCTTTCTGCTAAAATTTCGAATGCTTTGTAAATTAATATTAAAATGCCTAAAAATGTTTTATTATATATTTATTATAAGTAATATAAAATCTTGTATGTATATTATATTATAAATGGCTGGTATTGTAAGCTTTTGCTTACATATAAATTAAAATAGTGCATTAACTTATTTAAGTTGACTCATTAAAATTCATAAAATAAGTGCATAAATTATGACGTCATGTCTAGACTGCCATTTTGCTTGGCGCAATCTTCTTTCTCTCTTATCTCGGTTACTGTCGTCACATTCAAAGAAGCCCCATTGAGTGCAAACATTGGGTGTTGTCAGTGCTGACAGATATTTGGTTGCAAAAGTGGCTGAAATTAAAATAAATAATAAATAAAATGGCTTAAACAAAATAACTGCAAGTGCCGAAATGGCTAAAAAATAAAGCAATTGTTTCAAGTTTAAGGTCTAATAAGAGAACATTTTGTTTTCTTTTAAAAAACAACGGAAATACTAAACTCCAATTTAAGACATTTATTTTTTAATTATTTTTCGATTCTAAAAATCGTATGTTAAAAATATAGTTTAAAAGTAAAAGTTTATATTATATTGCATATTATATTAATTATAAAAAAATAAAACCAAAAAGCAGCACAAGAAAATCTAAAAATTGTTGTGGCATTTAAAAAAAATAGTGATCTTAAAATGACAAGATCTAGTCACAAAATGGCCAAAGTGGCAGCACTGGTTGTTGTTGCCAAAGCTCGGGCTCGGCAAGCGTTCGGAAGTTGTCGGCGCGAAAACCTGATTATGTTCGTTCAGTGGGCGCTGGAGAGCTTTGGGCGGCAGTATATGTAAGTGTGTGTGTGTGTGTGTATGTGCGTGTGCTTGTGGAAGTGGAACGAAAAGGGCTGTCCAGGCGATCGGCGCATGTGTGCGTGTGTGTGTGAGCTTGAAAGAGAGGCGAGAGCAAAGTGAGCGCAGCGTATTCGTTTGGCATTTTGTTGTTGTATTGGCGCTCATTTAATCGCAGTGCTGTCAACATCCGCTTTTCCCGTCAAATCTGGCTATTTTTTAATGTATTTTTAATTTTCATATATTTACAATATTTTTCAATTATATTTAAAATATTTTTTAATTATATTTAAAATTTTTAAATCCCATTTTTAAATTATATTTAAAATATTTTTAAATCCCATTTTCAAATTATATTTAAAATATTTTTAGATGACATTTTTAAATTATATTTAAAATATTTTTAAAGTATTTTTAATATATTATAAATATATTATACATTTTTTATATTATACTTAAAATATAGGATCAGGGTATTTTATATTCTGCTTCGCCTCCACTAGTTTTTAGCTACATTTGCGTATGATTTCCGCCAAATAATTGGCAGCACTGGCGCTGAATTGGCGCTCAGTTAACCGTTATATGGCAGGTAGGGGACAACACTGACGACGCCGACGACGACGACAGAGTTAAAGTCAGCGTCGGCGTCGGCGTCGGTCTCGTCAGTCGTTGGACGCGTCTCGTTGGCAGTGGACACGAACAAAGTGCATTTGCGAGTAGACAAATCGAATAAATCGAATCCTATAAAATCGTATGAAATTCACTTGTTAACTTGCTATAAATAATATAGCACAAATTTGAAAAGCACAAGCGCGCGCTCTACACGAATATATAGTAAAAATAATATATATATATATGTACATATAGCATCTGTATATAAGCGAAATAGTTTATGAATAGAACTATATATTTTTTGGCTTATTTTTTGGTGACACAAGCGCGCAAAAGTGCTTAAAAATAGTTCAATAGTAGCTAAGGCAAACAGCAAATCCTAGTTAATAATACTACATATACCATCAATAATACTATATTATCAATAACAATAACAAAATGGTCGAGACCGTCGTTACCGTTGAGCGCACAACCACAACAACAACAGGGCCACCTGGCGGCAATCCGGCAGCCGGCGATAATAACGGTTTCTGGGGCGCCATACGCCTCAATACGGACTATTACAGAACGCTACCGGGCATTTTAAAGATAATACAGCTGGTGAGTATCGAGCTAAAAACTGAACTACCGATTAAAGAACCCATCTAGCGAGTTAAGACCTAACTACGATTTACGTTAAGTAAAGTTAAGACCTAAACTGGCGAGTTACCATCTGAACTAGCAACTTAAAACCTTTCAATCGACCTAATTGTAATTGCATTTTGCATTTAAAGCATTTGTAGCGATTACTTGCTCGAGCGAGTAAAGATCTAAACTACCGAGTAAAGACCTAAACTGGCGATTTAAGACCTAGCTACGATTGAGGTTAGGTTCAGCTCGGATTCTTTCAAGTAAACTAAAGTAAAAATCGAAACTGGCGAGTAAAGACCGAAACTGGCGAGTAAAGACCGAAACTTGCAAGTTAAAACCTAACGAGCGACCTAATTGTGATTGATGTTAAGTTAATCTCTGCCTGCTTCAAACATTTGTAGCGCTCACTTGCTCGAGCGAGTAAAGATCTAAACTAGCGAGTAAAGACCTAATACAGCGAGTTAATATTAGCGATTTATGACAAGCAAAGTGGTTAAGCTTAAGTTGAGATCTAATCGCTTCAAGCATTTGTAGCGATAACTTGCTCGAGCGAGTAAAGATCTAAACTAGCGAGTAAAGATCCAAGCTAGCGAGTAAAGACATAATACAGCGAGTTAATTTTAGCGATTTATGACCTAAGCAAGCAAGTGATTGAGCTTAAGAAGTTCTAGCGTTAACTATATCGATCGTGTACTGTAGAAATACATACTGTATGTACATATGTATGTATATCTATGTATGTATGTATGCATACATTGCGCATACGCCCTGTGTGTGTATGGTTATCGTCTGCTTTGATATGCTGTGTAAATTGAAGTTTTATCTATAGATGTCTCCGTATCGTATCGTCAATTAATGCACATTTCATGGCCTCCAACCGTCTGTCCATATGTACATATGTGTGTGTGTGTGTCAGGATCTCATTAGTCGGATAAGATAGGCCCATAAAACCCCAAAATTTATGGAATTTATGCCCTTTGGCAGCTAACGAGGCCATGTGATCAAATAAAAAAAACGACAAAAAACCAAAACCATTTCAAATTGTATTTTGATCGCACTTATGCAATGCCAATAATACAGTAAGGCTTCCGATAGTGGAAAGAATAATAATAATTGTAAATAATAATAAATGTAAATTATTTGGTTCGTGATTTGTCAGTTGTGGCGCATTAATTGTTAATTTTCCAGTTGACCAAATTGTAACGACCAGCGGCAATTTAAATGGCAGCGGCAGCTGTTCGATTTCCCAAAATGTCACAGAATATAAATATGAAAATAATGATTTAAGCAAGGCGTGGGAAGCTGTTAGCAGTTAGCCCACAGTCCACAGCCCACAATCCACACTAACCACAAGCACAGCAGCAACAACAACAACAAAAGTCATAGCACGCAGCAATTGGACGCCAACTGCAAGCAAAACCAACAACATATCAATATACACAATACACACACACACACACACGCACGCACGCACACAGCTACACATGCACGTGTATGGCCGCCCACAGGTGGCCGCCAACACACAACAACAACAACAAACCACATTTTGCATTTGACACAAAGCTGCCAGCTATGATATTGTGCGGAGAGCGGAGGCCGCAGAGAGCAGCAACTGAGCTGCTGAGAGCAAAAAGAGCAAGAACACAACAACAACAAAGAAGAAAAGAGAGAGAGAGAAAGCACTGTAGATCAAGCAAGCAAAATGCAGCAGGTGTTTTTGTCTTTTTCTGGCGCATGCACAGCTCAACCCCTTCCCCCACCCCCTTCCGATTCAGCATTACCAAGCAATTAATTCAGTATTTTTCATAAGGACAATATACTAAAATTAAATTTATTGATTATAAAAAAAATTGCAGAAAATTTAATTATTTAATTTCTTAATCAATTTGTTTAAGTAATTCCTCAAATAACGGCTAATATGGCATTTTATTGCTCTTTTTCTAAATTTTAATTAACCAATTAATTTTAAAGTAAATAAAACTTAAAAAAATACTGCACAAACAACCGAATTTTTACAGTTCAAAACAAATAATAATAAACTGCCTGAAAATTATAAATATTATTTAGTTTGCAGAAACACAAAGCAATTGAAATCGTTTGTAGTAATGCCTAAAAATAAAACTAAAAAAAAATTGTTTGTAAAATACAAAATTTTGAAAATTCTTAGATTCAAAGCCATAGAAAAATTAAAAGCATTCTTTTGGAAATTTTAAAATACTTTATTTACAGAAACGATTTTATTAATTTACTATTCAATTTTTATTTATTTTTTAATTATTTTTATTTTTGATTATTATGGTTTTCTATTACTGTCTGTAGTTACTTATACCATAGGGTACAATAATTTCTTATACAATAATTTCTTAGTATAAATACAAATGTGTATATTTAATCCTACATTATGTGGGAGGGTAAATGAGTAATAATATAATAATAAAAATAATAATCATATATGTATAGATATATATATTTTTTAACTCATGCGGGCTATTTAAAACATTAGTTATTTTTACAATTTTTTTTAAATACATTAATACAGTCTGTTAGCAGTCTATACTAGCCCTTAGTCATGGCTACAGGGTATGGGACACAGGGTATGCGCTTGTAATAGATAATGGTAAGTGCCACGAATTGTGGCAGGAGAAAATCAATACGCCTGTTGAGTTGCAAATGATATAATTATCATTAAATTGTCGCATTATTCATGTATTATTGATTGCATTTCAAATGATGTGCCCAAGGACTGAAGGTCGAATGTGGAATGTAGAATGTGGAATCTGGAATGTAGAATGTGGAATCTGGAATGTAGAATGTTGAATGTGCAGAGGTTACGATTTTAGCAATAAATGCAAACTGCCTAAGTGCATAATCTAATCTAAGTACAACAATCTAGACAGCTGATAATCAGTCTATAAGTAGAAAAAAGAACAGATAAAATTGTTGGAAAAAACAAACAAACAAGCATAAATCTCGAACGAAATGATTTGAGCAAAGGAAAGGTAAAGGAAATGTAAAGGAAAGGTAAAGGAAAGGTGAAGGAAAGTTCCAGGAACGATAAAGAAAAGGCAATGGAAAGGTTGAGGAAAGGTAAAGCACACTTAATGGAAAGCTAGGGGAAATGAAAAGTAGAGCCAAAGGAAACCTAACAGAAAGGTAAGGAAAACCTAAAGGAAAGCTAAGGAAAATATTATAACATAGTAAAAGAGAGCTACAATAAAAGAAAGCTAAAAGAAGGGCAATGGAAAGATAAAGAAACCGTAAAGGAAAGCTAAGAGACAGCTAATGGAAAGTCAAAGGAAAGATAAAGGAGAGGCAAGGAAAAGTTTACGTAAAGGTAAAGGAAACCCAAAGGAAAGTTGAGAAAATTGTTATGAAATAGTAAAAGAGAGCTAAAAGATGGATAATGGAAAAAGAAGGAAAGGCAAAGTTAAAGGAAAGGCAATGGAAAAGTAAAAGAAAGCTAAAGGAAGGGTAAAAAATAGCTAAAAGTAAACTAATCGAAAGCTAAAGAAAAGGTAAAAGAAAGTTAAAATAATAAAGAAAGAAGAAAAGTAAAGAAAAGCTAAGAGAGAGCTAACGAAAAGCTACAGGAAAATATACAAATATTTTAGATAATGATATGTATGTATTGCACTTATTTGATAGAAACGACAGCTGCTTGCCTAATCAGCATGATTATGAAGATTAATACTTAATTGCCGCACTCTTGACTCTTTTTTCTTTGGTCATATGAATCATACGACTCGAGGCATTACTCATACGCCCCATGGGCGCGATAAAGATAAAGATCCGAGTTTTAATGGACTCTCATGGTCCTGTCGATTAATCACACTACAATACCATCCAGGGTGCTTTTCTTTTGTGCTTTTCGGTTATCGAGTGTAAAATACGTAAGTTAATGATAAGACGAAAGTCTGGCAATCGTATCGGCGTTGTATATAGGCCAGATAAGATTGCCTTCCAGTTGGCTTTCCAGTCATTGGTCAAACATTGACAAAACTTGTTAAAATACATAAAAAAAAAAATAAAACAAAAAAAATGAGGGAGAGACACGAAGACAAACATACAGACTGTCCGTCTGATATATTTATGTGTCGTACGCTATTTATGTCGTGCCATGGACGTTTTGTAAGCACTGTGCAAGAATCGTGCGGCTATATACATTAATATATATATATATATATTTAACCAATTTATATGCAAATTTCCGTGCGCGAAGATGAAAAGCAACGATAAGAACCGAAAATGAAACCGAACCAGCCACACCATTTATTCGACAAGTTTGTTGGAAATTTTTCATAATACACATTACGTAAGATAGATATATGTACATAGTTATATACATAGATATAACTTGGCATATAGCGGCTATATAGCTTTATAGTTTGGAAGTGCTCTCTATACATATTTATGGTCTACATTGTTATGGTCTAATTTTTTTTTATCGCTTTTTTGAATTGTCGCCAACATTTTTATGTGACAGAAATTTGCTACAACGATGAGCCACAGGTTTTAGCTTTAAACTAGCCAAATGTGCAGCACTACAAGATCGAATTTGTTGCTTTTTGGTTTGTTTTTTGTTTTAAATCGCGCCTTTCGAAAAATTTATAGAATTTTTTTTCTTTTTCTAATTTTTGGCAATTCTTTCAAAAGTTGTTACATATTTGTAGCTATAAGTTTTAAACCTAAACTAGACAAATGTGCAGCACTGCAAGATCGAATTTGTTGCTTTTTGATTTGTTTTTTTTGTTTTAAATGGCGCCTTTCCAAAAATTTATAGAATTTTTTTTCTTTTTCAAATTTTTGGCAATTCTTTCAAAAGTTTTTACAAATTTGTAGCTACAAGTTTTAAGCCCAAACTAGCCGAATGAGCAGCACTGCAAAATCGAATCTGTTGCTTTTTAGTTTGTTTTCGTTTAAATAGCGTCTTTCCAAAAATTCTAGAATTATATTTTTTTTAAGAATTTTCGGCAATTCTTTCTTACAAATTTTTACAAATTTGTAGCTACAAGTTATAAACCCAAACTAGCCAAATGAGCAGCACTGCAAGATCGAATTTGTTGATTTTTAGTTTGTTTTTTATCAAATCCCTCCTTTAAAAAAATGTCTAAAATTTCTATTTCTTTTCGGGATGTTTGGCAATTCTTTTTAACATTTTTTAAATTTTGTAGCTACAAGTTTTAAACCCAAACTAGCCGAATGAGCAGCACTGCAAGATCGAATTTGTTGCTTTTTAGTTTGTTTTCTTTTAAATCGCGCCTTTCCAAAAATTCTAGAATTATTTTTTTTTAAAGAATTTTCGGCAATTCTTTCTTACAAATTTTTACAAATTTGTAGCTACAAGTTATAAACCCAAACTAGCCAAATGAGCAGCACTGCAAGATCGAATTTGTTGCTTTTTGGTTTGTTTTTTATTTCGCGCCAATCGCAGGAATTCCAAGCATTTATGAATCGTCGATGTAAATGGCAAGAAATACTACGAATATATTATGTATGCAAATCTATATATATGCCTACGATATGTATATATGTATAGTTAACCAACACTAACCGATTAAGTACAGTCTGCGAAAAGTGAGCTCATCTTGAAGTTGTTGACAATTGGCTTTGCTATTTACAATATGTTAAATATTGTACAACAAATAGCGATAACTGAAGAACAGAAAGTAAACAATTCGCAATTGTTTACGTTTTGGGTTTGTTTCAATGTTGCTCTTGCTCTCTGTTTATGTGAATGCTCGGCTTGGCTATTGATCGCCATCGTTATCGTTACGGTTATCGATATCACTTTGTTTTGAGCTTGAAACCTAAAATTAGTAATAAATTTAAATTATGAATAAATTTAAATTAATACCAAATTCAAATTAATAATAAATTAAAATCAATAATAAATTAAAATAAATAATAGATTAAAGTTAATAATATTTATATTAGCTCAATTTTTTTATTGTATAAAACATTTCGAGTTCTTCATAGCTGTTGAAGATTTATTATATATATAATAAATATATATACATATATATATTATATTTATAAGGTTTCTTCTAAATGTTTGTCAGAAAAATAACTTTTAACTTACGAGTATATTAAATTAATTAATAAATTTCATACACATTGAAAGTGAAAAATAAATAGCTTGCAATTTGTAGGTAGATTTTGAATTTAATAATATAATAAAAAATTGTATATTATTTTGATACTACAATATTTTAAAAAAATCCTTCAATTTTATTATTTTTGCTGCGTTTCAAAGTTTGGTTCAAAAAAATGTATTACGGAATTTCACTTTCGAACGGTTTGGGCTCAAACCCCTGTTCCATATATCTATATCTATCTATATCTTCTATACCGAAACAGTTCGGTTTAAATATTATCGAGATGTCTGAAATTAAATCGATGTGTCTGCATATATCTTTCAAATTGAAACGATATTTCTGTATATATCTTTAAATTTGATCAATTTGCATATATCTTTAAAGTTGAATCGATATGTCTGCATATATCTTACAAATTCAATCGATATGTCTGCAAATATCTTGAAAATTGAATCGATATGTCTGTATATATCCTTAAATTTGATCTGTCTGCAAATGTCTTGGAAAATTAATCGATATGGCTGCATATATCTTCGAAGTTGAATCGATATGTCTGCAAATATCTTGAAAATCTTGAATCGATATGTCTGTATATATCCTTAAATTTGATCTGTCTGCATATATCTTTGAAGTTGAATCGATATGTCTGCAAATGTCTTGGAATTTGAATCGATATGTCTGCATATGGCTTGGAAATATAATCGATATGTCTGCAAATATCTTGAAAATTGAATCGATATGTCTGTATATATCTTCAAATTTGATCTGTCTGCATATATCTTTGAAGTTGAATCGATATGTCTGCATATATCTTTGAAGTTGAATCGATATGTCTGCATATGGCTTGGAAATATAATCGATATGTCTGTATATATCTTTAAATTTGATCTGTCTGCATATATCTTTGAAGTTGAATCGATATGTCTGCATATATCTTTGAAGTTGAATCGATATGTCTGCATATGGCTTGGAAATATAATCGATATGTCTGCAAATATCTTGAAAATTGAAATCGATATGTCTGTATATATCCTTAAATTTGATCTGTCTGCATATATCTTTGAAGTTGAATCGATATGTCTGCATATATCTTTGAAGTTGAATCGATATGTCTGCATATGGCTTGGAAATATAATCGATATGTCTGTATATATCTTTAAATTTGATCTGTCTGCAAATATCTTGGAAAATGAATCGATATGTCTGCATATATCTTTGAAATTGAATCGATATGTCTGCAAATATCTTGAAAATTGAATCGATATGTCTGTATATATCCTTAAATTTGATCTGTCTGCATATATCTTTGAAGTTGAATCGATATGTCTGCATATATCTTTGAAGTTGAATCGATATGTCTGCATATGGCTTGGAAATATAATCGATATGTCTGCAAATATCTTGAAAATTGAATCGATATGTCTGTATATATCTTCAAATTTGATCTGTCTGCATATATCTTTGAAGTTGAATCGATATGTCTGCATATATCTTTGAAGTTGAATCGATATGTCTGCATATGGCTTGGAAATATAATCGATATGTCTGTATATATCTTTAAATTTGATCTGTCTGCATATATCTTTGAAGTTGAATCGATATGTCTGCATATATCTTTGAAGTTGAATCGATATGTCTGCATATGGCTTGGAAATATAATCGATATGTCTGCAAATATCTTGAAAATTGAAATCGATATGTCTGTATATATCCTTAAATTTGATCTGTCTGCATATATCTTTGAAGTTGAATCGATATGTCTGCATATGGCTTGGAAATATAATCGATATGTCTGCAAATGTCTTGGAATTTGAATCGATATGTCCGATATCAAATCAGCGCTGTCTCGAGCCATTGATCATGCGAATATTCCAGTTACAATCGGT
Organism: Hypselothyrea guttata; assembly: GCA_035045125.1. Lineage (NCBI taxonomy): Eukaryota > Metazoa > Arthropoda > Insecta > Diptera > Drosophilidae > Hypselothyrea > Hypselothyrea guttata. Next base: position 19,885 of record JAWNNJ010000655.1, read on the forward strand.
CGATTTGTGTGTGTTTTTGAGGGCAATACACACACAGATGCACACACAGATACACACACAGATACACACACAGATACACACACAGACACACACATGTATCTTCATGCTTCACAAGGCAAATGACTTGTTTGTTTTTTATTTTATTTTTATTTTTTTTTATGTTTTACTTTTCTAAATATATGGCATATTAACCGACAGCCGACCAGCGGCAACTAGACGTGGGCATTATCAAAGTATTCGGAAATTTGGGCCAGTGTCTAGGCTAATGAAGCATATAATTCCCATGCGTATATAGAGAAACAAAATACATATATATATGTATATATATGCATAAATCTGTGTATATATACGATATGCAAGAATGTTCATAATTTTATGGGATTTGATAATTCTAAGCGGAAGCACGCACACACATAAACCCCATTATGTATGCAAATCTATTCAAAATTTCCGAGCTCTCGAGTTCGTGTTTATTTTTGAATTATTATGACGCAAAATTTCGAATTAGTTTTTGTGCGAAATTAGAGGAAAATCGCCAAGTTTATAGCTGCTGCACCAGTTGCTATAAACCGCCATAAAAAAAAAACAAAAACTGCATGCGTGCTAGTTGCAGATTGAGGCGCCAGAGGGCGCTGCAAGGCAGCAAACAAAACAAACAAACAACAATAACAAGAACCAGTTAACAAGCGTCTTGTTGTTGTTGTTGTTGTTTATAATAGCCATGCCAACAGGTCGCCCTGTCTTTGGCCAAAACAAAAATAAATTTAAAAAAAAAATACAAAAAAAATAAAAAAAAAACACCACAAACTTTCAGCTTTCACTTTTTGTCTGTCTTTTGTTTTAGCTACAAGCGAAAGAAATTGCAAAAAAAAAACAAAAAAAAAAAAACAGCAACAGGCCAAATAAGCACCTGCATGCGTTTATACGTACGTTTATGCGTTGCACTGCATACACGAACTCAAAATAGCAAATCATGAATCGCCAAAAATAATTATGAGCTTACAAAAATATACAACTTATTTTTGAACGGCCAATTTGTAGACTCAACTTTTATTTCCAATATTTTGCTTTTCAAATTGTTTTTCAATTCTGAAATTTAATTTAAATAATGATAGTTGAATATAAGAGTTATTTTTTCAATTTTTATGCAAATAAAATAAAAATTGAGTTGCAATATCTTTTGAACCAATTAAAGTAATTTTAAAATTTAAAACTATAAGAGATTTGTGACTTCTTGCAGGACGAAAATTCTGGATTATATAGAATTACATTTTTATTTTATTTTTTTTTTAATATGAAGCTGTTCCTAAAACGAACTTTACGCGCAATTTAACTGAAAGTTTCGAAAATTATTTCCATTTGTCAGGATTTATTTATTATTATAAATAATATTATGATTTATTTATTATTACGAATTATTGATTTATTATTATAATTTATTTATTATTATGATATATGTATTTAAATTTATTTGTATATTCTGATTTATTTATTATGATTATTTAAGTGCTTAAAAATGCATTTATAAATGCGTTAATTGATTTGTTAAGATATATTTATTTATTATTATGATTAATTAAAAAAATATTACGATTTATTTATTTTTTATTATGTATATATTTATTTATTTATTTTTTTATATTCCGATTTATTTATTATTTTATTTTTTTTTTATTTATTTTATTATTTAAGGGCTTTAAAATGAATTTGAGAATTCGACGTTAGAATTCGCGTTTTGTTGAATACATGAGTTATTAATTCGTGAACTGAAGTTCATGAACTGTGTCTCGTGTAAACTAGTGTGTGTGTGTCAGCCTAATGTTTATGGCATTTTAATTGCATGCCACAACAACAAAAACAAGCGACACGGGGCAGGGTAAGGGGCAGGGGGCACGGGGCACGGTCCAGGTGGCAAGGGGCAAGGGAGGCGTGTCATCGATTTGACACCCACACAGGTTAATCGTTAATCGTGCTGACAAATCGTAACGTATTTTTGAAGCATGACAATTGTGGAAGCTCTCGCCATATATGTACATATGAATATCGCGATATCTACATAAATATGCATATATATATACCTATATATATATATATAGTAGATATATCTACATATATCTAAATGCCTGACAAACGGCAATATTGTTCAATTGCTTGAGGTGATGTCATGTCACCCAAAAACACATATATTTAACGCCAATTAGGTACATCTGTAGATCTGTGCATCTACAGTAATTGAAACCAAAGCATTCCAGAAAAAAAGCGAGCTTTCCAGTTTCAGACTTTAAACAAGTTCAAATAAAATGAAAAACTTTTGAAAAAACGCAGAAAATGAAGACAGCTTAAATGAAAATTAAAAAAACTGTTTACAATTCACTAAAAAAAGCTAGAAACATTATTCAATTCAAACAAAAAAAAGCTAAATACAGCAAGGTCAATTGTCGAGTGCGTTCTTCTACATTGAGCTGCGTACCTTCCTCAACAAACTTAACAGCTTACCGTGCTTGATTAAAATCAGCGCTGCCAGAAATAGCCAGATTTGTAATAGAATATCTCTAAAAAAAAATATCTTAAATTCAGTATCATAAAAAAATCAATATACATACAATATATAAATTAAGCATATATTTTTAAAAATTTATTTTTAAAGAGCATAGAATCGAATTATTAAAACCCGCTAAATTCGCAACACTGACAAAAACTCGGTTGAATAGAAACAGTCGTATTTCTGTTTTATTTTCTGTAGTCAAATAAATCATATTCTAATTAGCTTTGCCTTTTCTGTTAATTTTCGTACATAAATCGTGCTCTAAATAGCTTTGCTCTTAAGACCCTGTACTTTAAAAAAGTACAAAAGGGTCTATAAAGTTATTCTTATTAAGTATTCTTGATCAGGACGATGAGCTGAGTTGTCTGACCGTCTGTCTCTATGAACATCTAGATCTCAGCAACTATAAAAGCTAGAGACAACATATTCGAAACTTAGGTTTTCCTATTCAGTAAGCAGATCAAGTTTATTTTAGATTTTGGATACCTCGCCCCCTTCCCACGCAAATCGCATAAAACTACACCTACCTCATAAATCTTACACACTTTAAGCACGACACCAGTCACAACACTAAAGCTACTTGTAATGTAGCATCTACGTAGCCTATGGCATTCTCCAACGATGCTATAAATTTCATTACGATCGGATAAGAAACAGCGAAGATATGCCACATTCAATTTGATTGTGTTTGTAAGTACATATACATAAAGTAAAGGGTCTACTACTGTCGGGTACCTTCGACTGTAGCCCTTTTTTGTAAAGTTGCAGACTTGTAATTCGGTAGCCTATGGCGTTCTTTATAGATGCTATAAATTACATTACGATCGGATAAGAAACAGCAAAGATATGCTAGAGAGAAATTGCATTACATTACGATCGGATGAAAAACAGCAAAGATATGCAACAGAGAGTTTGCTCAACTTTGTGACTTTGTTATTGAAACACAAAGTACAGGCTCTCCTGCTGTTGGTTACGTCCGACTGCAGCCTTCCGTGCGACTGATCTACCCTATCCTAACTGGTTCTCCTATTTTGGTATGTTTTCTTCTAGGTGCTGGGCATCATCTGCATGGCCTGCGCCTCCCCCGCGCAGGCATCGGCGACGAGTTTCTTCCTCTTCGTGGTCGTCATCTCTTTCATTATCACGATTCTGCTGATAGCCGCCTATTTCTTGGGTATACGAGAGGCGCTCAACGTCTCTGTCAACTGGATATTCTCGGTGAGTACAGGCTGACAATGTGAGATGCGATAACTGATAACTATCGATAACACTCGATCTCTCTTTTTTAGGAGCTGCTAACGACCGCTGCGCTGACTGTACTTTATTTCATAGCGTTTATCGTACAGCTGGCTCGATGGGCCGAATCCACTGGTGTTGGCCATGGCTCCAATACGGCAGCCGGCGTCTTTGGGCTGTTTAACTTCCTGGCCTATGCCGCGGGCACGTATTTCCTGTTCGTGGCGCATCGATCGGGGGCTACGCATTAAAAACACCCTTCTGAATTGAGGGAATCCCCCCCTAACATAGTCAAAAGAAAGAAAGAGAGAAAAAAACAAAGATGGCGCACCACTCCCCACCACCAGCACGAAAGAGAGCGAACCAAAAGCTCGAAGCGTAGAAATTGCAATTGTTCAAAGCTCATTGTTTTTTTTTTTATACATATGTATATATAATTAATTTTTTAATTTTTAATTTTTATAATTATTTATTTGTACTTCTGATGATTATTACAACTAAATATCCAACAACAACAGCAACAACTGGAGAGCGCACTGCGAAAGCTCCAAAAGCTCTGCAAGCCTCTGAAAGCCTCTGAAAGCTCTCTTCTTTTGGTTCGACTTCATTTGTTTTTAATGTTATTTTAATTGCATTACATTTAACGCCGCCGCTAACATTTAAGTGCAAACAACCCACATGCAACAACAAATTTCTAATGCAAATAAATAAATTATTCGTATTTTGTAACTATAAAAAAAAAAACCAAACAAAACAAAGTTTTTGTTCTTGACTGTTGAGCTTTTCAGTAAGTAAGTATTTAAAGCAGACGCTGCTTTTGGGCAGAGCACGCACCAATACACACAAATAAAAATATCAATACTTAAAGCGAGCTTTTTTTTGAGTTTCAATTTACTGCACTGAAAAAAACATTAGGTGACTATTTTCAATGAGATGACCAAAATAATGCAATTTGCATTTTAATTGAGCAATATCAACTTGGAATCCACACAACAAATTATCTATATTTATATTAATTTTAGCTAATTGTACCAAGTTATGTAGTCAGAATTGATTTTTCTCAGTGCATGTATTTGGGCAACCCAACAACAAAGCGCCTAAAATTCCAAGAAAACGAACTTTCGAGCTTTCAAACAGCGAGAATAGGCAGCAAATGTGTGGATTGAGAAAAAAATACACGCAATTGCTCTTGTAATTTACAAGGCAGAGCTCTCCCATATACGAGCTAGCTCAACTGCATAAGAAAGAGCAACGAGTGCTATGGCACCTCTGTATTAAAGACTAGTACGCAGCGCACAAGCAAGGCAGGTACGCAGCGAATTTCATATTTAATTATTTTTTATTATTATTCCACATAAATTGTTCCCGTTTTGTAACTATAAAACGCATGCAAAGAGCAGTTGACCGTTAAGTATTAAAAACTAGTAGCTTTTAAGAAATATTCAATATTTAATTTTTAATATTTTGAAATTGCATTTTTATGAATTTGATTGTGCCTCTATGGTAGTCATAATTGATAAAATTCGGTAACAAAACTCGGGTCAAGCATGCTCCATTGACTCGTTGGGCTTCGAAAATCGGGGGAATAGGTTGCAATATATCAGACATACTTCTTCATCTCATCGTATATGGCCAGGACGAGAGCACCGCCGGTACCGCGGATTATGTTGGAGAAGGCGCCCTTGAAGAAGGCCGGAAGACCCTCCTGCTTGGCGATCAGCATCCAGCAGTGGGCGGTGTTCTTGTAGATCATCTCGGACTTCTTCAGACCCGACTGCATCATCATGCGACGACGCACGGTGTCGAACGGATAGGAGGCGATGCCTGCGATCGTTGTGACGACCTGGGCAATGGCCCAACTCACATAGAACGGGGTGTTCTTGGGATTGGGCAGGTAATCGCGACAGGTGTCGTAGAAGCCAAAATAGGCGGCCCGGTAAATGATGATGCCCTGCACGGAGACGATGAAGCCGCGGTACAGACCGATCGGACCGTCCGACTTTACCACCTTCTTCAGGCAGTCGATTAGACCCGTAAACTCGCGCTCCCCTCCCTTGCCCACGTCGGCGGCCAAACTGCAAAGAAGAAGAGAAGATCGTTTAGGTTGTGGGTCTATTTGTACACTTCGACCAAAATTCTGATCTTTTGTGAAGGATAGAAAAACTTACCGAGTACGCGCAAAGTCCAGGGGGTAGACAAAGCAGAGGGAAGTGGCGCCGGCTGCACCGCCCGATGCCAAATTTCCCATGAAATGACGCCAGAACTGCTTCTTCTTGTCCACGCCGCCAAGGAAAACCTGCGAAAATTTTAAATTCAATTAAAGAAAAGGAGTTTCCTTCAATAACAACTCTGCAGAAAGCCAAGCGCGTGTTATCGATAGGCAAGCACCCTGCGAAAATGATTTTTCTTTCAATGAAAAACTGTAAAAGCCAAGCAATTGTTATCGATAGGCAGGTACGTGGCGAAATGATTTTTCAGTCAATAAAAAACTGTATCAAACTAAGCGGCTGTTATCGATAGGCAAGTAGGCTGCGAAAATGCTGCTTCTGTCAATAAAAAAAAACTAGAAAACTAAGCGCCTGTTATCGATAGTCAAGTAGGCTGCGAAAATGCTGTTTCTGTCAATAAAAAAAAACTAGAAAACTAAGCGCCTGTTATCGATAGGCAAGTACGCCGCGCATATCGGCGGCCAGCAATGCACTTACCGTTTTGTAGACGTCCTTGAAGGCAAAGTTCAAGGCCTGCGTGGGGAAGTACCGGATAACGTTTGCCAAATTTCCACGCCAGAGGGACGCGAACCCCTGCTCCTTGGGTATGCGTATGAAACAGTCGACAATGCCCTTGTAGCGCTGATCCTGGGCTATCTGCTTGGACACCTCCTGTACCTGAAGGATCAGCTTAACACGCTCGATGGGCGCCACCGCCGTTTTGGCTATAGCCGCCGATACGCCGCCCATCATAAAGTCAATCAGGAAGGACTTGAGATCGCCCCCCTTGTAGCTGCCGCCCTCATCGCCCATTGTTCTTGCTTTTCCGCTTTTCCTTTCTTAGAGTATCAAAATTTCTCAAATTTGGAATTTGGTTTTATTTTCTAATTTAAACTTTCAACTTTTTCACTTATTTTTTATTCTTGACTGTTGAAAGTAAAAGCCGAACAGAAACAAAAAATTTTTGATTTTCCGAAAAAAAAATTTGTGAAAAAAAACGAATACTTTGAATTTATTTTACTGTTTTTTTTAGAAATCTGGGAGCCAGACTGCAATCCAAACCGTACGGAGTCAGGCCGAAAAGTGAACTGAGGGCACGTAGCTCTCATATGACGTTAACAATCCAGGCCTACTTGAAAGTATTATATTTGAAAAAAAAAACACTTTAAATTTGACATTTTGTGGGTATAGTAGGCTCTGCATAAACCGATTTATTTACAGACCTTTTTATCTTTAAAAAATTCACTAGAAAATGGTTTTTTTTAGATTTAGATCTGAAAAAATTATTTATGAAAAAAGTTTGATAAAAATAAAGTTTGTCTTTTTGGTCAAAAATCGGTTTTAGAACCAAAAAACGTATTTAGTTTAATAAACAATTTAATTGACGTAACCAAAGATAAACAAAAATTTACAAAAACGAAATTTATTTCTTAGATTTTGATCTCAAACCGTTTTTTGAATGCCAAATATAACCTTAAATCAGTAAGGACGGAGGCGACTATGGAATATCCTGCACCGTATATTTTAAAAATAATTTTTTAAAAATATCATATCAAATAATAATAAATAAATCAATAAATAATAAGATCCATTTTAATTAGTTTAAACTGAAGAAGGGAAGGAAAGTAATTTCCCTAAAAGTATGCTATAATTTAATTTGTCAAAAAATTGTAGCATACTTTCGGATGCAGCAGTATTTGTTCCACTCATCCTGTTATCTATGGTTAATACTATAGGATTAAATAGTTTGAATGTTTAAAATAAAAAAAATTTACTTTAAAAAATGTGTACGAGGCGCAGCAGCAATGCTTCATCTTATATTGTTATCTGTGTCATGCTTTAACCATAGCCTACAATATTGTTTCTTTAATATCTTCTGTGTTTATCAATAGATTTTCATGCGATTTTCAAGTTAGATAATATAGTGTTGAGCATTACGATTGCTTGCATCGATTTTGATGGATTATTGCGTAAAGTGGGCGTGGCATTCAATATTTGATCAACCCACATTTCTCAACTCCTCTCAGCGTTTCTCCCCCTATATCCCAATGTTTATACATATATCCAAAACTGAATGATAAATCAAACAAATTGTTGTACTATTTTTATCAATTTTTATATATTTTGTGAGCAACCGTTGGCGATTGCTCGTGTTTGTTTTTGTTTGTTTAGGCCTTAGCGAAGAAATTGCTGGTTGTTATTGCATTTCTTACTAATTAAAACAATATCCAATATCCTGATATCGAAGTGGGCGTGCCAGCGCCCCATCCCTCCCCTCTCGCCCACGCTCAGCAAAGATGCTACAGATGTACTGCATATAATGCTCTTGATCGAGGGGGGGCGTGGCGAGGGAAGGGAAGGGGCGTGGCCTACGCCTCTGCTCTGGTTGTAGTCGCTGTTGTTGTTGTTGTTGGGTTTTAGCTAGTGCAATTAAATTATGTATATATATATATAGATTCCCAGATAGTATGACATACATAGAATGTAATTTCGGGTTATTGCATAATTTCTATATAATTTAGCTGGTAGTGTTTGTTGTTGTAGTTGTTGTAGTTGTTTATTTGTTGTTGTTGTTGTGGTTTGAATAATTTAATTTAATTTACAAGAACTTCTTGATCTCGTCGTACAGGACCAGGACGAAGGCGCCGCCAGTGCCGCGGAGGACGTTGGAGAAGGCGCCCTTGAAAAAGGCGTTGGTGCCCTCCTGCTTGGCGATGGTTGCCCAGCAGTGCAGTGTGTTCTTGTAGACGATCTCCGTCGACTTGCGGCCGGACTGCATCATCATGCGACGACGCACGGTGTCGAACGGATACGACACAATGCCGGCAACGGTGGTGACCACCTGGGCGATGGCCCAACTGATGTAGATGGGCGTGTTCTTGGGATCGGGCAGCATGCCACGGGCAGTGTCGTAGAAGCCAAAGTAGGAGGCACGATAGATGATGATGCCCTGCACGGAGACGCCGAAGCCGCGGTACAAGCCAACGATGCCGTCGCTCTTGAAGATCTTCGTCAGACAGTTGCCCAGGCCGGTGAATTCGCGAGCTCCGCCCTTGCCGATATCAGCAGCCAAGCTGCGGGAAGGGAGAAGGGAGAAGAGAATCGAGGAGAAGGGAGAAGAGAGAGAGATGCATCAATTAGCTATTCATTTTCATCAACAAATGTGTCATTCGAATGTGTGCAAATGTGCAACTTACCGAGTACGCGCAAAGTCCAGGGGGTAGACAAAGCAGAGGGAAGTGGCACCAGCAGCACCGCCGGAGGCCAAGTTGCCCATGAAGTAACGCCAGAACTGGGTGTTCTTGTCTACACCACCCAAGAAGACCTAGACAGGGCAGATGAAAGAGGAGAAAACATTAGCAGTCTGTTTGTGATAGGAGATCGGATAATCTAGTGATCGGAGTTCCAGAGATCGTGAGATATGGAAATCAAGAGATCTGTAGATCGGGAAATCCGATAGTAATTGGAGATCTGAAAATCCTGAGAGCTATAGATCGGCAAAGCTATTGATCGGAGTTCCAGAGATCGTGAGATATGGAAATCAAGAGATCTGTACATCGGGAAATCCGATAGTATAGTGATTGGAGATCTGAAAATCGTGAGAGCTATAGATCGGGAAAGCTATTGATCGGAGATCCAGAGATCGTGACATCTGGAAATCAAAAGGTCTAGAGATTGTAAGATCGGAAAATTAGGTAATCGGAGATCGTAAAATCGGGAAATCTACTGATCGGGAAATCTAGTAATCAGGGATTGTAAGATATGAAAATCAGGAAATCCGATCGTGAGATCTGGATATCGGGAAATCGAGTGATCGGAGCTCTAGAGATCTTGACATCTGGAAATCAAAAGGTCTAGAGATTGTAAGATCGGAAAATTAAGTAATCGGAGATCGTAAAATCGGGAAATCTACTATTCGGGAAATCTAGTGATCAGAGATTGTAAGATATGAAAATCAGGAAATCCGATCGTGAGATCTGGATATCGGGAAATCGAGTGATCGGAGCTCTAGAAATCTTGACGTCTGGAAATCAAAAGGTCTTTAAGTAATCGGAGATCGTAAAATCGGGAAATCTACTGATCGGGAAATCTAGTGAGGGATTGCAAGATATGAAAATCAGGAAATTCTTTCGTGAGATCTGGATATCGAGAAATCGAGTGAACGGAGCTCTAGAGATCTTGACATCTGGAAATCAAAAGGTCTTTAAGTAATCGCAGATCGTAAAATCGGGAAATCTACTGATCGGGAAATCTAGTAATCAGAGGATAGAGGGATTGTAAGATATGAAAATCAGGAAATCCGATCGTGAGATCCGGATATCGAGTGATCGGAGCTCAAGAGATCTTGACATCTAGAAAATTGGAAAATATGGAAAATCGTTGAATCGTTGCGGTATCTTACCTGCTTGTACTTATCCTTGAAGGCAAAGTTCAGAGCCTGAGTTGGGAAATATCTAATAACGTTGGCCAAGTTACCGCGCCAGTAGGCAGCAACACCCTGTTCCTTTGGAATGCGGACAAAGCAGTCAACCATACCCTTGTATCGCTGATCTTCAGGGATTTGTTTCGAGATGTGCTGGACCTGCAGCAGCAGCTTCACACGCTCGATGGGCGCCACGGCTGTCTTTGAGACGGCTGCGGAGATGCCTCCGGCAGCGAAGTCCTTAGCGAATCCAACAGCATCGAAATCCTTGCCCATTTTGCTGTGTGTCCAAGAAATATATCGAAATGGGGGAAGCGGAGAGGAGGGAGAGGAGATTAAAACACAAATTGCAAGACTTTTTTCCTTTTTTCCATCTACTTCCGTTTCTTCAACATTTTCTTTTTCTGCTTCTTCTCCTTCACCAGCTTGTTAATAATGAGCTTGTTAATGATGTTTACATGATGATCGGTTAGTTGATGAACGTTTGCACGATGAACGTTTGCACGATGATCTTTCACACTTTGTTTGTCTTGTTAATGAGCTTGTTAATGATGTTTACATGATGATCGTTTACACGATGATCGTTTACATGATAATCGTTCACACTTTATATTTACAAAAATTGTTTGATTTTTATGCAACATTTTTACGAAACAACACAAATGATTAATTCCCAAAAACCAATTAAAATCTGTAAAAAAAAATAACAAATTAAATACAAAATGGAAATGATTTGTTAGCATGAAAATGTTTACGCTGCACAGCGTACCAATCGCAAACAATCGATAGACTCTGATAACAAGTTCATCGACTGTTCGATAAGTGGCTTTGCCGTTCCCGTAAGCGTTTTCGCCAAAAGGTTAAATGAAATTACAGCATCTAATGTTAAATCTACATGTTAGTTAACTTAAATTAAAAATGCAACAAATTAAATTAATGATTTATTAGTATAAATGCGCGTACAATCGATAGACTCGATAACAAGTGTTTGATAAGTGATTTTGCTGCTCCAATTAACTAAAGAATTACTTGTGTTAGTTTCAGTATTTTATGCTAAATAACTAGCTTAAAGACATAATTATTGCTAAATTACAAGACGACAAAAAAATAAAATAAAATAAAAAACAAAATGCCCAACATTGGCAGCCATTTTGCTGTGTGTCTCTCTTTGCTGCCGGCGTAACTTGAGATTCAGCTTATGAATCGGTTTTTTATGCTTACATAAGCGAATCTATTCAATATGGAAAACACTTAAAAACACTATATAAAATTGCTAAATTCATCCAATAAATCGACAAATGCATTTTTTTTGTTGCTTGCATTGCATAAGTTGGTTGCTTATATAAGTCGGTAGATGGCGCTTTTGGTTAAATACGAAGAGCTTGTGCTGAAGAAGAGCACGGCTAGCTACGCCCCACGCCCCTTCACACTCACTCACACAGCTGTATGTGCATGTTTGTGTGTGTGTGCATGTGTGTGTGTTTGTATTGCATTGACATTGAAAGCATGAGAGAAGAGAGCTGCAAGAGAGCTTTCCTTGCAACAAAAACGTTGCATTTATTGTTGCTATTGTTGCTATTGCTGCTGTGGTGGTTATTGTTGTTGCGTCTGTTGTGAAAAGCTAGCACAAAATTTAATTAGCACCGGTGTAGGCCGCTTTTCATTGACGAAAACCAAATTTATGTAACACTTTGGCGCAGCAGCTGAGCGCACGAAAGAGAGCGAGAGCGCAAGAGAGCGCAACTTTTGATGCGTAGGCGTTGGGCAAGCAGCACCAACAACAACAACAACAAAACAACTGTTATCTAATCTCCAGGGGTGGATGAGCAGCGCGTCTGCTCGGCTCTCTCTTCGGTTCGATGCAAAGAGAGCTTTTTGGCAAAGAGAGCACGCGCGGCCGTGATGTAACAATCTCAACACAAAACAAAAAGTCAAGAGATAACTGGAGATTAGAGTTCGACACGTGCAATACAATTTAATATAATTTATTTATTTATTTAGTATTCCGTTTAAATTTATTTGATTGCAAGGAAAATCAGTTGATTTGCTCGATTGCATAACTGTTGATATGCAATTATTCTCAGCAGTTGGAATAATTTATTTAATTTTTTATTGTTCAGCTGGAATAATTTATTTAATTTTTTATTGTTCAGCTGGAATAATTTATTTAATGTTTGCTTGTTAACTGTTTCGTTAAACACTCGTAACTTTCGCCTTTGCATATATTTATGTAACACCAACATGAAAAAAATGTATTTGCAATGAAAAAAATTAATTAAAAAAAATTAAATAAATATTAGTTAAATCACTGCAACTATTGTTGTTTGGATTTAGTTGAATGCACTTTTATTGCTTTCGATTGTATAAATTGCCAATACGTACAATTTGTTTGTGTTTAGTTATCACAGCACCGAAAAAAATTAATTTATCCTTATTCCTTGCGAAAACAGAGGTCTGCACCGGACGGCAACTAAATTGCTTGTGAGCTCCACTGTGCAGCGATGGCGGCCAGCTAGCCTCGCGAGCGCCGCTGCTACCGTTGGCAGAGGCAGCGGCAGCGGCAGAGGCAGAGTCAAGTTCAGCTGCTCTCTCACGCAGCGCAACAGTTGACAGAGCGAGAGCGAGACAAAGAGAACCACTAACGGTGAAAAAAAAAGAGCTAGAGCAGAGCGCACAGTTGGCAACAGTGACAAAGACAAAGACATATATGTATATAACAATATGTATATATGTATTTAAATACATACACAAACACGTGTGCGCATACGCACACAACAAATAATGCATATGATCGCCAAAGTGAGCGAGAGCGAGAGAGCGCGCGTGTAAGAGCGCAGATCAGCGCCTTATCATCGATTGCGCCTGTATTGGTGCTCTTTGAGAATTATTCAATTTCAATGCCAATTTCATTGCATAACACACGCTTCGTCTGCGTCTGCCGCCAACAACAAAACAGAGTTGTGGCATAAAAGAAAGCGCAACAAACAAGAAGCAAGAAACAAAAATAAAAATAAAAAAATAACAAAAGTAAATGCAATAATAGCAGCATTCAATCGCTGTAGGCCAAAAATATCCATTTGTAATTTCGATTGTTTTTCATTTGCCCCTTTCGAGGTTTGCAGCGCCATCGATTCAATGCTTGCCAAAAAATTTCAATTTTTCAACTTTTACTCAGTTGGCAACGCGCCTAGCATGTGACCAGTGCTGCCGATTCAGCGATTTTCAGCTAGCTATTTATGCTTATCACACAAATATTTGCAAATGTAATATAACATAATTTAAATTGATTTTATTTTTTTTTCGTTTATTTTTATTTTCAATTTTAGCCTTTTTTTTTTAAGTTATTTTCTATTGCATTTGTAGCTATTGCTGGCAACACTGCATGTGACATGTGTCACGCACGCTCTTTCAAGCGGTGCTGCTCTCTCTTCGACTGGCCGCCCGCTCTCTTGAGAGTCGCAAGAGAGCAGGCGGAAGGCGCCGTGCAATTGCAAAATGCGTGAAGCGATTAGATAAAAACACGAGATTAGAGCACAAATTTTATGTAAGACATTCTCAAGGTCTCCTTATCGCTGGCCATTACATAAAAAAACAAAATACAAATGTATAAATTTAAACAGACGCTGTCACAACAAAAACAAAAAAAGAGACAAAAAACAGCGACAATTTGGCAAATTGCCAAAAATCTAAATCTAACGGAGTTACGGCCAAATGCCTAAATGGAGGCTATTTTAAGAGAATTGGGCACAAGTGCGCCTGGCCCTGTACCAAATCAGTTCAATGGGTTAAGAACAACACACACACACACACATATATACATATATATAAACATATACATATGCTTAAAAAAAAAAAGAGAAGTTGCTAGGCAGAATTTAATGCTCTCTTTGGGCATAAACATTGAAAGCGAGGCTTGGAAAATTTCCAGTGCCGGGAAGCTGACGCATCGAAATTTCTATCGAAATGTGTGTATCGTTTGTTTATCGCTGCTGCTGCAGTTAGCAACTGTGAAACGCAGCAACGATAAACGATAAGTTAGAAAATAATGGGGGAGGGAAATAAAATACAAGTGAGAGCGAGTGTTGCCAGAAATAGCCAGATTTATATAATTAAATAAAAAATTAAAAAAAAAAAAATCAAGCAAATATGCAAAAACTAAATAAATAATACAAATTAAAACAAAGTTTAGAAAAAAGTTTTTTTTTTAAATATATACAAAAACAAGCTAAATTGGCAACGCTGCTGGCAGCATTTGTGTGACGCGTTTGCCGCCGCTGACGTCACGGAGAGAGCGACAGCGTTGAATTAAGAACCAACTGGTTATAGGGGTTTTTTTTGTGTTTAATTCTCTTGTTTTTTTTTTTTTTTTGTACTTGGTACAAAGTTCGCAAGAAAATCAACGGCCATTGATCAAGCAAATGACAGAAATGTAATCTGCGCTCTTGCAAGCAAACAAAGAGAAACTGCCGCAAAATATAAAAGAGAAATTTTGGCATTCACACACACACGCACGCACATTTATGCACACACATACACATACATATGTACGGCAACTCATGTGAACCTTGCGCGTGTAAGAGCACATGGAATAATATACATACATACATACATACATACATATGTACATGTTTGCAGGAAATGTGTATGTATGCGTGTCACACTTTTCACAATAAAACATATAGATGAAAAAAACTGCACAATCGTCGAAATTTCAATTGCTTTCATTACAATGCAGCTGTCACACATACACCTACATATGCACATGTATATAATATATGTGAGTTTGCGCTTGTGTGTGTGTGTGGGACATTGCTTGTGTGGCAGCCAGCGTTGCCACTTTAGCTATTATTTGAAAATTTAAATATTTATTTTAAATATGCTAAATTGTTATAGTTTTTTCTGATTAACATTTTTTTCATATTGATTTTATTTTATAGTTTTTTTTATTATTAATTTATTGTAATTGACATTTGGCTATTTCTGGCAACACTGGCAGCAACTTTTTCTTGCGAAAATTAATTTTAAGGTTAGAACTCGTGAGTGTTCTTAACTCACAAACACACGCACAATATGCAGGCGTGTGCGTGCGTGCGTGTATGTGTGTGTGTGTGCGTGGGTGCAAGCGAGAAAAAAGACAACGCTGCCTTTACCTTGTAAATTCTATATATTTTTGCACTTAAGATTTTGTGTGGTTATGTAAGCAGCCTTTGCAATTACAAAAAAAAAAAGCAACAAAAAAGGGCGAAAAAATAAATGAAATCACACACGTGTCAGCCGTGTCGTTAATAACTGTGTATGTGTGTACGTTAGCCAGGTTAAAATCCAACACTTAAAAAAATATATAGCACATTACATAACTTAAAACTAGTGCAAGGTGAACGTGAAGAAAAGCGAAAAAAAAAGAATAGAAAAAAATCAATGGCATTTCGAATGCCTGTGGTTTTTAAACACTTTCGCGATAAATCACTGATAAATCAGTTAATTGTTCAGTTAATGGAGTTGAGCACAATACCTTCAGTTATTAAACTTCTTACAAAAGTCACAGAATGAAAACTTCTTTTGCAGAATTATTTCCCACTTGGCGCTGAAAAAAGCCGCGTGCTCACTTAACGAACGCAATTCGTAAAGTGCTCGTGAAGCGCGAACATTGCGGCAAACCGATGCGCGCCGTTCCGATAGGCAGATGGGCGCACTGTTGCATTCCAGTTCTATCGATAGCGCAGGTCTGCAATTTATCGTACCGCTTACATTTTGAATTTTCAAAAAAAATAAAATAAACAAATAAATTGGCAGCAGCAGCATGTGAATTAATTTAAAATTTGTTCTCATATTAATATTAGACTTTTTGTAAATTGTGCGGTAAACCGATGCGCACCGATCCGATAGGGAAATAGGCACACTGTTGCATTCCAGCTCTATCGAAATTTTTAAAGAATTAAATGAATAAAATAGCTCAAATGTTGCGTATGTTTTTCAAAGAAGCATTAATTTACAATTTGGTTTTCTATTATTATTTCATTTTTTGCTTTTTATTTTTAAAAATTAAAAAAAAACCTAGTCAGCTGAAACTAGGACTTGCATCGTTGGCAATATCGATATTATTGATGTCTTAAATTTTGCGCGAATTTCGATATTGTTCATAGACATATCGCAACTTTCAGAATTAGAAAATTGTATTGTAAATTAATTAATTTTTTGATATTATTATTTGTAAAATAAAATTGTTAATTTTATTTATTTTTATTTATGGTATATAAATAAATGAAAAGAAATGTATTAATTTTATTACATATGTAGGTTTATAATAAATGAATTAATCGATATTTATTATCTGTCCGAATCAACTCACAGTGTTGGAAAAACTTAAACATCGATAAGCAGCAGCTGTAGCTTCTGTCACTGCCCAACACTCACTTGAAAAGTTTGAATAGCTGTAATAGATATAATAGTATATATACAATAAATAAGTTAACATAACAACGCACCTGACTTACAAATTTACCAACCAAATTCAAGAAAACATACAACTGTAAGTAATTGTAATTGTATCAACGATACATCGAACTGCAAAAAACATCGGCAGAGAACGATACATCGAACAGAAATCATGGTCGATGTTCGATGCATCGATATGTCGATGAATCGATGATTTGTTAGATCGCTGGGAAAACGTGCGAGTGAGTGCGTGACTTTTATAGCGATAAATTAAATTAAATAAAAATTTATATATACATTTAAAGGTAGAAAATGTCTGGACGCGAGGGCGGCAAGAAGAAGCCATTGAAGGCGCCCAAGAAGGAGGGCAAGGAGATGGACGAGGACGACGTGGCGTTCAAGCAGAAGCAAAAGGAGCAACAAAAGGCAATGGATGCGGCCAAGCAGCAGGCGGCCAAGAAGGGGCCTCTGGTAGGGGGCGGCATCAAGAAATCGGGCAAGAAGTGAGCGCTAACGTACCCCCGCCGGATCATCAACAAATCAGCACAAAAGAAAACAACCAAAATTGTCAGCTGTAGCAGTTAATAAAATGCATTATCTCTCCTTTTCTACTACGACTCAGTGTTGCCACTTTTGCCTGTTAATGGCTAGATTTAGCTTTTTTGATATGGTTTTCGTAAAGCTGGATTCGATCTCTTCGATCGATTCACGTCAAAAAATCGAATAATCAAACTTAAAGCCATTAAATTTAACTTATTTTCAAAGCTTAGTATTCTAAAAAAACCGAAAATATCTTGCACTATATTCTATTTTTGCGAAATAAAAAAACTGTATACTCAGGGGCATAATTATTGTGGGTATTATTTGAGATTTAATGTGTTTAATTTTTATAGATAGATATATTGTATTTGCATATAAAAATCACTATTTAAAATTTTTCAAAAACTTTCATTGGGAAATTGTATTTTCTTAATGCAATTAATTTGAAGTAGGAAATCCTCTTCTATGCTGATATTATCCAAATTTTTATTTAATCCATTTGCCTTGATAAATCGAAAGATTGGTTTCACTTCATCTAGAATTTTAGGTTGATAAATTTAGTTTTCAACGGCAATCAATTTAATCGCCGAGAAAAAGAATTGATTACATCAAATCGAAGTCCAGCTCTACTTCTTAGGCATATTTATAACATATTTAGGCAATCTTATAACATGTTTAGGCAGTACATTCCCCGAATTAAGTTTTTTTTTTATTGAACACAAAGTATATAGTTAATTGTTAATTTATTTATCGGCTGCACTTGAGTGCTTGCTTCAGGCACGGGGAAAACTCGACTGTGTACCAGGCAGCTGTACGGACTTGGACGCCACCTCGCAGGCAGCTGCCACGTGCACCTTAAGCGGTTCTTCCCCCTGGCGGGCCAGATTGTGGGCAAGGGCGCCAATGAAGGCGTCCCCCGCGCCCGTCGTGTCCACCACAAGCTCGGGCGATACATGAGGGGCGGGCACGTGCTCGTACTGCTGGGGCGTGTCCGTCTTCGTGCCACAAACCGCGCCCAGTTTGCCCAGCGTCACGATCACCGTGTTGGCGCCCAACTCAAACAGACGCGTCATGGCCGCCATTGCCTCACTGCAAAACGGGGAAGTACAAGAATAAATACATTGAATAATATTAAATAAAGATATTTTGTCGCAGTTTTCCATTTTGTTTTTGTTTTGTCGCAACTTTTCATTGGAATAATTATTGTGATTTTCCAAAAATTAGATGCATAACACTCCATTTTTGACCTTAGCAAAAGGTCGAAAACTTGAATATCTTGCATTTGCCAGATTTTCATTTCAAATGATTTATATAGCAAAATTAAACTTGAATATCTTAACATGGGAGTATTTGGACAAAAAATGTGGATTTTAGGGCCGAAAATCGTATTTTTGACATCCTATTTTTGACCTTAGCAAAAGGTCGGAAAATTCAATAGCTTGTATTTATCTGATTCTGATTTTCAATGATTTGTACAGAAAATTTAAACACAGAAAACTAAACACGGGTGTATAAAATTGTGGATTCTAGGACAAAAAATCGTGTTTTTGGCTATATCGACTTAGCTCGTCTTCCCGATCAAGAAGATCTATGCTTTGTGGGGTCTGCCACGCCTCCTGCTTGCCGTATGCAATGCATGCATGTTTACAAAGTTAACCCTGTTTTAACCCATTTTTAATGGGTACAGGGTATAAAAAGTGCTTAACACTTTTTTGGGTGGATTGGGCAATACTGATAAGGGGTTTCTACCTGACGCTCTGAATGGTCGCCACGCCCGTCATCAGCGCCGCCTCCGTCTCGTTGACGCAGAGGATGGTGGCGCGTTCTAGAAGCTCCCGAGGCGTCTCCGGCATGGCGGGCGCCGCGTTCACGATGGAGACGCCGCCGAAGCTACGCAGGGCCTCGAGGGTGGCGGCGAGGGGCGTCTCCAGCTGGCAGACGAGCACCTTGGCGGCTGCAAAATGTTTCGAGGCTGCTGCAACATCCTCGACTCCTAGCAGATTATTGGCGCCCACGACGATGATGATGTTGTTGTCGCCGGCATCGGAGACGGCGATTTGGGCGATGCCGGTCGTCTGCTTGGCCACACGTGCCACATGTTGCACGTCCACGCCCTCGCTGGTCAGATGACGCACGTAGTCCGCACCGAAGCTGTCGTCGCCCAGCTTTGCCACCAGGGCGGTGCGGGCGCCGAGGCGCGCGGCTGCCACACACTGATTGGCGCCCTTGCCCCCGAACCCCGTCTCGAACTTGCGGCCGTGCAGCGTCTCGCCCGCCTGTGGCAGCCGTGGCGTGTAGCTGCAGAAGTAATACAGAAAGGTATATAATCTATTAATATCGTAATGCCAGAGATCGTAATACCAGAAATTAATACAAGTTTCAAAATATCAATTATAGAATTAAAGTTTACAATTTGCATTGTAAAACATTGAAAATAAGTGTTATTTTTTAATTATCTATTAAAAACCAGTAAGGACGGAGCTACAGTCGGACGTAACCGACAGTAGAAGACCCTATACTTTGTGTTTTCTTATCCGATGGTAATATAAGTGTAGTGGAGATTGTCATAGACCACGTACATGCCATATACATACTTAAAAAATTGTCTGTCGAATATCTTCGCTATGTATTATCAGATCATATTAAAATTTACAGTATCGATGGACAATGCCATAGACTACGTACATGCCGAATTACAAGTCTGTAGCTTTATTGTTGTGGCTGCTGTGGCGTTTATAGTTTTCGAGATCGTTGAGGTATGTGTAATTTTTTGAGGATTCGCGGAGGAAGGAGGCAAGATATTAAAAATCTGAAAAAAACTTGATCTGCGTAAAACATTGGACAACCTGAATCCCGAAAAGTGGTGACTCTAGCTCTATTGGAGCTGGGATCTAGGTGTTCATACGGACAGACGGACAGGCGGACATGGCTATATTAACTCAGAACCTCGTCCTGAGTGCGAATATATATACTTTGTGGGGTCTACCGCGCCTTCTTTTAGCTGTTACACACATCTGTCAATTGTACTAAGTTAATAGACCCTTTTACTTTTTTAAAGTACAGGGTATACAAATGTCTATGTATTAGTCTTGTTACTTTTGTGTATTGATGAGTGCTACGTCTGGAAGCATCGCCCAAACGGGCACTACTTATTATCTTAATATTATATTATGTTAACATTATCTTTTTATTTTATTATGCACTTGCCAGATAAAATCTATTATGGCCGAGCCAAAGACGAGCACATCCAGAGTTTTGCCCATTTGAAGCGTGCGCTTATCTAAAGTGAACTGTTGTTGATACTTTGCCAACTGCTCGAGTGCAGCTGCGTTTCCTTATCAATATATATATAGTCATGATTCAGGTTGTTTTTATTTATATATATTTTGGATTCCATGCTGTTTGGCAACTTTGACGTCACAGACAGTGTTGCCTAGCTGTTTTTGGCGGTACAAGCGACAAAACAAGCCAAAAAATAAATTTGCAAAAAAAAGCCAGAAAACAGCCAAATTATTCTTAAGTTAAAATAAAGACAAAGATACTGATGTTAGTATGCATTTTGTAAAATTTAGGATAAAGCTGATAAAAAGCTGATTTCTATTATTTAAGGTCGCAGTTTCACAATTTACCAGCCAGATCTGGCGGCAAAAAGGCCGATTTTGCAACACTAGCCACAGTCAAAGCCTTTCAACCAGCTGGCAACGCTCTGCACATCAATTGGAATGCAAATTGTTGCCGCCAACAATAACTATTTAATTAAATGCAAAAATTAGCAGGTTTAATTAAATGTTTAATTGCTATTAAGGCAATATTAATTAATTAATGTAAATTGCATGCAGACTAAAATAAAAATTAAATAAATAATTAGCAGTTGGGCGCCAAAATATTTTGAACTGCAGTTCAAAGTACACAATTAGCTGGCAACATTTTATCGATAGTTATGCGATTGGCAATAAAATAAAACCAAGCAATTTATTACAAAATATTGAATTGCTCCATTTATTTGTTGTTTTTACAATCGACTCTTCACATTACTTGCATAAATAAATAAATGCGGACAACTGGCAGATAAGCGCCAGAGTATTTTGAACCGCAGTTCAACAGTACAAAGTGTGCGATTGTCTGGCAACATTTGATCGATGCCAAGTACAACAAGTGTACAATTGTCTGGCAACATTTGATCGATACATTTGGTCCATTTGAAATAGCGGCTATCGATAGTTGTGCCTATCAGCAACCGGTGTAAATATATAAATAAAGTTTTTCCAACAGATTTTCCGCATTAGATTTGCAATTATGTCGCTACCAAGACTGAGCAGCATGCTGAGAATGGCGCCCCGACTTAGCGGTAAGCTCGATTAATCGCAATCCATTGAATAGCGCTGACATTCCAAGTCCAAGCTAAACACAGTTCAAAGTCCGTTTCTGCAACGCTTTGTGGCAACAAAGTTTTTGGTTAATTGAGTGCACTTTCCTTGCAGCCATGCAGCCCCGTCGCAACAACACACATGCCGCCTCCTCAGCCGCCGCCCCGGAATTTAAAAACCTGGCCATCAGCACACCCAAGCCCTTCGTCTTCCATGTCGAGCTGAATCGTCCCAAGAAGCTCAACGCGATCAGTCGGGAGATGTGGCTGTGGGTGAATATATATCTCCATATCTCTATATATATCTTTACTTTCTTACCCTGCACCCATTGAAGGGGTACAGGGGTTAATAACTTGTGCCGAATGTGCGTAACAGGCAGAAGAAGGCGTGGCAGAGCCCATAAAGCATATATATTCTTGATCAGATCGATATAGTCATGTCTGTCCGTCCGTTAATCTGTATAAAAGTCTAAAGTATAAAAGCTAGAGCTAAAGTTGTATCCAATATCCAAGTTTATTTCACATCTTGGATGCCACGCCCCTGCCGCCTTCAATGAGTAAAATTGTATACATTCGCCAATTTAAGAGATACAAATCTATTTACGCAAAGTCTGTTTTGAGTAGTAGCTGAAGTTTATTTCAAATGTTGAATGCCACGCCCCCTTTGCGCCCTCATCGATAAAAACCGAATAACAGGCGTAATATTAACATAGAAGTTTGTTATTCGGAATATATATTATATAGTATTGTATTTAAATGTCCTAAAAAGCGCATTGAAATCGGCTAATAAACACGGAAGATATTTAGGAAACAATATTGCAGGCTCGTATATAACAGTACAACAGTTTTATAAAATTATTAAAATTATTATACAGGGTATTCTACAGTCGAACGCGTGCGACTGATATACTCAGCCGATTCTTTAAGATTTTTTAATATCTGGTTTTCTGCTGTCCCTTAGGGAGATCAAAGACTGCTTCGAGACGCTCGCCATCAATCCGGACTGTAGGGTCATCGTGCTCTCTGCGGCCGGAAAGCATTTCTGTGCTGGCATCGATCTGAGCTCCATGATGAGCATGGGCGAGCAGATGGCGGAGAGCGACGACGTCGCCCGCAAGGGCATCATCCTGGAGCGCACCATCAAGATCTACCAGGACTCGATCAGCGCCGTCGAACGGTGCCCCAAACCCGTCATCATGGCCGTACACATGGCCTGCATCGGCGCTGGCGTCGATCTGATAACAGCCGGCGACATCCGGTACAGCTCACAGGACGCCTACTTCCAGGTGGGCATCATATCCATTAGTATTACCTTGCCCGACTTCGTCTCAATTGCAATGACTTTTGTATAAGGAGAGACCGCCTTACACTTCTTCGGTGCATGCCCATATCTCCGCTAAAATAGACATCGATCTCGGAGATCCTACTTTCTCAAGCATATCTCAGATCTTTCTAGCATAGCTCCTAAACAGCTTTTAAAATTTATGCAAGCCACTGCATGGTTTTGTGAGTCCCTATCCTAAGTAGGGAGGATCAAAGTTTACTCAACTTTACTGTAATGAAGGGTTTACCCAACCTTTGAAGAGGTTTTCATGTCCTCTTTATTATTATTTTGAAAAAATGTGCACTGCAACCTAAAAAATCTATTGTTCCCCCGTCTGAAGCTATTAACAGCTTATGAGATAGATGTCCGCTAACCACTTTACTGGAATGAAGGGTTTACCCAAGCTGTGAAGCGTTTGCCGTGGGGTCTCCAGGGGTTTATCCTTCAGACAGACGGACGTGGCTATATCGTCCGGAATCAGAATATACTACTTACATTTGCACCAACCCAATAGAACCTTTTACCTTTTTAAAGTGCAGGGTATAAACATGGCTAACGATACAACTCGAATCCCCGATTGCAGGTGAAGGAGGTGGACATTGGCATGGCAGCCGATGTGGGCACCCTGCAGCGCCTGCCCAAGGCCATTGGCAGCCAGTCGCTGGCTCGCGAGCTCTGCTTCACGGGTCGCCAGTTCAGGGCGGAGGAGGCGGAGCGCTGCGGACTCGTCAGTCGGGTGTTCGCCGACAAGGAT
The DNA here is from genome assembly GCA_035045125.1 of Hypselothyrea guttata. Taxonomy (NCBI): domain Eukaryota; kingdom Metazoa; phylum Arthropoda; class Insecta; order Diptera; family Drosophilidae; genus Hypselothyrea; species Hypselothyrea guttata. The sequence goes on from JAWNNJ010000655.1 coordinate 43,715, forward strand.
GCCCTGGTCGGTGGCGCCCTCACGTTGGCCGAGGAGATTGCCGCCAAGAGCCCCATTGCGGTGCAGACGACCAAGGAGAGCATGGTCTATTCGCTGGAGCATACCAATCAGGAGGGCCTCGACCATATTGTAAGTCGCCCTATGAATGAAAAATTATCCCAAGAATTATCGCTCTATGAATGAAGAATTATAGGGCTATTTTCGTCAAAATATCATCAATTTGAATACAGGGCATTACATTATCATATTTAACTTTTTGTCGAAGACACGACTTTACCATTTCAACGGGCTTTCCTGTAGTACACTAATTAAGTTTATTGATCATCCGTAATGGATGCGAAGGGTTCTACCAATCTAAATTGCATAATACACTTTTAGTTTCATCCGATACAGAGCATGACCTTTGAACCATCCGTAATCTATGCAAAATCGTTTTTTAATCACAGAACTTATCAAAGAAACAATAATAAAAGAAGCGAAAGCAAGAAGAAGCATTGCTGAAGTTAATTGCTATAAAGTAAAGTGCCGCTATCAGTTGCGTGACTTTCCGGATTTATATACCCTGTACCCATTAAAAATATGTACAAACAGTACATAAATGTCGTCTTTATTGCTCTGTAAATTTTATAAAAATCCGTCCATAGTTAAGAGAGATATGACAAAACAAATTCGATCTTGAAATCTATAAGCGCTAGAGCAGCCATTTTTGGCATGTAGGTAGGTGTATACCTTACGCAGATCAAGTTTATAACAAATCTTGGATGCCACGCCCCCTTTACGTCAAATATCAATAAAACCAACATGACTATTATAGAAGCTTGTTATGCGGAATAGACCATAATATGTACAAATGCTGAAAAGCAATCAAAATCGATTATTGAACACAGGAGATATGTTGCAAAAATATATATTCTTTATTATTTGCTCTTTTTTAGCGCATTATCAACAAGCTGCATCTGCAGTCGGAAGACTTTGCCCAGGCGGTTGCTGCGCAGCTGACCAAGGACGAGAAGCCGGTGTTTGCCAAGCTCTAAGGGATGCGGCTGAGGATGCGGATAAGGATGAGGAGGATACAAGGATACCCCAGTTCAAATCAACAAATAAATTGTATTTACTTTTGCCAGAAATAAACCTTTTACAAACTTATGAATGACTAGGAATTTGATTGCTTTGGATCAAGATCATTGCCCATCCGTGGGCTTCGTTTTGAACAGATTCTCGATGGCGCGTCGCTCCTTGAGGCAGGCGGCGGTGAGGACCTCGATCTGGTTGTGCTCATTGATCAGGATGTCGTCCTCGATGCGTATGCCAATGCCACGGAACTCCGGGGGCACATCCAGACGCTGCTCATCGATGTAGATGCCCGGCTCGATGGTGAACACCATGCCCGATTGGAGGCGGATCTGCCGTGAAACTTGGGGCGTGTCGTGCACGTCCATGCCCAGATAATGCGACACGTGATGCGGACAGAACTTGTAGCCCCGGCTGGCCAGCTCCTTGTAGTCGCTCACATCCTTCCCGATCAGCCCGATCTCCTGCAGATACTTGCCCAGCTTGTAGCAGGTGCTCTCAAACAACTGATCCAGCGTCTCGCCTCCAGTCTGCATGATCAGTTCTGTTCAAGGGGGGATCAAAAAAGGGGCACGACTTAAGAAATGTTGCAAACTTAGCGTTAAGTCTTGAATTAAATGCATTCCATTATTCATTTTATGCTTTGAAACACCTCATCTGTAGCTAGAGCTGGATTCGATCTTTTGTTTTCTAAAATCGATCTTTTCGATTAATTCACGTCAGAAAATCGATTTAATCAAAATAAGAACGGAAATTTGAACTGCATACAAAATAAATTCAATTCAAATTGTTTAAAAAAAAAACAAATAAAAACCAGTAAGGACGGAGCACATGGAAGGATACGATTAAATTGATTTTTTGACGTGAATCTATGCTACAAGATTGAAGATCGAATCCAGCTTTAGTCTGTCCTTTCATCGATTTTTGGACGTGAATCGATGCTACAAGATTAAAAATCAAATCGATTTAAATACGCCGAGTTTGGACCTACGGATGATCTCCCGTTGCAGCTGCTCCATCATGTCGTAGAGGGTGCGCTGGGCGTCCGAGAAGCGTCCGGAGGCGGGCCAGGTGCGGGTGATGTCGCTGGTGTATCCGCCGTACTCGCAACCGGCGTCCATGAGCAGGAGATCCTGCGGCTGCAGCAGCTGCGTGTTGTTCACGTAGTGGATGATGGTCGCATTCCGTCCGGCAGCGACAACTGGCGGATAGGCCAAATAGGAGGCGCCACGCATGCGGCACTTGTGATCGATGGAGGCGTACAGCTGATGCTCCGTCTGTCCCGGACGCGTCTCCGCGATGACCTCGTTGAAGGCGTGCGAGGCGATCTCGCAGGTGCGCCGCATCAGTTGCGCCTCCGCCTCCGATTTCAGCAGTCGCATGTTCTCCACGAACGTGTGCAGCGGCAGCAGTTGCGCCTCCTGGCCGTTGCATGCCGCAAGCAGCGCGTCTGTTAGCTGCGGCAGCTCCGACAGCCGCAGATCGCACCACAGATGCGGCTTCAGCTCCGCCAGACGCTTCTCCAGCATCGGGCCGAACTGGTCCAGCGCATAGGCATCGTCCACCCCAAACAGCCGTACCGCCAGATCGGGTCCTGTCCGAGGACCGTCCCAGAGCTCCGCGTGCGCGTCCTTCGGCCGCATGAAGAGCGTGCAACGCTGCCTGCCCCCCGCATCCACACTCACCATCAGCAGCGACTCCGGCTCCAGGCAGCCCGTCAGGTAGTAGAAGTTGGAGTTCTGTCTGAACACATAGGGTATCTTGCCGCTCATATACTTCTTGGAGGCGGCGCCAATTATCATCTGCAAGCAGGACACAATTAATGACAGAATGCAGAATACCCTGTACCATACTTTTTAAATATTTATTTTAAACTCAACTCTTTTCATAAATAATATATGTATATTTACAATTACAAAAATAATTTTAACCAGAATGGGTGCAACAGATCAGTCGGACGCGGGGCGTGGCATTCAACATTTCAAATAAACTTGATCTGTGCATGGTCATTTTTGGTCCTACCAAATATGACCAAAACGGCTGCTCTAGCTTTTATGGTTGCTGAGATCAACGCGTTCAAACAGACGGACAGACGGACGGACAGACTGAGCTTGTCATGCTGATCAAGAATATATATACTTTGTGTGCTGTGCTTCTTCTGCCTGTTACCTACATTCGCAATAATAAAGTCACAAACTTGAGCAAATTGTCTGTTGCATATCTTTGCTGTTTCTTATCCTTATCTTATTACAAGTCTATAGCTGTGGCTGTCAATAGCTTTTTGTGATTTGCGTGAAAAGAGGGCGGGACGTATCCGAAATCTAAAAAAAAACTTAAACTTAGGACCTAAATCCCTAATATGGTGTCTCTAGCTCTTAGAGTTACTGAGATCTACGTAGGACAGCCGGCCGAATAGACGGGCATGGCTATAGCGACTCAGTTTGTCGTTCTGATCAGAAATATATATACTTTGTGGGCGGTGGCACGCCTCCTACAGGGTGTTAAGCACATCGCCTGCAACAAGCTAATAGGCTAGAAATATGCGGTGTGGCATGCAGCACTCACCACGTGGCAGCTGGAGGCCCGATTGTTGAACTCCTGCCCGAAGCTGGCCGCATAATTCTGGAGGCCCAGCATCAGTTGGGAGCGTCGCCGCTGAAACTCCGACAGCTCAAGGCCGGGCACCAGCTCGTGGCCCCGTATCAGATGTGGATGCGTTTGGCTTGTCGGCTGGCCGAGTGGACGCCCGCCCTGATTTAGCTCTGCCACGCCCCGCATCTCCTGTGTGGTTGGCTGCGCCTTGCACAATCGCCCGAGCGTCGGCATCGAGAGTCTTCTGAGGCTCGCGCCAAGGCTGCGCCGCAGGCTGAGGCCCGGCAGCTGCTTGAGGGCCATCATTGTGTCGTCTGTTTGCGTTTTGTATAAATAAATGCACAGAGTTGAATGTTATTGCTTGTTTATATGCTATATTTGTTATCAATGTGGAATAACTGACAAAAACAAAACAGCCGCTTTGCCTCAGAGATGCTCTAGTTCACGATAAGCAACATTACGATATAGCAACATATTTTATCGACAACTCTATGCAACGCTATTCCGCGCACCTTGAACAAGTAATAAGCATAAGCATTTTTAATTTAGCATTTATTATTATATTTAATTTATAAACCGCTTGCATATATGCTATTTTTGTTGTCTATGGAATAACTGATAAAAACAAATCAGCCGGTTTGGCTTAGAGATGCTCTAGTTCACGATAAGCAACAATATCAAGTTATCGATAGAGTTGTCGCTTTGGGCGCGCACGTAAAAACAAAAATTTTAATATGAATTTATAATTATTTATACATTACATGATTTGTTGATACATTTATTCAAATGGCATTTGTTTGCATAGGCCACTGTTGCAAATCCGTTTTTTCCCCGCCAGATCTGACTGTTTTTAAAGCGCAATTGCTTGCAAATTTTTACAACATCGCCAAGTGAAAATTTTGGCTTTTTTTTTTTTAAATAATTCAGCTTTTTATGTGATGGGACTCAACGGTTGAAAAACCAATTATAGATTTTGAATTTTATTTGTTTTAATTTCTTCCCGCTAAAAATGCTTTTTTTTTTTCTTGAAAAAGAAGTTGGCAATACTGGTAACGGCAGAGTCGATAACTTATTGCCATGCAGTTTTATTACTTAAAAACTTTGCAAACTAACAACATCAAGTAGTGGCAACTTATAGGAAACTTATAACTAGATCTTATCTGTTCGATAGTTGCCATTATTTATTGGCATGCAACAATAAATTTAAATATCGATTGCTTGTAGCGGCAACTACTGGTTCGGCGATAGTCGATAGCAACTTGCGAGTAGACTTGTTTATCAGAGCTCAATTATAGGATTCAGTTCTTTTTTTGGTGAACGAACCGTTTAGTAAAACAATTAAAAAATTAACAAAACTTTCATTAACGAGATGTTTAGTTGGATAACAATATATATCTCCTAATCTAATGCATTGAATTATAGAATTATGATACATTTTTTCTAATATAATTTATTTTGTCACACTTAAGATTTTACCGCATTTCTTTCTGAAGAGTTTAAATCCGATTGCGTATATACATAAGAGGTATTTAAAAAATTCACGATTAATAGATGGTGATAGAAAAACATCGATGTAGGGAATTGCGCATCGATTGTTGAATATCTTAAAAAAACATCGATACATCGTCGATGCAGCGATGCATCAACCAACCTCTAGAATTTTGTGCGTTTCACAAAAGTGATTTTATATTTAAGAAAATTCTCACAAGATTAGGAACAAGAGATGGATAAACACACAAAGATCAGGATGGCAACTGAAGTAAGATACACTTGGCATACAATGCATATGCGCGATTCTAACAAATATTTGCAGAATTTTGGCTAATAATGCGGGGTTTTTTTTTGCAGTGTCCGTCGGATGTGCTGATCGGCCAAGACTCGATACACTTCAATGGCTGGTCCATCAGCTACGAGCAGTCACACATACTGAAGAGCATATGCCGCATCGGCAGCAGCAAGTGCTGCGACAAGGACGACCCGAACCGCTGCGATCTCTGCCACTATCAGCATTCGCTGCGCCTGCCCCATCTGCCCGACATGGTGTTCCACAAGAACAAGCTCGTGTTGCAGCACCAGGATGGGGCACTGATGGAGTTCAAGCCGATGGAGGCGCTCGCCACGGTCGAAAAGGGCAGCGACGCCCTGCTTGAGGTCGCCTGCGCCTCAGAGTGGCGTCAGACGCGGTAAGCATATTATGGCAACCTAAATCCCGACGGACAGACAAACGGTTAGACTCGGCTTGTCGTCCCGATCAAGAATACATATATATATATACTTTGTGGCGTCTGCCTCGCCTCCTGATTGGTGTTACACACATCTGCTCTTATCACTAACCTAATAGACCCTTTTTACGTTTTCAAAGTAAATGGTCCAAAAATACACGCAATTGTTCGAGGCAGAGCTCTCACACACACGAGCTGGCTCACTGTATAAGAAAGAGCAACTGCAGATAGAAAAGAGCAGCACTTCTGTTTTAATTGATCGAATTGTTTTCTTTGCAGCTTGGAGCAGAATATGGAACAGAAATTCAAGCCGTTCGACTGGACGTTCACGTCCTCCTATCAGGGCAGCCTCAACGACAAGTTTCGCAGCGAGGTCACCGAAGAGACGCTCAACAAGGCGAAGCTAATGGAGCGGGAGAACATCCTGTTCCATCACGATCTCACGCTCTACGAGGACGAGCTGCACGATCACGGCGTCTCAGTGATGAGCGTGCGCATTGTGAGTATCCAAATCGCCTTTTTCCCGCCGCTTATCTGGCTTTTTGGACCCCGTAGTATTCCCCGATTCTCGTTCTTTTACTTTCTTATTCTCGATTATTTACTTTATAATTCTAATCGCTATGTTTTTTGACAATTTGCTTTAAAAACGTACAAAATTAGAATATATCTATATACTTTATGGGATCTATCGTCATTATTTTGATTAATATTTCCTTATAACATCATTAATTTAAAAGAATATCAGTTTGTCAAGAACATCATCGGATGTTGGCTGATGGATGAAACGAAAAAATTCTGGTTAGCTCGGGGTGGCATGCGCCATACCTGGAAGCTAATCACCCCCTCACACAAAAGAAAAGCACTGGAGCTTTCCAAGGCGGAGTTAGGACTTCTCGTGGCCTATCTCACAGGCCATCACAAGCTCAACTACTACCTTCACAAAATGCGTCTATCTCCAGACCCAGAGTATAGACTCTGCAGGGAAAATGATGAGACTGTCATACACATATTATGGGACTGTCCAGCCATAATATGGACTAGAAAACGATTTCTGCGCAAAGAGCTTGTGAGTCCTGCACAGTTACAATCCACCCCAACAAAAGACCTACTCGCCTTCATCAGGGAGGTCGAGTTGCTTTTGGTACCATAGGGAGCTAAGGTGGTACAAAAGATCTTTCGGTCGCACTACACTACACCATCTGTTGTTTGACAGACTACCTCCTTAATAATAAGAATAATAATAATAATAATCAGTCTGTAGTTTGAAAATGCAGAAAGTTCAAAATTTTTATTCGAATTCGATATTTTTTCTTTTTTTAATCAGTTAAGCATTATAGGGAAATTGTTATTCGGATAAAGAAAGTAATTACTTATACTGTTGTCAATTGAATTAAACTTAAGTTGGAAAACCTTTCGAATAACTTGGTTTTTTCTAGATTATTTTTTTACATTTTTTAAGCCAGTTTAAATTCCATATATTTGCTTTTATTTAAACAGTTGTACATTACAGAAAGTTTTTATTGGGATAAAATATAAAGTATATATGAAATTGTTGATGAGATAAACAATATAATGACTTATATTGTTATAAATTAAATTGAACTTACGGTTGGGTTATTGGAAAACCTTTCGAATAACTTGGCTATTTTCTACATTTTTTTTATATTATATTACATTGTATTAGCTCAAGTTCCAAAGTTATCAGTTTTAAAATTGGATATTTTTGCTTGACTGGCTAAATAAGTTAAACATTATAGGGAAATTGTAATTCGAATAAAGAAAGTAATGGAACTTAAGTTTAAGTTATTGGAAAACCTTTCGAATACCTTGAATTTTTATGAGATTTTTTTAAAACATTTTCTTAGTCGAAAATAATGGTTTATTCAAAGCATAATATTAAGATATTGAACTGTAGAGTTAATAAGCACCCAATTGTATTTTCACAGCGCGTAATGCCCTCCGGTTTCTTTGTGCTGCTGCGTCACTTTCTGCGCATTGATGGGGTCCTGATGCGCATATATGACACGCGCTTCCACAGCGAGATCGAGAAAAACTATATCCTCAGGGAGTTCACACACCGCGAAGCGCCCTGCTCCGAGCTACAGGTGAGTAGCTTTTAAAAAAAAGCTAGAGAACTGGACTCTACGCCGGTTAATACTATTTTAATTTTTATAGAGCTGCATTGCCTCATGGACGAATGCGGATGAGATGCAAAATTTTCTGCCCGTGAAGACCCAGAAACTGCACAAGTTGTACTTCAAGTGATAAATGATCTATTCGGCGATCGCTACAACAACTGCTAACTAAAATAGGTTCACAAATTCTCATGTATTCCGCGTATCATGCAATTGGATTCATTGGATTCTTTTGTTATGTGCGCTACACACATCTAAACATTTACTTTATTGTATCATTAACACCAATTTGTGCGCTCTTGCAAACATTTCAAAAACGTTCAGCAAGAATATAAATAATCGTTAAAAGGCACTACAATAATACTAAGCAATTGTTCACATATTTATATAGATATAGATATTTTAGAATGGTTAGCATTACATCCGACTGGATAAAAGAAGAGGCTAGCCTTCTAGGCTCCGCCCAGCAAAGCTGTCAAGGCCCGCTTATAATCGCCCGAGGTCTCCGACTGTAAGATAATAGTACAAATAGAGCAATTAGTGATAGGGATTTCAATATTGTAGCCCCAGTCCACGACGTAACATTTACCACATTCAACGCTTATTTCGCTAGTCCGAACGAAAATCTTGAAATGTATGTGAATGAATGACGACGAATGACGAATGAATATAACTAATATTTGTCAAATATGAATGTGTCGAATGTTACTGCTCGTGGAAAGACGTTCTAATAAACGCTTCTGCTATACATCCACAATGTAACATTTGCCACATTCGATGACATTTTGTATTTCCTCATTCGTGACATTCGACAGAAAATCTTCAAATGTTTGTGAATGTGAATCTGACTATAATTCATCAAATATGAATATTTTGTTCTTTTTTTGGTAAACGAACCGTTTAGTGAACGGTTCAGTGGGACACAGTTCACTAGCGTAGTTCCAACACCAATCTGTAGAGGGCGCTGTTGTTTACTAGCACCTTTATTTATTTGCGTTGCGTTTTTATTTAAAAAATATTAATTTAAATTCAATAAGTTGAAAATGATAACTAATATAATTTCTGTATGTGATCCATACGCAAATTTTGGAATGTCAATAAATTGAAAAATAACTTTTATTGGCCTTTCAATAATCGCATCAATTTATTTTTTAATATTTTTTGAAAATCAATTATGTATATTGAGTACTTCATAAACTGTGAACTGTGTACTTCACACTGTGAACTGTGTTCCGCTGAACCGTTCACTGAACCGTTCACTGAACCGTTCACTGAACCGTTCACTGAACCGTTCACTGAACTGTTCTTTCGTTCAGTTCGCGGAACCGTTCAATTGTCTGTGAACTGAACGCTACAACTCTACTTGCGAGCTGTCATCACTGATTGCTGCGTGAAGTTTGTGCGTTTCACAAGTGATTTTTATTTAAGAAAATTCTCACAAGATTAAGAAGAAGAGATGGATAAACACACAAAGATCAGGATGGCAACTGAAGTAAGATACACTTGGCATACAAGGCATATGCGCGATTCTAACAAATATTTGCAGAATTTTGGCTAATAATGCGGGGTTTTTTTTTGCAGCGTCCGTCGGATGCGCTGATCCGCCAAGACTCGATACACTTTAATGGCTGGTCCATCAGCTACGAGACGTCGCACATAATGAAGAGCATGTGCCGCATCGGCAGCAGCAAGTGCTGCGACAAGGACGACCCGAATCGCTGCGAACTCTGCCACTATCAGCATTCGCTGCGCATGCCCCGTCTGCCCGACATGGTGTTCAACAAGAACAAGCTCGTGTTGCAGCACCAGGATGGGGCACTGATGGAGTTCAAGCCGCTGGAGGCGCTCGCCACGGTCGAAAAGGGCAGCAATGAGGTCGCCTGCGCCTCAGAGGGGCGTCCGACGCGGTAAGCATAATGCCGGGGAATCCCCCAAAATACCCTATTCATTACACAGGGTTCGATATGTTCGCTGTTTATTATCCGATCAAAATGATATTCACAGCGTCAATAGAGAATGCCATAATCTGGTCACATACCAAATAAATCAATAGCTGTGGCTACAGTAGTTTTTTGCGATTTGCGGAGAAATGGGGGGAGGTATCCCAAATCTAAAACAAACTCGTGCTGTTTGCTGAATATGGAAACCGAAATCCCGAATATGGTGTCTCTAGCGCGTATAGTTGATCTAGGTGTTCATACAGACGGACAGACAAACGGATAGACTCGGCTTGTCGTCCCTATCAAGAATATATATACTTGGTGGCGTCTGCCACGCCTCCTGCTTGGTGTTACACACATCTGCTCTTATCACTAACCTAATAGACCCTTTTTACGTTTTTAAAGTAAATGGTCCAAAAATACACGCAATTGTTCTTCTGTTTTAATTGATAGAATTGTTTTCTTTGCAGCTTGGAGCAGAATATGGAACAGAAATTCAAGCCGTTCGACTGGACGTTCACGCCCACCTATAAGGGCAGCCTCAACGACAAGTTTCGCAGCGAGGTCACCGAAGAGACGCTCAACAAGGCGAAGCTAATGGAGCGGGAGAACATCCTGTTCCATCACGATCTCACGCTCTACGAGGACGAGCTGCACGATCACGGCGTCTCAGTGATGAGCGTGCGCATTGTGAGTACCCAAATCGCCTTTTTCCCGCCGCTTATCTGGCTTTTTAGACCCCGTAGTATTCCCCGATTCTCCTTTTTTTACTTTCTTATTCTCGATTAATTACTTTATAATTCTAATCGCCATGTTTTTTGACAATTTGCTTTAAAAACGTACAAAATTAGAATATATCTAAATACTTTATGGGCTTTGCCACGCCTCATTATGTACTTAAAAAAAGTACAAAAGGCTCTAAGCTCGTCGTCCTAATTTGCCACGCCTCATTCTGCCTCTTACAAACATTCGTGCAATTTTCTTAGATTTTACAAAATTCTCATAGATCTATCGACATTATTTTGATGAATATTTCCTTATAACATCATTAATTTAAAAGAATATTGAGATAAAGAAAATACTGATATTGTTATGAAATTGTTGATGAGATAAACAATATAATGACTTATATTGTTATAAATTAAATTGAACTTACGGTTAAGTTATTGGAAAACCTTTCGAATAACTTGGCTTTTTTCTACATTGTTTTTTAAATTTTCTTAGTCGAAAATGGTATTACGATATTAAATTGTATTAGCACAAGTTCCAAAGTTATCAGTTTTCGAATTGGATATTTTTGCTTGACTGACTAAATAAGTTAAACATTATAGGGAAATTGTAATTCGAATAAAGAAAGTAATGGAACTTAAGTTTAAGTTATTGGAAAACCTTTCAAATACCTTGAATTTTGCTGAGATTTTTTTAAAACATTTTCTTAGTTGAAAAACATTCGCACAAAGTTATTAACCCTGTTTTTCCCATTTTCAATGGGTACAGGGTATAATAATGGTTTATTCAAAGCATAATATTACGATATTGAACTGTAGAGTTAATAAGCACCCAATTGTATTTTCACAGCGCGTAATGCCCTCCGGTTTCTTTGTGCTGCTGCGTCACTTTCTGCGCATCGATGGGGTCCTGATGCGCATATATGACACGCGCTTCCACAGCGAGATCGAGAAAAACTATATCCTCAGGGAGTTCACACACCGCGAAGCGCCCTGCTCCGAGCTGCAGGTGAGTAGCTTTTAAAAAAAAGCTAGAAATTTAGAAAACTGGACTCTACACCGGTTAATACTATTTTCATTTTTATAGAGCTTCATGTCCTCATGGACGAATGCGGATGAGATGCAACATTTGCTGCCCGTGAAGACCCAGGAAATGCACAAGTTGTACTTCAAGTGATAAATGATCTATTCGGCGATCGCTACAACAACTGCTAACTAAAATAGGTTCACAAATTCTCATGTACTTTAACAAACATTTACTTTATTGTATCATTAACACCAATTTGTGCGCTCTTGCAAACATTTCAAAAACGTTCAGCAAGAATATAAATAATCGTTAAAAGGCACTACAATAATACTAAGCAATTGTTCACATATTTATATGGATATAGATATTTTAGAATGGTTAGCATTACATCCGACTGGATAAAAGGAGAGGTTAGCCTTCTAGGCTCCGCCCAGCAAAGCTGTCAAGGCCCGCTTATAATCGCCCGAGGTCTCCGACTGTAAGAGAATAGTACAAATAGAGCAATTAGTGATAGGGATTTCAATATTGTAGCCCCCGTCCACGACGTAACATTTGCCACATTCAACGCTTGTTTTGCAAGTCCAAACGAAAATCTTGAAATGTATGGGAATGAATGACGACGAATGACGAATGAATAAAACTAATATTTGTCAAATATGAATGTGTCGAATGTTAATGCTCGTGGAACGATGTTATATTTATTATTCTTCTTCTTTTCTACATCCACAATGTAACATTTGTCACATTTGCCACATTCGATGCCATTTTGTATTTCCCAACATTTGCCACATTCGACGTCATTTTCTACTTGATAGGCAAATGTGACATTCATTTAGTGCTATCAAATGAGTTTTGATGTGTTGCTTTAAAGGTTTTCCGTAGTTAAATGTGTGTCAAACTATCATTCGACAAATGTGAATGTGCTGAATGTTACTGCTCGTGGAAGGGCGCTATTGAACATATGAGAAATACCAGATCAAGTTAATTTGCAACGTCACAAGCAATTTATGTATGTAAACGGTGTTCAGTTGAGGGGGGAAAATGGATCCGGGTTTACAATTTGGAATTAGTTTGGTAGGGCTGCCGGAGGGGTTGGACATAAAGCGGTTTTAAAATTGAATTCCCAAATCTATATTATTTTAAAAAATTCGAACCAAGATCCATTAAAAAATGTCTGAGCCCAAAACCATTCAAAAGCAAAATTCTCACTAGATACTTTGCGAATATATGTAAGTTACAATTTAGTATTATTGTAGTTATTTGTTTAATTTGGTTAGAAGAAACCTTTGAAACAGCTGCCGGAAAGCTTTTGTTTGTTTTGTGTTTTTTACCAAGTTTCTGCTTACCTCATAGGATTTAGGATTAAAAAAAATAAACTACATTTTAATTCAATTAATAAAATAATATACAGTCGAAACGTTGAAGAGAGTCTGAGCAATACTTTTTTCGATCTAAAACCTTTTAGAAACCATTTCCCTAAATTCTGCGATAATTTTGTTGGTTTTTGCAGCCCTAATTCTAATAGTTTTTGGTATTGCTGATTGATATTACTGTTTGTTTATTGATCTTTAAATTTTAGGAAAACCTCCCCCCAACTGAAGAGAACCGTATCCAAAACCAACACAGAATTTATACTTACATCCTAGGACGTATACAAAATAATACAATACACCACAATAACACCGAGACAATGAAAGTGTTTGGGGGGATCAAGATCAAGTCAAGTATACCATAAAAGCAGAGGTTGGAAAATGTATTACTTTTAGCACCGTCTAAAACCGTTGCAACTTGCTGCCAACTTACCTCCACGGCACTGTGAAGCGTGCGATTGTAAATCCGCTCGAATTCCTGCTTAATGGTCTCCAAATCGATCTCCGAGCGAGAGACGATGATACGGATCAATGTGGCGTCATCGGTACCAGCACCATCCATGGCCTTGTACAGCCGATTGGCAAAGAAAGCTGCCGGCGATTGCACGCATTCGACTGAAAGCAAGGAATATCATATTGTAGATATGGCAAATAGATATATAGAAGCATCAGAGAAAGGAATACAGTAGATATGGGAAATAGATAAAGATACAGATAAAGATGTTGATGTGGATGAAGATATAGATATAGATGTAGATGTGGATGTAGATAAATATATAGATACAGATAAAGATATAGATATAGATGTAGGTATAGATATAGATATAGATATGGATATAGATATAGATATATAGAAGCACTCAATAAAGTAGGACTGTCAAACAAAGTAAGGATCTATTAAATAGAAGTAAATGAATGAGAATCAGATAGTAAATGAAAGGAAATCAGGGAATTGGCGAATGAGAATCAGGAAGTGAATGAATGAGAGTCAGAGAGTGAATGAAAGGGAATCGGAGAGTAAATAAACAAGAAGTAGGTATTCAAAAAAGAGAATCAGAATGCAAATAAACGAGAATCAGGGAGTTAGTTAACGATAATCAAAGAGTCAGCGAGATCATGAACGTAAATTGACGAGTAAATTCGCAAGTTAATGAACGAGAATCGGGAAGTAAATGGGTGAGAATCAGGGAGTGCATGAAAGAGAATCAGGTATTAAAAAAAGAGAATCCGAATGTCAAGAAATAAGAATCAAGAATTTAGTTAACGAGAATCAGGAATTTAGATAACGAGTCAGTGGACGACAATCAGCGAGTAGATGAACGAAAATTAGCGAGCAAACGAACGAGGATGGGGAAGTGAATGAACAAGAATCAGAATGTAAATGGACGAGATTTGAGTAAACTAATAACAGAGCAATATAGAGCAGTTAATTCTCGCTCACCTATGGCCATCATGGCCTCATGTAGCTCATCGGCCATTTCGTGCTTGATCGCCTGCTCGATGGTCTGTCCGGATAGCTCCTTGTACTCCTCGAAAACCAGTCGCAGCTGTGGGAAACTGGCATGGGCCATAATACGATTGAAGACCTCCTCGTCGGTGCCCAGTTTGGCCTCGCCGGCGGCATACAATTGGGCAGCCTGATCCTTGGCCTGGGCGTGATCAATGGGCGTGTCCATGCCATCTCGGACGCCCGTTACGATCAGTGTTAGCAAACGGCGAAAGAAACCGGAAGTTTCGCTGCACATTTGCTCGGCAAGGGGACGTCCAAATTTCTCCTCATAGGCGACGACAATTTGTTGCATCTCCTCGTTGCACTTGGTGCAGAGAATTTCGACCAATGTTGCCTCCTCGGTGCCCATGCCGGCCATGGCATCGTGCAGCTGCTGGCAGAGATACTCCACCGGTGGCATCATCAGTGCGACAATAACATTTTCAAATTTGCCGCCCAGCTCGCCCTTGAGATCATCGATCAGATCCCGTTCGAATTCCGTGGCGTAGGCAGTGTTGATTAACTGCCGTTGGGCATTGCAGCGACTGCTCAGTATATCGATAATTTGCTGCTCATCGGTGCCCAGGCCACGCATCGCGCTGCGCAGCTCCTGACTATCGCTGCCGGCATCGAAGGGCTTGCGGGGCACAACGCAAGGAACGGGCTGCATGCATGAGTCATCAACAAATCAAATCAAAAGTTTAAAAAAAAAAACAACAACAATCGATTGTCTGAGCAGCGTACTAACCTTGTAATCCATTTTCACAATTTACCGTTAGAGTTATCGCAAATTTCACTCTCTCCACTCTCTCTGTCTCGCTCTTAATTCGCTTATTGCAATTTCTTTTCGATTACCGCTGCGCCTTGGCGTAGTTTGCTGCTGCCGCTGCCTTTTGCTACTGATGACAAGACAAACACAAATTCCGTTTATCGTAATCGTCGTCGTCGCCGTCGTTGTCTTCGTCTCTGTCTCTGCTAAACGAGAGAGAACTGCATACCCCCCCCCCCCTCCCCCAACCCAACAAGCTCGGCTTACAGCGCAGCGAGCTTTTTCAGTGCTGCCACTTCTTTGGCGGCAAAAAGGCCAGTTCATTACTTGAGACTAACGAAAAAAGCTAAACATAAGTAATAAACTACAAGAAATTTACAATAATTAAGCAAAATAAAAATTAAAAAAAAACTTCGACCAGAATTTTGATTTTTTGTGTAGATAGAATGAATTATAGTAGTTAAATTATTTACTTATTTAATGTCAACTAAATACAGTCGACAGAGTAATTAAATAAAAACAATAAAAAAATGTGCAAGTATTAGTTAAAAAAATTAAATTAAATATAAAATTAATAAGTGAATCTAAGAATGAAAATAAAATGAAATGAAAAGTATTCAAATAAATAATTAAATAGAAAATATTTAAATTAATAGGGAAAATGTATAAAGATGAGTCAATTAAAATAATAAATAAATAAAGTTTATAATATTTATGTATGTAGTTGAAAAAATAAAAAATTGATAATTAAATAGAAAATGCTTAAATGAATAGGAAAAAGTAAAAAATGCGTAAATTAATTAAACATAAATTAAATAAGGATAAAGCAAAAAATGGAATGTATTTCAAAAATCATAAAATAATGAAAAAAGGATAGTAATAAGTAAACTAAATGACAATTTTGCATTTGTTCAAATGTTTTGTTTTTATTATTCTAAGTATTTTAATTATCAATTTTTTTAATGTAATTGTAACGCATTTTATATGATCTTGAATACTTGCATTAAAGTGCAGATTTTGTTGCATTCTAGCTAGTTTTGGCTATTTAGCTGCAACGCTGGCAACACTGTCGCTAAAGGCAAAGCTTTTGGATTTCGCTCGGCGATTTTGACGATTTCGCCGTTTGGGCGATGGCGAAATGCAATTAATTCGCTTATATTATATAAGACATGCTTGACATAGCTGGGCTATGATTCATGAGTGTGGATGAATAACTAGATGTGAGTGTGTCCAATTAAAGCACTATTCGGAGACAAGAAAACCACATGCTCATATTCATGTATACTCAAGTTTTTATCTTTATTTCAACTCGTTAAATAAGTTATGCTCTTTTTTTTGTTTATTCATTTTACAATCTCATATTCTTCTAGTTCTCAAGATAATTGTAGGTATATAAGAAATTGCGTTTGTTGTTATGTGTGTTTAGTTTATTCATTTAATTCTCAGTTGTTTATACACAGGGGGCGGGGGGAAATCAATATCGAATATCAAATATCAAATATGAAACAGAAATCGAAATCAAATCAGTTCTAGTAATCGGTAATTGGTAATTAATAATAATAATCGTAATCGTAATCGTAATCATAACATGTAGCATATCAAATAAATTACAATACCATAGAGCCCTTGGAATTTAACACATATGGGGGGGATTTTCGATTAAGTTTCTGTATATATATATATTTATCATATATTTAATTTCATTTCTTTTCGTTACGTTAATTCAGTTAGATCGATCGCATATGGAATTCCATTGAATGAATTTCCTTTCAATACAAATTTAGCCCAATTTCGAGTTGTTTTTTTTTGTTTTCGTTTTTTTTAGTAGCTGAGAGCGAGGCAGAAGAAGACTATCTAAAAATATAGCACAAGTTTATACATAATACATATAATGAGTAGATACAAATAAATTCACAAAATCATTTACAGAACGCATTGAAAACTCCCAAAAAAAAAAAAATATAGAACACGCTCTTTATGGTAATAAAGTCTTTTAGTTTTCAGGGCCACAATATATATATATATACTCGATATTTAACTGAATAAACTAGGCTATATAATATATATGTATGAACTAAGCCAGGCTGTGAATTACTTTATGCATCTCCCTCTCTTCCTCTCTCTCTCTCTCTCTCGCTAGACTTCTAGGCTCTCCTCTGGGCATGGTTCTGAAGTTCTCGATTTTAGACCTCGTCGCTCTGGTTCATCTTGAGCTCGTTGAGCGTCGCATTGAATCGCGACCATTCATCGCGCGTCGGTTGCGCCAGATGCTCAGCGACATCGTAGACGTAAAGCTTCCCGGACTCATCCCCGATGCAGACATGCAGCCCGGATGGGGTCCAGGAGACGCGATTGAGCGCTGGCGCACCATCGACAACGATCGATGCTGTCGGTACCTCGGTGTCCTGATTGAGATTCCACAAGTCAAGACGACCGCTACCATCGACAGCAGCGAAGAGCGCGGGATGAACGGGCGACCAGGCGACGTCCATCACATAATCCGAATTATCCTCAAACGAATAAAGCGGTTTTGTGTCCTAAAAGAGAGAGAGGGGGAGAGACGGAGATACAGTGATTAGTTAATGGTAGTGCTGTCGATAATTCCGATAATAGGTTAATCGGTTAAAGTATTAAAAATATATTTGGCATCTGATTCAAAACTCTATTTTCCCCATCAGTCAAAAATTAATATCGATAGTGCTATCGATTAATAGATCAATTGTAAACAAGCCTAGCCAATATCGATAGCACTTTCTATAATTGAAACCCTTTTGAATCATTCAAAATTTACTATCGATTGATGGATAAATTTTGAACAAGCTCAGCCAATATCGATAGTACTATTGATTGATAGTTTATTTAACATCGATAGTGCTATCGATTTATAGATGCATTTGAACACAACTCACTAATAATTTTGAACAAACTCAGCTAATATCGATAGTACTATATCGATTGATAGATCATCCAATATCAATATCGATTTGAGAGCAACTCACCTTGAGCGACCAGAGTTTGATGGTCCAGTCGATCGACGAGGTGAGAAACAGATGCCCAAAGTCGGGAGAGGACTGATTGTAGTGCGTGGAGATGCCTGTGATGGGTCCCAGGTGACGTTCGAACACCTCGTTGACCCCGGAGCGTAGTCCGTGACGGGAGGCGGAATAGACGTAGCCGTCCTCACTGCCCATGACGAGGCTGTTGATCTCATTGGCCGGGAATGCCATCGATGTGATGGCGATGGCCTTCGACTGACGCAGCTGAAGTTCCAGGGTATCTTGCGGTTGCGACAGCATGTCCAATGACCAGGAGCAAAGTTTGCCATCCGAGGAGATGGAGATGACATTGTGGGCATTCTGGGTGCCCACCATTTGGAGGCAATAGACGGGATGCGTGTGGGCAGCGGCGCTGAGGGGCGTGCGCTGGATGGGCGTACGTTTCTGCACACGATTGTCCCAGAGCACAATCTGGCCGGAATAGGTACCGCCTAGAATTAAATTTGGATTGAACTTGGCAAAGCAGGTGGACATAACGGCGCTCTGGCAATGGAATACATCCTCCGGTGTTTGCTTCTTGAATTTCGTATTCCAGACCATAACGACGCCATCCGGCTCATTTGGACTCTCCTCGTTGTTGTGATACGATGCGACGACCAATTCCGGGAAATGCGTCGACCAGTCCATGCTGGTGATACAGCGATTCTTCGACCAACGCTCGTCGTAGAACACACGATTCAGCGATAGTCGGGCATGCGAACGTTCATCGTTCGCCTCCTCGTTATCGCCACAGCCAATGTAATCCGTATAGATGTCCACATTCTCCGATAGCGCACGTTCGATAACGCGTCCAGCGCGCAACACGAAGCGCTGGAAATCCTCCGACAAGATGATCATTTGCTTCTGCTCCTCCGACAGCTCTTTGACTGCAAAACACGACACGTGAATGCTCAAATTCTCTCTCGATTCGCATCGATTTTTATCGATAACAACCATAGTTGCATAATTTGTTCTAATACAATTGGTTTGCATTGAAAATATCAAAATTTGCATAATTTGTTGTAATAAAGTGGGAAACATGCATGTAAAAATATCGATTTTTATCGATAACATTTACAATTGCATAATTTGTTCTAATTTAATTGGATAATATCAATATTTGCACTCCGACCATAACGAAAGTTATGCAAATGTTGATATACATCAATATTTTTGATGCAAATATGATAATTTTGGTGGGCTATATTTTTCGATAATCTACATACGTCCGAAATCGGAATAAGCTTTTTGAGATCACTGTTCACTCACCCTCCTTCTTCTCCTCCTGCTCCTTCTTCTGTTCGAGGGGCGTGATGGCGGGGGCCACGTCCTTGACGGTGGGCAGGCCATGGGTCAGATATCCCGGGGGCAGCTTGGAGGTAAAGCCATGTTCCAGATGGGGCAGCGAGCTCTCTTCGTCATCTCCTTGGGCATCAAATGCAAGCACTGTTTAAAGTGATAAAACTAACACAGCTAGAGGAATATGACAATCGACAGAACAGGAACAATTCTACTTCAATTCAATTCAATTTTCCCGTTTCGCTTTCGGTTTCAACATTTTTTTTTGTAGTTTTAGTTTTTTTTAGATTGGCTTTCAATTGTTTCATTTGCTTCCTATTTGGCTTTCGTTTTGAGGTTAGGTGCAGGTGAAAAGTGAGGTTAGGATTGGGAGCACAGTGTTGCAAAACGCTGTGTGGTAAATGTGGAAAGAATAGATCGATAATGGAGCATTATAAGCATTGCTAGTGCAGGCACGTGAACGTAATATCAATGGCAAGATTTCAACTTGCTTTGCGATATTACAAAACTATCGGCATAACTATCGCATAGTCCAAGCTATCACTATATACACGAAACAATTATTTATTGCATTTAAGATTTAAATTTCTTAACAGAATACTGCATCATAGCGATATTCCCTAACGATAGTTATGCGATAGTTCGTGCTGTTGCGATTGTTAGTGCGCTGTTTACCGTTAGCTGGAGTAAAACACAAAGCCAATTCGTTACAAAATCAAAACACAATTTGCCGATATCAAATTAAATTTGTAAGAAAAATTTACAAAAAATTATTGGTTTTTTTTTTTTGGGGGGTTTTTTTCCTGCTCCTGGTTAATATGTATGCGTATGTTTGTGTTTATGGGAGAGAGTATATATCGCATATATACATAAGTGTGTATGACAAGAGACGGTCATATATATTTTTTATAATTTATTAGTTTATGTATTAGGTTATGTTATTCAACTAATTCGTATCATCACAAATTCTCAAATTTCGAACCCTGTACCTTATAAAGTACACAGGATAGCATTTGTTTGTGTTTCAGTTTCAGTTTCATTTGCTCCACCCAGTTTATAATTTTTGTTTTTTGTTTTTTTGCACTTAAAATTATCGTAATTTTATCGTAAAATTATCGGAATTTATAGATATATGTATATATATATATTTCGTATTTTACACTTGCCTTAAGATTTTGCTTTAACATCGAGATATATGCATATGTTTATGTTTGTATAAAACAGCCAACAGAGGTCGCTTTTTGTGTGTGCGGCTAGGTATTGTAATTAATCGATAACATTTAACGGTACACCTAAGACAAGGACAAAATGTCGCTTCGCTTGCTGTGTGCTCGGAGAGTGTGGGTGGGAAGGAGACACGAGATAGAAAATAAACAGTGTGTGAGCGAGAGAGGTGCTGCCGTGATTGTGTGCGTGTGTAAAATAGATCTTGCTTGTGTGTGTGTGCGTTAAAAAAAACCCCCTTCGATAATTCCTCGATAACAGCATAATCTAAGAGCTTTTGAAAGCTCGCTCGATACAGCTTTCACTAGTTTATTTTAACGCTAATAAAACTGGAAAAAACGATTAATCTGTTTCAAGGCAGAAGCTTGAAAGCTCAATTGCTAATACTAAGTAACTGAAATCTGGAATTTTAAGATGTTAAATAGAAGGAGCTTTCGCTTGTTTAGACTAACTAAAGCTTTATTGAATAATTGGGGCAATTTTCTGAAAACTACATTAAGTTAGGTGGATAGTGCATTAAGCTTAGTTTTGGAGCTTAACTTTAAGGCAGAGACTATACCTAATATCTGCAAGCTTTTAAAAGCTTTCACGATTTATGATAATTTTTTTAATAAATGCAGAATTACTTGCAAATTTTACATTTTTCCTTCTGATCGAATCTATATATTTGAGCTCCAACTGGAGCTTTCACACACGCACAACACAATTGCAATGAGTTCGAATGCTTTGAAAGCTCTCTTAATCCCATTTCCCTCAAAGTATTAAAGTTATCGATAACAGAAAGCAAGAATTTGTTGAGGTTAAATATGTTAAAGGCACACAAAATGTGAGATTAGGCAGAGACAGCATGATCAGAATGGTTTTGGATGAATAATAGCTGCTAGGCATGCATTTTGGTATTAACGATCATTATCTTAACTCTAGAGAGAGAGAAAGAGAGAGAGGGGGAGATGTGTCTGTGCTTTAGCTAGAGTGAGACAGCCAGTTCGCGAAGTTATATTTTGGATAGTTGGAGTACGTTTTACATAGCTTTCCATTTGATTTATGATTTATATAATATATAGAATTGGTACGTTCCTATTTTGCTTCATGTCGATTCCCAACACTGTTTTTTTTGTACTGGGTGGGGTGTACCTACCTGTGAATTCATCCTCCCACTCTAAACCCGGATTAAGATTGTATTCATCTTGAAGAAATATAAAGAAACAAATTATATTGTACATGGTATACACATTTTAGTAGTTGTCGTTCAATCTCAATCCAAATCAAAATCAAAATCAAATCTTCAACGTACCGCCCACAGTATATATTATATATCGTTTGATCTCATCCAAAAAAAAAAAAAATTTAAAATGGCGAACAAAATCATATAAATTATTGTATATAATGGAGATGAACAAAAAAGAGTTGAATGAAGTCGTGATGTCGAGTGTGTGTGTGGGGATCGTTTAGTTATAATGCCTATATAGTATATATAATGTTATCACAAAAAAAATAAAATAAACATAAAACTTTTAAGTCTAGGAAAAATAATTAGCACACAATAAATTATATTACAATGATGTATCGATGTTACGTATAACTGATAAGTTTGCTAAATCAAAAAAATAGAATATAATTATATATATGGTATATATATATATATGTAATATTGTTATTGTACATGAATATATATCATTACACAGTGCTTACACATGCGTGTGTGTGTGTGTGTGTGTTTGTGTGTGTGATTTTCTTACATTTTGGCATAAAACTTAAGTTGCTAATAGAGTTAAAAACTCGATACTTGCAGCGAGAAAAGTTGGCTGGATATATTATGAATATATATGTATGTATATATAGATATATGTAGATATAGTAAAATTATAAGGCAAACCTCAACGAGTACAGTTGACACTGTTATACGGCTATAAAACTGTTATACGCAAAATGAAAATTGCGAAAAACACACGAAACTACTTAAATGGCTTAAGAAAAAAAAACTAAGATGAATTATAAATAAAACTTATAAATTGGGTGGAGTTGAACAATTTCATATACGCTTCGTTAATACATAATAAATATATATATATAGATATAGAGCTGATACAAACTGAATCTCTTGGCATATCATTCATTATTTTGTTGTATTCGATAGTATTCAAAAATATATATTTATATGAAATCAAAAATCAAAATAAGAGCCAGGAATTTGGAACCGAAAAGGCCGAAATGAAAGCAATAACGAGAGATATGTATATACACATATATAGCATTGGATAGTATAAATATCAGGGGAGCACTACAAGTACTACGAGTAATAGAAGTCTAATATAAAAAATACACATACAAGTTACAAATACAAGCTAACGAGTAACGAGTAACGAATAACGGGTAGCTAGTGGCGAGTAACGAGCATAAAAAGTTTTTTTTTTTTCAAAAAACAAAAAGAGAATATGGGAAACTCTAAAGGATAGAAGAGGCAGCTAGATAGTTAAAAGATTTGGGTTTTTTTTTGGGTATTTTTTTGTAAGTAATATATGGTATATAGCATATAGATATGTACAGTTACTGCTAATAGGGATAGTTGGGTAGTTACAAAAACTCAACAAACTACTCACCATAATAATCCGTAGCATGAGCTGCAGTTTTTTTTTTTTTTTTATATTATATTTTTTAGATATATATTTATTTTTATTTTTGATTGTTATATTTTGCGTGCGTACCAAGAACAGATAAAAAAGGGGGAAGAAAAAGTAAATAGACAAATAATTATTAAATGCGCTCGAAACAAATGTACTACAAATATTTGTTTAAATCTATTTTTTAAAGTGTATGTGTATGTGTGTGAGTGTGAGTCGAAATAAAACTAAACTAAGGCAGAAAGTATAAATTGTGGAAGCATTAAACTAAATTATCTGAAGCATTTGGCGTTACCAGCATGAATTTTGTGCTGTCTAACAGTTGTAGTTTTTGTTGTTGTTGTTGTTGTGGTTATTATGGGCTGCTTATAACTAATTTGATTAGTACCTTTACGTGGACGCCACCAGTCCTCCATATATCCTGACAGAGGCGATGAGTGGCAAGAAAGAACTGTATTTGTTATTTTATTTCGCTATATTTTAGATGCTTTCTGCTTGCTCTAAATTCGAATTATTTTGTTTTCTCTGGGAAATTGGGAAGTTCGGAAGTTGGGCATACGATTTAGACATAACAAGCAATACTTGCATTTAAAACATGGACAGATACAGAGAGAGAGATAGGGTGAGAGCGAGAGAGAGAGAGCGCTAGGTGGAAAGCGAATAAGAGTAGAGCAAGAGACGAGGAGTACAAGCTATGGGATAGCATATGGTTAATACTATATATGGGGTAGATCGAACCGTTACAGCGAAATTACACTAGCATGGGGCATGATTTCATAGGCTTTATTATTTTTATAGGGTATTTTAAGTCGTATACGCACCATCACGCTCGTGTCCCCCGGTACTTGTGGTCTGTGTTTGTTTCGTATACACGAGCGACTCCTTTGGTGGAATGTTTGTTGCCTGCACATTGTAGACGCTCAGATTCAGCGTTTGCTTCTTGCCAGCGCTACAAATATCAAAACAATCCAAAAATTATTCCAAATGCAATATTGTTTCGTTAATATCTTCTGTGTTATTATATATTCCGAATAGCTACATTTTATGTTCAACATTACGTTTGTTTTATGTTCAAAAATACGATGTTATGTGGATCTTATTAATATTGGGCGTAAAGAGGGCGTGGCATCAAGGATTTGAAATTAACTTGAACTGCGTATTGAATACATCTACCCCTAGCAACCAAAATTACTACTCTAGCGTTTGTAGTTTCCGAGATCTCAGCGTTCATCAGGACGGACATCGCTAAATCGACTCATATTGTCTCCCTAATCAAGGATATATATACTTAGTCTGCCACGCCTTCTTCTGCCTGTAACATACATTCTACCAAAGTCATTAAATCTGTTGTTACCAATTTTTAATAGGTACTTGGTATAAACAGGGCTGCAAGCCCAAAATAACTATCGCAGATTTTAATTTCTTATTAGAAATCTATTTGAAAATTGATTTAAATTCGGAAATCTCCGTTCTGATTACAACCCTGTTTCGGATAATTGGGTGTACGTTGCCAGTTCATTTGCTTACCCTTGTCCATTGACGGTGGCCTGTAAACTGACATCGGGCGTTTGTGTATTGGAATTATCCGACGTTAGCGAATTGGCTGACGATAATGAAGACAAAACTTCCGACACGGGTGCCACGCCCAGCGACGACAGCATCTCATCCAAATCCCTAAAAATTAAAAATATATAACGTTATTAGTGTTCTGTTTTTTTTGTTTGTTTTGTTTTTTAGATAGAAGAGTTGTAGTAGTGTTGGGATAATATCGTTGCAATATCTATAAGGAATTTATATCAAATATATATCGATAAAAATATTCCTTTGTTTAACAATTGAAATAATTTATAGTACAGGAATTTTGAAAATCTGTTTAAAATATTTTCTTGTATTTAATGACAGATTAGCCATTATAGATAGATATCGAAACATTAGCCCAAAATAATGGAAATATCGATGAGAGTTGAGATCGATATAATTCAAACACTAAGTTACGATATTATCGATAATATCCAAACTTTAGCTTAAAATATCGGAAATATCAATGAGCGTTGATGTCGATTATCGATTGGCATTACCAATACTTAGTTACGATATTATTGATCATTAACCCAAAATATGGGAAACATCGACAAGAGTTGATATCGATATAATCTTAACACTAAGTTACGATATTATCGACAGATATCGGAACATAAGCCCAAATTATGGGAAATATCGACGAGAGTTGATATCGATATAATGCCAACACCAAGTTATCGAGGTCTTGAGCTTACTTGCGCTGATCTTTATCGATGCCGGTACCGGTGCCGATCCGCCCTGCCGCCTCTTCCATATCTTTGATCTCCTTCTCGCGACGACGCCGATCCTTCTCCTCGCGCAGCGCTGCCAGCTTGGCCTTCTTGCGCTCCAGTTCAGCCTTGCGGTCCATTGTGCAGGTGTGGCAACGCTCTCAGCAGACACGTTCAATCACGTCCAATCGTCAAATAGCAGCTGTCGTTGCTGGGTGACTGAGGGGGTGGCGGTGGTGGGAGTTGGCGAAAGCGCTTGGCTGCAGAGCAGTTGGTGGGGGGAGAGAGGGGAAAAAGGAAAATGATGAATCAGTTTTAAGCCATATATATATATGTATTTGAGCTGTAGCTCGATATTAACAATATGTTGATGATGTCATCGCAGCAACAACAACGAAAGCAAGCCAGGTTTATATATGTATTAGAAATTATTATAAATATTATTATTATTATACCAATAAATCAGCTAAATTA
Source organism: Hypselothyrea guttata (assembly GCA_035045125.1). Classification (NCBI taxonomy): domain Eukaryota; kingdom Metazoa; phylum Arthropoda; class Insecta; order Diptera; family Drosophilidae; genus Hypselothyrea; species Hypselothyrea guttata. The sequence goes on from JAWNNJ010000655.1 coordinate 70,002, forward strand.
TGTAAATAAGAATTATGCACACACATTAACAAAAATTCCAACGAAATTCTTGCAAGTAACAAAAAAAAAATCAATAGTCAAATGCACGACGTCGACGTCGACAGCGGCGGCGGCAGCGACGCAGCAGCGCAGTCGTCGTTGTGACGTCGTTTTTAACTTTTCGCTCGTGTGCCCATTTTTTGTCACTGCCAAATTGGCAAGAAAACACGCAACAACCGTTAGAGAACAACTATAATACGCTTGGCACACCTTTGTACGTTGTTTATCAATTGTTTGCTGATGGTTTCACTTGCTGCAATTGTTGTTAAAATAACATTTTAGTGCAATTGAAAAACGCGACTGCAATGTTTTGTGAGCAACAGCGACAGTGTGACCGCACCGCTAGCAGACGATTGTTGCCACAATCGATAAGCACTAAAAATACCAAAAAGTGCCGCACTGCCAAGCCATTTTGGCTGCAGCTGGCAACGCTGTGCGCGCCAAAATTCAAATGCATTTTAATGTTGCGCATTAATGTTGTTTTGTTATGCACATTAACTAATCGGCAGTGGAAATAGCAAGCAAGACTCTAAAATTAAGCAATTTGATGAAACACATAGTTGTTGCAATCGTTGAATACAACGAAAACAACAAGCTTGACAACTGCGATGTACAGTGGCAACGCTGACGGTGCGCGCCAAATTTCAAATGCAGCAATTGCAAGCAAGAAATGCAAATGAATGTTGTTTTGTTATTGACATTAATTAAACGCCAGTGGAAAGAGAAAGCCAGACTAGAATGTAACTTGTTGAGTTTCATTGTCACATTAAATTATGCGACAGTCATGCAGGCATAACGGTACAACAAAATAAAAGGTATGCAATTGGCATATTAAGCGGGCTCTTTCCGTAATTACCTGTTAATTGTTTGGCTGACCTGGCACCGAATGCCAACTAACATGCATGTGAAATGCATGAATCTTGTCTTAACTTGGCTCAGACGCGAACACGCACAAACTACCTAATGACAATGACACACTTGACGGTTCGTTCACACTTGCCCAGCCTCAAAAATCGTACGCCGATTTAAATAATATACAGTAGAATCCGGTTATAGCGACATTCAAGGGACCGACGATTTTACGTCGTTATATCCGGCAGACGCACTATCCGAAAGGAGCAAAAAAAAATTTTTTTTTATATTATGGATGCCATGTTCGTAATAGGTTTTAAAATAAAACAAATTAATTTTTTAATCAAAACAAAAAATTTAATACAGTAGAATCCGGTTATAGCGACTTTCAAGGGACCGACGATTTTACGTCGTTATATCCGGAAGACAAAATCCATGATTTTGTTTCTTTTTCGTATTGAAAAAACACAAAATCCATGATTTTGTTTGCTTCTTTTAGCATTGTTAAAAAAATCAAATTTTCCTCTTTAAAGTTTTTTTTTTGTTCGGCACGTCGCAATATCCGGTTGAATTGAAATTGAAAAATCTCGTCGTTATAAGCGGTTTGTCGCTAAAAGCGGAGTCGTTATAAGCGGAGGCCGTTTCATATAAGTTTGTATGGGGACCAACCAAACCATCGAGTTTTCGTCGCAATAACCGGTCGGACGCTATAAGCGGCGTCGTTATAACCGGATTCTACTGTATATACATATATATATATAAATTTGAATACGCTCGCCTCTTTGTATTTTTCTTGTTTGCTTTTATATACCCTGTCCAGTCTCTAAGAGCTAGCGCAATAAAATTCACAATGCAGTTGGATCAGTTTTATTTCAAATCTCAGATGCCACGCCCACATTTTGTTTATTTTTGTTATACCCTGTACTGTCTGTGCTGTCTCTAAGAGCAAAATCAATAAAATTCAGAATGTGGTTGAATCGTTTTTATTGCAAATCTCAGATGCCACGCCCTAAAATGCGTTTTGTTGCACATACAAGGTTATTATTCGGAACCAATACGCTTCATCAAATTATCTATGTTTGCTGAAAAGTTCAATGAAATCGATTCATAAACACCAAAGTTATTCAATATTTAAGTATTGAAATTTGATTTGTGTTTGATCTTACATTTAAAGGAGGGAAACTTATATGAAATATCGTAAATACATTTATTACTTAAACTGTAAAATGTAAATTATTTTTATTGGTTTATTATAGTATTTTGGGGTTAAAATCGTGTATGGTGCAAAAAAAAAGTATAGTGTATTTCAGAGTCGGTTGCACCCGACTTGTTTGTTTTTGTTTTTATGCCGAACTGAACGCATCTTTTGGCCAAAAGCAAACCCGATACGATGGCCTATAAATTGCATATGCAACGATTTCGTAATGCAAATAACATTAACTGATTGTGGATCGAACCGAAAGACAATCGTTTATTTTTCACGTTATATTTTTGCTTCGTTTCTTTCGTTTTTTATCGATTGCAAGAGCTAATTTGGTTACAGTCTCCTCAAAAAATTAAAAAAAATAAATAAAAGAAAATAAAAGCAAAGAAAAAAACCTTGAATTACAACATCTTTCAGCTCCAGGCAAGTGTTGTTGATGCTGTTGATGATCATCATCATCACCATCATCATGATAAATCAACGCATCTGCCAGTTTTTTACTTCTTTTTTTTTTGTAAACTCCATACAGACTCGTCTCGCATCTGGGGAACTCGGGCTATCGCTAGCTGGTATTTAGGTATTGCCAAATTGTAAAGCGGTTTTTTCAGTTTTCGGTCTCTTTTTCTTCAGTCGTTAATTGCAAGCGCTCTTACAATATCCACAATATCTTATAAATAGGGGACACAGAGCTTATCCCCATACAATATCGATATGTGCATAATCTACAAGTAAATTAAACATAATACTCGTATTGTCTGCGGATTTAATTGGCGTTTCTCAGAAGCCAGACGGCGATTCGGAGTAAATGTATCTGTATTTTAGACCATTTGAAATGCTACAAATGGTCTTTAGAGTTTGTGCAGTTCCAAAATGTGGCAGGGAAAAGGAAAATCCTCGACTGCCTCTATATAAACACCCAGATCCCGAGCACCCCAGAAGCTAAAGCCATCAAATTTTAAATTTTGGTTCTGCTAAATTATAGGCAGCTTAAGTTTGTTTTAGATTTTCGATACTTCTCATAGCGCCCTCGCAAATCCAAAAAATATATATATATATTGAATACACTTAAAAATTTTAATAATATAATAAAAATACATACTAATTGTAAAACCTGGTAGATTGGCAACGCTGCAGCCCAGGCAGTAACTGCTCTCTTGCTGTCGGTTGCGTCCGACTGCTGCTGGAATTAACTTAAGCTTTAACTAGTTGCTAACTGCTTGTTGTATCTGGCTTTTGTCGTGTCGCAGCTCGTGTTGTTTTGCCGGCGATTTGAACGCAGCTCAAGGACAACTAGTTTTTTTTTATTGTTATTATTATTATTATAATTTTTGGTATTGCGTGCGTCACATTTAGCATATTTACATATTTGTTGAGAGTTTGTTGGGCTTGGCAGCAGCGTATCCTGCGCAAGTTGGCGATCCAGGGCGATCTGGCAACGCTGCAACGAAAACTTAATTTAATTAAAAAAAAAAAACTTTTAATTTCCTTTTTTTTTTTTGTTTTTAAATAATTTTTTTATTTTTAGCTTTCTTTTTTATTTTTACCTATTTTTTTATTTCAAGCCTTTTTATTTTTAGCCTAATTTTATTTTAGAATTTAGCGTTGCCAATTTGGCTAGTCTCTGAATGCAATATATGCAAAATATAAATCTATTTAAAAACTTTTATTTATTTATAAAATATCTTTGAAATTTATTAAATTTTTATGTTTTCTTTGCATATTTTTGTATTTCTTCTAAATTTTAGCTATTTTTTCAGATATTCTGCAATTGAGTTCTGGCTAATGCTGGCAACACTGTTACACACCCACACATGCATGCATACAGTGTTAGAAAACTGTTATGGGAAAGCTTTGAATTACATTTTATTTTTCTGCATCTTTCTCTCTCGCTCTCCATTTTGCTTTGATTATTTGTTGTTGGTTTTGTGGTTTGTTTTTTGTTGTTGTTTTCTTTCTCTCTTTGTTTTCGCTGTACATTTGCATGCACATCGTTAACCGGCATAAGTTTTGTTATTGTTATTTTATTTTAGCTGAATACAAATTACACACACACACACATACACACATGCACATTCACATACATGTATGTGTGTGTGTGTGTGTGTTTATTACAACTTTGTCTTGCCTTTCTTTGCTGCCGCCGCTGCGACTGCGCAGCGACTGCGTTACCTCCACCCCCTCCCCCTCCACCAACACTTGCGCCGTCGCAGTCGACGTCGGCGGCGCAGCTGGCGTCGCGCGTTGCCGGTAAAAAAGTCTTGAAAAGTGCGCCTCTTTGTCGTTGCGTTGTTAGTTTAAGTTTAACCATCGCACGCTGAAGTTGTGATTTTTTTTGTCGCTCTCTGCCAGGATATATCCCGATATCTCGCTATATATTCGATTAAAGTTCCCAATTCCCAGAAACACAATGAAATTATTTTTATGTGCCATTGCTGTAACGCTGTGTGTGGCAGCAACAAGTGAGTGCAACGATTTATTTTCAAATCGATTTATCGATTAGCATAAATGTGCGATTATCGACGTTGGTTTTTTTTTCTATTTTTTTTTTTTGCCAAATTTTGTGCTAAACATTTTGACATTGAGCGCAGTTTAGCGGAAATGTATGTATGTATGTATGCGTGTGTGTGTGTGAGTGTTTGGGATGCCTGGAATGAGCTTTAACGGAATTACTTATGTATGTATATGGAGCTGCAGTGTTGCCATATTTCATTTTAAAAAGTTTAAAAATATATTTCAAAATAGTTATTAATGAAAAAAATATGCTAAATAATAAATTACAATAATTAAATCAATACAGAGTATAAAAAAGATAAAATATCTAAAAATATATATTTTAAAATAGTTATTTGTATAATAAACCAAATGTGCTAAATAATAAATAACAGCCAATAAATTAACATTGGCTGCGTTCACGGCCGTTGCGCTCCATGGAGCGATAACTCGATAAATTTATACATTTTCAAATTTAAACAGCTGTGTTCGCTGCATGGAGCGATAATTTTATCCAATGGAGCGCAAAAATTTTATGCTACATGCGCTCCACGAGATTTTACAGTTATGCCACATTTAGTGTTGCAATTTTCGGCAGAATAATCGTTATCGGTTAATCGCTCCATGGAGCGCAACGGCCGTGAACGCAGCCATTGAATATTAAAGATAAATAGACTTATTATTTATTTTTACCACATTCAAATTATAATATGTTTTAAGATAGTTATCTTTAATAAAGCAAATATGCTGAATAATAAAATATCACAAGCCAATATATAATAGAATATTAAAAATAAATTGATTTATGATTTATATTTTTCAAATTTTAATTACAAATAAATCTATAAAAATATATATGCAAAATAATAACAAATCAATAAAGAGTATTGAAAATAAATAGATTTATGATTTATGAACTATAAAATATCTAAAAATAGATGTCAAAATAGTTATAGCACATCAATATAGAATATTGAAAATATATAGATTTATGATCAGCATAAATGTCATGCTGAAACAAGCCAAATGGGCAACACTGTGGGGCCGACCCTGTCTGACATTTTGAGGTATTTTGATAGTATTTGCATTTATGTATGGCTAAATGGCAAGCAAACAGGTAAAAAAGTAATTGTATAAAACCTGGAAAACCGGACGCGCGCTTGGCTGGAACTAATAACTGGAACTGAAACTAAAACTCGAACTCGAACTGAAACTGGAACTGGGACTGGGACTGGAACTGAGGCTCTGGGACGGAAACTGGAACTGGAACTGCAATGCAGACAACGAGAAGGCTGTTGCAACGGTTACGCAACGGTTGAAGCGGGACAGCCTGAGGAAAACCTAAATGATCGATCGATTTATCTCAACGTTCGATCGATTGTTACAATTTCTTGTTGTTGTTGTTTGTGGGGAGAAAGCTATTTCAAGTTTAATGAACTATTATATTTTCTTAATTCACTTTTTCCCTTTTCCCACTTGCAGCTGCTGCCTCCAATTTCCAGTGCCCCAAACCGAACGGACAGTTCAAGGATGAGATACAGTGCGATAAGTTTTACGAATGCGATGAGGGCGTGGCCAAGGAGAGACTCTGTCCCGATGGTCTGGTCTTTGATCCGTTGATTCGCAAGCTCAACAAATGCGATCAGCCCTTCAACGTGGACTGCGAGGATCGTGTGGAGCTACGTAAGTTCAAATAATCGATAAAGTTATCGCAAATTTTTTAAACATTTTTTTTTTTAAGAATTTTGTTTTAACTTATGTGTTTTTTAACGATTTTCTTAAAATTATCTTATATTTGAATCGTTATAGTCAGATATTAATTTGATAGATATTGGGCCCTATATAAAGAAATACAACTTTGATAGTTGTTCTTGAGATCTTTTTAAAATACACACTTAAAAATTTATAATATTGGGATCTGTGCTTGGTAAAGGTTATAAATGCAATGGAAAACTGAACAAATTACAGAATTTTCCAGTTGAGATCAAGAAAACATAAAAATTACAGAAGGTTCCAAGATTAAAAAAAACTTACCCATTGACAAAACACCTCCTACTGGGTATTACGAACCTTTTTAAAGACATATTTATAGCAAAATGTCTGCCAAAAAGCTAGATTGCACATCGTAACCGATCAATATCGATTGTTTATCGATTGTTTACTAATTTATTCACAGAGCCATCTAAAATCGAATACAATCGTTTGAAGACATATTTATAACAAAATATGTGCTAACAAGCTAGATTGCATATCGTAATCGATCAATATCGATTGTTAATCGATTGTTTATCAATCTATCCACAGAGCCACCACAGGGCACCAACTTGTGTCCACGCAAGAACGGTTTCTTCGCGCATCCCGATCCCGCGGTCTGCAACATTTTCTACAACTGCATCGATGGCGACCCACTGGAGACGAAATGTACCGTCGGACTGCACTTTGACGAATTTACTGGTACCTGCGTCTGGCCAGCGTCTGCGGGTCGCGAGAACTGCAACCCTGAAGACAGTTAGTACTCGCAAAACTAAAAGTAAAATGAAGAAAATTCCCAATTAATATGTTTTTTGTTTTGTTTTTATCTTTATCGATTTATTGTGCAGTGAAATCGGTTAGCGGTTTTGTCTGTCCCGCTGAGAAGCTGCAAAAGTATTCGACCGGACAGGTTGTTGCGCATCCCAAGTATCCGGATCCCACCGATTGCCAGAAGTTCTACGTGTGTCTGAACGGCGTGGAGGCCAGGGACCTGGGCTGCCAGCAGGGCGAGGTGTACAACGAGGAGTCCCAGATGTGCGATGCACCGGAGAATGTGCCCGGATGTGAGGATTGGTACAAGGATGCCGATGATAAGAAGAATTAAGGCCAACTGCATGCCAATTACGCGCGCGTCAACCGTCGAAAACAACACTCCAAAAACAAAAAAAAAAACACTGCCGTTCTTCCCGTTTTCCTCCATTACCGTTCCTGGCCACAAAGTAATCAGCGAGTAATCGGTTGCGCAGGCGTCAGACGCGCGTTTGTAGTCACTAAAACTTAGTAGTTTCTAGCGTATTCCTTTAGCGCGTAGTTTATAAACTAAATTTCCTCTCTCGTTGCTCGCTACTTTCCTTAATTGCTACTCGTTACTTGCCACTCGTTACTCTAAACTCTTCTATTCTCAGCTAAACTGTACTTTTCTCTCTCTTTACTTTGAACTTTCTGTTTTCCTCCATGTTCTTTTGTGTATATATTTCAATTCTAATCTCAACTTTTAATATATCAAAACAAACTAATAAACTGTATTTTTTTTTATAAACTAACCGATCTATTTTAATTTCTTCTATGCTTTCCTTCTATGCAATATTTTTTTTTTTTTCTTACTCTTCACAATTCTTTATAGTTTCAGCGTATTTCCTAAAATTATAATTCCTGCCTTTTTATATTTTCTACTTTCTTTCGACCTTTCTTTCTACGTATGATCTATTATAAGTACAATTGTCTTTTTTATATTTCCTACTTTCTTGTCTATGCAGTACTTTAAATTGAAGATCTTTCGTTCTACGTATGATCTATTAAAAGTGTACTTGTCTCTTTAATATTCCCTATTTTCTTTGTCTATAAATTACTTGAATTTTAAAACTTTTCGTTCTTCCTACGATCTATAATTGTACTTGTCTTTTTTGTATTCTTATCTATGAAGTACTTTAAATTCAAGATGCTTCGTATGATCTATAAAAACTGTACCTGCCTTTAAACTTATTCTCAATTTCACATTTCTATTAATGTATTCCGAACTGTTTACCATACGGATATTATCTACTTTTTTACCTTAACATTTCTAAACTTCTTTTATTCCTCTTTTCAATCTGTTCTTCCCTTTATATCTAGTATAAGTTTTCTTTTCTACCTCTTCTTCTATTTTCCCTAGTTCATTTCTTCCGTCTACTTTATTTTTCCGCTATTTTCTATGTAATTCTATCTTTCGCTATACTTTCCATGTCGTTCTATGCATTTATACATCTATATATCTATATTTTCTTCTATCTATCTTATATCTAAGCGCTATACAAATACAAGTGGACTGTATTGATCGCATTGCTCGATCGCACGTTATAAAATCGTAATTAATTTTAAAAAAAGAAAATGTAAGAAAAGAAAAAAAAAAAACCAAAACAAAACAAAAATTATTCATTTTCATTTGCAAACTCATTTGATTAAATAACAAGATATCAGAAATTATGCCAATTGTGTTTAATTTACAAACTGCGAAATGTTTACCCAATTTTAAACGTATTTACTCCGAATTGAGGACAAATCAATTTGTGGCTAATCCTATGGGCCAACATCGTTGACGCCCCTTTTTTTTTTGCCCCATGTTGAAACCACGCTTCGGGCTGAACTCTTTGCCCCCCAGCTAATGATCACGGATTTCCTAAAGGTTGTAAGGCCTTCATTAACCCTTTGTCAACCCAACACCATAATCATTAATTGCATTTGGCCAATAAGCTAAAAACTGTATTATGCGAAAAAATATATCCGAAAGATAAACAAAACTTTGATACCCTTACAAAGTCGTTATAATAATAGTTACTTTTTATTTATATATGCAGAAGAAATTCAAAAATGCTGATTAGATAAACCTATTGAACCCTTGAGAGCTTAACATTTTTATTTTTTGATTTGATTTCTTAATCTATCTCGAGAAAGAAAACAAATCCAAGGGAACGTGAAATATGGAAGGTTTCAAGCAGTAGGAGGACGATTTCTAGTTAATTGAAAGAAAACTTTGAATTTTTTTATTTTCGTTCGTAGTTTCAAATTTAGCAGAATTCTGGTTTAAAACTTGTTCGATTCAAACTATTTTTGAGGCTCCGTTTTATTTTGTAGCAAATCGATCTAGTTTTGTATTAGGACTTGGTCTAAATTAGAATAAATATATTTTGCAGCAGAATAAATATACTAAAATACTAAACTTACCAAAATATGAGAAAGTTATTTATAATAATAATAAAAATTTAAATTAATAAACAAAAATAATATAATATGAAATACTACGAAGTTTTAATGATTACAATAAAATTAATAAATTCACTACAATATAATAATTAATAAAGTTATTTATTATTTTAAAAGCCTCATTATAATTATACCGTTAAAATAAGGTATTAAAATGTGTGATTTATCGAAATGCAGCAAAGCCGATAACAAAATGGGAATACCCTCACTGAAAAGCGTATGTGCAGCGCGCTGCAGGCAACGACAGCTTTTCGGGCTATATTGATTATGCAATCGTCACAGTGCGTCCGTCCGATCGTCCGTCCGTTCGTCCGACTGTCGTTCGTTTGTCTCTGCAACAACAAAGTAACAAAAGTTTTGCAATAGTTAACAATGTAACGGTAAAGACGGCCAGACGAACGAACGAACAGACGAACGAACGAACGAACGAACGAAAGCTAAGCACGAAGACGAAGACGAAAAAGGCAGGCAGCAGTGTTGCCAAATTTGGCGCGCCCGCAAAAGCTAAATTCTTAGCAAAAAAGCTAAAAAAGTTAAAAATAAAAAATAAGTCAAATATATAATTAAGTTGAAATTAGACAAATATATGCTGCAAAATAAGCAATGTATAAATGGGCATTTCCACAGAAAGGTCCACCGGGGCCAAAAAATTAAAATTTCTTAAAAATGATATTTTTAACATTTTTAACATTAAGAAATATTAAAATTTAACAGATTTGAAAATATCTATTATAATCTATTATAGTTTTCAAAAAATTCGAATGCAAAGTCGCGAAAACGCATTTTTTGTCATTTTGACGTTTTTTAGGGCATTTTTTTTTTGAAAACAGCTTCTCAAACAGAAGCATCATGCTCAGTCATTTGTTTTCAAAATCACTCCTGTTATGTAAAAATAAATAATTCCAATTATTTTTGTCAATTTAAAAACATTATAACCATTTGTTCCTTAAATACTTTCCAACAACAACAATAACAAAAACATACATAAAAATGGTCACGTGCCCAAAGTCACGTTACAATTTTTTTAAATTGAATTAAAAAAAAAAATGCAAGTCATCTTTGAAAAAAATCATAACCATTTTGAAGAGGCATCCATGCACAAGAGTTTAAAATTTGTTGCATTAAAATATTGCCACTGGATTCGCTGAAATTGGCGATTGAATTGGTTGACCTCAAATGCCACTACCATTTTCTTCCGGTGACAAATGTCTTGAATTTTTCAATTTTCTTAAAAATGAAAAGTTACCCAAAATCAATCTTTCCACCAATGAAAGAGCTAATTAAATGCTATATGTTAAGCCTTTCAGAAGAAAAAAATATCGCTTCCTTTTAACCGTTTTTTTACTTTGAACGCGTACGAATGTCATGTGCGCGACTGTGGAAATGCCCAAATGCAGAAAAACATAAAAAAAATTTGGTGTACGTTTTTTCTTGTTTTTTTTTTGTTGTTTTAATTTTTTTTACCTAGCGATTTTAAAACGCACGCTTCAAAAACTTTTGGAATTATGAATTGGAAATCAAAATCACAATCTTCACTATATAAATAAAGTTCACGTAATTTTGGCAAATAAAGAGCTATAATAATAAATATATTTAATATAATAATATTTAATATATAATATATATTTTAAACTATAAAATATATTGCTAAAATAACAAATACATTTACATTGCTTGAATATGCTATATTAACTCTAATATTGATATGATAGATTTTTGTATCTCTTTTTTATGTCCAAGCATACAGACCATTTTTCTAGCCTTAACATTGTGATTTTTTATTGGAACAAAATCTATATGCATTAAATTTGAAATTTTTAACCGATTCCATTTAATTTCATAGTAATATCTTTAATAATTTTTTTTAACTAAAAAAAAAAAACTAATAAAAAATACACGATTTGTCTGAGCAAAATTATTGGCACACTTTGATTTTAATTATTTATATGCATGCCGGAGTTGGCGTGAAAAAAGCTAAGCCGGCAGCACTGGCATGCAGTCGAAGCGAACGCCGCATGCAATAATGAATGAAGCTTACGGTCTGCTTGAGCTTTGCCTTTTACTTTCAATCACACATGTTGCGGGGCAACAACAACAACAGCAACAACAACAACAGCAACAACAACAGCAACAACAACAGCAACAGCAACAACAGCAACAAAAGTAAATCCAAATCACGTTTTGCATTTTGTATTTGAACCAAAATTATTCGATCAAATGTTGCGCGCTTGCGCTGTGACAACACAGCTCACACACACACATGCATGCAGTGTGTATGCGTGTGTGTGTGTGTTTTTTGTTGCCTGCAGGCTTGGTATGCAGCTGCCGCCCGTGCGTCCCGCGTTGCCAAACACACACAAAAAATTCAAATACGAAACGCGCGCAAACGCAAATGCGAAAAAAGCTTTGCAAAACTTTTGTGTTTTTGTAGCTGAGTTGTTGTTTTTGCCTTAGTTTATTTATAAATATATACAAATTTATATACATATATATACATATATATATATATATTTCTGTCGCCAGCGCCGCTGCCGCTGCTGCTGCTGTTGCTGCTGCTGCTGCTGTTTGTTGTTACTTCTGCTTCTTCTTCTTCTTGAGCGCGGTATAAATCTTTTCAGTTGAGTTTGGAACGCGTAACCGTTAAAACGTGATACGTCCGCAGCGGAAATTTTCAAATACAAATTTTAATTTAATTTTTTTTTTTTGGATTTTATTTTTGTTGCACGTCTTGAATTGCCAACGTTTGTGCTGTACGCGTTGCCAACGTTTTTGATTTTTTTCTCGCTGCTTCCGTTACATACCAAGCAACAACAACAACAACAACAACAAAATGGAGGGCCTGCAATTGAGCTGCGTACTGTTCCTGTCCCTAATTGCCTTTGGTAAGTTATGGTCACACTTTTTTCCGCCTTTTTTTTTCAAGCTAACGGCCCGCCCCACTTATGCAAGTTTTTACTTTCAAAAATTCCAAGCGATTGCATTAAATATTTATACACAAAAAAAAACCAGTAAGGACAGTGCTGATCGGTTAGACGTAGGGCTGCAGTCGGACGTAACCGACAGTAGCAGACCCTGCACTCAATTGAGCCAATTGTCTGTTGCATATCTTCGCTGTTTCTTATCCTTTTGTAATGCCATGCAATTGGACGCAGGGCACCCTGTACTTTGTGTTTTAACAATAAACACAAAGTCAAGCAAAATGTCTATTGCATATCTTCGCAGTTTCTTGTTCTTTCGTAAATGAATACAGTTGCTTTACGGACGTAACCGACAGTAGCACACCCTGTACTTTGAATTTCAACAATTAACACACAGTCCAGCAAAATGTCTATTGCATATCTTCGCTGTTTCTTATTTTTTCGTAAAGCAATACAGTTAGGAGGGCAGCAGTCGGGCGTAACCGACAGTAGCACACCCTGTACTTTGTGTTTTAACAATAAACACACAGTCAAGCAAAATGTCTATTGCATATCTTAGCTGTTTTTTATCCGTAGATTTAAGAGTTGCACTAGCGTAATAGACCCTTTGGCACTCTTGTTAGGTACAGGCTCCAATAAATTCAAACGCTCAACAGTCGAGTCTTTTGTTCTTGGCAGTCCAAAACCAAACCCAAAACTGAAAATCCAGTTTAATTACTCCAGCTACTGGTTTAACGAAGGCTAAGCTTCATTTCAAATTCGCCCTCTCTTTGCCGCTCCAATTAGCTGGCAACCCTGAAGCCGAACTCTGTGCTCTATTGTGGAAGGGGGTTAGGATAGGGGATTGGGGGGTAGGGGCACGGAGAGGGTGCGTTCAGCTCATTTGGCATGCAGATACAGCCCGCTTTCAGTGACTTTTGCTTTTATTTTGGCCCATACTTCAGCTGAGTCATGAATCGCCGTCTGGGCCATAAATCCATTAAGGTGCGTAGTACATTGAGCGAAAAGCGCGCTAAATTGTAGAAAATAAAAAGTTTTACGATCCGTTTTGGGATTACATTGAAATTAGCACATATTTCTCTTTCTACACTAGCAACAAATCGCTGAAAATTGCTAATAAAAAAGTTGGGCAATATTGTTTCTTCAATATCTTCTGTGTTGATAAACCGATTTCAATGAGCTTTTTAGCATTGATAAATGTATTGTCAGAGAGCACATATTCCGAATAACAACCTTCTACGTTCAAAATTACGCTTCTTTTTCGTTTTTAATCAATAAGATTGTGAGGGGGGCGTGTCATCCCACGTTTGATATATACTTAATCAGTGTATGGTATATCTACATGCCAAAAATGGCCAAAGAACCTAAAAATTTATAAAAATCATCAAAAACATAGCTCTTTTTTAAACTGGGAAAAAATAGATAACAATTTATTTAAGTAAAACGTAACGATAGAAAATAAATTATATACAATTTTTCACTCCAGAATTAAAGTTTTTATTGCGTCCAGTATTGTATTAACATAAAACGTATATTTATATTTACACTTAAAAAAATTAAAATATAATTTACAAAATTATGGAAGAAAAAATAAAACAAATATGACGAAGTAGCTGACAATTTAACTAACTAATTAATTTATTTTAAGAACTTTACTAAATGTTTTCAGCATAATTGGTTGTTTAATATTCAAGCGAGGGTTTTAACAAGTTTTATGATTTACTTTTCACTCCGAGTTTTTCAATACGTAGAACCAGACAAATGGGTGTATAATTAAACAACAAATGCCAAACATTTAAATGATACCAAAGTCAAAGTGGAACTTGGCCCGTCAAACCAGTTGATAATTATAAAAAGTCAATCCACATTATACACTCTAGATCTAAAGATCGAAAGCAAAAAAATATAAATAAAAAAAAAAACAAATCAAACGGGTTTTCTTGTGGCTTTTCAAGCAGAACCAACGCCATACCGAAACTTTAAGACCTTAAACTACCTTTCATTTGGATGAATTTGAGTGTTTTCAAATATGATTTTCGAATTATCGACAATTCACCGGAAATGTGTGAAAACATTTAAATCTCCAAGCAAATGTCGCTGGGCTGCGTGAAAAGTGTGAGAAAACAGTTTCGAAAATGTCAAAAGCGTTCGATCAACCTGTTACCAGAGTCGAAACCCCCGGGGGTTACATAATAGACGCGAAGATGCTCGAAACTGATGCCCGTTGCCGGCGAGCGGCGTCACTTGCACTCACAATCACACTCACAATTCGAATCGCACACATACACTGCAAAAAACCAGTTGCAATTGCAATTGCAAATGCCGTTGCCGTTGCGATTTGTGGGAAGGAAGTACCGCGTTCAAGTTTAATCATAATGGGCAATGGAATGGGTGGGAAAAATAAACATTGTTGACACTTCCCGCTGTCAGCGATGATGATCGCAGTCAAAACAGGACAAAAGGTTACCCGGTAGATCGATTAAATGATCGCGACCATCAAGATCTCACTTTCGATAAGTGCTATTCCAAATACATTTCTTTTCCCTGCTGACCGATACCATTTAGATCTTATTTTCAATCACTGCTAGTGCAATTCTTTTTTTCGGCTCATCGATAACAGCAAGATCTCATTTTCGATAACTGTTTATGCTGATATCTCGCTTTGCTAAGGCAATTTCCTTTTTTCTACCATTTAATATCACCAAGATCTCAGCTTTTATCACTTTTGCTTTCGACCTATGCTGTTATTTCTTTTTACTGCTATTCGATTACAACAAGATCTCACTTTCGATAACAGCTAATGCAATTCCTTTGGTTCTGCGAATCGATGAAAAACCAGGATCTCCTTTCGAGAAATTTTAATGAAATTAGCTTTTTTAGTTTGGATCTGGATAACCGCAATGCAACATCTTTTCTTATTCTGCCGATCGACAGCAGCAAGATCTCATTTCGATAAACTTTAATGGTATTTCCTATTTCTGCAGGACATGGTCTGGCTGTGGGCTCCCCCGAGTGTCCCGAGAAGTACGGTGAACAGGCGTACGCCCATACGGAAAACTGCGACCAGTTCTTCCTCTGCACCAATGGCACCCTCACCCTGGAGACCTGTGAGAACGGTCTCCTATTCGATGGCAAGGGCGCCGTACACAATCATTGCAACTACAACTGGGCCGTGGACTGCAAGGGACGTCAATGGGACCGTAAGTGACAATCAACTAATAATCGATTACCATATGCAAGAAATCTCATAAATGAGAACGAAATTGCGAGATGCATATCTTTCATATAATATTAAACAAGTTTTAAGACCGATTTCGATTTCCGAGTTTCAAAAGGATGAAATTTTGTAAAAGCTGATGCATATTTCTACTTATAATTCACTTTTTTTTTGCAGCCACGCCCATTTCCACGCCCGGTTGTGAGTACCAGTTTGGTCTGTACGCCGTCTCCAAGGACTGCTCGACGACATACATCAAGTGCGCCCACGGGGAACCCCACGAGCAGGACTGCGATGCTGGCTTGGCGTACGATGAACGCATCCATGGCTGCAATTGGCCCGATCAGTTGCTCGATCACTGCAATCCCGAGGGTAGGTCGATCGATAACATCGATATCGATAATAATCGTAGCGAACGTAAAAAATATCGATTTCAATCGAAAATATCGATTTCAATCGAAAATATCGATATTGGCATTAGTTTCTGGACATGAATAACCCAAAAAATCGTATCGATCAAATATATAAATATTGATGTATAAATATCGATAAAACAAAGCTCCAAATCTAATATAAATATTTGTAATTGTTTTGTTTGGTCTTTCCTTACAGCTGTTGTGGGCTTCAAGTGCCCTACTAAAGTGGATCCCAATTCGGTTGCCGCACGCTTCTGGCCCTTCCCCCGCTTCCCCGTGCAGGGCGATTGCCACCGCCTGATCACCTGCGTCGAGGGTTATCCCCGCCTCATCAGCTGCGGCGAGGACAAGGTCTTCGATGAGCATACTCTCACCTGCGAGGAGCCCGAATACGCCAGCGGCGGATGCGCCAACTATGGCAAATAAAAGTGTGACCAGCTTGCGTTAACACAAAACCCCCCCTCCCCACACATTCTACACACACGCACACACACACACACACGCTCACCCACATCTACACCTACGCCAATACCATTGTATATATGTATGTGTGAGAGCTCGCAGCTCTCTCTTTCTCTCTCTCTTTTAATGCTCTTCCGCTTGCACGCCACCTGGCGGCGAAACAACGAATCGACCTGCAGAAACCCTGCATTACCGCTGACAGAATTGTAATGAAGCATTTCTAAAACGCTTGATTACATTTTCTTCTGCAAGTAATCGACAATTTGCATCGTTTATCGTTCTTGGATCTGGAGCTGTCTATATCAATATCAATAACTTGCACTCTTGCTAACCTTTTTTTCGCACTGTGTACTTTACTTCCTAGCAAAAACAGTTTAAATAATTATGCTCTTTGTTCTCTGCTATTTTCTGCACATTGTTAATTAAATATAATTTGTATATTTTTTTTGTAAATTAATTAATTAATTGATTGTTGATTTCACACACATAAAAACGCACACTAAATGCAATAAAAATAAATTTATTTATTGTAAAATCTTTGCGGTCAACAAAATTGTAGAAAATGCACGAAAAATTGTTTTTATTATGCGGGGTGGGAAAAGTGAAAAAAATAAATGATTTAACTACATTTGAAATACTAAATCGGACGGTCTAAAATTAAAAAAAAATATTTCTCTATAATATATAATAATAGATTTGATAATTTTAAATTTTAGCTCTCAGTTTCAGCTAAAAGTCAGCACAAAATTTCGTAAACTAGAATATATATAGGTTATGGTAGGAGTTATATAAGGGGGTTTTTTTAGAGACTGAAAAGTAGAGTGAATGGAATCTTAAAATAAGTTATATTTTAGGCAAACTTATATAAATGGCTAAAATAGAAAACCAGCGGATAAATATTGTAAGATTTTATTTTATCATATAGTATACATATGTAAGTATATTCCCAAATTTGATTGGTTAGAAAAACTGCTTCTTCTTGCCATAAAGTTGTAATTTATTTACAAAGTTGTCAGATAAACAGAGTACAATTAACAAATATAGCAATACTTGGATGGGGTTGGCATCGGACAGTTCCCAGTATAGTTATAGAGATGAAACGTAAGTGGGGAACGTTAATACGTTAAACTATTTTAACTAAAATGCTATTTAGCAGGAAGGAAAAGGAATACCGAACAGTTGTTTGGAACCGAATGTTCCAAAGAAAAGCTATAAACAAAGGACAAAAATAAAGACAAAAAATATAGATATAGAGAATACAACGTATCACATCCAATTAACAATTTCGAGTTCAGTCAATCAATTGGCGCGCATGATCCTGGGGCGTGGAGAATATAATCGCATAGATCAGGCCATCCCGTACGGATTCCGTGGGATTTCCCACATTGAACATGAATTTCACATGCTGTTTGACCGCATCGGGCACACAGGAGTACATGGGATACCAGCCCATCTTGTTGAATACCACATAGATCTTATATATCTGATTGCGATATATATAAACGGGACGATCGAACGTTATGTCCAGATGTGAATCGAACAGCACACGAGCCGTGCAATGCGTATAGGTTATCCTCGATCCATGCATATCCTGTATATGGGCATACAGAACCTCCGTATACCGCTCAGCGAATCCTGCCGAGTTCATCAGCTCCCCGCAGAGCACCTGCGTCGGCACCTGCACGCCCAGTATCCAAATATTCGTGTCCACCTGGAAAAAAGATTGAAAATTATATAGATTATTATGCTTTAAGACGTCAAAGTTCTCCACATAAACGGAAAATCCGTTCGTCCGATCTTCCGAACTCGAGTATCTTTAGCAGACTAAGGTCACTTACATTTATCCCTCTCCTAAATTCTAAATTTTCTATATCATATAGGTCTATTGTACTCCCTATGTCCCGGATGAAATTGGTCTCTCTCAGATAGTGCGAACTTTCCGTCAGTATCTTTATCAGACTAATGTCACCTATATCCCTCTCCGGCTTTACAAACTTTCCTAGATTATGGCAACGTTCCAAATTTCCTATATCATACAGATCTATTGTACTCCCTACTGAACTTAAAATATGTAGATTTGTCTAATCTCCCGAATGAACTTTTTCTCTCTTGGAGAGAGAACTTTCCAAGATATTTATCCTAAAAATAAATTCGGTTAATAAACACAAATGATATTAAAAAAACAATATTTTCAAAATATATGTAAAATATTTATATCAAATGTTGGGTGCCACGCCCTTTTCGCTTACTATGAACATAAATAGAATACTTTGATCAATTTAAGAGATGCAAATAAATTTAGATAAATTCTGTTTTCAGTAGTTGGTAGGTCTATATAGTACGCAAATGAAGTTTGTTTAAAATTTTGGGTGCCACGCCCCCTTAAAGCGCTAAACGATAAAAACCTGATAACAAGCGTAATATTGAACACAGAACGTTGTTATTGGGAGTATATATTGTTGTTGGGTCATTTGAGGGGTATACGAACCTGGAAGGTAACGCCCGCATCCGTAACGCTGCTGTTGCGATAGTCAAACTGGCGCGTCATGGAGCGCAGGCAGTAGGAGCGCACCATGTCGTGGTGGGAGTTGGCGCTGCTCCCTGCCCCGCCCACCGCCTCGTTGTCGGCGCCCCCTGCAGTGGGAGGGGCTGGGGCGGCGCTGGAGGTGGAGGCAGGCGCAGCTGCCTCATAGGCATCGGCGAATCCGGCGCCGGGGGCATGAAGCGGGGGCAGGGGCAGATCGTCGTCGTGGCCAAAGAAGCCCGCGTTGAGGGGCAGATGCGGCTCGTGATTGAGGCGGGGGCGGGTGAAGAGCGGCTGCACGATGCCGCCTCCACGCTGCCCCGTTGAGCTGCCACCAAAGCAGGAGACGCCACTGGAATTGTTGTTGCTGTTGTTGATGTTGCTGCTGCTGCTGCTGTTGTTGCCGGCAGCGCTGCCGCTGTTGTTGCCACTCTGGGTTGTGGCATGGCGATAGGAGGAGCTGAGCTCGCGCTGCCGATGCGACGACTCGTAGAAGTTGCGCGTGGAGCGCGACACGCAGAAGCCCTCGGGCATGTGGCAATCGTTGAGCGTGGGGCTGGAGATCTTGATCAGTATGGCGAGTGCCTCATGTTGCTGCAACAGCTTGGAGCGTGCCGGTCCCTCGGCAAACTGTTGCGGCGTCATCGTCAGGAAGCGTATCTTCTTCACCGCCTGCCGCAGCATTGCGCTGTCCAGAATGCTGCGCTGTGCGTCCATCATGTGCAGCATATTGGTGGCATGCAGCTCATCGTTGGCATTGCCAGAGGCGTCGCTATCAATGATGACCACATCATCGGATGTGGCAACTTCAGCTGCCACTGCCACAGCCACAGCTGCGTTTGGTGGCGGCTGGGGCGGTGGCGAGCTGGCGGGGGAGATGACACTGGTATCCACATCGTCATCCTGCTGCATCTGTCGCACCATGGCCGCCACATCCGGTTCCATTTTGATCTGCTCCACCAGCAGATCCGGCGACGCCTCCTGTGGCACCTGTCCCTGTTCCTGCTGCTGCTGTTGATGTTGCTGCCCCTGCAGCTCTGCCACCGCCAGCGCCTTGTTGTCGCCCTCGTTCAGCATGCCACGCTCGCTGGCAAACTTCAGCAGGCAGTTGAACAGATCCAGCTCCGAGTCAATGTTCAACCGATGCTGATCCAGTATAGCCATCAGTGTGCAGACCTCGATGTCCAGAAAACTTGGATCCGACAGCACCTCCCTGGTGTTGGCCGCAATCAGATCCATGCTGCTCTGCATCAAGCGTGGCTCATCGAAGAGCTTGGCGAACTCGTAGGCGCGACAGGCGTTCTTGGGGCTCAGATCCGCCCACAGGAAGTGCGTGCAACGCGTCACCACATGCGGCAGCATGTACTTCTTCGCCACGTAGCACAGCTCGCAGGCCTTATCAAAGCTGCCGATTGTTATCACATCCGTATAGATGTACTCCAGCATCGCCTCGAACGCCTCCGGCTGCACGTCCGGTATAATGATCGGATCCGTACGATCCGGCAGATTGCCGTAAAACATTCGCTCAAATACCGGAGACGCCATCGCCAGTATCAATTTATGGCCGGAGATAATTCGTTGATTGGGCGGCGTGCCAACCAGAAAGCGGCAGTCCACCCACTTCTCCGTGTGCAGCAGATACTGCCCCCGGTCCTTGATCTCCGTCAGGCTGTTCTGCCAGTCCTGGTCCATCGTATGCGCTGCTTGGGGCTCCCCGCTTTCTATTTACGCCGATCTATTTACGTTTTTTTTATTCTGTATCCGTGTTTGTGTGCGTCAGTGCTGTGCAATCTCCGCAGCAAACCTATCGATAGCAGCAACTTGGCGCCACAATCGAAAGCAAAAAAATGGTCTGTGAATTGCTGACTTTTATTATGATGTTCTATTTATTTGGAGTTTATTTGCGCATTGACAATATCAAATTTATTCCTTATCAGTTTAAGCTGATCTATTTGCGTTTTTTTTTTCTCTTCTGTATCCGTGTTTGTGTGCGGCAGTGTTGTGCAATCTCCGCAGCGAACCTATCGATAGCAGTCAACTTGGCGCCACAATCGAAAGCAAATAAATGGCCTTTGAATTTCTGACTATTATCAACCAATGTTATGTTTATTCCCAGTTAATTTACCAATTGAATTGTTGGCTATTATTGGTATTTATTTCTAATCAATATACGCCAATTTATTAACTTTTCATGTGTAGCCTGCTTTGTTTACGTCAGTGTTGTGCAATCTCTTCAACAAACCTATCGACAGCAATCTGCAATGCGCTGCAAGCAAAAATATATAAATTACCAATATTATTTTAATTTTTATTTTAGCCAATAATTTATTTTCTTTTTTTTCCTTCTATTTACGCTCATCTATTTAGTTTTTGTTTTGTACGTACGTCAGTGTGGCACAATTTCGGTACCAAATAAATCGATAAGAGCGTGCATACCGCTACATTTTGAAACCAAAGGGAACTGTTTTCATCTCAGCATGCAGCTTGCCTTTAATAATTAATATTAAATTAAGAACAAATAATCCATTTATTTTAATGCTTGTTGTTACTACATTTGTTTGCGTTCAGTTTAGTTATAATTTTCGATAACAGTTGCTCGATTGGCTTAGTATTTAATGCACGCCAGTTGGTCACACTGCGTACCACAGCGATTTGGCGCCAAATTGCAAAGAAAATACCGAAATTTGAATAAAAAAACAGAAATGAATGTTTTTGTTTTATGGAATATTTTTCGATCAATTATTAATTATTTTACTAAAATTTAAAAGCATATTCTTGTGGGTTATGGCTGTTACTGTCAAAATAATCAGATCAGGGCGGACCAAAATACTTCCCCTCGGGTGGGTTTAATTTTGATTTAATTCAATTTGGCCGCGTCGTGGGAATCGCGTGTGGTTTGCTCCAGCGAATACCCTGTAATTTAGTCAACGTTGGTTTCTAAATTTTATTTATGGTTTTTATGCGTTATTTTTACAACCTGTATACATTGAAAAATGGTTCAGAACGTATGTAACAGGAGGAAGAAAGCGTGGTAGACACCACAAAGTATATATATTCTTGATCAGCCCTGTCCGTCTATCCGTCCGTCTACATTTGCAATAAAATAAATGCACAATATTCAAATAAACTCTATATTTTCAAATAAATTTATGAGCATTAAAGGAACAGAAAATCCTGCTCAATTGGCCGTACTATTTACGATTCGGATAATAATTGAAAAAGATACTCGCCCTCAGGGGCGACATTTAAATCATCATCCAACAACGTTCTGTTGGGGTGTCCTGATCCTGATGCTGCTCCGGCGGAGTCGGATTCGGCTCGCGGTGAGCCACAGGCTGCACCACCGACGGAGGATTCTCGCTGCTCCACTCAGAGTAATCTACATCGGCGCTATCTCCCGATGTTGACTGGTCTACTCCGCTGTCCTGCTCCTGCTCCGGCGGAGTCGGATTCGGCTCGTGGTGGGCCACAGGCTGCACCACAAGAAGCTGCGGCTCCGATGGGGAACTCTCGCTGTTCCACTCAGAGTTATCCTCATCGGCGCTATCCCCCCATGTTGGCGGGTCCAAACCTATGCCCGAATCCATTAGCAGTTCGTCTTAATAGAGAGCAAAAAATTATCCACGTCAACTAAATTACAGGGTATTCGCTGGAGCAAACCACACGCGATTCCCACGGCGCGGCCAAATTGAATTAAATCAAAATTGCATAAAATCGAGGGGAAGTATTTTGGTCTTTGGAACCTTTTGTTCCTGCCTCAGTTACACTTGAAAAATGCAGCTAGGCGGTATACTGAGAATACTGCTCCCTACACTGCTGAGGCTGGCGATGCCAACAGATGCATCCAAAATGCTGTCCGAGGAGCATCCGATGGCACCGAAGCTGGAGGAGATGCTGCAGCTGATAAGAACCCACACCTGTGGGGCCCACAACATGAGCATGCACATCAGCACCATGTACCGCAGGCAGCTGCCAAGGGAGCAGCGGGCTCTGGTAGAGGGCGTGGTCTCCGGCCTGCTCCGGCGGGGGGAGGAGGTTGTGGTGCCGGTGCTGCTGGATGATCAGCTGCTGACGGTACTGCGACTTCAGGTGCAGCTCGTCTTGTTCTTCGTCCAGACGCATCGGCAGCTCATCGAGGCGGCCAGACGGAATGCAGGTTAGCGCTTTGTATGTATCCACAGCTCGCGCTGCGCGCTTGTAAATAATTTCAAAATATCTGTAATAAATAACACAGATCAAGCTAACAATCTAGCAATGCCAGTAGTTAATAAAACCCATTTGAACATGTGTTGAGTTTTGGATCGATAATCCCCCTTGATACCTATATTGGTCCTAAAATCTATGTTTTTCGACCAAATGCTGTCATGTTTGGTTTTTTCTGCATATTTTTTCGCATACGTATTAATTATTATGATTTTAAAACAAAATAAATTTTTTTATAAATTTCTGATTTTTTAAGTAGAATTAAAATGGGGCTTAAAATGTTCGAAAAACATTTCAAATTTTTTTGCTGGATATACAGTAGAATCCGGTTATAGCGACATTCAAGGGACCGACGATTTTACGTCGTTATATCCGGCAGACGCACTATCCGAAAGGAGCAAAAAAAAATTTTTTTTGTATATTATGGATGCCATGTTCGTAATAGGTTTTAAAATAAAACAAATTAATTTTTTAATCAAAACAAAAAATTTAATACAGTAGAATCCGGTTATAGCGACATTCAAGGGACCGACGTCGTTATATCCGGAAGACAAAATCCATGATTTTGTTTCTTTTTCGTATTGAAAAAACACAAAATCCATGATTTTGTTTGCTTCTTTTAGCATTGTTAAAGAAATCCAATTTTCCTCTTTAAAGTTTTTTTTTTCGGCACGTCGCAATATCCGGTTGAATTGAAATGAAAAATTGAATTGAAATTGAAAAATCTCGTCGTTATAAGCGGTTTGTCGCTAAAAGCGGAGTTGTTATAAGCGGAGGCCGTTTCATATAAGTTTGTATGGGGACCAACCAAACCATCGAGTTTTCGTCGCAATAACCGGACGGACGCTATAAGCGGCGTCGTCATAACCGGATTCTACTGTATATAAATCGATATATGTATAATACATCCCCAATGCAGGTGCAACAGCAACGCATAAGCACATGTTTCTGGTAGTGCTGCTGGTGGGTGGAAATTCAGTCTCCGAGTGGGCACAGCAAATGGAAATGACCCAGATCTTCGGTTATATGCTTCATGAACGCTACAATTTGGATGTGGTATGTTATCGATTAAAATAAAAAAAAGAATCGAGTTTTGAAAATTTCAGAAATTAAATTATTAACAGGTATTGCTGCTGGCGCAACTGGAGACCATGTCCTTGGAGCCCTACACCTACTGGCCATATAGAGCCGGTGCAGATCCCCACAAGCCACCGCTCTGTGAGTCCCTACAGCCATTGCGAATGGATTTACAGCAGGCGGAACAGCATCAACTGTACCCACGGAAGGTGATGAATCTGCACGGATGTCCGCTGCAAGTGATACTCTTCAAGATTCCGCCGTACATTGAGCTGCATCCGGGCAGGCAAGATGGCTACTCCGGCTGGGATGCGATGATACTGAAGCTGTTGGCCAGCAAGCTAAACTTTACGGTGCGCGTAATCGATAACGAACCACCCGATCTGATCGGAGGCTCTGCCTATATGAATGGCACCCTAACCGGTGCCTTCCTGATGCTCCTGGAGCGTCGGGCGAATCTCACGCTCGGCTGCACCGCCTGCCTGCCCGCACGTTCCAAGTACCTGGCATCGACGGGCAGTTACAATCAGGTAGGGACGTAAAAAACCATCGATGCATCGAACACCGACGATGGTTTTAATTCCGATACATCCACTTTCATTGATGTTTCATTTCAATTCACAACCCTACGAAACGTCGGAAAAACATCGGTGCATCGATGTAGGGTGTTTCATTGTGATTCACAACCCTACAAAACGTCGATGCATCGATGTTTTAAGTCTGATAGATCGATTTTTATCGATGTTTCATTTTGAAAACATCGATGTTTCATTTTGATTTACAACCCTACAAAACATCGATGCATCGATGTCTTAAATCTGCTACATACTTTCATCGACGTTTTATTTTGAAGACATCATTGTTACATTTTGATTTACACTCCTACAAAACATTGGAAAAACATCGATGCATCGATTAAGTCTGAGTCATCGACTTTCATCGATATTCCATTTTGAAAACATCGATGCATCGAAACATCGATGTTTCATTTTGATTCACAACCCTACAAAACATCGATTGATCAATGTTTTAAGTGCGATACATCGACTCTCATCGAAGTTCCATTTTGATTTACATCCCTACGATCAGGTGGAATTTGTGCTCGTCACACGCGCCGGAGGCGCCTACCACGCCTCCGAGATAATGCTGTTCCCCTTTCATGCGTACACCTGGCTGCTTCTAGCTCTGCTGCTGTTGCTGCGTTGGATTTTTGGATCCTACTGCACCTACTTCAAGTGGCGACCCGCCCTCGTGGGCTGGTTGATGCTGCTGTTTATGCTGCGCATCGGTTATGAGAGCTCCATCTTTGAGTATGTGCACAATGCGCCGGCGCGTCCGCTGCCCCGCACCCTGGAGCAGGCGTTGGGGCAGGGGTATGACTTCATCATGGATCATGCCACCTACCGCATGGCATCCTACATACCCGCGCTGCATGCCCGCGCCCGCATTGTGCCCGGCGTGGCTGTCGAGGTATTCGAGAAGCTCCTAAAACTGCCCAGGGTCGGGTTAGGGAGACGCACCATGGCCTATTCGAGCAGGGATTATGTGGCCTATCATCTGGCCAAGCATCCGGAGCATCGGGAGGAGCTCTTTGTGCTGGATGAGAAGATCACGAATACGATGCTCTGCATTCACTTTCCCATGGGCTCCTACATGGCCAGGATAATGGGTGAGCTGCTCTACGATCTGCGCAGCTTCGGCATCTGTCAGCAGCTGGCGAAGGCCTTCGATCGCGGTTACGCCCCCCGCACCACCGCCTCCTCGCGCAGACGCACCTCCAGGCGGGAACGGCACACGGGCACCGACAAGCAGCGCCAGCAGCAGTCCATGCGGTTTATCTTTGCCGCCCTCGAGGGTCTCCTCATTGCTGAGGCCTGCATCATAGGCGTCTTTCTGCTGGAGAGATTCAGTCCAAGGATTGGGGGAAGGGAAGGGGAAGGGAGCCGTTGGCTCAACTGGCTAAGGCGTCTTTAAGGTCATCATATGCCCCTAATATCTATATAGCGATTATGCTGATAAATGTCAACATCTTACTTTTTTTGATGAATCCTATTTAGGTCTAATATTGGTATGATGGGGGAATTATCACTTCTCAAACGCAAAAAGCCATTTTGGTATAACTTTGAATGCTGAACCAAAACTCAACCGATTTAAAAAAAAAAATGTTAACGAAAGAAAAAACTGAACATGACAGTATTTGTTCGAAAATTTTAGATTTTAGGGCTAATATTCGATCACGTGGGGATTACATAATTACATACATGTATGTTCCGAAAGAAAAAGCTTCTACATCCTACCAATTACTGCTTCAACATTTAAAATAATAAATAAGAATCAACGATGTGTTTAATTTATAATTTTTTTAATACGTTTGTAGTTTGGCGTTTGGATTGGGGATGCATATAAAAATAAATATTATAAAGCTAGTCATCGAAGGTATCAATATAGGCATCGCTATCTTTATCGTGATCGTGATCGTTATCGTTATGCTCGTCATCCTCAAAATGAAAATAATCCGGATCGTCAAGCGTTTTGCTCGGTCTACTTGGCGCTGATGTTGTTGTATCCCTTATCCACAGATCCATGGAGGCATCATTGGCTTCCGGACTCCGTTCCGCTGCGCCCAGCTCATAGACCGGGAACTCAGTGGATGTGGGCGTGGCGGGTGTACGACGCTCAAAGATCGGGGGCTTGACGACAATGCGGGTCTGATTGGCCTGATGGTCGAGCAGGCCCTGATAGAGGTGCGGAAATCGACGCTGGAACTCCGCCTTGATGCGCATCAGACGCTCCAGCATGCCCGGGGTGAGCAGCTGATGCGGCGACTGTATATGCTGTCCGGGGGGCGGGGCATTACGTCGTGGGCGTGGCAGATACGGCTCGTAGCTGCCTCCGCCCGTATAGAGCGCATAATGCGGATTATACGATTTGCGGGTCCATGGATCTTGGGCTTGAGCTATGGGCAGTAGGCCCATATAAGGTCGCAGTAAGGTCTCATCGAAGCCCAAAATGGCGCCAACTTCCGGAGATGGATCTGCAGATGCGGATGCGGATTGGGATGCGAATGCGGATGCGGATGCTGATGATTGACTGATTGATATGTAATGAGAATGAGAATATGCGCGAAAATGTTAAAGCTAAAATGTTAAGCTAAAATGTAAATGTTAAATGCTAATGTTAATGCTAACAGCAGCTGTTAATGTTAATTTTAATGTTAATGCTTTTGAGTGGAGCTGCGTCGCTGCTTGCGTCGACGCAGACGCCTGCTGCCGTTGTGCTTGCTGTTCCCAGCTGTCAAACTGTTCCCAGTAGCGCTGCTGCTTTTACCGTGCTCTCGCTGCAATTGCAGCTGCAGCAGCTCATTCAGCGCATCCATCAAGCGATTCAGCTTCGACAGCTCCAATTTCTGTGCATCCGAGCGCTGAATTTTCGCCTGACGCGATCTCCTTTGGGATGAGCTGGTGCTGCGTCGACGCATGAACTTGCCACGCAGCGCGTAGGGTGTGGGCGTGGTGGGAACAGCCGTGTCCACGGCCATCGCATGCGCCTGCCGCTCATCCAGCTCATCCGCCAGCGAATTCAGCAGCTGAGCCACATGACTGCGCTCCGTCGTCGTCGTCGTCGTTGTGGTTGAGGTGGGCGTGGCACGCTTGGATTTATTATCCGCCTGCAACTCCTGATAAGTGTACTCATCCGACTGATTGCCATCCAAACTGGATTTGATCAGGAATTTGGTGTCGTAGCCCTTGCTGGCCAGCACGCGTTCCCAGCCCTTCTGCTGTACGGCCGGAATGGCATTGCTCTGGGTGGTTGAAGTGGGCGTTGCGGCTGTGGTCGATGTGGAGCTGGAGCTGGTAGTGGGAACAGTGGTGGGAACAGTGGTGCTTGCCTCGGTAGTGCTGCTGCTGCTGAACTCTTCGTGTTGCTGGCAGAGCTTCAGGCTCTGCTCTGCCTGCGTCAGCTGCTGCTTCAGGCCCTGTATCAGTTCGTAGAGCTGCTTGAACTGTTCTCGCGTTGCGGCCAATTCGTTGGCGATGCTATCGTTGGTGGGAACAGTTGGCGCGCTGGGAACAGTTGGCAGCTGCTCCACCTTGCCGTATGCCTGCTCCTGCTCGTGCTGCTGTTCCTGTTGCTGCTCCCCCTCCTGTTCCGCCTCAACCTCTCCGGCTGTCAGCTGATCTCCGCTGATCTCCAGCGGTTCGCTTGTGGCACGCTCCAGGGCCTCGCGTATGGATGCCGCATTGTAGCGCATCAATGCCTCGGCCGGATCCTCATCCGGACTGAGCGTTATCTCCTTCAGGCCGCCCAGCTTGTAGTCCTTCCGCAAACTGTTCAGCGTGCCCTCGTCTATCGTCTCCAGCGTTCCGTAACTCGCGCTGCGTCGCTGGCGACGTCTCCGCGCCCCTCCCTCTGCCCCTGCCCCCCCACAGCCGCAGCTGCTGCTCTGCAGGCCGCAGCGACAGCCGCTGCCACAGGCGCAGCCACAGCTGTTCCCACCCAGGGCTGGCGACAATCTGCCAGGGATGTATGCTAACCTTTTCTCTATGCGATGGTCGCTGCTGCTGCTCTTGGGTTTCGGTGCTGGGGTCGTCGGGATACTTCGGCTGGGGGTCATCTGGTCATCGGTTGTGGGGTTTATTGCCTGAAATGCGTCGCCTGTTAATGATATGAGGAACACCACACATGGGGGTGGGAGTTGCGGGTAGGTGGGAACGGTCGTGGTAGTGGGAACAGTCGTAAGTAGTAACAGTTTGCAGTTTGCAATAGTGTGAAAGGTTTGATAGGGAACAGTCGCAAGTAGTTATAGTTTGCAGTAGTTCAGAAGGTTTGAGTGGGAACAGTCAGGAGGAACATTCCGAACAGTCGGTGGGAACAGTCGTATGTAGTAACAGTTTGCAATAGTTCAAAAGGTTTGAGTGGGAACATTTAAAAGTGGTAACAATTTGTAGTTACGAGTACAGTTTCAATTATAACATTTTCCCAACGTTAGTCGCAGTTTTGAACACATTGAATGGATACAGACAAATGAGAACAGTTAAAAGTTTCATAGTAGAAAACAATTCAAGTAGAAAGCAGTCAAAGGTGATAAACACCGTCAAAAGTGAGAACAATTTAAAGTGGGAACAGTTTTAATTACACATAGCAACAGTTATAGTAGAAAAAGGTTGAGTTGGTAACAGTTATAAGGACGTTAAAAGTGATAGCAGTTCAAAGTGGGAACAGTTTTTAAGTGTGTACAAAGTTGGAACAGTACAAAGTGGGAACAGTAGGCAGTTTCAACGGTAGGAACAAGTTGGGAACAGTTTCAATTGGGAAGGGGAATAAACAATACAGAAAATATGAGTTTAATGAATGATATGAAACTACAATTTGCACTCTAAGTGTGTGTGGGTGTGTGCGTGTGTACGTGTGTGTATGTGCGAGTATGTGTGTATATGTGTGTGAGGTGGTTGTGGTTGTTATCGATGGCACTTACCGCCATGACGCGATGCTGCTGCAACATGGAATCGATCTCATCATTGCCCACAGCCGCTCGGTAGCCTCCTCCATAGCCATGGGAGGCGCCTCCATATCCATGGGAGGCACCTCCATATCCATGGGAGGTTGCTCCGCCATAGCCATAGGGAGCTGCTGCCCCGTAACCCTGGGCAGCGTAACCGCCATAGGCATTGGAGCCGTAACCTCCGCCCCCGTAGCTGGTGCCGTAGCTGGGCGTGTAGGACGGTACGTTGGTGTAGTAGTTGATGATGGTCGGACCCGACTTGGACTTGGACTTCTTGTGATGGTCACCGCCCAATCCAAAGAAGTCAACTGCAGCAAGAGAAGCAAGAGGATTACGGATTAGAAGGATTCGAATGGAAGTGGGAACAGTTGGGAGTTTGGGGATTACTTTTATGACGCGGCTCGCCCAACATTTGCGGCTGCTGCTCCATCATGGCGCGCATCTTGTCATCCGCCCACTGCTGCTCCCCAGTGATCATGGGCGTGGGCATGGTTATGGGCGTGGCCATGGGCATGGGCATGGGCATGGTCATGGGCATCTGTGGTGTGCCCAGCATCTGCGGTTCCATTGGCTTCATCGGCATCTGCATCATGGGTGCCTTGCTCTGCTCCTCTGTCCACTGACGCTGCTGCATCTGTGGCGGATTCTGTTGCAGTGGCAGCTGGGCGGGATTCAGCTGCAACGCCTGCTGCTGCTGCTTCATGGCATCCTCTGTCCACTGACGCTGTTGCTCCTGCTGTTTCTGCTGCTCTGGCTTGGACGCTGCCTCCCATTGACGCTGCTGCATCTGGATAGGATTCAGCTGCTGCTTCATGGCATCCTCTGTCATCTGTCGTGGCGTCTCCATTTTCTGTTCAGGTTTCGGTTGCTCCTCCGTCCACTGACGCTGCTGCATCTGGGCAGGATTCTCTGGCATCTGCTTGGCCTTTGACTGTTCCTCCGTCCACTGACGCTGCTGCAGCTGGGCAGGATTCATCTGCAACGCCTGCTGCTGCTGCTTCATGGCATCCTCTGTCCACTGACGCTGTTGCTCCTGCTGCTGCTTTTGTTTCTCTGCCTTGGACTCTGCCTCCCACTGACGCTGCTGCTTCATGGCATCCTCTGTCATCTGTCGTGGCGTCTCCATCATCTGTCCAGGCTTCGACTGTTGCTCCGTCCACTGACGCTGCTGTGGCATCTGACGCTGCTGCTGCTGCTGCTGCTGCTTCATGGCATCCTCTGTCCATTGACGTTGCTTCGCTTGCTCCTCTGTCCACTGACGCTGCTGCTCCTGCTGCTGATTTTGCTGCTGTTGCTTCAGCTGCTCTGGCTTGGACTCTGCCTCCCATTGACGCTGCTGCATCTGTGGCATCTGTGGCATCTGCTGCTGTTGGAGCGGCTGCTGCTGTGGCTTCATGGATTCCTCTGTCCACTGACGTGCCTGCTGCATCAACTGCTGCTGCTTCGCTTGCTCCTCCGTCCACTGACGTTGCTCCATCAGCTGCTTGGCTTTCAGTTGCTCCTCCGTCCACTGACGCTGGGCAGGATTAGGTTGCTGCTGCTGCTTCATTTGCTCCTCTGTCCACTGACGCTGGGCGGAATTCGGTTGCTGCTGCTGCTGCTGTTGCAGCCACTGTCGCTGCTGCATCCTGTCCAGCTGCTGCTTGGCCAGCTGCTTGGTGCTCTCATCGCTCTTGGCCGCCTCGCTGGCCAGCCGGTAGGCGTAGGCCATCACCTGGGCCATGTCCTGCTTGGAGAGGGGCGTTCGCTGCTCGGTGGGCGTGGCCTGGCGCTTGAAGCTGGCCAGATGCTGCTCCTGGCGCTGGGATAGACGCAGTGCCTCCTTCTGCAGCAGGCGGCGCACGAACTCGTCGCGCAGTGCCCGCTCGATGTCCGCCCGCGTGATCTTGTGCACCGGCGTGCGGCTGAGGGGATAGCGGAGCTTGTAGGCGGGCTCATCGCCGCTGCCCTGGGACTCCAGACGCATCTCGCGGGCCAGGGAGTCGAACTGCTGCAGCAGCTTCAGCTCGGCAATCACCTGACGCTCAAAGCTCTGCAGCTTGCGCTGCATTTGCGCCTGATCCTCCGGGTTCTCCGCTGCTGCATCCGCCGCCTGACGGAACCAGAGCACGGGCAGGCGCTGCTGCTGCTCCTGTTGCTCCTGCTGCTCCTGCTGCTGTTCCTGATTGCCGGCATAGGTCATGGGTTTGACACGCACCTCGGCCACGTTGGAGGCCTGGGCTACGGGATTGGGATTGGCGCTGCCTGGCAGGAACTGCATCCAGGCATTGGGCGTCTGTGGAAAGTTGGCCAGCGCGCTGCCCAGGAAGTTGCTGCTGCCGTCAAAGAAATTGGCAAACGGCAGCGGAGCCGCCACAGTTGGAGGCGCCGCCGCTGCAGCTGTAGCGGATGAGGAGGCGGGAGCAGCTGCATCTTTAGCCTTGGCGGCATCCTTGGTGGCTGCCAATGGCGCCGGTGTTGTGGGCGTCAGTGCCGCGCCCAGAAAGCCCAGATTCGACATGGTCTGGCCCAGATTGAAGTCCGCCGGATTGAAGCTAACCGGATTCAGCTGTCCGAGATTATCCGCCGCCTGGTTGAACCATTGCTGCATATCGGGCATGCCGGGAATACTGGGCATGCCGGGAATACTGGGAAATGGCGCCGGCATCGATGCAGCTGCTCCGCTTGGATTCTGACGCACCACGCGCGACTTGTGGCCATTGGCATCGTCGGCCAGCACCAGCACCACCTTGGAGGCGGCGGGTTGCAG
This sequence comes from Hypselothyrea guttata, assembly GCA_035045125.1. NCBI lineage: Eukaryota > Metazoa > Arthropoda > Insecta > Diptera > Drosophilidae > Hypselothyrea > Hypselothyrea guttata. The sequence goes on from JAWNNJ010000655.1 coordinate 102,648, forward strand.
CTGATCCGGCGTCATGCCCAGCAGCGATCCCGCCGGGAACATGCTCGTCCAACGCAGCACGCTGCTCAGCGCCGGGAACATCAGATAGAACGCGTCCAGCGCCGGGATGCCGCTCTGGGGCAGCTGCACCGGCGGCATCTGCGCCAGCAGCTGTCAAAATCAAAGCAAATCCAAATTTCAATACAGCTTCAAATCCATCACAATTGAAATTAAGAACGACTTGAGCATACCCTGTAAGCCATAACCTAAACACACAGCTTTCTGCGGTCGGTTGCGCCCGACTGTAGCTAATATTTTCGATTTGCGTATTATTCTTTAGGCCAAATATTACAGTTATGTTGAAAAATAAAAAATTTTAAAAAATTTACGCCCATTGTTGTTATGGAGGCTATAGGATATAGTCCACCGATATGGCCAATATTTTTATGACACACTCAAAACATTTTAACAGATTTTTGGCATGGTGTAAAATAATAGTGGAGCGGTTATATTCCTAATAACAAACTTCCTAGTAGTTCAATTCTCCGCTTAGTATGCAATCTTGTATGTTTAATAACACGCTAGCTATGTGGGTTTTATTGAATTTGGGCGTAAAAGAGGCGTGATATTCCACATTTGAAATAAACTTGATCTGCGTATGGAATACAACTATCTACATACCAAAAATGGTTGCTCTAACTCTTGTAGTTGCCGAGATCTGCAAGTTACACGGTTTTTGATGATTCGTGGGCGAAGTAGGCGTGGCAAGCAAGGTTTGAAAAATACTTGAAGTGCGTTTGGTATACATCTAACTACATGCCAATTTAAATCGGTCTAGCTTTAGTAGATGCTGAGATCGATGCCTTTGAATGAAAGGACAGACGGAAGGACAGTTGATTTAGCTTGGTTTTGTGGTATCTGCCACGCCTGCTTCCTGTTTTTATCCCTTAAAAAAGGAAAGCATTTGAATGCCTATCGTATTTACCTCTTCTCCTGTGGGAATCCTTGGCTTGCTTTCGGCGCTGACCTCCGCGGTCTTATTGGTCGTAATCGTTGTGGCGTTGACCGCATCGGGTACTGCATCGGGCACTACATCGGGCACTGCTTGGGGCACCTTCTGTGCCCCGCTGAGGAGCAGGCTGAGGAGCAGCGTTAGTACGTGAAGTAATCTCATGTTTGTTAATCCTTTCGATCCGCGGCAACACTTTGCACTCTGCGATCTCGCCCAGATAAAGCTCGATCGGCGACTGATGTCCAAACAGCGCAGACGCTGGCCCATATAGAATTCCGTCTCCGCCCCGTCATCATTTGGCAATCGAAAAGCAACTACGACAAAATTGCACAAATTTGTGATTTTAGTTAACGTCTGCGAATTCGTGCATTTTGCACGCACCTCGAGGTTAAACTCCAAAAAATCCCCGCCGAAGTCCCCCTCCGTAGAGCTCGCATTCCGCAACGTCATTGCCGCTTTTACTGCTGCCCCTAACCCAATTTTCAATGCTGGCTTTACTTTCGTTTCCGTGTCAAGCCAAACAATTATATATATTTATATTATATATATCATCTATATGCAAGCAGATCGAGAGTTTAAAACAGCCAGACCAATAAATACCCTATGCCAAACAGCAGAATTGGCGCGTCTGCTTGCTATCGATAAAGTCTTATCGCTTCGATAACAGCCAGCGAACCGGTGTTTGCGGTTCGATAATACCAGTGTAGCCAGTCACAGTACTATTTATTAACCCTGTTTTTATCCATTTTTCAATGAGTGCAGCAAATGCATAAAGAGCGGTCGATATGTTCTTTATAGGCGAGCCGGCTACCCGCTGCATTACTTGTAATGCAGGAGGTATGCTTGGAGAGCCAGCAAGGAGAGCGGCTAAGCGCTGCCTCGGAGCTTATGCACAGAGAGCGGCCTATATATTCTTTATAGGCGAGGCGGCTACCCGCTGCATTACTTGTAATGCAGGAGGTATGCTTGGAGAGCCAGCAAGGAGAGCGGCTAAGCGCTGCCTCGGAGCTTATGCATAGAGAGCGGTCGATATGTTCCTTATAGGCGAGCCGGCTACCTGCTGCATTACTTGTAACGGGAACGGGACTGATCTGCCCCGTCCAAATACTTTTTTATATGTTTCATGTATAAAATCTAGCTATTTCTGGCCTGAATCCCACAAAGTTATTAAAAATAAATATTTTAAAATTTGTTATTGCCCAAACTAATTTCCAAATTCTATAAATCTGCAAATCTACATTAACTGAAGATCGAAATAAACAAAAATTTGCTCAAATCATTTTGTTAATTTCGCAAAAATTATAGCTTTGTTATACCCTGTAACCATTTTAAAAACTGGTTAAAACACGATTGATAATTCTGTTTTTCAACTGAGAAAATCATTTTAGCGAATTTTTGCAAACTATCTATCTTTCACGTTATCACTTACTTTTAATTTAATTTAATTTATTTATCAATTTAATTTAATTTGTCGACTGAAATTAAATAAATAGAAAAATAAAAAAGGTCGACGTTGAAATAAATCAATCATTAAAATCTAACTACAGAGTATACCCGTACAGCTCACTCCATGCAATGCAGGGTATTGCAAGTAAGAAAATCAAAGCAGCGCAAACGAAAAACCAAAACAAAAACAAAAAAAAATGCACCTTGACTTAACAATTTGCTGATGAGCAATTTTCATGGCATCAGCGGAAATGCTGCACTGAAAAATAAATCCATCGTTCGTGTTCATATGCGTCTTTCTCTCAGTCGTCTGGCATTGATATGTCTGAGCATCCAATAACAGTCCGGAAACTGTCCGCAGTCACTTAAAAAAAACATATTATGTTTATTATAGAAAAAAATATTTAAAATTGGCTGCAGTTTTTATAAGTTTTTACAAGTTCTTATAAGTTATAAGTTTTAGCATTCAATAGGCTTTTTCTTACTAGATAAAGTTAGAAAAAAGAATTAGGCAAATAATCAAATTTTGCTGCTTAAAAGCATCTATAGAAATATGATAATTTTGGAATTTATTTTTTGTATTCTGCGTGTTGTATCAAGCCAACAAGATTGTGTAAGAATGTGCATGCATGCACATATTAACTGATATTTATATTATTTATATTTATAATTATTTCAACAGATATTTAAAATAAAAAAATTCTCTCAGCGTAGTTGGAATATTTGTGTACAATACCATAAAGCTACATATGTAGGCATATGGATAGAACAGCAAAATATGACACCAACTATTTGGTTTATTTATAAATTATTTTTTATGAATTATTTTTTAATATTATTATTATGATGGACAGCTGTGGGTGGCTTTTTTACTGCATGGCTCAGCAGCGATTGCGACACGAAACTGTTGAAATTTCTTTACCTCATTAGTCATTACAAGATAAACACTGAGAAAATCAGAGAGGCATAAAGCTTAGTTCGCTATTTTGCACTCTTGAATTTATGGGTCAGACTTTAAAAATTAATAAAACATACGAACAGAAAACCAACCTGCTAATCAATTTTAAGCATATTTGTTTTTTGCACATTTTTTGTTTATTTTAAAACTGTTCAAGTTATTCCATGATTGATACAGGTTTTTCCAATTTCCAATTTCCATGCTAACTGTTCATTATAGCTGGGAGTGCCATAAAAAATGCTATAAAAAAACAAAATAGTTATTTTAGGATTGCAAATTCAGCAAGAAAAAAAAACTGCAAATTAAGTAAGCCTATTAAATCTGTACTGCCTTAGTGATTTATAAACATTTTAGATCATCTCGGGAGCTTCTTTTATTATTATTAGGCTCATATACGTTTAGGCTCATATACGTTACGGCTCATATATTTTTTCAGCATGTTTCATCCAATATTCTCAGCACTAAGTATAATTTAAATTTGTCTTGCTACAATAATAATGAGGTAATACAAATAAAATAAAACATGCAATATTTTTTAAAGTTTTCATATTTATTTTATTTATTTATTCAAGTTGTGTATTCCTAATGCTACAAGTACTTATGCTTATAAATTATTGCATTAATCACTAAATACATGATAACAAGAAAACAATCAAATTAAATTTAATTAAAATTTGATAAATTGATATTATATTAAAATCAGATAGATTGATATTATATGGAAATATCTACTTAGCATTAACACAAAAGTAACCAGATTCGGCTAGAAGATAGCTAAATTGACAACACTGCTTGTTCGACTTGCAAACTGCCTGCTCATGCCGACAGTTGGCGCCACTAGTTATAGCAAAGTGAAAAAAAAACTTTTAATGGGGTCACACTGGCTGCACGCCAATTAGCACGTCAGCACATCAGCTTGGTCACACTGACATTTAAATTTAACGAGCAGTTTGTAGACATGCGAATATAAAAGCATTTATTTATTAACTGATTAACTATAGATTTGCGTTTTTATACCTTGTGTCCATGAAATGGATAACAGGGTTAATATCCATGTAAAAGGCAGAAGGGGGCGTGGCAGACTATGTATGTATATTCATTCGACTGTACGAAAAGATCGATTTCAGCATATTTGAGCGCTAGAGTTGCCAAAATTTAGATAGTAGGCAGGTGTATGTTATACAAATATTGGACTACACGCCCACTTCGCTCACAAAACGATAAGTTTTCACTGTCATCATATTGATATTTCCTTAAAGATATCTTTAAAGTCGGTTAATAAACGAGGCAATTATTAAATAAATGCTTCTCGATATTAAAATCGTTGTTAAAAAACATTAAGAAGCATTGCCGTAGGAGCAGGGTTTTTCGCTGTCGGTTGCGTCCGACTGCGGACTGTCTGAATGTTTGTGACATGCAAGCGAACTGTTAACCGATGGGGCAATCATTTAAACCGCAATTTGCCAGATAATGAGCTCTGATAAGGACGAAACTAAAAGCCTTTTGCCTCAGCCGCCTCATCATTAGTTATTGGGCGTTCGGAGACGGGAAAACAACCAAAATGCTGTCCGTCGATGCGCTGCAAACGGCGTATAATCTGACGCTGATGTACGCCGTGGTCTGGACCATCAATAGCCATTATGCCGGGGATTCCACCAAGCCCTTGACCATCGTACATTTCGCCACGCGGGACTCGAGCCGAGGTTTGCACAACGATCTCATCGATGCTGCGCTGCGTTTGGCATCCGGTGCTGGACGTATCAAGTTTTTAATCGAAGGTAGGCATTCAAATTGACAATATTACATGGATTTTATTTGATATATCGGACAACACGCAATACATATGTATATCGATACATATGTATATCGATAAAAATGACAATTTGCGAAACAGATGTAAGAAAACAAAAGCTACGTCAAAACTTCAGGCTTTATTGAAACAAATTATACACATATCGATGTTACCGATACCGATATAAATCGATGTTTTTCAGGCGAACGTCTCAGCAGCGATGAGCCGGAAGCATCCGACAATCTGGCGTCATCGGGTGCGATCTCCACGGCCTCGGCCGCCGATCTGAACAGTCAGGCAACTGCCATTTGGCTGCTGGACAGTCTGAGGGCGTACCGGAGGCTGGAGCGACGTCTGCTTCAGCCGGATAGCACCTTTAAACGTAACGGATTCTTCTGCATTGTGTACACGGGCGTGGAGCCGCGTCGTCTGGACACCATCAAGGAGATCTTTCGCCGCCTCTTCGCCATCTATGTGATCAATGTGAACGTGCTTCTGCTGCAGCGTAGAACCGGAACGGTTCAGGTCTATAGCTACTATCCATATCGATCCAAGCGCTGTCAATCCTCCACGCCCGTGCACTACGCCACATTCCAGGGCGGCCTGGGAGCACCCCCGAAGATCCATGTCGATAATCGCACCCTCTTCTTTGACGATAAGCTGGACAATATGCACGGTTGTCCCCTGGTCGTCGTGACCTTTCAGTATCGACCCTTTGTCATCATCGACAACGATGAGACGGCTCCGGATGGCAAACGCATGCACGGCATTGAGGGCATGATCTTCCGCCTCCTCGCAGAGCGTATGAACTTCACCATCAAACTGCAGGAGCAGCTGGACAACGATCGGGGTGTGGTCCTGCCCAACGGCACCATCACGGGCGCCATGCTTAAGGTCAGTTCGATGGTCAGTTCCTATTTTTAGACCCTTTACTTAAAAAAAGTGAAAAGGATCTATAAAGTGAGGTCAATCAGGAAATGTGTATAGCAATTAGAAAAAGGCGTCTCACAACCCACAAAGTAAATGTTCGTGATTAGGACGACAATCTGAGTCGCTATAGCCATGTCCGTCCGTCCGCCTGTCCGTCTGATCTTACCGTTTTTGGTAGTTTTTCCTATTCGGTAAATAGATCAAGTTTGTTTTAGTTTTTGTAAATCTGCCTCAATTTCCCTCTCTGCCTAGTGCGGCAATTTGTCTGTGGCATATCTTTGTTGTTTCTTATCCGATTGTAACGCAATTTAAAGCGTCGATAGAGAATTTTATAAGCTACGAGCGTGAGTATTACACAAATCTCCTGTTTACCTTGACTTAATAGACCCTTTTAATTTAGGGTTAAAAATGGTTTAAAAATGGATCTGCCCAATTTTGTTTAAAAATTCTAAAAATGACTAATATTTTCCCAGATTGTCAGTGGGCAGGCGAACCTGACCTTCGGCGCCTTCATGTACAGCAAGGAGAGGGCGGAGCACATGCTGCCCAGTATTACGTACACCAGTTTCCCCATTGTGCTCTGCGTGCCACGTGGTCAGCAACTGACGCCCCTGCAGCGCCTGACGAAGCCCCTAAGCGATCTCACCTGGTTGTGCCTCCTACTGAGCGTGTCTCTGGGGTTCCTGCTGATCGCAATGCTGCATCTGATGCCCCGCCTGCGTGTCTTTCTGTTGGGAACAGGCAACAGTTGGCCTTGCCTGGCGCTGTGGAATATACTAATGGGTGCAGTTATATTTCTTATAGCATATATTCTCAGAACTTTTCTATTTAGTTTGCATTTCTCACATATCCCTGCGCCCATAAATTACGATATGTCTGTCCGTCTAAACGCTTCGATCCGAGCAATTACACAAGCTAGAGCAATCAAATTCGGATTGTAGGTACGTGCATGTAACACGCAAATCCAGTTTATATCAAATCTGGCATGCCACGCCCCATTTACGCCTAATTCGCATAACAAATGTAGTATTAAAGATAGATTGAAGATAGAAGGTTGTAGTTTCAAACACTCTTCATCATACTATTATCCATACTACATATATATGTATGTATCCTAAAAGCGCATTGCAATTGGTTTTCATATGTAAGAAGAAGCATTGCTGCAGGTATGATGTTGAAAAGTAGGGTGCAGAATTTCAGAATTTTTAATTATTTATTGTGGAACCTTTTTAAAAAGAGATTAGTACGGCTTTTAAAATAGGTTGGAGTCCATGTTTTCATACCACCTTAACACCATTTCGAGTTGACTTTTTCTAGTATGCCTATACCGATAACATATCGATATTACCGTAACAGGTGGACTGCATCATCGACCGCCGCAGCGGAACTTTGCGAGGTATCTGCTGATGATGTGGCTGCTAGAGACGTTGATACTACGTGCCGCCTACACGGGGGAGCTGTTTATACTTTTGCAGGATGGCCGGGTGAGGACACCGTTGCGTACCCTATCCGAGGTGCTGGCCAGGCGGTATGTGTTCCATTTGCTGCCTGCGCTCTATCCCATCTTTCGTGGCATGTTGCCTGCCACGCAAATCAAGTTGGTATCGGAGCTGCACAGCGGATTACTGGAGCTGAGGGACAATGACGAGGCGCAGATTGCGATGCCGTTGCTGCAGCCGACGCAGGCGCGTTTCGACATGGACTCTGGTCCGGAGTTGCCACGTTTGGCGGTGCTGCCGCATCCGCTGCTCACCGCCCCCATTACGCTCTACATGCGCCCGCATTCGTACCTGAAGGCACGCATTGGCAAGCTGCTAATGAACACCATGTCCTCCGGCATGGTCCATCGATATCGTCGCATGTATCTCAATAGAATCGAGAATCTCGCCAGCCTACGAAACCGTCAACCCACCGATCTGAATCTGTGGCGTCTCACCGGCATCTTCGGCTGCCTCGGCTGCCTCCAGCTTCTGGCCAGCATCGTGTTCCTTCTGGAACTGCGATCGGCAGCGCCTCAACAGCAGCGGCTGCGACGTTGGATGGACGCAGCCAACCGATATGTGGTGTAATTTGTAAATTTGCTAATTCTGTAGCTTCAACTATTACCGCTCTGCTTATATTGTATTTACCAAGATCAGAGGTGTCCACGCCGTTGCTCTCGTGGCTCATTTGCTTTTGCAACGGGTCTTTCTTATGGAGCGAGCAGCTCGTATGTATATGTGAGTGCTCTATCTCATAACCCAAGCAATTTAGAACAATTGCGTGCATTTTTTTTCTCATTCCACACACATTGAAACAAAAACGCTTAAGTATTGGTGTTTTTATTTGTGTGTATTGGTGCGTAATCTGCCGTAAGCAATGTTTGGGCACCTCTGACCTAGATCATAACCGCAGTTTCCCTATTCTCCCACAATGCTTCACAATAAAGTTTTAAATGCAAACTTCGTGTTGTTATTATAATTAGTTTTTATTGGAATTTGTTGGCTTTTTAATAAACATATTCTTGATCAGAGCGACGAGCCATGTCCGATCTCGGAAGATATAAAACCAATAGCAGCTACACTTGGAATGTGATTATACACCAAATTGCTGGATAAAACGCCCCATTTGCGACCTTGATGGTAAAAACCGAATAGTAGGCTTTGCATATCTTATAAATGTATTAAATTATATTTATTTATTATAATTCTTGTTATTTTTGCGATCAAATAGGTCTAGTGCAAGCTGAAGCAAACTTCCTACTGATCTCATATCAAAATACAGCATTTAATTTAATCTTGTAATTTCCGATTGCAAATATAAATTATTATACTTCCCTTAGCTCTCATACCAAATTAAGTAAAACCAGTTTTGTAGTTTTCGAGATCAATAAATACGATTTCATTAAGAGATATTTTTATTTAATCAATGATTGAATTGATGCAAAAGCAACTTCTTCAACGAACGCGAACTTCAAGCCAGGAGACTGTGGTACCGTTCATGTATCCATAGATACAAATTTTGAAATGGGACTAAAAGTTACGGAAAGAGAGGTATTACTGGTATTACTTACAGATATCGAAATATTTAAGAGGTACTTACTAAGCGAAACAAAGGAAATCAACCATGAGAATGACGCAAGGCTTCACATCTAGATGCGGTACCGTCAAAATATTAGTACTGAAAGATAAAACCAGCTTTGGCATCCATTAGTTTTCCAAGATACGGTTGTATACTTACAATGTATTCCTAATTGGTATTACATATGTAGTTAAAAGATGTGTGTCTAAAGAGCAGAGCTGGAAAAGAAAGAAGCATTATGTTTAAAGTGTATCTATAAAAGTATATATTTTCAAATATTTTACTTACTTTGTTGCAATGATGAAAATCTTCTTTATTTTAATGCATGTAGTGCGGTGAACAGCAGTTATGTACCAAACATACAAAACCGGAAAGAAATAAAAAAATTTTTACCGACATTTTTGAATTTGTTTACAACTTGAAATTTTGAGAAATATTTGTTTATTTTATTTGCTGCTGCTCCGATGAGCTCTGAGCACAGACTGAAATTTTGGGAGTCGTAACATAAGCATATGAACTTGGGCTTAGAAAGCCTACTGAGCTCAAAATTTAAATGTTAGGTTTTATTTTTATTTGCCAAATTGTTTGCTACACGACGATGTTTTTATACCCATTAATTGAATTTTATCAACGTTCAAACGCAGACCAATAACATTAATAATAAATACAAAAATTAAATTAAATTATTTTTAAAATATATACTATAGAAGTAGCAACCAGGTTTTGTCATGTTGCTACTTTGATAGGGTTACACTAATTTCACGTTATGGTCAGGTGCTACGAATGGGAAGGGGAGGAAACTTGCCGTCAAATGGTGATGACAAAAAAAAGCATATGGCGATTATTTAATCATATGATTAATTTGAATTAAAATGCAGCTTTCGATTGGTTATCGCGATTAATCGAAAAAGATTCAAAAAAAACTGCGTATTTATTTTAAGCAATTGCTACCATTAATAATTGCAACTAATTTAAAAAAAAAAAACGACTTTCTACCGATGCGAAAGTGCGAATTAGAAAATAAGATAGCAAGTCGAACAAGTTTTTATTAAGCGAAATCGTTTTTAGAATTGCCCTTATATAGTTGATTAGATTCTATACCTAAAAAAAACGCATACCTAGATTTTAGAAACTGGAAGAGTTAAAAACACAATTTTTGCGGTTATTCAGATCAAGTTTGTAATAGTTTCTTCCTCTGCTCTCCACTCATTCGTCCTACGGAAATCTCTATCAATGCTATTAAAAACAAACAGCTAAGAAACACCAAAGATATGCAACATACAATATTAATAAAGTACTTTTTCGTCGAATTGACAATCGAATCAATTGGTAACTCGATTAATTGAACGCCTTTGGTCGATACAAAATAATCGATAATCGGATAATCGTGCCATCACTAGAAAGAAGTGAATAATAAATTGTGAATTACAATAAGCGCAATGCCCACTGGGATATTTATGGTGTAAGGGCTTGAGCAAAATGCTAATTAATGCCGCATTAAGACGATTTCCCCAGGGAACTCAAGGCGACGACGACGACGACGACGACGACGACGACGACGACGAAGAAGTTGAAATCAATGTGAGCTTGCGTCAGTTGCAGTTGCTGTCATGCGGCAGATTGTTGTGCATGCGTTGTTGGTGTTGCTGATGTTGCACTGTCGTGTGGCATCCACATCAGGCGCATTTGGCTTGTCGCAGCCGTTGGCGCAGGTGTTGCAACAGTCGTTGATGTTCAACTGCAACACGCTGCACGTGCATGTGCAGTACGAGGCATTGGCGGCGCGTCGCCAGCTGTTGCAACTGTTGCAAGCTGTACTGCTCCGCCTGGCCCCCGATGGTCAGGCGATCGTGGTGTCCACGAACCGTGCTCTGGTCTACCGACCGTACCGCCATGCGTTGCTGCTGCTGATTGAGAATATGAATGGACTGCGACGTCTCTACGCCGCGTTGCATGCCACAGGCAATGAGTCCTATACGCTCGTCTACATGCTGCAACCGTTGCCCACCGCCATCATGCAGCTGCTGTGGCAGCGCAGCGTCCTCAATGTGGCACTCTTGTGGTCGCATCCTGCCACCAAGCAGCTGCAGCTGCTCAGCTATTTTCCGTTTGGGGCACGACGCCGCTGCCAGCTGATACGCGCCACCGTTGTCAATCGCTACAATCGCACGCTGGCACAGTGGAACAACAGCGATTATTTTCCCAGCAAATTGAGCAATTTCTATGGTTGCACCCTGACCTGTGCCACATGGCCGGACATGCCGTATCTGGTGAGGCGTCAGGATGGCAGCTTTGTGGGCATCGAGGGCGCCCTCCTGGAGTTCATGGCGCACAATCTGAACTTCAGCATCGGCATCTATTGGCTGACACAGGCGCAGGTGCGTGAGACCTTCAATGACTCCGGCTGGATATTCCAACAGGTATGCAACTCACAAAATCCCATTTTCCCAAAATATATTATTCTGGATTCCATTCATTTCGATCTGTCCGTCTATACAAATAGCTCGATCTCTGCAACTAGAACAGCTTAAGGCATCAAATTCAAAATGTAGTTAGCTACATAACAAATGCAGTTCAAGTTTGTTTTAAATCTTATATGCCACGCCCACTTTGTCCGCAAATCAATATAAACCTTCAAACTTGCAGTTTTGAACGTCGAAGCTTGCCATTAAGCACACATCTGCTCAAAACCCATATTAATCTATGCTGAAAGACGCAATGAAATCGGTTAATAAACACCGAAAAAAATTAAAGAAACAGTGACAAAAAAGTAAGAAGAAGCATTGCATTTTTTAAGCACATTTCAGATAATTTTAAAGTATATTTAAACCCCTTTTTTTAATATATACAGATATTCGATGTGGCTGATTATGCTCTGGGTGGCTTCCATTACAAGCCGAGCAATGGCAGCTCTGGTACCGAGATGCCCTATTCCCAGTCCATGTACTACTTCATGAGTCACATTATGCTAATTACGAATCTGCCCAGCGCGTATTCCGCCTATGAGAAGTTGGCATTTCCGTTTCATCCGCAACTCTGGCTGGCTATTGGTCTGGTCTTGGCTCTAATCTGCGTCTGCATCTATTTGTTGCAGCGCTGCAACTTTTGGGCAACATTTCCACAGGTGAATTGCAAAAACATATATATTTCGAAAGCTATTTGATATTACTATCAAATCTTTATTTTGCGGAATTAATATATTATATATATACCAATGGAATCCATTAAAAGTTTGTACATAGATACAGAATAAGATACAATTAAAATTAATTTTTATATTTTTAGTGGTTTAAGAAAACCTCTTAAAAAACGAATAACAAATCGAACGAAGAGTTAGGCAATAGCCAATTTTAACGTATTACATATCTAATTGTAATTTATCGCTTAAATTTCTTCATAGAACAATACAATAATACAACAACAATAATACCCAATGCTCGAATTCCAGATATTATTCTAGCAAAAATTCTATTTAAAAAGTTCGTCCTTTAACATAGTATAAGTATGCACATATATTGAATAGAGAGCGCTAAAAAAGTTGATGAAAAAGTTGTTAATTTCATTGGAATAAATGTTTAATTAATCAAGTTTTAACATTCATGCATATCTCTTTTGTTTATATATTGGGTCTTATTTTGAGGTTAGGGAGCAGATGTGGTTAGCATGAAAAAATATGATGAGGTTATATGTTTGTCTGTTTGTATTTATTCATATTTACATTTATTGACTTACGTTTTGATACATTTTTTTATAGCTCGCACAATTTGTGATGCTTTTTTCAGGCGATGATTGAGGTTAGGTTGCACTAGGATGTTGTAAAATTTAAATTGTGCTTTAAATATTTAATGAAATCATTTCAAAAGGAAGCTGCGGTTGGGTTATGATTAAATGTTTGTTAAAGTGATATGATTTACATAAATTCGTTAGTTTTAGCTGTGATGCGATATTAACAGTATCATATTGAGGTTAGGTGGCAATAATTGGGATTAGTTTTCACTAATTGAGGTTAATTATACTTCAAAACTAGTTTAATTTATTTGAAAATATTTAATATATAGGTTATATGTATAAAATTATATTGTTAGCATATTATTGAATTAATTTTTTAACGAATTTATTTTTCTCAATCCAAATAATTAATTATATTATCCCAATATATTCTATCTGAATTTTAGATGTATAAGAAAATATTGATGTTAGGTCGCATTTTGTAAAAGCTAAAATAATGTAATTTAAGTTTTTTTTTTTTAACGAATTTTGTCAGTCTGTTTCAATCTAGTATATCTATATGTCTACATATAGCTAAAAGAATCTATATTTCAGATTATTGAGGTTAGGCCGCATGAATTGCGGTTATGTGGAAGCTAAAAATGTGGAAATTATATTTTAAACCAATTTTATCTTTCTGGTTCTTTATTACACTCTAAAACATGAGAAAGTTTTATATATTTTAGATTAACGGGAACACATTGAGGTTATGTCGCAGTAGTTGAGGTTATGAGGAATCTAAATAAGTCTAAATTACATTTTCATCTATTTTATCGCTCTGGTTCTTCATGCTACTCTTTAAAATTTCTATATATTTTAAATGAATGGGAAGGTATTGAGGTTATGTCACAGTAGTTGAGGTTATGAGCAATCCAAATAAATTAAACTGGAGTTTTTAACGTATTTTTCGCTTCTCCTGCCCACAGCAACCCTATTACAAGCTGCTGGTACTGACGATGGGTGGAAATCTGCTGGAATCGGAGCTACCTCGTCGCAACTCCCGCCGCCTGGTGCTGATCACGTGGCTGCTGTGCTCCCTGGTACTGCGCAGTGGGTACCAGTCGGGGATGTACCAACTTTTGCGACAGGACACGCAACGTAATCCTCCCCAGACCATTGCCGATGTGCTGATGCAGCGCTACACTGTGCAGCTGGTGGATGGCAATGCGGATCTGTGGCTGGCGAGTCTGCCGGAGCTGCGGACGCAGGAGTTGCGCCATCTGGCGGCGAGCGAGCTGCAATCGTTCGGTACGCTAGCGAGTAGCAGCGGAAGTAGCGAGCGTCTAGCGATAATTACGCCGTACGAGTATTTCGGCTACTTCCGGAAGGTGCACGCGATGAGCCGGCGTCTGCATCTAGTGCGAGAGCGAATCTTCACCCAGCAGCTCTCGTTCAACGTGCGGCGTCACTCGCATCTCGTCGGCATGCTCAACGATCAGATAATGTTGGCGCACTCGCATGGCTTCCTGGAGCACTGGACTCGTCAGTACGTGAGTGCGGTGGACGAGAGGGTCGAGAGCGTGTCGCGCATACCCGCCGTACCCTACGATACCCTGGACGGCCTGAAGTCGGATGGGCTGGTCACCGATGCGGAGGCTGGTGCGGATGATGGCAACAAGCTGAGAGTCCTGTCCTTGAAGGAGTTGGCCGCATTATTCTGGCTAACACTGTGGGCCCTGTTGGCAGCGACCGTTGTCTTTGGCCTCGAACTGTTGCTGCATAAATAATGCCAGCGTTTTAATTAAATTACTTCATAATCCGAGCAGTTGCCTCTGCCGATAGTTGCCAGCGTATCGTAAAAACGCAAAACGTTTTATCTAAAAGCGATAAATTTGCAAAAACCCAACACAAAAAAAAAGAAGGAGAGCAAGAACTTGCAATCTTTCCATGAAAAGCACTTGCTCTCCTTCTGCCGCACCCCCATGCGAAATACCCCCCCTCACACACACACACACACATACGCTGCGCATAGACATCAATTTTGCTGCTGTATCTGTGAGCGTGTGTGTGTGTGTGTTTCCAATCCTTGCCATGCCGCCTGCTGCTTACATTCTATGACATCCTTTCGATACTACAAATATCCAGCAACAGTGCTGCCCACATTGAAAACTATCGCAACTATCACATCGTTTTGCATGAGCAATGTAGGTAGGAATATCTCAGACTCAGATATACATAGGTATACCTTTCGATAGTACAAATAGTTTCAGCAACTATCGCTTGTCTAAAAATCGTAAATTTGGAATTTCGAGTATTCAGATTCTACATACTCCTAAAAAACATTCTATGACATGCTTTCTATAGTACAAATATTTCAAAAACTATCGCTTCATATAAAATACATTCAGAAATCGTGAATAAGGAATTTGTCGTTTTCAGCTACTAGGACATCGTTTCGATAGTAAACGTATTCTTTTATTTATACGCGATTTATATCGGCAACATAGGGTTTAAACTCAATGATTTCGAAAGCCATTTAAGTTAATTACAAAATCTGTTCTTTATTATATTTTTATGTGTTTTATTTATAACATAATTATATTCTAAATTTCAGATAACGTTTTCGGGAATTTGTGTTTAAATTAAATTTAAATTGACTTCACAAATTATACTTAAAAAAATCAAGTTTCCCAATTTCTTTATTCAAAATCAATAATTTTTAAAATCCTTGATAATTCTTCGCATTATCCAAAGTACAAACTAATCAGGTTTTTATAAAGTTGATATAAAGAATTTTCTTAAAAAAAATATATATAGATGAAATCAACATAAATGTATTTCGTAATTAAAAATGCAATAAATAATTATTTAAATAAAAATTCTGAAATTTTCTTTTGAAATATCGTATTTTCCGATTTGTTTTTTCGGTTGCACGCGCTCAGCTCTATATGTGGATGGAGCCTCAATTGTCCCCTGCCCTGAATCGTAGGATGGAGACAACTGTTTGGCTGGTTGTTCTAGTGCTGCTTTGCTTATCGCCTCGCACATTTGCGCTTTTCCCAAAAATCTAGCGGGTTTTTTCTTGCTCTCTGTGCTTTTTTTTTTTGTTTTTTTTTGCCACAAAACTGCTGTAATGGGCATGACGTCGCCTTAGCATTCAGCATATAGTATCCAGCTATAACTACAGCCAGAGAGCTCTGGATGCGCCAAGTAGTCAACGACATCGACATCGACATCGTCGTCATCGTTGCTGGGGAGAATTCAAGTAAATGTATTGAACTTAAGCTCATTGCCTCTGTCTCTGCCTCAGCATTGTCGTGCTTAACGTGCTCCCCGCTCCCCGCCCCCCGCTTATCCGTAACCCTATTTCCATCCTTATCCCAGTTTGATGGCCCGCTCTCCTTCTTTAAGCTTTCACTTTAATACGCTGCGCTGTTTAGCAGGCGAGAAAAAAGTGCTGCAATTTCTTATAAAAAATTGTTGGCTACATTTATTTTCTTCTTTCTAGTTTTTGTGCTTCGACCTGCATCATTCACAATGTGCGAGTGGAAATGGAACGAGTAACGAGTAGAGTAAACTCAAGCAACGAGTGCAAAGATATCAGCGCAGCAACTAAGAGCAAAATCCAATTTAACCAACAAGTTTTTATGGAGAGCGAGTATGAAGCAACGAGTATGAGAACAGCGGAAATACTGCATCGACAAGTAAACGATAACAGACTAGCGAGTAAAATTCAATTTGATCAATAAGTCTTAAGAAGAACCAACGAGTTAGTGTAAACTGTTATGCAAAAAGAAACGAGAGCAAGTAGCACAAAGATAATGTGACCAAACTGGCGTGTAAAGGCATCTCTCAGCAAACAAAAGGAAATTTGTAACTGGCGAGTAAAGTTGAATTTTATACAGAAGTTTCATAACCGAACGAGATCGAGGCAAAAGCGTTCACAATTTGGCAGTAAATGATAGCAAAGTTGAAGTCACGCCCAGCGATAGGGCTCAGAAGCTGGTTGCTCAACTTTTATATCCCCAACTAACTTGACGCCGGCCCGTGACAGCGAGAGGGGGGAGAAGTGTGTGGAGGCAAGAGGTGTCTGAAGAGTCTCAGCGTCTCGTCTGGACTACTCGCCTCGATTGGAGTGGCAATGGCAATACTTTGGCTCGTTTGGCAATGAATTTTTATGGCGCGCGGAAGGAAGTCGAAGGAGCGAGTGGAAGGGGCGAACTGTTAACGTCGAGACAAGGCAACAAAACAAATATATTCATGACAAGATTATGTGGCAAGCCAGCGACTGCGACTGCCACTGCACTTAAAAATTAGAACATGACTAAAAATACAAAGGGGAACCAAAAAAAAAAAAAAAACCCCATCAGCTAAAGCGCAAAATGGCGCTGAGCGAGAGGAGGAGCGCTTATCTGAGCAGCAGTGTGACAATGCAGCGACAAAAACCATAGTCGTTGCCATAGACTGCGAACTGGGGGCAATTTCCGGCCGTGGAATTGCAGCTAATTAGCTAATCAACACAATTATGGGCCAGGACACGGGCCAGGATATAGCCAAGCAGCGGAAGTTGGCCAGACATCAGACATCAAGGCAAACTATGCTCAGCCCCAACAACAATAACCACAAAGTGTAAACAGCCTCAGTCCTCAGTCCCTCGGTCTCACTCATATGCAACATCCAGTTGTGCCTCAATCTGCCACAACAACTGCCACGCAACAACTTGCCACTGCATCCTGTCCCCCCGCGTACCACATGGCGTATGATGATTGCGCTCCACGAGTACTTTAAGCCAAGCCAACAACCCGCGCAAAATCTGTCCAAGTTCAGCAAGCCAAGCGCTTGAATTTCTGCCAAATCCTCAACTGAACTTGCAAAAAAATGCAAACTTCAATTCAGGGAAATTTTTATTAACTTCGATAAACCATCTTTTTTAGAGCCTTAACTTTAAAAAGTCAAAAAGTGTCTATTAACTTAGTGCAAAGAAGAAATGTGTGTAACAGCCAGAAGCAGGCGTGGCAGAGCTAATAAAGTATGTATATACATATATTCTTGATCAGCACGACAAGCTGAATCGATATAGCCAAGTCTGTCCTATCTGTCTGTCCGTCCGCATGAACACCTACTTCTCAGCAACTATAAGAGCTAGAGACTCCATATTTGGTAGTCAGGTTCTCCTATTTAGTAAGCAGATTAAGTAAATTTTCGATTTTTAATATCTTCCCTCCTTCCTTCGCAAATCTCAAAAACCTACTGCGACTACTTACGATACGTTACCATCGGATAATATAGTAAATATCGAAGATATGCCACAGTCTCCCACTTTCGGATTCCGTCCGACTGTAGCCTTCCGTCCAACTGATCTGCCCAGGGCATATACATTTTAATTTATTTGCAATTTAATTTTAATAATAAATTCAATTTTGCTTAATTATTTGTGATAATATTTCGTCTGTTGACTGGTATTAGTCGATAGTAAATAATAGCTAATATGATTTCTTAAGTACTATATAACAAAGTTTTAAGCCAATATTCCAATGTAACTAATTTATTAAGACTTACATAAATTGTTAAATCTTATTTTATACAGTTATATATCTATATATTCCAAATTGATTGGCAATCCATCCGATAATGCGCATAATTTTTGGCACATCAAAGGCGATCAAAGGATACATTGCGGAATGTCCAATTCTGGAAATCCAGGGGGCAAATGTTGCGTTGCTTCAGCCAGTGCGATATGCAATGATAATGGAAGGTATGATCGCAAGCGCCACGAGCGATGGGGCATACTTCCTGCCACTTCTCCAGCCGTCCCTCCACAGCCTGACAAAGGTTGCATGGCTCATCGAATTTGCACAGGCAAATGCTGCAGGTGTTGGTGTCCACCTCTGTGAAAGAAACAATCAAAACTGGGTTTAAAAAGCACAAAAATTCTAAATAAAATATGCATGGCCTAATGCGGCAAATTATCTGTGGCATATCTTCGCTGTTTCGTGTCGCAATTTATAGCGTCGCTAGAGAATCCCATAAGCTACGAGCATTTGGCTGCAATGGTTTTTTACATTTTGCGGTGGAAGGGAGGAAGGTATCCAAAATCTAAAACAAACTTCATCTGCTTACTGAATAGGAGAACCTAAATTGCGAATTTGTTGTCTCTTGCTCTTGTAGTTGATAAGATCTAGGTGTTCGTGAGAACAGACAGACAGATTGACAAACGGACGGGCGGACATGACCATATCGACTCAGCTCGTCATCCTGATCAAGAGTGTATATATTTTGTGGGGTCTGCCACGTCTACTTCTGGGTGTTACACACTTTTTCTCTTTTTAAAGTACAGGGTCTTGTGATTATCACCATTTTTAGACTTACGAATAAACTTAAGCGCCCCAGGCTTGCGCTGTGAAAAGTTAAAAGAAAACAGTTTGCATTAAGCTTTGGTACATGTATTATTTGAAATTAACTTACGCGGTTATGGGTGACATCTGGTAGATCATCCAAAAGTTTCGAAAGCGTATCCATTTTGAGATTTTCTGATATTTTATTTATTTTTGATAAAGCACCCGAAGTATGTTTTCAGGAAAAGTAAAACACACTAAATAGTTTTGACAATTTTATATCAACAGGGTTGTTTTTGGAAATTTGACGCCTCAGTCCGATTAAGTGTTGCACTGAGGCAAATTCATGTAATTCATCGATAGAGAATGCCATCTGTAGCTGTCATGCGCTACGCTGCATGTCAAAAGCTGCTTGCTTTTGGATTATTTCGCTGATTATTATTTGAATCATCATCATTGGGCATGCTTAATATCCTGTGTCAACTGCTGTCCATGCCATTTGCATTTTCGCAATTATTTCAATTAAATCGACAAAAGAAGCGTCTGACTGTTGCCACTCCCCTAACGCCCACTGCCCCTCACCCACACACGGCGATGAATGATAAGCAAACAGCTCGGCTCCAATTCCTCTCCCCCCCCCCCCCCCCCGCATCCCTACCACTTGACAGTGTTGCAAAATTCGTTAATCTCCCGTCATATTCACGTTGTACCCATTCTTCAAATTTTACAGTTAATTAATTTTTTTCTATTTTTTTAAAAAGTTGTTTTAAGTTCTAGCTAAATTTAAATTTTACTAACAGAAGATTTAAATTGTGGAAGTACATTTTTTATATGATGTTCAATTATTCTGTAAAACGCATTGAAATCTGTTTATAAACACAGAAGATATTAGAGGAACAATATTGCAGGCTTTGCCTGGCAAATTTTATTTCAAGGTTGTCTATTAATTGGTGATTTTAGACTATGGTCCATATTTGATAGCGGACGTAGGGCAACACTGGCGGCGACCGTCTGCGTTTGGCGAATATAATTTCCTCGTGCCGGATGTGACAATGAATACGCATTCATAAGTACGCACACACAGATCCAGATATATATATATATATAAACATATATATGTATTCACGGGGCATTGGCCATATTTTGCTTTGATTGTGTGTGTTTACAATTTTTACGCTCACCGGGCGGCCTCTCTTCATTTTGTTCTTTTGTGGGCATGTGTGTGTGTGTGTGAGAGTGTGTGTGAGTGCGCCATCCGGTGTGTAAATTGATACGCCGTCCGTCTGACTCGCTTGCACTCACTAGAGCTGGAAAACAATCGATGGCACTATCGATGGCACTATTTTTATATTTTTCGTATAATTTGCGGTAAAATATATGTAAGCTCAAAATAGCACATTTTTACAGAACATATTATTATAGTATTATTTATTTATTTATTTTTTTTAGGTTTTCCTGAAAATGAGTTTGCTAATTGTATTCGATTTTGTAGCCTGTAAATATTTTAAAAATAAATAGAAATTAAATGATTGAATGAGAAACTTACAAATAATATATTATTTGGTTTGTTGTCAAGTTTGGCCATTATTTAATTATATTTTTGATTATCAGATGTTGGTTAAAAATAAATATTTATTTTAAATATTTGAAAATTAATTAAATTTTTTAGTTTATTTTAAGCTAATTTTTTTAAGCCATATATTTGATATAAAAATTCTTTGTATTAAAAAATTGTGTTTGAAACAAAAACCATCGAAACAATCGATATTGCCCACTGTCGATTGTTTTGCCAGCCCTAGCAGTCCCGTCCCTTTCCCACTCTGTCGCCATCTCGCTTGCGCCCAGCTGAAACCGCACAGGGAGCCCATGAATGGAAAGCTAATTTTGTAGAGAATCCACGGCACGCGCTTTTAACAATATTAATATGCACAATAATAATATAAATGCACCGACGGCGGCGACAAATGAAGGATAAGACAGCAAAATAAGAAAATAACAGACAAACGAGCCGGTAGGGCCACAGTCGGACGCAACCGACAGCAGCATAGCATATTTCACATCATTACATATACATATATAAATATACAAATTTATATGTTTTTAAATTACATTTAAAATTTAATGTACAGATTTAATACTTATAAATGATACTTATAAAAAAAATTTTTACGGGGCAGATCAGTCGGACGGTCCCGACTGTAGCATACCCTGTACCCTATTTTATAAGCAAGGAACGCCCGCAATATTGTTTTGTTTATATCTCCCGTGTTTATTGCCCGATTTTAATGCGCTTTTTAGCATAGTTCGCTTGTTTTTACCGATTAGGGCGTAAATGGGGTCGTGGCATCCAACATTTGAAATAAACTTGATCTGCGTACGTTATTTATTTATCTTGTTGACTTAGCTCTTCACCCTTATCAAGACTATATGTATAGTTTGAGGGGTTTGCCATGGCTCCTTCTGCCTTTCACATACATTCTGACAAAGTTATCAACCCTATTTTTCCAAGTTATCAATGGGTACTGGAAGGATATTTATCCAAACTCAAAATTTTGATATTAAAATAAAATGAACTAGTCTATGAACTGGTTCGCTCGCGTGCTTATTAACATCTATCTCTTTTACATTCATTCAACAGAATATTTATAATATAATAATATTATTATATATATTTTAATATATTATTATTATTATTATTATTATTATTATTATGTATTGTTTTGCAGTGTATCTGAAAAACAGTCAAATAAACACAATGAACTAATTTTTTTATTGTCGTCGGCACTGCATGAAACGAGACAAGAGACACAGCAGGAAAAGTCCTTATGAAAATGCTCATAGTTGGATGCTCTAAATTGGATTTGTCTCTCTATCTCTCTCTCTCTCTCTCTCTCTCTCTCTGTCTCTCTCTCTCTTCGTGCTGCCCCGCTCATCAAATCTTCTGCTTGTCAAGAGGCGTTCGTGTGTGCGTAACAGTGTTGCCAATTTTCTCAAATAAAGCTAAATTCTTGTGCCCAGAAATCTTGAAAATTACGAACAATAATTGGAGTTTCTTATCTTATGTCTCGTAAGCAAATATTTTCGTAATATTGAGTATTGAATGCGAACAAAAGCTATAATATTGTGCTTAAAATTAAAGCTATAATATAATTTTGTTAAATTCTAGAAAAAGTTCTAAAAAGTATGAAATTTTCAAAAAAAGCCACAGTCAAAAATAGCCAAATTATAAATTAAACAAAAAAACAGATATGGCAGCACTGGTGCGTAATATGATTGTTTACATACATACATACATGTATATTTGCTGTGCCAGTGTTGCCATACATATATTTTTTTTTGCTGCTGTGCATTTTCTGTGCTTTGTTTCGCTTTTCTCGCTCGTGTTGTAAAGTCGAAATTATATGATTTGAATAATAATTGAATTAGAAAATCATAGTCAAAGCCTTGGCGATGTGCAACATGTCGCTGACGCAACGCCGACCGCCCGAGGCGCCACAAATGTGGGCAACGTGCGCCTCCAACTAGCATCGAATTTTGTATCAGATGATAAACAAATTTACATATCGCTCGTTTACCAGAAGAGTGTCATAACTCAAAACAGTGCGTTTCGAGATAAACGCGTTTAAAGTTTTCAAGCATCAAGTATTTCGCTCTAAAGTCCACATTTTTTGTCCTAATACATCCATGATTGATTTCTTATGGTTTATTTTGCTAATCAAACCGTTTAGGATCAAAACCTGGCAAAAACAAATTTTCGAAATTCTTGACCTATTGCTAAGGTCAGAAAATGGGATGTCATGGGAGGTATGTACCTCAAAAACACGATTTTTGGCTCTAAAATCCACTTTTTTTGTCCAAATACATCCATGTTTGTTTTGTTATATATTATTTTGCTATACAAACCGTTTAGGATCAAAACCTGGCAATAATACATTTTCGAAATTTTTGACCTTTTACTAAGGTAAAAAAAATGGGATGTCATGGGAGGTATGTACCTGAAATATACGATTTTTGGCTCTAAAATTCACATTTTTTGTCCAAATACATTCATGATTGGTTTCTTATGGTTTATTTTGCTATTCAAACCGTTTAGGATCAAAGCCTGGCAAAAATAAATTTTCGAAATTTTTGACCTATTGCTAAGGTCAGAAAATGGGATGTCATGGGAGGTATGTACCTCAAAATGTAGATTTTAGGCAGCATAATGGTATCATGGGTAGATTATCAATCATTAAACGACAAATGAATAATCGATATATCGTACAGTGCTAAAAACATCGGTAATATCGACTTTGCCATCGATTGTTATGCAGCTCTATCGTGCGGTTCTCATTAGTTGAACTGTTTAACTGAACTATTCGAGGTAATTTATTGCAATTTGTTAGTTTTAGCTGGCGACATTTGTTTCAAACGTCACGCATACGCGTGCATGCATAAGCACATAACTAACGGCACTTGGCGGCGTCTCGCGTTGTGAAAAGTGGCAACTATGGACGGGGGGCAGGAGGGTGTGGCAAAACTTGTAGATGCTGCCAAGTGGCAAGTGGCAAGTGGCGCATCCTTATAACTTGGCTCTAATGCGCACGACATTTGTCGTCTTCAAATGGTTAACAAGTTTCTGCAAATATCGACAGGGCACACACACACATAGACACACACACACACACACAGGCACACACACACACACACACACACACACACACACACACACACACACAGGCACACACACACACACAGATAGACATCATTACTTACTGCCGGCGCCATCCTCAATTTTACTTCAACTACTCTGCATGCACACACATGCATAAATGCATAAACGCATGGGTGTGCGTGCATGCGTGTGTGTGTGTGCGTGTGTGTATGTGTGTGTGTGTGTGCGTGTGTGTGTGTGTGCTTGGCAGGCGCCTCTTGTAATCATGTGAATCCGTTTAAACTGTCGAAGTGTATTGTGCGTCATTATTCTCTTTCGTGCCATTAGACTTGAATAGTTTTCCAATACCAAAAAAAAGAGCGTTAAAGATAAAAACCAAATCTAAATGTAAGTACATTTAAAAGCAAATGCAAAGTGAATTGCCATCTTAGTGAAATTCGCTAAAAAAACGCTTAAAGTAATAATTGGCCTTGGAAGCAGCTTAGAAAATTCTACGCACAAATGAGCAGATCTGGCAACTTTAGTGCAGCTTTTAGAGCTGCGTTCGATCTTCAGTTTTCAAAAATCGATCTTTTCGATTCACGTCAAAAAATCGATTTAATCAATTAATCGAAATTAAACCGTTAATTTCAATTTGCAGCTAATCTTGGAGTTAAACCTAAAAATTTATGCATACAAAATTAAATTAATATTGTTTGAAAAACAAAAACAAACTAGTAAGGACAAAGCTGATCAGTCGGGTGAAAGATATTGAACTTTTTGCTACCGATTATATTGATTATATTATATTGAATTTTCCAATGAATTTTTGCAAAATAGCATAATACAAAAAAATCGATTAAAAAAAAAAAAAGAATCGATTTAATCGCCGAAAAAAAGATCGATTAAATCAAATCGAAGTCCAGCTCTACTGGCAATATATCGATATACAGAATATCGTTTTCTTTTTGATGATATACCTAAAAAGTACACAAGATAACACACAACTCATTACATCTGACAACGCTTGACAACAGCAAATCATCGAAAAACTTTAAAAATTTAGACATAGAATTCTGTTGCTATGTATTTCGCGTATTTCTTGATTGTTTCATGCCGCAAGGATTCGTTTTTGGCGTAGTTCGCCCCAATTGCGGGCAATTTGTTTTAATTGTTTTTATTGAGAGCACGTTCGATACTAACGTGGAACGGACTCCATGCAACAATGCGCATAAATAAATCACTTACAAATTTTTATTGAGTTGCAACGTTGGGGGCAAATTGCATTTCAAATTTCAAATTTACGAAGCTGTTCTCCGTTCCACTTATGGAGCGTAATTCCGCATCAATTTCGCAGCGTTTTCAAGTTCTCAATACCACAAGGAATTGCTCTAGAATTATTTATTTGAACTAAGTATTGGTTCCAAAGGAGTAGTGATCAAATAAACCATCAAAATAAAATAAATTTTTCATAAACAAATTTTTTTTTTTTTTATGGGTTGCAGTTATTTTATTTATTTTTTCAAGTGTCGATTTAGACCAGTCGGCCAAAAACAATTACATTACAAATTAAAATTAGAAATATATTAAATGAAAATTAAATTAAATTAATTATTAATAATAAAATTTAAATTAAAATAAGCTAATAATTTAAATAATACTGTTTGTTGTAACTTATACCATAGGGTATATATACAATAATATACAATATATACAATAATATCCTAGTACAAATTCAAATTCCAATTATTATTATTATGATTTAATAAATTAAATTATTATTTTGTATTATTAATTATTAATTTTTAGCTCATGCCCGAATTGCCGAGAATTGAACCCAGTGATGTTTTAGGTAAGGTTTAAGGCTGTGATGCTTATTCCCTACGCCACCCAAATCGTTTAAAGAATGATTTTGATTTGAGAAAAATTATCGTGTTTTAAGGCTAAATTCACTTAATATATCATTTTATTCACTTCCATAGCAGAAAATGAATCAATTCCACTTCCACAGAAATGTTTCGCAAGTGGAATTGAGAACAAGAGGGATTATATATGGAACACAGGCGAATTGGAAATGCACATTGTGTATACGCCTCATTATACAGATCAATGGCAAAAATAGGTTTGTGTGTGAATAAAATTGTTGCGCTTTTTATAATAATAATAATAATTATAAGGCACGAACAGCAAATTGCAACGGCAATAACAACAACAATAATAATAATAATAAGAGCGATAATAATAACAAAATTCCCATTGAAATACCAAGCGAAATTTTCTATACTCCGGCATTTGTATCAATAATTTTTATTTTACACGCTAATTTACAACTCAATTGCGTGAGAGATGAGCTCGTGTTTATACGATATTCACACGATTTTTATACCATTCGATAGTTTTATTTTGGGTAGTGCCGAGGCACTAACTGAACTGGAATAGTATGGTAATATCGTAATATATCGAGACAATTGAAGTTAGACAAATAATATAAATAGTTTATTCATTAATATCTTAAGCTGTTTGCGAACTATTTTTTTGGCTTTTAAATTTTGATTGAATTAAAAGAGAAATCTAGCCTTACATTACATTCTTATCGGGTAATTGGCTGTTTGCCGAAACTTAAACTGCATCAAAAGTAGAGACATAACAAAATTTTGTGGGCCCGATTCCAAAACATATTTGTGCTTATCATTCCTGTTGCTGTTGTTCTACTTTAACTTTGGATGCTTGACGCAATTTTTGCTGTTCCCGATCTATAAGCTCCTTGGCGCGAAATACTTTTGACTGCAGATACAAAGAGCCTCCCGTCGCCTTCTCATTTGCCCGAAACAGATGATCATAATTGTGCTGAATTTTGGACAAATCGTTTAGATCGTCCACGTTGAGTATTTGCTGCGCCTCCTGTAGCGACATGCCCTTCAGTGCTCCATTAGTGGTATTAGTTTTGGACTTTCGTAGTGCCTCCTGTTGCATTGCGGCCTTACTCATTTCCCCAAGCTCCTCCCGGATGGATTTCATCACAGCCCGTCCAACGGCCTGTGCACCAAAGTATATGATGCGCATTAGGTATTTAGCCATTATCGTGTCCCACTTACTTTCTGGCTTACTGTGTCCTTCCCACCAATTCACCCAGAAATTTGCAATAAATGCGCTCCCCCCAAAATTTTCAATGCTTAAACTAAACTGAAATATGCTAAATATTTAGTTGTACATGACAAGTATTGGAAAGAGTTTATGATATACATTTAAATATATATATTTAAAATATCGTGTAAAAATGCTTCCATCTGTGCTTCTAATTTCGGCATTTGCCAGATATTTCTGTTCAATTTATAATTTTAGTTTATCTAAGAAATAGCTAAAAATGCCAATTGTTGCTTACATTCGTTTAATCTCAATATCTTATGCTGTAAAACAAATGGGTTCCATTACAACAGGTGCATCTCTTAATGGCGCCCAACGTGGGTCAATCTGTTATTTATTTTAAACGGTTCTCAAATATTTATGCAATAAATTTAAGTTAACAATTTTTGTTTAGTTTAGTTTTATCACATTGAGCTGGCTTGGTATGGCGCACAACGTGGGCCAATAAGCGTGCGCTTTTACTACTTTAAGTTATTAATTTGAATTCCGTAGTGAAGAAACACTTGAAAATGTGTGTTAAGCTTAAATTGTTTATTGATTTGGTATGAAAATAACTTAAACTGTCACTCGGCCTGTGCCTGCTTGTGCGATTGTGCGAAGCTCATAAACAAATTATGCGCAAATTGGGCGACTTCCGGAGAGCGTAAGTTTACCATGACACGTACGCATGGATATAGAAATAGGCAGACTGAAAGATAAAGAGAAAGCGAGGAAGTTGTGGGAGAGGGAAAACTGTATGTGATGTGGATGCGTTGGGATGTGATGTGGTTCGAGTATTAACATAATTACAATAATGACTTGTTGCCGGTCAATGTCAAATATTGCAACTGTATACGTCCGGAATTTGTGGCCATAATTTTGAGTCAAGTTGTCAGCAGTTGGCCTCATTTGCATAAGCTCTGTGCCCCCTATCTAACTGGTATCTTTTTAAGCCAGCAACTATTTGTATGCCACACTGAAACTGCGTCAAGTTTTAGTGTAATTGCTGGCCATGTCGTAGACGCCAATCCCCAATCCCCACTCTCCACTCTCCACTCTCCAGTCTGCAGAGCCCAACTCCTTCCGCAAATACACAACAATTGCAATTGCAATACACGCACTCATCAACGGTTCTGGGTTTCGCTCTCTGCCATTTTGCTGTTGAAATTCACAAACTGTAATTGATCACATTTGCGTTTGTCGTTTGATTTCATTGTCTTCTGTGCTGGAGTTGAGCCTGGTTTTTTGGCATTGGGTTTGGGGCTGAGTTCCCGCTTACTGTGTGCTTCCAGCTGCTTCCAAATTTTCCGGCGAGTACCAAAAAATATATGTATAAATCCGAAGGTTTACAGTCGATAGTAGCATACCCTGTAGCGTAGATTACAACATCATACAACTCATGCAATATATTTTAGTTAATAAGTTCTCTATTTATCAAACGATTTCAATGCGCTTTTCAGAAGAGATATATATAATATCCGAGACCATATAGGCCCATTGACAACCATCTATGTTAAATAGTTTAAATTATAAGGTTTTTATCGATTCGAGGTCATATTCATCATTTGAACGTACTGATCTAGAATATAAATGCTTGGTAAGCTCTGTCACAGTTACAGCTGAAAGTTGTTAGCTCTGTTTTAACCCATTTGAGGGTTACGGGGTATAGAACAGCAGCCACAGTTGATGGGGCAGTTGTTATTCCTGTCGCTGGCCACCGCGCGAGCTCATTCATTATGCAAACACCTCTTCTCGTTGCCCGTCGACCCAACAACCCACAACCATTGCCCATTGGCCCATGTTCGACTGTAGTTGGACTCTGGGCTCGTTTCTGCCTTTCGCTGGATGCGTTTTGCGATTAGTTGCCATTTAAACTGCTGTTACCGTTCCCCGTTCCCCACTTCCCCTCCCCATCGCCCGCTGTCTGGACTGTCTCTGATCTGTCGTTGTTGGCCACGCTATAGCATTTTGATTTCCGCACTGCATCCGGCTGTTTTAATCCCTCAACAGCAACGCATCATGGCCAAAAAAAGCGCCCAAAAAAAAAAAAAATCACAAAATCCATTTGACACTGCAAAACAAAACCGACTAGATCTATATGCTTTTATACTAATTGTATTTAATTAAATTTTTTTAAATTAATTTTATTTTAATTTATTTTATTTAAATTTATTTTATTTGTAAGAAACTTTTAAATCTAAAAAATATGCAAATCCAAGAAGCATTTTATTAAACAATTATTTTATGATTTAGCATAAATAAATAATTAAAAAATTAATAGTTAAACTAATAATATTATACATCATATAATAATAATATGATACATCATAAAATATTAGTTTAACTATTAATTTATTAATCATTTATTTATGCTAAATTTATTTTAATTATTTATAATTTATTTTGTGATGTATCATATTAATAACAAATGATTGAAATGTAATTTTAAATATTTGATTTATATATAGTATAACTTGGAGCAATTCGAAAGCAAGCAAATTGATTATTGAACTTTCAATATGCAAATTTAAATTAATAAAATTTTAATAGTTTTCTTAAATATTTAAATTAAACTGTACAATAATTAAGTGCTTCAATTATTATTATTTATTTTTACAATAATTAGATTTATAATAAAAAGCAAGTCGCAGAAACACATAATTTAACACATTTTAAGAACTTTAAGAACTATAGAAAATTTGTAAATTATTTGTTCTATAATTTGGCTTAGTTTAAATATAATATAAAAATAAAAATAAACAATATGCAAAATATATTTTTTTTAGAATTCTTTTGAGCGATTCTGCTTGGGATATTTATGAAAAGAGTTGGCATATCGAAGCGAAGCAGGGAAGAGCGTCAGGTAACAACAAAAGCGAAGAGCTCACATTTTACCACTCTGAAGTACAATGAGTGCGAGTTGTGAGTGTGTGAGTGTGAGTGCGACTACGTGAATGTGAATCTAAATCTGAATGCGAATGCGAATGCGAACGTGAATGGGAATGCGAACGTGGGTGATTCATAGCGGAGCCTTGTCGCTGAAAATGGTTAGGCCTAGTGTCTCTGGTGTCGCATTCATTGCCATTCATACGCTGCTGCCGTTTCGTGGTCTTCCCGACCCATTAATACCCTGTAATTGGCAACAAGTGGGCTCTGCTAAATCAAATGTAAGTGCTTGAAAACAAGCTCTTAATGCAAGTATACGCTTAATTATAGATTTATGTTATTTTATTCAAATTTTTTTAATTTACAGCGTAGCCTGCCGTCGAGCATACCCAACGATTGTCTGCTATTGCTGTTGTGGCTAACATGCAAGCTTTGGATTTGGAAAACAATTTCACTGTTAGTGGAATGTCAACGTCAGGCCAAGCTCTACAATCCAGCTCTAGCTCCAGCCCCAGCTTCAACTTCCCCACTCAAAGGAGCTGAGGAGTAAAGAGCGTTGCCACACAGTGAGAAAAATATTGTTTTATTATTAAGTTGAAAAAAAAACCAAGTTCAGAATTTGCAATTCTAACAAAAAGATCCAGCATAACATAATAAATTTATGGACTACTAATAGATGGGAATTAATAAGAAGAAAATTAACCTAATCTATAACTTTTCTAATACTATAATAATATTAAACATAATATAATAATATAGCTATAATATGCGAATTATGTTAAAGAATTTTACTTTAAATTAATTTTATTTTAAGCTTGAAACTAGAAATTTGAATGTTTTGTCTTCTTAGCTATAAAATTAAAAATGCAATGGAATTATATAGTTTTTTTTTCTCAGTGTGCTGTTTTCATTACCATTCCAAATCCCCCCCTTGACTCGTTCGTGCCGAAACGTAAAATTCAGGCGCGCACATCACTAATTAGTGATGTGCAATAATCGTGCCATACCAGGGATAGTAGAGGGAGAGCCCCGCCCCCATCCTACTAGCCCCCTAGTGAGGGGGTGTGGTCAGTGTCCTCCCAAAGTGGGGTGCCAAAGAGCTTAGAGATTTGCGTGTGTTCAATTTTGCAATGTTGGTGCGGCTGCAAAAATTGCAACATTGTTAATCAACTGTGCGTGTCGCATAAGTTGCATTCGCATTTCTCGCATGTTTCAGGCAGTCGTTGCTCGGATACCCCTCAAAATAATTGCAAACACAGCATGTTCCCCAATCCATTTCAATTTCAATGCGCTTGCAAAGTGCCAAAAGCTCTGTGATGTTCAGTAAATGATTGATAGTAAAAATTATGTGGATATACACAGATAAGTTGGAAAGTGTTTATTTCTTGTTCTTCGGTTGGTTCAGCATTTTTAATGTTTTTCAGCTGGGTTTATTCTTGTTTCAGCATCCCAACGAATTTCCAATTTTGTTGTAATTCGAATCGGTTAAAAATAAAAATTATTAGTTTTTGGTTATAAATCTGTTAATAGATAATCTGTTATAGATAATTTTTGACGATTTAGTTTTTAATGTGTGTACCTTAGTTTGATTAAATAATTTTTTACTTCGTTTTTATGTAAGTATTTTTATTAATTATTTTTATTTATTTATTTAATATTAATTTATTTATTTTATATATTCTTTATATTTTGTATTATCTAGCTTATTTATGAACTCAAATATTCAAATTTTTCACATGTCAATATATTTATTTTATTATTTTTTAAAATTTATTTGTCTTTTTTTTAATATTTTCTTTTTTTATTTATTTATTTGTATTTATTTACTCACATCTTTTTAATTTAAATTTAGCCTATTTTGACAACCTTGTTTATTATGCATATTGATATATATTCTATGGTAACACTGGCGCTGCAGTGTTGAACAACGTGCGCAAGCACTCTTGATAAGTTTGGTAAACATTTTCCAACACTCAGCCGAATGAGCTGAATGTGCGATAAGTTGTCAAACATTTCGATCTTTTGACATTTGGTACACATGTTGCACACACAGACAGAGACACAACTAATGCACAACATGCGGGGAAAAAGGACAGCAGCAGCGAGAGAGACAGGAATGGAGACAGGGACAGGGACAGAGGGAGAACACCGGAGATATTTGTCGGTGGAGCTGTTGTTGCTATTTGGTTTTTACGTGCAATTTGCAGCGGCTTGTAAATAAAACAGCTGACACTGCAGCTTCATTGTATGTGTAAGAGAGAGAGGGAGAGAGAGGGAGAGAGAGGGAGAGGGAGAGAGGGAGAGTGTGTGAGGGAGAGAGGGTGCCGCAATATGGTTGCATTAAATTGACCAGAAAAACAGCAGAGAGTGCCTGCCTAATTGAAATTTCATGTTCTGCCACAAGCAGGCTAGAGAAAGACAGAGACAGCGAGAGGAAGAGAGGGAGAGGGAGATAGATAGAGAGAGAGGGAGAGAGAGAAAGGGCTTAACTCGACTGATTACAAAAATACAGCACATTTATTGGCCAATGGCAATTGTAAGCACTTTGCTGTTTCCATTCGGTACTTTGATCTCCATGGTAATGAAATATTATCTATGCGCAGCATTAAAGTCACAAATTGCGGATGATTATTGAATTTCAGATAGGAAATGAGTCGAAGAGCAGGTAATACCTTAGTTATTAGTTGTAGATGTTTACATCAAACTCTCATGATAAGAACAGCTGATTGATTGTATAGCCTGTACCATAACACACCACAGCTCGCGCTGCGCGCTCGACCGTAAAGTACATAATTTAAATTGTTTTAAAAGGCATTAAAAAGGGAATCCAATATCGCAATAATATGGAATCTAAACGAAAGCCATTACTATATCGGAACCCGAACCTAAACCTGAACCGCAACCGGAGCAGTGAATTCGGTACAGAATAATATTAAAACCAAATTGCAATTGGTCAGTTTTAAAGAAACCGATTTACTGTCTGTGCAAATCTGATTTTTCCTATTAAAATTCCTAAAATAATTTGAAAATATTTTGTTCAATCTAGTAAGCTTTGAGACGACATCTCAATCTTGCCTATAACATAGAGCATATAGTAGAGCAGTCGCATTTCAGTTTTTACAAAACGAGCAAGAATAACGAAAAATAATAAAATTGTGAGATTTTTAGAAATTTACAAATCTACAAATCCACAAATCGACACTTTGGCAGTTATGGCGCTATCAACTGGAGCAATGGAGCTGGAAATGGATGAGCCGAGTTTTTTCTTGCGCTTTGCATTGCGCGCGGGTTTCGGAGTTATCACGCATCCCTATGAGTATGCCAAGATTCTGATGCAGCTGGGCTATGAACCGATGCCGGCATACACTGCCAACAATATTTGGAGACGGCCGATACTTTATCTGCCGAATATGCATCAATATGTGCGCTATATCCGGCGAACCGAGGGATTCCCCGGACTCTTCTGCGGCCTTGGGGCACGCCTTGCCTCCATGGTCGTCTCGACGTGGTGCTGCGAGAGCGTCGTGAACATGATCGGCATGAAGGAGTCGCTGCCATTGGAGAAACCTCGGATGCTGCACTCGATATGGCGCTTCAGCTGGAATCTGGTTAGAGATGGCATTATTGTGACCACAGGGCTGGCCCTATCGCATCCGTTCTACGTGATCTCCGTGCGTCAGATGGCGCAGTTTGTGGGTCGCGAATGCGTCTACCAGGGCATTTGGGACAGTGGGATAGCCATCTTCACCCAGGATGGAATCGGCGGCTTCTATGTGGGATTCATGCCACGCCTCGTCTGTGATCTGGGCGTGCTTGGCGCCACCAGCTTTGGGAGCGTCCTCTTCAACGCCATCTTCCCCCCGAAGGACACCAATAGCTTCGACAATCATGCCGCCATCTTGCAATTCGCGGCGACCATTTTGCTGTATCCCCTCCAGGTCGTCGCCGCCTGCATGACCTGTTCCGGTTCCGGTTTGACAGTCGGTGCGCCCCCTTTCATGCCGCTCTACGAGCATTGGACCGACTGCCTCCTGGACCTTATCGCCCGAGGAGATCGCTATCGTGGCCTCCTGCTCTTTTGGCGCCAAGCGCCAAAATCGCAAACATTGTTTCCCAAGATGCGAATACATTGAGATGGGAGAACCGCATATACGGCAGGAAGATAACTTCAAAATCGGAAATTTTAACCAATTGCAATTCATGTTCGCGACTATTTTTCACCAATCTATGACGAAGATCTCATACAACGAATCCACAAATTTATAAAATCCGTAATTTTTTATGATTTTACTAACACTAAATTAACTGTAATTATTTTTTGTCAACAATAAAATACTTCCTATCTTCCTATGTAATCTTATTACTTGCATTAACTTCTTCTTCTTTGTGTGTAGGTTTTTGTAACTACGAGAGATATTTATTATGGGTAATTTTAGCCTTGGGACCTTCCCAAACCGCTACCGCTAAGAATCTTCCTGGTCTACGTGAAACGCAAAGAAAAAGCTTTATTTAAAAAAAAAAAACCTACATTGAGATTGGACTAAGAAATTATATTTCCCAAATGTTGGAAAGTGTTATACAAGGCGCAGCAGCACTGCTTCTTCTTACTTTCTTGTCTGTAAAATATTTATTGTTGTGTTTTAAATATCTTCTGTGTTGGTTAACCGGTTTCAATGCGCTTTTCAGAACATATAAGCATAATCGTGGAGAGTATACATTCTGACTGACAATCTTTTCAATTAAATATTATGCGGGCGTTGAGTGGGCGTGGCATCCGACAATTGAAATAAACTTGATCTGCGTATGGTACATTTAGAAGTGGTTATTGTATTTCTCAGAGGCAGCCTGTACTAATTTGAATTATTTAAGCTGTCCATAGAGGGACAATACACACACACACACACACACACACACATGCATTAGGACTCACTTTGAATTCATAGGCGTAAGCAAGAGAGGTATGCCATGAGAGTGGAGAGGGGAGAAAGGAGAGAGGCTTTAGAGGAATGACAATGAAGTGGAACGAATGCGGGGGACAAAATGGCGCAAGCTACTGTAGAAGCTCATATTTTTCTTTTGGGTGCCTATCTCTTTCTTGCATCCCTCCCTCTCTTCCTCTCTTCCTCTCTCCCTCTCTCCCTCTCTCCCTCTCTCCCTCTCTCCCTCTCTCCCTCTCTCCCTCTCTCCTGACTGTCTAATTCTCCTGCTCTCAGGCTCTCATTATTTTCTCAGCTGCTGCTGGCAAAATGTCAGCAGAGATTAAGCGACTGAAATCTGTGCATGTACATGATTTTATATACTAACCGTACAGTAAAGAGATAAAGACAGAGAAAGAGATAGAGAGAGGAAGAGAGAGAGAGGAAGAGAGAAGGAGAGAGAGAAAGAGTGGGGAAGAGAGAAACAGAGCGAGCAGCTGCACGTAATGAAAATATCAAAAATCTTCAACAAAATGTGCCAACAGCTTGTGTGTGTATTTGTGTGTGTGTGTGTGTGTATGTGTGTGTGTGTGTGTGTATGTGTATGTGTGTGTGGGCTTCATTTGAATGCGACACATTGGTGTGTGGATCTGCATTGTTGTTATTGTTGGTCAGGTTCATTTAGGCCAGAGAAATCAAAAGTCAGAAGTTAACACAGACCGTAGAGACTTGAGCTCAAAATAAACGTCTAGTTATTACATCTATGCACTTTGAGAAAAGTCTGCAATGTTGTTGCTTCAATAACTTTTGTGCTTACCAACCGATTCCAATAAGCTTTTTAGCGATAGAGGCGTAACGAGGGCGTGGCATCCAATATTGGAAATTTTAAGTTTGATCTCTTAAAGCTGCTGAGATCGACCTGTTCGGAAATATAATATTAAATTATACTTTACAGGGTTGTCCCGCCTCCGTTAGGCTTCCGCCACGCTTTCGGGCGCATCCGACTGATCTGCACCGCCCATTTTGTTTTTTTATTGAATAAACTAGTATTCTATTTAAATTCCAGAATTCTTGTCTCTGTCTGCTCAACTGGGATTTCTGTTGTTAGTGAGATTTTAAGCTGGAAATGCATTGATTTTTTCTCTTTGTGTACACTACGTGAGTGTAGCTTGGTGTAGTTGTAGTTGCAGTTGTAGTTGTAGTTGTAGTTGTAGTTGTAGTTGTAGTTGTAGTTGTAGGTGTATGCCATGGCCATTGCACTGATGACAATGATGACGACGACACATTTGACCAAAATGCCGTATAGACTTAATAACCAAAAAATGCAATCAGCAACTATGTGCCCAGACCGAAAAGACCAGAACAGACTGCAAACACCCGCTCTCCCAATTCCCCTTTCCCAACCCCCCCCCCCCCCCCCCCCCTTCCCATTATTCCACAACCCTCAGCCATAACTCCAAGAGCATAATGTTTATACCTTGTAAACGACTAGAAGTTACTCTGCATGCAACATGGCGTATGAGTGATTTAGGAATAAGCGAATTCAGAAAAAACTGCATATATGTAAGCATTATTTTTAAGTATTCAATTGCATTTATTTTTTTGCTTTAAATTAATTAATTAATTTCATTTGCTCATTCGCCTAATATTCATGTTCTTTATTAATTTAATTTATTTCATTTTGTTAATTTGTTTTTTTATTTCAGTTTTCAAAGTAATTTACTTTGTTGAATTATTATTTATTATTTTAACTTAATTGAATTCGTTTTAATTATCAATATACTTGTTTTTAATAAAATTTCCCAAATACTATTTTCTTTTTTTATTTTATTAAGCGTATATGCTTGATTTAGTAATTTTAATTAATTTTATTTACTTTTTTGAATTGTTCTTTGTTTTGTTAAGTTCACTTCAATTATTAATATTTTTGGTTATTAAACATCCCCATTTATTAATATAATTGCGACATATATTTTATATTCTAAGTATTTATAATGTATTTTATTGATCTAATTTGCTTTGTTTATTTTATTTGATTTATCTATTTAATTTCCTTAATTTTTTAATTTTTATGTTTATTACCTAAATTTGTATGTTAAATTCTATGTCGACTGTTCATAGTTGACATTGAATATATAAATAAATAAATTAATAACTAAATAAATAAATATTTATATCATTTTTACAAGTCTCTTCAAAACCTATTAATTTAATTAATTAATTAATTAATTTTATATCTATTTGGCATTGTCGATATGGATAGCATCAAATTATGTCAAAGAATGACAACCCGATACTCCACAATTTCAAGAGAAGATATTTTCCAAAAACATTGATGGAACAAAGATGCAACGATGGGAATGATCAACATAGATCAATTAGCAATATGATTGAGTAAAGATTTGCATTGACTGAGCATACCTCTGACAATCTATGCTATCCATAGGGTATCTGGAGAGCGTACGAAATGCCAAGCGTATCCCAAGTAGACAGCTTTAGTCTCCCAATTTCAGCTGGCCAGACTTGAGGATTTTCAGGTTCAGCTGAAACTGCAGTCAGTTGTTGGACATGAGGACAGCCGGAAAGACAGACGGATGGACAGACAGAAGGAGAGAAAGACAGAAGCAGAGACAAACGGGCCTTGCGACATTTACGCATGCATGGAACATCATCATCATCATTATCGTGTTTATCATCAGCAGTTGCAACATGATTTAATAACAACATAGTAAGCGTGCGTATACCCTGTAAAACATGTAAAAAGTTGCTTAAAGTTTTCAAATATTTTGCATATTTTTTAGTTATTGAATTATAAATATTTTCACATAAAAAACACAATTTGTTCTGACTGACGAACTTACGGGATTTAAATATTATAACTGTAAATAGTTTTATTTTATTATAAACATCACAAATAAATTAATTTTTATTATTAATTTATTTATGAATATTTATCAATTAATTTATTTTTATTTTATTTATTTATTTTATTAATATTTGTCATAGATTTTCCATGAATCCATCTGCAACTGCAAAATGACATCAATTGAAATCTTTCCATATGCCACATAATTTAGTTCATTAAATTGAATGTATTTACAGGGTAGCCTGCAGTCGTGCTCGCTGCTTGCGTGCAACATTTGCACTTTGTGCGGCTTGTTGCTGTCTCGCCCAGCAAAATGCAATTAGGCTAACGATGCAACACAATTTTGTCTTTAACTACGAACAACGAGTCAGCTGAAGACTGAGAACAGAAAACAGAAATCCGAAAACCGAAAACTGAACGATTTTGGACCCAAATGCAAACTATTTTTTGCCTTGTGACTCAAAACGCAGAGGTGCATTTAATGAGTGTGTACGAGTCTGGGCAACAAATTTTTTAAAAATGTTTAATTTCCTCACTGCATAAAATTCCAGAAATTGAACAACAAATTTGATGTTGTACTAAGATAATTTGTTTCTTTTTATTAGACGCTGTACTT
Organism: Hypselothyrea guttata; assembly: GCA_035045125.1. NCBI lineage: Eukaryota > Metazoa > Arthropoda > Insecta > Diptera > Drosophilidae > Hypselothyrea > Hypselothyrea guttata. Next base: position 140,908 of record JAWNNJ010000655.1, read on the forward strand.
TGAAAAAGTATTTGTACTGTCGATCACGCCCGACTGCAGCCTGATTTGCAGCGTCCTAATTGATTTAAATTAAATTCAGTTCTGGAATGAAGAAGATTTTAATTTATTATTGCTTTAGTTTATTTTCATTTATTTTGTATTAAAAAATTTTATATATTTATTAAAGTATATTTTGTCTTTATAAATTTCTCTGGACTTTTAAAACACCAACTTTTCACTTTACTTAATTTTGTATTAAATTGAGTAATAGGATAATACTAAAAATATTGAAATAATATTATTTAAAAAAGTTAAGGATGTAGAACTTTTCACTACTTTCTGCTGTTTTACTTCTGTTCAAACTCCCCTCGCCAAGTGCAAGTTACTTGCTTTAAATTATCTACTCCTCCAGATGCTTTTCTTCTGCCGTTGTAAACTTGTGTCATTATCTTTAGCTGCTTATTTGTGTTGGCCGGAAATGTCGTACAAAATGGCGCACGTGGCAATTATAGTGTATCGATATGTTCTACATCGAAAGGCATAATTATTATGATAGCTCCGTTTGGCTTGTATCTCGCTTTAATTGATATTAATTTTATGCAAATTATGAATTATGACAACCTTGTGCTCAATCAATTTAATATAAATGTGGCTCACTGTAAAAATGAATTAAACGTTACGTTTGATGTTTTGCAAATGATATAATATAAATTTCGCATCGTATATCACAATTATAGCTTAATTAAATACCCTCTTAAATGAGAAGGAATAAAAGCTGTAGCTTAGATTTAAATTCAATTTGTTCGAATATTTATTTACTTTTTAATATTTGAATTTTTGTTTGTTAATAATTGACTTGAATTTAATTTAAAAAATTGCATAAAGATTTTAAACATTTTGTTTTTAATAAATGATAAATAAATAAACTTGATTTCCAGTTTTATTATTTTTATATTTACAATATTATTCTATTTAAAATTTAATTTGCCAAGTTGCAGGGTATCTAATAGACAAAAGTTGCTTTAAAACTCACAGTATTTAAAGTGAATATATTAATTAATATTAATATGTAGTTAATTGATTAACAGCTGTTACTGCAAATAATTTGTATCATATTTTTTAAAACACATTAAAATAAATATATGAAAACTAAAAAAATGATATTAATATGCAATCTGAATTCATGCATTTTTTGAATTTTTATAAAATTTTATTTGAAACAAAATTCATGATTTAATTTGAAAAAATAAAATGGTTGTAATATTCTTCACTTTCATTTATTTTTAATTTTTTTCATTAAACAATTGTTCAATAAATTAAATGAAACTATAAATGCAGCAAAATTGAGTTGAATGTATTTGTGTTCAAAATATGTTAAAATAAACAAAAATCTTAAATAAAAATTCAAATTCCAATAAGCTGCAATAAATTAGCTGTAGAAGTGAGAGGATTCCAGTCGTGCGTGCTTGACAGCGTACTATGCAATAAATACTATATTTAAATGCTTTGGTTTCACTTGGATTTAAGAAGACGCCGAACCACAACAATGGCCAAGGGTTGAGGCCACATTACGCATACGTCGCATTGGCCTGGCTTTGGCTTCCGTTGCAACAACAACAACAACAACAACAACAACAACCACAGCATGGCGGCTGCTTCAATTTTTTAACGTAAATCCAATTAACTGGTTTCACACACACACACACACACATATATACACATAGCCTAGAAGGTGTTAATCGACGTCATTTTGTTGTAAAGCAAGCGATGATCACGATAATATTGTATATTTTATGACCGCATATGTAATGCGTAATTAACAGCTACAACAACAGCAACAAAAAGAAGAACACAAACAACAACAACAACAACAACAACAAACAACAACAACAGCAACAACAACATCGTTAATATAGGCAGCCAGGTTAATGAGGCATCATTGATTATGCATATGAGTTGACAAGAGGCGTGTGAGGAGCCTCAACCAGCCAATAAAGTAGCACGCATAATATGTGTCTGTGTGTGTGAGAGTGTGTGTGAAAGTGCGTGTGTATTTGTGTGTCGGATAGGTGTACCCAGCTCGTGGCTTCACACATCAAATTAAATGTTACATATGCTAATGAAATCAACCAAAATTATGAGCAATTATGAATAGCTTAATAGGTTTACCAATGCCACAAGCCAATACACTCAAAGAAATAAGGGTTAACGAAAATAAAGCAGCTATCAAGATGCAATTTGGTGGGATTTCCCAGTAGATATGACTTACCAAAATTAAGCCAACAATTCTTTCATACAAATTCCATATGAATTTTCTGTTGCCGTCTTTTAGGCTGTAAAAGAATGTTTGGCTACTTTGATGAATATATTCACTGATATTTTAAGAACGGACAAGGGCATAATTATTTTGTGTCCCTTTTCGAACTCAGCGCAACAAAATAAACTAAAAATTATATATTTAATATGAAAGAGTTTGTTTCAATTAATCATTATATATAAATTTGTAAAATTAAATGAAACAAAAGAGTTCCGAAAAAGCCTTTACATAGAAACAGAGGAGAACAGATTTATTAGATTTCTTACTGCAAATTTTTCGGTCATAATATTATTTTATATTTAGCTAGAACTTAAATTTTGTCCTTATATTATTTCATTTCAATTCTCTAACTAAACTTATAAACTTATTGAATGGGAAATATATTATTGCGTTACATGAATTCCAAAATAATTATTAAATGAACTTTAAGCTTTAAAAGCCGTAGAAATGAATGCAACATTTTTATCGTAATTTCAGCTGCTTTTTAAAATGGTTTGTGGCTTTTGAAGCGCATGAAATTTTGGATATTTGCTCATCTAATCTAGTCTATTTTATTAACATTATCATTATGTACTGTGAAATGACTGCATAATTTCTGGCAGTGTAGTCATGTGCCTGCTGGTCTGTTGTGCCGATTTCGAGCCTTAAAGTCAAGGCTATTGTTTAAAGTTAAGCAAAACAATGGCAGTAAGCCAAGCTGGCAAAGCAGGCCAAGCAAGAAGGGCGGGGCGTGGCGGGGGGAGGCGGTAAAAAACGCAGCCAGGTGTAAATTACAAACTTGTAAGATTTTTGCTGGCATTTCCTGCCTTGCTGCACACCTGTCCCCTGCGAAAATAAACGTAGCTGCCTGCCAACTGGGCTTACGGCTCGTTTGGCTGTCGCCAGAGCCAAAGAGATGCCTCATACCTGATGCCTCTTGCCTCATGCCACATGCCACATGCCACATGCCTCATCTCTTGTGCCCCATGCCGTTGCAGCGCAAGTTGTTGGGGGTAATGCCAACAATTACGCAGCTGAATATTTTATGAGCCAAGCAGATTAATATGAATATTTTATTATCATTTTAGATTCCGTATTTCTTGTTGCTTCAAAGGCATCTCTCTGCTGTCTCAATCTCGAGTCTCTCTCATTCTCACTCTCATTCTCATGCTCTATCTCTCTCCGCTGAGCTCCCTTTCTTTTCTCGGGTTCTTCGTTTCAGTGCTGACTGCAGATCTCCTGCAATCCATCCCAGGCTTAGTCGGGGCATTACAGCCAAGCCAAACTCAAGTCGAAAGCAACTCCAAAAATATGCTTTATATGCTTTTGCAGCTTTTTTTTTTAATTTATTATTTTATTTTTTTTATTTTGCGCCAACCTTAGAGAGTTTATTTGCTATCCAAAACCGGGTATATGCAATTTGGAAATCCTCAATATTGTTTAAAAATCTTTTAAATTATTAAGAAACCTTTTTTTCCATTCTCGATTGTAGTATTGATTTATTTTATTAATATTTAATATAAAAACATTTTCTATTAAATATAAATAATACATTTTTTTTAATTTTCGAAATTGTTAATATTTTGGAATTTATACCTTATCCTATTAAATTCATATAAATTTTATTAAAACTAAATACAGCAAAATTTTACATTTTTCTTGATTGAAATAATAGCACGTAATTATTTTAAATTGTATTTTTGTATTAGAAAGTCATTAAAACTTTAAGCTCCGGAAGTTAAGCTTATAAAAATTCTATTTTAAATTAAATTAAGTTGAATTTAAGCATTTGTTTGCATCAAATCGTTTTTTTTAAGCTTTACTAAATAGACTTAACCCAAATTATATGCTTTATTTGATATTTACACTATTTAATTTTTTTCTTTTTTTTTATAATTTTCTTTTTAAAGAGTACAGAAAATTCACATAATTTAGCGTAAAATTGTTCTGGTTATGGCCTGTAGCTTTTTTGCACCTTTTAGTAGAGTCAAAAATGCTTTTTGCTGCTGGCCAGAAAAACAAACACGCCAAAAACCAGAGGCACAGATAGAGAGAGACAGACAGCGAAAGAGAAAGAGAGAGAGGGAGAGAGAGGGCATTAAAGCCGAAAAGCAAATGTGGTGAGAACGGAATTTATGACCACGAGCCTTCAAAGGGCCAAGATGCCTGGCTCTAAATGTTTTTGCCTGTCCCAGACATGCCAAATAAAAACTCGGAGCCAACACAAATTTTAGGTGCACAGAAGGACAGCGCCTTCTGGCTGGCACTGTGCCTTAGTCAAAGCTACTAAGTATACAAAAAAAGCCAAGAAAAACTGTAAAAAAATATTACAAAAAAAAAAACAGAAAATTTTTCATTTGTTGCGTTGAAAATTTCATGTGCTTCAAGCCTGGCAATTACGGCGCCCATGCCCCAAAAAGAGAGAAGCAAAATCAGATACGGGGATTCCCCGTGATTCCCGTGCTGCTTGCTCAAGGCGCACAATGTGTAATAGTCGTAATACTCGTAATATCGTCATCATCGCAGTCGAAACTCCAATAAATTCGCCCAATAAATGCGCTTTCAAATGCCCCGGCCACGCCCACAACTCCCAAGTGCACGTCGAGTGCAGCCTTTGATTTATGCAACCCTATAAAACAGACCATAGACTTTCAAGTTGCACAACAAAAAAATCAAGTGAACTTTCAGCTTAGGCGTAAGACAGCAAGAAACAGCTCAAAGGAAAGAGAGAGCAGAAAGAGAGGAAAAGAGGCAAGTCCCGCGAGCTGGATTTAGCCTGGTCTAAAGCATGGCCAACAGAGCTGGCAGGAAGCTCAAAGTGTTGGACGCAAACCTGTCACATTACTGGGCACAAGGCAGCGATACGTAGAACCTAAAATGAGTTGACAGCAGCCAGAGTTCCTTTTGCACTACTTGGGAGTACTACAAATTAATTCTCAGACCCTACACTTTGAGCAAGCACAAAAGGGTCTATTATTTCTGTAACACCCTGCCGGAGTTTACGTCCGACTGATCAGCACGTGCATGTATCTTAAAGTTGTAACCATGTTTGCAACAGATTTAAATTCCGAGAACAGTTCTACAACTTGTGCTTAATCTTTGAATTTTCAAACTTAATTTTATCTCAAAAATTGCAATTTTACCTTTTTTTTTTTAATAAGTAGCAGTTTTAAAATAAGTAATGTCGGCTTAAAAATATAAAATCTTAAAGTTAATAACATTAGTTTTATTTTTTATAAAAATCAGATTTTGGGTTGTGCTGTTTTTTTTTTAAATTCAAATCTTATTTGAAGTAAGTGTTAAATAATTATTAACTTAAATTAATATATTTTAAATATTGTTTTATTTCCATTTTAAAGATGACAATAATAATGATTTTTTTCATAAAAATTTTAGATGCAATCAAATTAGGAATTCTATAGTTAAGTTAGTTCGATATTTTTGTTCTGTGGGGTTATGGTAGATCTTAATCCAATAATTATATACGAGATTTCATCCGGCAGGAGGGAAGGTCAATTTATCCTTTGTATGGTGATAATAATAATGCTGCTTTGTAGTATTATGTTTTGCTTTCGATTGTTGTCACGTAGCACTCAATATTGTCCCTGAAGTCGGCTGCATTATAATGCCTTTTTGGATAATACCTTGGAGCCTTTTGTTGCACTTGTTGCACTTGTTGCACCACAACTATCTGCCCCAACGCTGCAACCTTTTGAATGGCTCGTCATGCTGCATGTTCTCTGTACTCGTCTACTTATTCAGCGCAGGTTTTGTGTTTTTTGTTGTTGTTTTTTTTTAGTCCGACCGCATGCCTGGTTGCACTTCAATCAAAATCAAATATTACAAGCCATGGCATTGGGGTGTTCTCCATCCCCATCCCCATCCCGCTTCCGGTTTCCTCTCCATCTGCAGCATACGCTTCAAGCTCCTGCACGCTTTTTCTGAGTTATGACCAGGCTCAAGCTGGCGCCATTTCTGCCGCAGCTCCCATATGGCATCAGGCATCAGGCATCAGGCACCGGCAGCCATTGCATTCTGGACACAACAGGCACAATACTACACTGACAGAAATAGCGGAGTGCAATTTGTTTAATTATTCCATAATCGCGCACGGGACATTCGTACGCGTTCAAAGTAAAACAATGAAAGCATTTGGAATGAAGTTTTAAAATTTTTAAAATTCAGTAAAAGAGGCAAGTGATTTATAAATATTGAAAAAAGGAGAAAATTTATGTTAGTTCTTAAAATAAATAAATTTTTAATATTCAAAATATTTGTGAAACATGAAAATCTTATAATTTTGAATTTTGCAAAATTTAGGTAAATGCAAAGTATGTATGTTATTTCGCACAGTGTGTGCATGCAGAGTTCTTATTGGCTTTTGTTGTGCTCGACTGGTACTACAACTGATGATGGTGTTGGAGGACGGACGGTGCTAAAGGACGGTCCTAGAGAACGGTGTCGGTTGCTCCTCTGCTGGTTTTCTTGCTCTGTGCTGTGGCAACGGCTTGATTACGCACGTTTATTACTGGTTGCGGCTTCGACGGCGAAGGTTTACGGATAGCAACTCCGGACTCTGCATGCCAGACTATCTGCCGGAGAGCGAGACAGAGAGAGAACGACTCTAATAGAAAGAGAGAGTGAGAGAGAGAGAGAGAGGCGCTGGGCTCATCAATATGCGATGTGTGAGCTGCAAATGTACAACATGATTACTTGCAAATCACGTGATTGTGATTGGGATTATTGCACTCACACACACACACACACACACACACTCACACTCACACACACACACACACCGTTACACAGAGTGTGCTTCTTACGCACACAGACAGAGATCTCATATTGTTGTTGGCTTCTGCTTTTGCCGGCGTTTTTACAATTGTCGGACATGCTCAAAAATGCATGCAAGTTCATATATCTTTTTATTTTTTTATTTTGTAGTTTTTATTTTCTTTTTGCCGCCCTTCTCCGTTTTCATTTTCTTTCTGATTTTAATTCTCTCTTTATACCGCATTGCATTGTATGGCAGTCGTATTGTGCTCCTTCCTTCCTGTGCTAGTCAATTCAAGTAATTAAAAAGTTGGCCTGGTCATGGTAAAGATTTCAGCAGATCATATCATTGGACGGTTTCCGGATTAAATATGCACATTGGTTCCACAAAGCATTTGTATATGCCATTTGTAAAGCTATAAATTTATTTAAAATTTATGAAATACGAATTATGTACTCTTTTTTTTTTTAAGCATACGATGGCTCTCCCAATGCACTCGTTGTTATATTTATTTAGAAAATTCTTAACCCTGTTTTCACCCATGTCAGTTGTGAAAATAAATACATAAAGTGTTATAGATTAAGTATTACAAGTAAAAGTTCTTATGACAACGACTGTAGCGAGTGATGATAACGAGTAAAACATAACGAAGAAAGCCCAACGAATGAAAATCAGCGAAGAACTTTTCTAGCTAATATATCTATCACAAAATATCGAATAAAAAGCGAATTTTTAAAACATGGAGTGAAATATAACGAGTGTAAATAACGATTATAAGTAACAAATTAAATGTAACGAGTGAAAAAACGAATACAATAAATAAGTAAAATAACGAGAGATAGTAAAATTACGAGTATTAATAACAAGTCAAATGTAACGAGTAAAATAACGAGAGATAGGTATTAAGTAAAATAACGAGTGAAATGCTAGAAGTAAAATAACGAATCAAAATGAAAAACTTGGCATAATAATACTAAGACGAGTAAAATGCTAAAATACCCAAATGGTGTCGAATGCCAATTTTGACTAAAATGTGCAGCGAATAAAACAACGAATTAAAGCGCAGCGAGTGGAGAGTAGAGTGCAGGCAACCTTGAATAGCAACAAGTTGATTGCGGTGCAAATTGTAATTGCGGCGCCTGATTGCCTTGAAAATGCGCTTTTTCTAATATTTATTTCTAATTAAAATTTTGAAATGGTCAAATTGGTCACCGCGTGGCGCGGGGGTGAGGTGGCAGTGAGGGGATAGTGTCGATTGTTCATTGTGCCATGAATATTAATTTGGTTTTTACGGAACACGCGGCAAATGCAAAACTAAAACCTGAATTACAACTAAATATTTATAACTCATTTTGGGGCATAGGAAGGCATGACGAGAGGGGGGAGACATGCACATAAATAATAGAAAAACTGCAGATACAACGAGTACGGGAGGAAAAGGCGGGAGGGGAGGGCAAATGGGCGAGTGAAATGCCAACAGTTTTTGGCATAAAACATACAAATGGATATTTTGGGGCGTTATGGTTGTTGTTGTCGCGTGAAAATACACAAAATTAACTTGTATTTAAAATTTAATTAAAACTTTTGCTGTTATTTACATAAACCATGCATGTGCGAGTTTCTCTCTCTCCCTCGCTCTCTCTCTCTCTCTCTGTCTCTCTTTGTGTACTTGTGTCTGTGTTGGTTTTTGTGCCCTTGTGCGCTGTAAAGTAGGCAACACTTTTTGTGCTCACGACCCAATGCCACTTTCGCTGTTTGCCAGGCACGTAGGGGAGGGGGGCTGCTTTGTGCCTTGGCAGGGGTAGGGGGGGGGGGGGTAGACTGACACATACTGAGCATTAAATTAAATCATATTGTACAACACACACATATGGTTATAGCTTGTGTGTGTCTGTGCGTGTCTGTGCATGTTTAATTGAAATTTCGTGCAAAATTTTTAGTTAAATCGCATCAAGTGGTACAGTTGCCCACAGCAAGGTAGCTAATAACAGTGTTAGCAGTGCAGGGCAGGGCAGTGTTGGCTAACGATGTTAAGCCATGGCTACTAAACCCATAAGTGGTTATTGTGGTCTTTCGGGCGTTTAGCATAATTAGTTCCTCCAACCGCGCACTGTGAATTGCGGTTGCAGCTCGCAACTTAACCTCAAAACGCATTCGACCTAGCCTAATTCTAAATTCAATAACAGCGCAGCGAATCAACAAACAACAAACAACAGCTACAGCTACAACTACAACTACAGTTGCAATTAACTAAAAACGATTAAACTTCAATGCACCCAGGTTCATTAAATAATAATCGCTCGTAAGTCAAGAGCTGAAGCATTGGCGACCAACGAATACCCTGTAGCTTATTTGCAAAATTTGTACTCTAGTGAAAAATTACGAACAAGAATTCACAGCTGCAACCAATTGGAAGTAGCACAAAAAATACCCTGTTTTTATTAAATATTAAAGTTGAAGTATTATTCATTTATTTATTTATTATACCCTGTACCCATTAAAAAATAAGAAAAACAGGGTTATTTTTGGTTTAATATGATTTGTATTTGTTTTTATAATTTTGTAAAAAATTAAAATCAAAATAATATTAATTTTTTAAAGGAGATATTGGAATTAACTTTAGTATATACCTTGTAATTGCTTTAAAAAATCACTTTTCTACCCTGCGGACAATTTGCGTAAGCTGAAATGAATAGTACAATAATTATAGTAAGTGACTGGTCGAGTGAATCTGAATGTTTTAATGCCCTGTAATCATATGCTATTTTAGCGTCAATAAAATGGGTTGCATTTAGCGTGGTTACACTGTTATTTCTGGCGCTTGTTGGTGCTAATGAAGAGTTGCGCACTGTGCACAGTGGGGCAAGGCACTCAGCTGACCGCGCGCTTGTTGCTAAGCCACTGTGCACAGTGTGCTGGGTGGAAGTGAGAGAAGTGGGTGAAAAACTGCAATTTATGGCAAATTAATTTGTAATTAATTTCGCAGCGAACGTTTGAAAATGAAACGGAATTTTATGGATTCGTGTGGAATCAAATGGAATGAAGTATTTTAGTGAAAGCCATAAGCCAGAATTCAGCATTCAGAATTCAGAATTAGTTGAATTAGTTGAATTATTTGTGGGATAACTCGATTCGAATTTGAATTCGAACTTAAATTCGAATTTAAATTTGAATTTTTGTGTTTTTGTTTCAATTTTACGCTAGTTTAGTTTCAATTGCGTCCAATTAAACATGCGGTTACCCATTTCCGTTTCTCCTTACAGCACACCACAAAAAAGCTGCCCCTTTCCCCTAATCGTGCCCCACCCCTCCCCCCTTCCTCTTTCCATCTCCTGTTTGTTCGCTTTGCACAGTTGAGTGAGCTGCGTGTTGCACGCGTTTTGTATTTTTCGGAAATTGAAATTGCATATTTAAATAGTGGGGCAATTTGGTGCCATCTCCTTTTCACTAAAACTCTCCTCCTCTCCCCTGCTGCTCCTCTCCCCCTCCCCCTTTTCAGCTCTACGCTTCTCACACTCATCGCTCATTCGGACTTCACTGAAGCTCTAAAAACGGAAATAAATAACTGCTAGGGCTTGCAGCTAGTCGAGTACTCCCCAGTGCCCATGCCATCATAATTCCTTCACTCTTGCTGTGGCCATACCCTGTAATCACTGAGCCTGCAGGCAGGCCATGCCCTTGGCATAACTAACTACATTTATCAAACCATTCTGCTAAAAATCAGTTTAGCAAACAAACAAACTATATATATTCTAGATCAGGGTTATTATATGGGGGTTATTTTTAATTTGGAATGCCACACACCCTTTATATTTAATATTCTTATATCCATTTTTTAATAATGTTTTTTAAATCTTCAGATTTTGATAATTTAAGTCATTAAATTCCGTACAGATTATTTAGTCCGACAATACAATTTTTGGGGCAGAAATTATATAGTCATCACGTCGAAAACCTTATGTGCTATATTTTTGACCATCCAAAAATCATAAAATTCAACAAATATTAAAAAAATTTCAAATAAACATTACAAATTTCAATACAAACATAAAGGGATTAAATTTATTTGTTGATATATTTGTGGATAATTTAATTAATTTAATTCGTGGAATGAAAAACAGGTTTTTGAAACAAAAAATTGTCATATCTTTTTTTTTAGTGTATTTATAGTTTTAGAGAAATATTTACGAGGTATCTGTTAAACAAAAGCCAGATGAACATCGTGCCTTGACAAACTTTTATTGTGCCTGCAGCTTTGGCTTTAGTTGATTTCAATTTCAATTTCAATTTGAAATTAAAGCTTACCTTTTTGCAGCAAGCTGTAAAGCGAGAATCACAATAGATAGATGGAACATGCAAGAAATGCCAAAGACAATAGTTAAATTTGTTGAATTTTGTTTTTATTTCGTTTGTTGTTGTTCACATATAATACTTTCAGTTATTCGCATTCTTTCGCTTTCGATGCATTGTGTGTGGGGGGGAAAATAATAGAGATCGATAGACAGAGGCGTTATGTTTTAGAATGGTTTTCGTTATCGATTTGCGATTTATTACTTTCATATCGTGTAGTCGTAGCACATGCATGTATGTATATATAGTATGTATTATATAGTCGTATATATGTATGTGGTATGTGGTATATATGCTTATATATGGCAACACAATAGTAACTTACAGTCCTCGCATGTGTTCTTCCTGCTCCGGAAATTCATTTTTTACAAATAGACAATTTTTCTACAATTCCTAATTGGTTGTAAGGGGTGAGGGTTGGCTAGGGGGAAGGGAAGGGAGGGGGCGTTTCAAGAAACGATAATAATTGCACGAATTTTGTGGATTTTGCTTTTCGATTTTTGTTTTTTTTTTTGTTTTTTTTTCTAACGATATAACGATAAACAGAATTAACTTATGGTACAAACGCAAAAGCTAATTGCTATAAAACTAAGCGCTATCATTACTTGTCCGCATGTCCAGCACAGTTAATAATCGTTATCGACACTTATCGTATAGTATGTGTGTACGTCTATGTATATCCATATATCGATTCCAAAAAAAAAAACAATTATCATATATATATTTATATATATGTCTTGTTCTACTTAAGATAAGCCTAAAATTGTAGTTCAATATGCATTTAAACGCGCTAATCTAAAGTTAGTTGGTTATCGATAGCCGATAGCCATCGATAGGTTTGTTTTGCTGTCACCGTGTGTGTGTATACTCATGAGTTTTCCACTAATCGTAAATATTTGTAGCTCTGGCTATATGGCATATATAGTACTATATATCGTAGATTTGGGATGTAATTCAATGGCTGGCCCTTAACCCCGTAGTATAGTGTAAGGTGTAAGGTGTGTAGTGTAGTCCTTAGATTAATATACATATAGATACATAATACCATAGTACACATATACTTTTAGCTTTATATATACTATATGGTAGCTCTATTCTATATGCTCAACTTTCTCAACTTCCGGATAGTTTTTCTTCTTCTTCTTCGTCTCCCCCGATCTTTCTGTATTGTTGCTTGATTTTCTTGTTGATTTCGTTCTGTAGTTGTAGTTGTAATTGTTGTCTTTAGTATATATTTTATATAGTTATTTGTGTATATATATATATTAGATATTTCTTGTATACTTTATATGAATATTCACGTTTTTCGTTTCTTTTGTTTATATTTATAATCCTTTCTATATATGCTTTTTACTCTTGTAATCAATTATGTTTTGTTTTCAGTTTTTGCTTTACTTATTGTCCACCCATCCAGTTTACGGAAATTCTTATATCGTTTGTTTTGCAGTTTTATTGTAGTTAGTTTTTCAAATACCCTTGCAGATCGGCTTATGAATTATTATAATTGAACTAGTCAAAGTCTGTAGTATAACTGACAACTTTATATCATATATAGATCGAAAACATGGAGTTTTATAGGGAATATACTAATTTAAAGTTTATTGATTTACAAAAGACTTTAAAATATTGGGTTTATATGGATAGTCAGAAAAATTGATAAAAAACAGTAATTTAAAAAATGATATGATATTTTATAGTCAACTTAAAACCCAGAGAAAAGAGATAAAGATTATTTAATATTGAAAGCTAGACTGGAAGTTCCAAAAAGTATTTTAAAGAGGCATAAATAGATATATGAAAATACACCTGATAGAGTAGCAGGAATAAAGATTAAATACCATAAAATATAATTTGTAAAAGATATAAAATATATGTATGATCTATATAAATTATATAAACAATATGTTTATTAATAATTATTAAAAATCAACGAGATATTCTTAAAATTCATTTCAAATTTCTTGTGGAAATATTAAATTATGCAAGTGCATAAAGAATTCGACTTTTGAGTTCTTTTAGGATTCTCCACTTTATTTAGTGGAAATAAAATATATGAATTAAAAATAAATCCGAAAAAAAACCCAAATAAATACTAGAACAATGCAGATAGTTGTTGGATAATCGATAATTGGCCATAAATAAAATCAAACAAATAGCGCGCTATTCATAAACAAATTTCGATTGCAGACAGATGCACAAATGGAAAGAGAAGAGAGAGAGAGAGAGAGAGAGAGAGAGAGAGAGAGAGAGAATATTTATTTATTTAAATAAATATTAGGCCCCAAAAATATTTATATTATTGCGTGAATATGTTAGGGCAGCAATTAATTTATGGCCAGAGCGCGACACCCACGGCCTCTGCCAGTGGCGCCCTCTACTTCCGCTGCGTTGTCACAAAACTATGAACACATAACAATTTAGACATTGAATTTAATTTGTTCACAGTGTCAAGCGTAATTATGCGTGTTGGTTTCTGCCATATTCAATTTTCATTAGATTTGCATGAATTTAAGCCATGATTTTATTAAATATTTGCATTTTTTTCTATACATGTTGTATACCCATTAATACCCTGGCATGGGGAATACTACGCATGAGTGTAAATTTAGCTAAAGCTAGTAAATTTAGTCTGCCAAAGTCTTTTTTATTTTTCCCGTTAAAGTTGCTAAAATTTGGTACAGTTGCTACCTAGTTTAGTAGTCAATGCAGAAAGGTACGTTTCATTTGAATGATATGACACTGAAACGAAACAAACACTCTTTCAATATGGCAATTAAGTACAGTTGCTGTCCAGTTTGTTAGTCATGATTCTAGGTTAAATTTTTAAGGAAATATAAATACTTTAAAGAAGAAAGAACTCAGAAAAACTAAAACTGAAATAAGACAAAGTTTTTTCAATACGACAGTTAAGCTCGGCCATCAACTAGATGCGATTATAGTATAGGGTATTAGGTCATATGTACTGGATGCTGCAAGGGAATTTTAACTTCGATCAAACCAAAGCAAAGCTAGCTGCATTTAAACTTGAACTCTTGCTCTACGTTAGCTTTTTTTCTCTGTGTTTTCGGTTTAAATAATAAAACGATATATGCTTAATGCGATGTTACTTTTGTTGTTGTTGTCACTGTGCTGTTGTTGTTGTTGCTGTTGTTGCTGTTGTTGTTGTGGCTGTTGTTGTTGTTGCTGTTGTTGAAGAAGAATGAGGAGAAGGTGCGGAAATGTTGCATGCCAAACGAATCCCGAGCTCGTTTTAAAAACGTTCATATAAAATCTGAATGCGGCATCAAAAATGCCAAATGCCTTGCCAGCCTCAGTTGCAGTTGTTGCAGTTGATGTTGTTCTTATTGTAGTTGCATGTTGCAGTTGTTGCACTTGTTGCACGTGTTGCAGTTGTTGTTGTCAACGTATCAAAAGTCCCGTGTCTGGTGACCAGCGATTCGCCCGATAGTACATGTCCTTATACATTGAAGGACAAGCATTTTGATTCTGTAGTCGAGATTTAAAGATTTAAAGTGCAGAAATGCATTTTTAGTTCAAGGCTGGCAAATAATTTCTATAATAATTTCAATTCGTTAAATGCAGTTTGGGTTCACTTTTCAGAATATATTTAAATGGGAATAGTTTTAAAGAAAATAATATATTATATTTTTATATATATTTACTTAAAGGCAATATTTTGAAAAATGTTTTAAATGGAAACAGTTTGTAATTTGCTTTCTCCTTTGATTTGCAACAATAAAAAAATATTTAATTTTTTAATTTTGCAATATTAGTCAATTTGAAGCGAAAATTTTGCCTCTTTCAAGTCTCAGATTATTGTTGTTTATGAAGTGGGAACAGTTGAAAGCTGAAGAATCTATGATAACTACTTAGCTTGGTGCTGGATGTACTACAACAATTACAATTATAATTACAATTTTACAATTTTCATGCCATATTTGTTTAAATTTGATTTTATGTGGCAACACTGGTGGGAACAGATTAAACTCGATTGCAATTATTTTCGATAAATTATCGTGGCTCCTAAGTTTCTAAATTAAAAAACAAATCGCCTTAATAGAATAATAATAATAATAGTAGAATATGAAAGCTTTACGTACCTTGTGACGCTTAAAATCTATATTCGTCCTTACGGTTCTATGGTGTAAACTTTGCACGGGCCTCGCATTATTGCCTAATGGTGCTTTCGGTGTACTCTCGGAGCCCTGCATCAGTCGTCGGAGTTGATATAACTGTAATTACAAGAGCAATGACAGTTCATGTCACGATTACACATATCGATAAGCCGATAAGCCGATAAGCCGTTAAGCCCATAAGCCGATAACCGGAATATTCATTTCATTGCAAATGCCATTCTCAAATTGCTTTTTAAATCATTGCAGTGAAAATACCAGCATGTAAAACTCGTATTCCCAGTGGGTGTCATATAAAATGCTCAATTAAACAAACGACAAACGTTTTTTGTATTGCTTTTTTGTGTGTAGTTGGAGAGGAATGCACAATTAAGTGGGAACAGAAACAGAGAAACTGAGAACGGTTGGACGTAACCGACAACCGATGCGAGCAAATTGTCTGTTACATATCTTTGCTGTTTTCAAACCAATCGCATTGCAGTTTTTAGCTTTTGAATTGTAACAGCTGAGATTTGGAATGAAGGGGAGGTATCAAAATTCATTTGGTTTATTTAATTGACACACCTATTTAATTGCACTGACATAATAGACCATTTTGTTTAGGGTGTAAAAACACTTGATTGATAACTGTATCAATGTTAGTTCAGTTATGATGTGCAAACGATTTGAAAGTAATCGTTTTATGCTGTTTGATTTGAGTCCAGGCAATGCTGGGAACAGATGTTACAGAAGTGGGAACAGATGTTACCGAAGTGGGAACAGTCTGTGAGCAATTGCTGCTCAATTGTTTTTGATGAAGTTCCATTATTACCCACTGAGCAGAGTCAATTTGTTTATTTGTTGTGACTGTTGAGCAAACGTTAAGTGCGGATTTAAATATAATATTTGATTATGCGTCTTATTATTATTATTATTATTATTATAATTATAATCATTGCTGTTGCAGTTGCAGAACTATTGGCTGCTGACTGCGTTTAATGCATTCGCAAATTGATTAAACTAACCAAATATTGTTTTTTAATTATGCGCAGAAACAGCGCATTGACCGCGACTGAACCGCAACTTCGACCGCTGCCCAATTGATGAGAAATTTTATAATTGCATTTGCTATACACACCAAAAAAAAAAAAAACCAGAAGCAAAATAAAATAATACAAAATAAAAAAAAACACCAGGCGGAAAAAACTTTCCCTAATTGCAATTGCAAAACGCAAATGCAATTCATTATTTGCGGTCGCTGCAAATCAATGAAACCTGAACTGCGTCCCTTCCTGTTGGATAGATCGATTCCAGCAGGATTGTGCTTAATTTTATTTTATTTTCATTTCAGGTTGTTGCTCACCTCTTGTTTAGTGATATAGATGGGTTTATTTACTATTATCCAGACCGTGCTCTCCCAGCAGCCCGGATGCGTGGTGGATCCCTCGTAGGTTATATAATGATCCGTATTCGGTAGCAGCGATCTAACCGATATGTGCCGAATGGGTGTAGAGAAGCCTGACAAACGAAAGGGAAGTACAACAAAATTTTGGATAAAGAACATTTCGAATATGTTATAATTGTATATCTTTATACTATGTATATGCCTATTAATATACAATATATTCATTAGCGATATTTTCTTTTCTATACATTCCCATAAATGAGATTTATTTCTAAGCGATATATATCGTAGCGATAATTCCAACCATATAATATTATTCCTTTAAATTTCGATGCACTTGTACAACATTTTATGCGATATATTTATACTATATAATGTATAGATACGATATACATAAGCGATATTTTCTATTCTTTTCTATACATTCCCATAAGTAGGATATATTTCTAAGCGATATATATCGTAGCGATAATTCCAACTATATAATATTATTCCTTTAAATTTCTATGTACTTGTACAACATTTTATGCGATATATTTATACTATATAAAAAAAACGATATATCAAAAATCTTTTTAAATCGCATGCATTATTTATAGATTTCCGTTTGCATTATCTATGCACATTCCATATCTTTAGTAATATCATAATTATCTATTATACCCGCTCAGCTCATAAGCCTGCCTACAGGGTGTTAAACCGAAAGTTCAAGGTGCAGCTATACAGTTGCTCTAGGACTTCAGAATGTAGTTCAAATCGTTGCAATGCCTCGGCATTTATGCTCTCCTCGCGGAATCAAAAAGGAATAAAAAAAATATGAATGCAAAACGTCTAGGAAGCAGACCTAATGAATAATTCAGACTAGACCCTGGCCCGGGTGTTACGTTTGGGGCATGGAGTGCAAGGGGCGAGGTGAGTGAGGGGAGGGCAGCGGGGTTTATTTCTTGGGTGCCTTCTAGTTGGTCACTTGAACGTCGGCGCTCGACTTCATTCATACAAATCATTATGCCAGGCAGGAAATGAAGCGCCTCGCGGTTTATGAGACGGCGGCAAAACGCGAAAGGAATGCAGGGGTCGGAGGGCGTAGGAAGAGGCGTGGGCGTGGTTAAAGACATTCCGAAAAGAAATAATTTGCATCACAATTGTAAGTTTTACATTTCAGAGTTGCAAATGCGTTCAGCATAGAGTACAAGAATTCAATCTGAGAAGAGATCTTGCTCAACTATCGATTGTTGCTATCGATATGCGAATATTGCACATGACGTTCTACTATTGTCGATAAACAATGGAAAATAACAGACATTTTATTTGGTTTAATTTATTGAAATGTTTTAATAATTAAAAAAAAATGTCTTAATAACAACTATGCTTTATTTTGATAAATATGGATCGATAAGAAAAATGTTGAAATTTAAAATTTTATAGAAACTATCGACTGAAATTAAAAAACACTATTTAAAGTTGAGATTCATTTCAAAAGCTTATAGCCTATACATTATGTAAAACTGTTGGTAGCGCCTTAAGGAAAGTTATCTTGATGCGAATAGAGTATGATTTATCGACCGGAAGTGTTCCCAAATAACATTTTTAAAATTTAATTGATTTTATGTCTTTAAGTGAGAAACTTATTTAAATATGCCAAATACGGATTTCAGAATTGTCTTACATATTAGAAAAATTTAATTCAAGGATTAATTTAATAATTTTCCCAGATATTCCATAAAAATGATCTTAAAAAGCATAATCTTGGTGAGAACAGTCTAGATTTCTGTCGACTAAAAACGTATTTCCAAGCCTTGAATGCAAGTTGAAATCCCAAAGAAGAAAACCTGTGTTCCCACTTGTTTTGTAGCGTATTTAAAATTCGTTGTCGATTGTACTGTGGGTTTTCCCTTGGCCATTTTTCCGCTGCCGGTTTTTGTGGCAAGTGCTTCAGCTGTGAAGTTGTTTGGCTTGTTGTTGGTTTCGCAGAAATTGGCCGCATATTTGCTGCAGTCTGAAACGTTTTTACAAGTCAAAAGGTAAACTCGAAGGTTTCGACTACGGCTAAGGCTACGGCTGTACGGCTGCGGCTACGGGTATTCCACTGCCTGTCCGGCAGTTTGGCTTCGGCTCTTGTTTTCTTTTCTGCAACATAAAGTTGTACGACCTGTAAAAAGGCTATTAAACTGAAACCACTGAAAACTGGGGCTAAGGTGCGGTTAGTGCAAGATCTATAGAGCTCTATAGAGCTCTCGGGGGGAGGCAGGGGGCGGTAGTCGGAAAAGTGGGAGGGTTGGGTTAGGGAAATTATTAAGTGTCGGTTTAGTGTAATTCGAGGTTTCATTTTCGTCACTTTGCGCCACGGCGCCAATTTTGCGGCGGCAACCCTGGCAGCGGCAACTCTGGCAGTTGAACAATTTTTATTATATCTCACTTTGAGACGGTGCCACATAATTATGTTGTTGTTGCTGCAATTGTTGCAGTTGCCTGCGGAATGACATCATAAAAGTGCTGCACGAAAGAGAGGCACAGCGAGAGACAGCCAGAAAGAGAGAGAGAGAGGAATAGAGAGAGAGAGAGAGAGAGAGGGGGAGATCCGGCCAACAGGAATGTTGCAACGTTTCCGGCGCATTTTGCGTAGCGGAAATGATGTTGCCCTACCGAATGTAGCTGCCTTATAAAGTGCATTGAATTCATCGAATTGTAGACCATAAAACGCCCACAATTAGTTATGACAGCGTGCCGTGACTGGGCGTGGCGTGACGTGACACGCTGGCTCTAATACCAAGTGGGCTTTGAGGTTAGACCTATTACAGCTTGAATCGCAATCTACCGATTTACCGGCAATCGATAACTTATTGTTTTTTTGTTATACTATCAAATTAAATATTGAATATAAAAAAATCCAATAAATGATATTAAATATATCTATTAATTTAGAAGTAATAAATATATCAATCAATACTATAATCTATGTCTTAAATGAAATAAAATATCGTTGTTTTTTTTAACAAGCATCGATTATCGACTATCGACTATCGATTGCGTTGCAGCCCTACTGTAAAATCTATGTTTCTAGAACAATGTTATTTAACGTTAAAGTTATACGTTAGGTAACACTCACCCCTATAGAGCACCTTGTTGAAGGTGCTGGTGATGATGCGCAGTTCCGGATTGGGGGTTTCCCCAATTTGCACCATCAGCGAGAGTCCCACAATGCCCTGGGATTTATGCTGAGCCTCGGACATGTTGTGATAGAGTTCCTTGTTGAAGCCATAGATTTGTATCTGGGCAAATGAAAGGAAGTGAAATGGCGATTGAAATATGAAAAGAAAGCAACAAAATGGCGTCTTACCTCGCCGGGAAAACTGTTGCCCTGTATGTAGTGCTCGGAGCCGCGATTGTTCTCGGTGCCGTAGTGTATGTAAATCTCCTCGAACTGATAGCGATAGGCCAGGGGACCTCCGGATATGTTCACGTGCTGCTTTGTGTCCTTGTCCACGCGAAAGACAAGCGATTGACCAGTGTTGTGCAGCGTGCCGGAGACCTGTTGACCCCGAACAAAAGCGACAAAAAATTAAACAATTTATACCCATATAGACATACTACATACACAACGAGAAAAACGGCGCACTGAAATTGAGCTTAAATCATCAAAATTTGAGAAGTTTTGAAAAAGTTGGTGTGAAATAATAATGAAAAGTCTAAAAAAAGTAGTACCCCAATGTTAAAAAACAAGTATATTAAAACTTGAATTAAGTAAAAACGGATTAAACTGAATTCTTATTTAAGGCACGAATTCGGAAAATTTAAAACTTATTCTTACAGTGTAGTTAAAACTTGTTGATATACAAAATGCATTGAAATAACATAGGAAAATATGATTCATGAAATAATACTAAAAAAATATTAAAACAAATATACATAAGAAAAAAATAAATAAATGAAAATAAAATGTAGTTCATATAAACTTGAATCCAGAACTTCTATCCTATTTAATATAAGTTCTGTCTTCTCAGTTTTACCACTTTTGTTCTTGTTGAAATGTTTTTTCTTTCTGTGCATGCAGCCTATATGTATGTATATATGTTTGTCAGCGTGTTGAGAGTTAAGCCATTAAGCTTACCTTGTGCTTATCAATATGCAACGGTCGCAGGTACGGATCGAAGAGTAGCTTATCGGGCACCACATCAATGGGCGACTGGCGACGTCCCTTGTTGCACATGTTCCACTGCGGGTTGATGAGGCCCCAGAAGCTGGGTCCTGAAAAAACCAATGAAAAACCAGATGTTGTAAGTACGATTGTCTGTGTGTTTGCCAGCAAATAAGTAGCTCAAGCAACGGCTTGAGCTCGACTAACAGATACTCTGTAAGAGTTACTCAACTGGAGCCTAGTTTTCTTATCGATTTATATATCATTTATTTATGGACAGCGAATTCAAATTAAGCACATCATTGAAGAATTAAATCGTAAAGAATTAAAATTAAAAGATAATGAAATTAATTATAAATTTATCAAGTAAGTTACACAACGAATTTATATAAATATATTTTTGAAGACATGCCGCAAAAAATTAATTCATGACGAAAACTTATTTAATGTTGAGGAGCTTCAGTAAATTTTTTATTTTTTATTTAATTATTTATTATTTATTTATTTATTCCTGACTAATAGCAGTCGACAGAGAATATCAAACCAAATTTAATCTGAAGATTAAAAATGAAATTCAAGATGAATTTATTTGCAAGTACAAGTATGTATAAATTAGTTGAAATAAAAAATTAAAATTAAATTAAGAATATAATTTAATTACAGAGTTAAATAAAATGACAAGTAGAAGATTATCTGGGGATTAAAGGTAAAACTAAAATTAAAATCTAGTTAGGATGCTAAAATTAATTCAAAAATGTGCTGATACTTTAAAGTATTTTAAGAACGAAAACAGACTACCCGTTGAGCTGTCATACGGCTGCAGGGTATTGTGGAAAAATGCGAAAAACTGCATGAAGGATGGCTGTCAATCGGTCGGCCTGTCGTCCTGTCGTCCCGACTGTCCGCCTGCAGTTCAAATGGAAAACGTGTCCTAGTCGCATCTCAAATGTCAACATCGGGGGTAGCCTAGACATGACAGAGGGGTGGTAGGGGGATGGGTGGGGGGGGGCAAGTGGCAGAAGGAGGCATCAATTCAAATACCAAATGAAATTTCATAAGTTTGCCGCTGATGTCCAGCTTCTGCGGCTGTCCTTAGTCCGTTGTCCTTTGTCCGTCAATTTAAATAGCAATTAAATGATCCAAAGGGAGTTTACCCGCTGGTTACAGCTATGGAGCACCCTAACAACGCTTGGTACACCCTACTGTTGTGTTGTTTCATGTCGCTTTTTGCTTTTATTTGTATTTGTATTTGTATTTTTATTTTCATACGTGCTGTGCAGAGTGTCGCCTGCCAATATTCAATTTGATGTGACAGACAAAACTGTCGAAACTTTTCAAAACAATGGCACAAAGGGGGGAGGGGAGGCGGAAGGAGAGGGGGGAGGGGGGGTTGAAAGCGTATGTTAAATTAAATGAAAATCGTCCAACAAAATACCATTTGAAATGCTGAAATGCTGCATTTGCGTTTTCTGGAATGCCCCATGCAATTTTTGCATCAGCTGCCCCCCAATCCCCCCTCCCCGAGCGGTCCGCATTTCATAGTTTTTATGCATCTGAGATTTAACAGCATTTAAAAATGAGTTGAAAGTGCGCATAGTGTAATTGATATGCTTGACAGCGTTCAAAATAAGCAGATTTCCAGTTCGGATTTCGTGTGTCGGGCAGTGTCATTTAAATGTTCCTCCTATCCGTGTTTCATACGGTTGCCACTAGACCAGATGTTACGACGTAATCGGATAAAATATCATGGGAGAGTTGGATTGAGAACGGATGTTACGGCGGAATATAGAGAGAGTGAGCCTAGCTTAAGAAAGAGGTAAATATGGAGAATGTATTCAAGGAAGTCAAGAATTGAGATGTTAGGTTATTTCGTCATTGAGGAGTTGGGTCACCAAAAAGATAACAGCTTAGTATGGATATAGGGGAATGTTTTGGAAGAATTTTGGGAAAGTTATCCAAAAAATATTAGTTATAGTTAGTACGCTTAGGAAAGGAGGAATGTAATCAATATTTATTTGCAGTAATAATGAGTAAAGTTTTGAAAGAATTACTTTGAGGACAGAGTGTATTGCGAGATGTTAGGGAGTGATATGGAGCGATCTGATATAATCAGTTGGGCTGATTAAGTTTTAGGTAGGAGAAAGATGTAAAGGTTGCGACCCTAATAAGTTAAGCAAAGAGGAAATGTGAAATTAAATTGCTAGAAACTGGTATTAAGAACCGATCTGAAGTAATTGTGTTAACGTTGTTAAAGACCTATGTTAAGAACGGAAAAATATGGAATGTTGGGCAGTGATGTAGGTTTGAGGTTTCGTTGTTGAGATGTAAAAGGTTGCATCAAGAATGTATGTATAAAAGGAATTCCAATGAGTGAAGTGAGGGAATGATGTAAGGGGCAGTTACGTGAAGGGAGAATGGAAAACTGTAAGGTTAAAGAAGGATGTATAAGGATGATCTGAAGCAGTACTATTAGGAAGTAGGAATATTAGAAGTAATGTGAGGTAATCGTCATATACATCAATGATAGGTATCAAAATTTAGGGGAATGTCAAGGATGTGACATTTTGTATTTATGAACTGATGTCAGAGATAGATGTAGCTTTACAAAAAGCGAAATTATTGAATAAACTCGCTCTATTAAGTTGCTTCATACGAGTATATAGCGCATATTATAGCATTCAAAGTAAGTACACTCACAAATACACTCGTATTCACAAACACACACAAACTACGACACTGTTGAGAGTTTGCAATAAATGGCGGTGTCAATGCAGCGCTGCTCATTTCGAGTGAGTGTCCATTGATTCACCCACTCATTCACCCATGCACTCACCCACTCAGTCGCTCACTCGAACACATTCAATCAACTATTTTGTATTTTGTATTTTGTTTTTGTTGTGTCGGCTGTTGTGTTTGTTGCTGCTGCTGCTGCTGCTGTTTGTGGTGCATCAATAAAAAGTAAAAATTGAAAATGAAACAACAAAAACAAACAAAAATGGCCGCTGCAATGGCAATGGCGAGTGGTCAAGTCTGAGGCCAAACTCACGACCAACAACACACTCCCATTATGCACAAAATTTGCTGGCGTTGATTTAATTTGTATTCACTTTTTTTAAAACATTTTTTCGCTCTTATTTAATTTGAAACAGTTTAACCGATTGATAGTCATACGCAGTTTGCTCTTGCTAGTTCTATTTTTGTTTCAAATACTAGGTATAATATTATTGTTTAAACCAACTAACCTTTCACTAAGTTCATATACCCATTAACTTGACAATTATTATATATTTATTTCAAATCTCCCTTCCGCCCACAATGAACATAAATAAAATTCATTCCCCAATTAATAATATACATATCTACTTTCATAAATTCTGTCTTCACTATTTGGTAGTCCACGCCCCCTTTACGCTCTAATCGATAAAAACGGAATAGCAAGCGTAATATTTAACATGAAAGGTTGTTATTTGAAATATATATACTCTTTTATTATAATCAACTATCCTGAAAAGCTCAATAAAATTGGGTTATAAACACAGGAGTTATTAACGAAACAATATTGCAGGCGTTGCATCGCTCGCTATTAACGCTGGCACAAAAAAATAAAGTAAAAAGAAGACGCATTGCTGCTACGCTACTTGTGATAGTTTTATAAAAATATATTTAATATATAGGATAGAGGGTATGCTACAGTCGTGCCCGTCTGACTGATCTGCCCCGTCCATATTTGATAAATAAGTTTAATGTTATAGTATTATAAAACTTTTCTTTTTACATCTAGTTGTCTTTTAAAAAGTCAAATCTACTGACATTTTGAACTAAATTCGGTTACTCACATTGAATTGTGTACATCCAAGTATTTTATATTTACTATAATCTCGACCAATATAAACGTATATTTATTTTTAATCGAAAAATGACCTCAACACGAAAGCTGCTTTTATATTTATTGATTCTACTGCTTGGCGTAGTGGGTAAGTTACAATGATAATAATCCAAATAAAATAAATAAATAATTTAAATTAATTTAGCGTTATCAGCTCCGATATCGGACGAGGAGAGGATAAAAGATCTGCGCGTTAGAGCTGGTTGGTTATCGATTTTCTTGGTGTACATTTTGATTATTTATATGATTTTACAGCATGCATGCCTTGGCTTGATTTAGCTATGGCGAAAAGACGTAATATCGATTGGGAACTTAAGGAACCCGCAAGTAGAAATCGCTGGGAACTTGTCAAAAATTATAGCTCTACCGATCAGATAGAAACGGAGCGCCCCAAAGAAAGCCTTGTAAAGCGCATTCTTCAGAAATTACGCAAATTTCTGAATGCCAATGGTAATCCTATCTACCATATGATGGAGAATAATTGAAAAACTGAAAATGTCCCGATTTTTATAGATTATTTTAATGCGAAGTAAATTGTTAATGTTACAGTTGTTACAATTTTCAAATTTTAAATGCCTAAAACTCAATTTGTTTTGAGTCTATTTTGTTTATACCCAAATTAAATTTAATTTAAATACAATTCTTTAATTAAATTCTGTAATGTTTACAATTAAATTAAGAAAACTAAATAAATAATTGGTAAAATGACTAAAACTAAATTAGTTTTGGGTCTATTTGGTTATACCCAAAATATATTTAATTTAAATTTAATACAATTCTTTAATTACATTCTTTAATTGTTTATAATTAAATTAAGTAAAATAAATAAATAATTGAAAAGAAATTTAAAAGAGGCAACTGGCAACTGTAGATTCTATTTGATATATTTTAGAATTAACCGACAAGTGCCGATAACTTGATGTAGTAAGAACAACTGAATTGATTTGAATTGAATTGAATTGTTTTGTATGGCAAATTGAAGCTAAATCGGAAATGGGAATTCCACTTTAATTTGCAGTTCGACTCAAACCGAGTCAATTGTTTGGCTGGAGCTCCTTAAATTCATTTCGCATTGATTTGAGAAGTAAAACTTACCGGATATGCCGTCGTATGTCCACCATTCCTCCCAGCTAGACAGGACTTCTGCAAATGCGAAAGGCAAACAAGGCATGAGAGAGTGCGAAAAATAAGAGATGTGAAAAACGATTTGATTTTGGGAAGTACAGAGAGAGAGAAAGAGAGAGAGAGAGAGAAAGAGAGACAATAACAGAAAAGAAAAGATGCATTAATGTGCCAAGGCTTTAAGCCTGGCCACAACACACACACAGCTGACAAAACCACTTTCATTTGGAAACCATTCCCATTCCCGTTCCCATTCCTGTTCCCCTTCCCCTTCCCCTTTTGGGATATCCATAGAAATTTGTCTAGCAAAAGTCTCATTTTACACATGCTCCCTTGGCTTTAATAGTTCTTACCAGGCCGGCAAATCGAAGACACATGCTGAAAAAAAGCCAAAATAAAATAAAAATGCGCGTCAATGGCATCAGAATGTTTCCGGTTTGGCATGGAATGAAGGCTTAGTCAACAGTCATAGACCCATTTAGGCAGCAGGTGGAGTAGATAGACTCTACACTGCGCGAAACATCAAGTGTTTTCGTACCAGTTCAACAAATGCAAAATTATTCCTTTTGTAAAACTTTTAAGATTAAAATAAGTTACGGTTTGTATTTAAAAAGATTCAAATAGACCTACTTAAGAGATACAAATCTATCTATCAGCAGTTGATAGAGCTCATCAATAACTATAAGTTCTCATTCTTTCAACAAAATCAGTCAATAATTGATGAAGTTATGGTGCATCAAAGTTTTGCAGTTAATCGTTGGATTACATTCAAAATTATAATTTTGTTTTGACTTGAATTTATTTAAGATTCTATGCCGATTAGTATTTTAATTCAAGAAGGAATCATTATTTATTTTTGCCAGTGTAGTACTATATATTTTGGCAGTCAAATCTTTTTTTTGGCTGCTTCAACGTGCATAATTCGCTGGCAGTGTAAACAGCGCATGAAATCAACTAATGTAAGATTTCCTTATGGAGATTCAGACAGACAGAGAGAGACAGAGAGAGTGAGGGAGGGAGGGAGGGAGAGAGAAGAGAGAGAGAGACAGACAGTGAGAAATGAGGCAGACAAAACAAACAAGTCAGAATTGGAGCCAGCAGCCATCGAGACGCCATCGCCATTGCCATCGCCATTGCCAATGTCTGCGTATCGCATGAGTCAACGTCCAACATGGCAGAAAGGATTCGGCTTCAGACTGTGGCTACTGGGGCTTCTGGCTGGCATCCTGGCGCGTCCTGGCGCGTCCTGGGCTAGGATGTCGCCATGATGTTGGCATTGTCGCCAGTCGGTCGGGCGCCAATAAAGTTTACACTCAGTTGCCACATTTCGTTTATGGGCAAGTTCTGCTTCCGCTTTATCAAGCGACAGACAATTTTCGCTATTTTTCTTTCGCTCCAAAAAGCCACCCTCCATCCTTGCCACCCCGTCCCCCCTCCCCCGTCCATCCCGCTCCGTTTCGGGCGTATTCAAAATTTATGCTATATGCGTCGTGCCGCAGCGTGGGCAACGGGGAGCGGGGAGGATGGGCGGGCAATAAAGCCAAAAGAAATTGGTGCAAGCCAAAGCGGAAGTTGAGTAAGGGAGTTGTTTGAATCGCTGCTGCTTCCTGCAACTACCAGTATTATGCCATGTCTATGTCTTCTTCCCGAATACACTGCGGCTTAAGGGGTATACCGATTACTAGTTAATTTATTGGAATTATTGTGAGACTATTATAGGGTACCGAAAAAAATATGATATATTTTTTTTAAAGATTTTTAGCTTCTTCTACAATTAACGGTTTCCGGTACTGCTCAATGTTGATCTGAAAACCGTTGTATTTTTGGTACCGCAGACCTTTTAAATAGAATCTGAAAGCCATACAAATTTGTTTAGAGTTTGTGATACCACAGATCTACAAATTTGTTACAATTGGCTGTTTCAATATATATTACATACGACTTAGCGGTACCGCTGACACCCTCTATTTTACAGTTATAACCATAAATATTCGCTTGATAAACATAAATGGTTTATTTGGATTTAAAATGCTTGTTTTCAAGAACCGTTTAAAATATTGTAAATTCCACAATTGTAGCCTAGATAAAGTGGCTACTATAGGGTGCTGAAAATCGCTTAAGTGTGAGATTTTGCTGAAATACAGGGTATTTTTGGGGCGTTGTGACTCCGTTTAAGCTGGCGCAGTGCCTGCATGGGATTGGAGGCAGTCTTGTGTTGCTTTTCTTAAAATAACAATGAACGTCCGTTAGCGAGTCGCTGGTCGCGAGTTGCCGTCACTTCATTTTGTTTGTTTGTCGCGTATTTTGTGGTGTAGTTAGCTCTTCTTCTGCTTCTTCTGGTTGTTGCCTGCTTAGCGCTGTAAAGTATGCTATTAAATTGGCCTCGAAACGAAGTCAAACCGAAAAATGGCACAAAGCTGCTCAATAAAAAGCATTTGAGAATGTTTTACGGCTTTCGCAAGGGATCCCTTTTCATACGCCTTCCAATCCTGCCCGCTTCCCTCTTTCCCTCCGGAACCAACTGGCACCAGAGCGTAGACTTTAGAGCATAGTTGCCGTAGTCTCAATTCGATTCGATTCGATTCATCTCTGATGATTCGTCAACAGATTGCACATTTTTGAGGGAACCAAATACGCTTATCCTGCCCCAGCTTCCTTCCTCCTCGCCCTCCCCCTGCTCCTCTCCATCCTCTCTCTCACACTGCCTTTTAGAGTCATTTGACAATTTGGTTTTATGCTGCAACAGCAACTTAATTTATTGTTATAACAGTTTTTCGGCCACATTCTGTTTGCTTTTTATTCCATTCCACATCAGACGACCCACAAAATTCGTTGGCCAAAACGACCAAGTGTCGCCAATTTTGTTGGATGCTTTATGGACAGGCAGATTGCCGCAGTTTCATTATCCATTCAAGTCGAAAAGGGGAAGACTGCGCGTGGAATATTTGAGCTCTCTAAGCGATACGTTATCTATATGTAGCACACACCAAATGGACTTCAAGTGCTGCCCACATTTATCAATTACACTACAATTTGGCGTTAAAATTCGCTTTCGTGGCAAGTGGAGAAAATTATTTCAAGTCTAACAAAGTTATTAATCCAGTTTGAACACATTTTTTATTGAGACAGAAAGAGAAAGAGAGAATTTTCTTTTAAATTTAAAATCTATTCAGGTCTGTTTGCAATATTTTTGACAACTTAAGGAAAGATGTTATCAACCGTTTTATTTGAAATTGTTTTTAGGCCCTTTACTTTAAAAAAGTAGAAAGGTTCTATTAAATTAGTGCAAAGAGGAAATGTGTGTAACACCCAGAAAGAAGCATGCCACGCCCCATAAAGTATCTATATATTCGTGATTAGAACGACAAGACGTATCGATATAGCCATGTCCGTTCGACCGTCCGTCCGTCTGTATAAACACCTAGATCTCAGCAACCATAAGAGCTAGAGACACCATATTCGGGATTTAGGTTCTTCTATTTAGTAAGCAGATCTAGTTTATTTTAGATATTGAATACTTCCCACCCTTCCCCCGCAAACCGCAAACAGCTACTGTATCCAAAGTTTTAAAGCTATTGATTTGTAATTTGTCCATATTTTTTTTTATAATTTAATTCGCTTTTGAGCATATCCAGATTTACTATTAAACGATAATAGATTTGACTTTTCTTCTTGTAATTATATTTCTGATGATTTCCAATGCTAAACGAATGGTGAACAAAATTATTTGTACGAAATCTGCTTTGAAATCTCTGCTTTTTGTTTCCCATCGCTTTAAGGCTTATCAAGTTCAATTAACTAACCGCAATTTATCGAAGCGCAGTTGACACTTTTTGCCAAGATTTGTTTAGCTCCGGCTGCTAATCTATTGTGTACCAGGGCCTATTACAAACAGTTTACAAATAAGTGCAAATTCGCTCTGTGGAATTTCAGACAGAGTCAACAAACAGAAACGCACACAAAGCGTAATTAACCCACAATAAAGGGGGAACGATAAACAAAGTTTACGGTTTCTGCATATTGAAAATGTTTGAATATCTCGCATGTTCCATATCCCAGTCCCCACTCCCCACTCCCCATTCTCCTCTTATCGGCAAGAAGCGCGTTGCGATGACTAAATTAAGTCAGATTTGCTGTTGATACTCGTGTTGTTGTTATTATCATTAGGAACGTTAAATCAGAATCAAAATAAAGCATCAGGCGGGATAAAGTCAGCCCGTAATGCGCCTCTTCATGGAAAGACAACAGGAACAAAAGTCACGCACACTCATCGGGTGTTCGAGTGTGTGTGTGTGGAAGGGCGTGGAGAGGCGGGCGGGGTATAGTGGCTAGGGGTTAGGGTTAGGGTTAGGGTGCTTATAATGGTTTTGCGCATCAAAAGGCAACACGCCTCAGCAACTAATTCATGCCCAGGAGCGCATTCAGTTTTAGAACAGCATCGAATTAATATTATATATATTCGATATTAATATATCGAATTTTATGTAATATATTCAATATTAATAAATCAATTATTATATAATATATATTTAATATTTAAATTTAAAATTTTTTAATAAATAATAATACATTAAAACTAATAATTTATTCGCAAACATAAATTCAGTTCTATTATATTAAATAATCTCGATTTTTCATGTAATGCATATTATTTTGAGTGGATGCAAAATGATAAATTTATGCACCATATTCTTAATCAGAATATTCGTGACTATGAGAGCTAATGAAGCCATTTTCGGTATATAGATAGATATTATTCAAGATTATTTAAAATGTTGGATGCCACGTTTTCTTTACACCTTAATTGATAAAAGCCAGATTATATTAACCATGAAATCGTTTAATAAACACAGGAGATATTCAGAAAACAATATATCAGGCTTTCGCTCGATCGCTCTCATTTTATAAATATGTTTTCTAAGAAATAGTGAGTCTGCTATTAATTAATCTTCAAATTAGTGTGGATAGCTTACTAAGCAGCATTTATGCAAATAGGAGATCCAAAATTTATAATGATTTATTAATTAATTCTCTAGTTTTTTTTTAGCTCCGATTATCTCCATCTTTAGCTTTATTTTTGTTTTTAATTTTTTTTTCTGTCTATAGTGGGCCTTAACCGCAATCTGTGAATGCGCTCCTGGGTCCTTGTAGTCGCAGTTGAAATGAATGCAACACACGCCACAAATGGAGAGCGTGAAGAGGGAAAACAAAAGGCGAGTAAAAGCCAAAGTCAAATTCGTAATCCAAAGACAATGGACGAAACCGCAAAGACACGCACAACTGCACACACACACACACACACACACACACACACACACACATAGATATAGCCCTTTTATGTGTAAATTATGGGTTCAATATAATATTGACAAAGAATCAATAAAGGAAATGTCCTTAAAATTAATAGGCGACATTCTGATATCGAATTACTCGCTATGTCATCGGTTTTAATTAAAATTTCTAGACAAGGGCGCGACACACACACACACATATATACACACATATGTGTGTGTGTCCTGGGAAAATTTATGACTTCCTGTTAAGCGTTCGGCGAACGCTGATTAGTATCTGAGTATCTGAGTATCTGAAGGATCCATCGTCCCTCGTCCCTCTTCCGTCGCCTGTCAGCGGCTCAGTTTATCAAACTGTCGCCTCGTCGCGAAGATTGACGTGCATAACTTTGGTATACCCCAGAAATACCCTTCCCTTCCCTTCCCATCCCTTTCCTTGCCATTGTCTCCTGCCTGAGACTTTCAGTTCTCACTGCATAAAGTCTTTCGTTTTCCGCTGAAGTGTTCTTGGGTCTGGTTGCTTGTCTGTTGTCTTGTGCGGTTCTATTTTAATTTTGTTTTGACACTGGGCTAATTTGTGTTAATGAACTTTGCCCCAAGTGCAAAGGGGAGAGCAGGGAGAGGAGAGTGCAGTTGTCTGTTGCGAATTCTGGCTAATTTCAACTTGAACTCTTGATTAAAATCGATTAGGCGAAAGCGAAAAACTTATAAAAATCAGTAAGGCCGAAGCAGATCAGTCGGGCGGAAGGCAACAGTCAGGCATACCCGACTGATCCAACCTCCACGTCAAAATATGCTAATTAATTTATTTTAAATTAATTATTTATTTTTTATTGTTTTATTTTATTTATTTTTGTGAAGAGCAGTAAAAGCTTTTTTGTTTATACTCAGTCGTTAGAAAAACTATACCTAGAGTTAACATCGGTTAGAAGAAGCAATAGAAAAGTTACCAAAAATATAACTGTGCAAATTATTAAATTATTTCTTAATTCAATTCAGTAAACACAAAAAAAAAAATACCTATGACAGAAGAGTACAAAGTACTAACAGCCAACACTTAATTACAGAGTAAATTTATCAAGAATAACGATTTTGCGGATTTTACATGAAATGTTCTAAATGTTCTACCTAAACTTTTTGTCTGTGGTTCGTTGTTAGACTTTAGATTTTTATATGGCGAGTGCAAATGAATTTCCAACAAGAAAGGGAACAACGTGCAAATACTCTGCAATTCGGTATAGTTTTTTTGTTTTCTGTTGTAATGGGGCAATTTTTTATCCTATCAATCATTTAGGAAGTCTCTTAAAATAACAATAATAAGAGGAAAGTTAAAATTTCGCTGCATAAATATTACACGAAACTAACTATTATTTAGCAAATTTGTGAAAATAATAAAAAATAAAAATTTATGCAAAAGAAATATGCTTAATTATACTTATCCTAATTTGGGATATTTTAGGTACATTCAACATTGACTTAAATCGTTTTTTTTATTAAAGTAAATAATATTTTTACAAAAATGTATGATGCTTTTTTAACATTTCAATACAGTTATTTTTTAAATTTCAAAATTTTCATAACACCACATTTTTTTTAAATTTAAAAATCTCTTTGTGGATGTGAGAAACAAATTGTTTGATAGCTTGCACACTTATTTACAGGGTATTGCAGAGCAACAAAAATTGCCAAAAGTCTTTATTGTTGTGCTTGTTGTTTGTCGGTTGTCCGTTGATATTTGGTGGGAATTTTGTGTGCGCAGCAGTATTTAAAAAATACAAAAATAAATACCGAGAGACAACACAAACAAATAACAGAAACAGCAACAGAAATAGAAATAGAAATGGCGATGGAAATGGAATGGGAATAGGAATAGGAATAGGAATAGGAATAAGTGAAATACTTTTGTTTTGTTGCCCAAATAAAATTCCAATTTCATCTTTTGGCCTGGGCTCGAATGAAAGCGCGTCGAGCCGAGTAGAGTAAACCGTGTTCCAATGAAAGTAAATTAAAAAATAGGTCAGCATCCGTAGTAAATAAAAACGGTACGCACGGTGCAGATCAGTCGGGCGGAAGGCTACAGCCGGACGCAACCGATAGTAGGGGACACTGCACTTTGTGTTTCCATCATCACTGCCTAATACACAAAGGCACAACCAATCCCCTCCCCTTCGCAACACACTTTTCGATCGAACAAACTGCCTGTTATATATCTTAGCTGTTTCTTTTTTAATCGGTTGGCAGGGCATGGAGTTGAGCCATCAAAATTGTAAAACAAATTTGACCAGCATACAACATAGGAGAACCTACCTACTGGCTTTTATAGTTTGCTAGATCTATGTGATCATACGGATAGACAGACGGATAGACGGACATATATACTTTCTGGGGTTTACCACGCATTCTTCCGGCTGTTGCACACATCTCTCTTTTGCACCAACTTAATAGACCCCTTTGCACTTTTTTGAAGTACAGGGTCTAAAAATAAATAAAGAAAAACAGCGCGAAAAATAAAAAAACAACAACAGGCATAAACGAGCTAAAAAGCTCAATTCATGCGATGAGTTAACAGCAAAAGTTTATGCCCGACTGTATGTCTTCTCTCTATTTCTCTCTCTCTCTATATATATATACTATATCTCTCTCTTTATCTCCCTCTCTGTCTCTTCACTATTGCCTCTTAATTTTGAGGCATTTCCGCAACTGAATAAATATATTTATCAGTTTCGAGATACTCTATTTCTCCATGGAATTCATTTTGATTTAACAACAATTTGTCTTTTGAATAGTTAGTATTATCTATCTAGTATAATCATATTTGGTGGAAAATTCACATTTTAACCGTTATATTTTAGTCAATTGTTATTTAGGTTGCCTGTTTAATTGATGTTAATAGACGGGAGTCTGTAAGGCAGGAGAAGTTTACAAATTTTACTGCTGCTGTTGAGAAAAGTTTTCAGTTAATAAATCCCATAAACAAAGCACTTTAAGGAGTTTATTTCTCTGAAGAGTACTCTTTAAGTTGTTGAAAACAAACAGAAAGCTTGCTCTATGCTCTATCGACACTACAAAAATGCTTAAATAAACTTAAGCAAAAATAAAATTTAAATATAAACTAAACTAGTTAAACCTGAAAGTTTGGTTTTCGTTTGAACTTTCATGGTAAATATCCTAATATATGCTCAAAAACATCCAATTTTTAGTGAACGCTTTAGGCAATGATTCTTCTTCCATTTTTGTCAGATAGTGAGCGATATTTTTTCCCTAATATCTTTTGTAAGTATTAACCGATTTCAACAGGCATTTGGGGATAGATCAATATAATGGTGGAGTGTATAAATTCTTGTGATTTCTTTTTTACGATTAAGATGAAAAGGGGCGTGGCTGGCATCTAACAATTCAAATAAACCTGATCTGCCTACCGTATATATCTTTTTTCTGAGATCTCAACATGCAGAGATCGAATCAGCATGTCGCCCTGATCAAGGTTATATAGTATATACTATATATGTTTATACTCCTCCTTCGATTTCATTGGTACAGGGTATAGCTGTTGCCTATTTAGGGAAACTTGTGACTGAGGAAAATATGACTTCTCGCATTGTGATATTTAGTATGTTAATAGATTCGTTGCATGCAGTGAATGGGAAACTGTTTGCAAGTCGAAGCTGGCTATTATTATTGCGGCTAACTAAAGAGATTTGCGGTGTCAAAGGTCAGCAAGCAAAGAAAAAGCCAGTTATGCTAAAAGTGCAAAGAAAAAAACAAAATACAAAAGAAAAACTAAATCAAAACAAACAAAACGCCCCCAGAAGCATGCAACACTTTGTTTTGCGCTGGCAAATTGCATGTGGTGCCAAGGCTTCCTCTCTGCTCTCTGCTCTCTCCCCCTTCGCTTGTCCTTCTTGCTCCGTCGAATAGTTGTTTCCTTTCATCCACACACACACACACACACACACACACACACACTGAGGCACACATAATTGTGGCAAGAAGAAGCTCATGTTTTAGTTTCATTGAGTGACTAAGTGGCAGAAGCAAAGGCAGAAGAATTGTTTTTTTTCGGCTCCCTTCGCCTTGAGCGTATTTAGAAAGTTATAAAGCAGCTGAGGTGGGGAGAAGGGTTGTGGAAAGAGGGGTGGGGCAGCGGGAGGGTGTTACTAAAAAGGCAACGTTTGAAAACCATAATTTGACTAAAAAGCGTCTAGACGCGCCAACTAAGCCAAAAACTATCCAACTATCTTAATAAGTTGCTGGCACAAAAAACTTTCTTGCCGCAAAAAGCAGCAGGGAAAAGTCAAAGTACCAGAAGCCCAAGAAGTAGCTGAAGACCGAAAGAGGAAGAGTAGAACAGAGAGAGAGAGAAAGAGAGAAGAACAGAAATAGACAAAGCAGAAACCCCAAAAAATCGTAGGCAGTTCAAAAGGCCAGAGGGAGGGGAATCTTTAGCAGGAGGCAACGGAAGTTGAAGTTGCAGCTCTGTGGCATATACAATTTCGATAATAAGCAACAGCAACGCTGCAGTTGGCTGGGGGCTCGATGGGTACACTGCGAGAAAAATCCAGTGATAACCAGAATTTTTCAAAGGTATGGCATTCTTTTTGCATTCACAAATTATCGTGTTAATTGTATAAGAAACAGCGAAGATATGCAGCATGCGAGCGATTTGTAGTGAAGTGATAAAGTACAGGGTGTCATACTGTCGATCACGTTCGACTGATCTGCTCTATTTGGCTCAATTAATCGGAATTCATTCCCGATTCTATTGCGGTTTATTCCTGAATGCAAGAACAAATCAAAATGTATTATGTAATGTAATCGTTCTTAATATTTCGGACAGTGTATTTTGGCAGGGCGGCAGGGGGTTGGGCGAAATGTTTTAGCTGTGGGCGTGGCACACGTGTGCAATGTTAATGCGAGTCACGTCAACGCTGCATACGAAATCGTTTTCAAGTTCCTGCCGCAAATACACACACCTGCATCATCTGCATGCAACTTGCCACAAGTTTCCTTCGCTGCCTCACGCCCTCCACATGCTTCTCATGCTGCACATACCACTAATTTATTGCCTGTCCAAAAGCTGCCTCAATTATTGGCGCTGCCTGCGATTCCCCCTGAGCTTGTACATGTCTGGCATTGGCCTTTAAGGCCTGTATACCCTATGCAGAGAGATACCCTGCAAAATAATTAACATCATTTACCTAATTCATTAAACTTCAAAAATGTTTCACATTTTACAGGGTATTTCTTAGTGAACCCCATGCATATTACAATTAATTACGAATTTCATCTATAACAAAAATATAAAAAAAATATATTTAAATATATGGACGGGGCAGATCAGTGGGACGGAAGCTACAGTCGGACGTAACCGACAGTAGGAGACCCTTTACTTTAACTTTATGCCTTAACAAACACAGTCAAAGGCACGCACACTAACCTACCCGCGTATGCAAGGCACACCACCCCCCCTCTGCCTAGTGCGGCAAATTGTCTGTGGCATATGTTCGCTGTTTCTTATCCGATCGAAACGAAATTCACAGGGTTAATAGAGAATATCATAAGCTAGTTACGTACTAAATTACAAGTCAATAACTTCAAAGCTGTGGCTGCAGTAGCTTTTTGCGGTTTGCGGGGGAAGGGGGGGAGGTATCCAAAATCTAAAACAAACTCGTGCTGCTCGCGAAATAGGAGAATCTAAATCCCGAATATGGTGTCTCTAGCTCTTATAGATGCTGAGATCTAGGTGTTCATACGGACGGACAGACAGACGGACAGACGGACAGACAGACAGACGGACAGACGGACAGACGGACAGACGGACATGGCTATATCGACTCGTCTTGTCGTCCTGATCAAGAATATATATACTTTATGGGGTGTGCCACGCCTCCTTCTGGGTGTTACACACATTTCCTCTTTGCACTAAACTAATAGACCCTTTTTACTTTTTTAAAGTAAAGGGTCTAATAATTCTGAATTAAAATTAAATAATTCTTTTTTTTTCAAATTATTTATAAATTATACTATTATATATTATGATACAAATTTTTTTTTTAATTTAAATCATCTCTCTGGCATAAGTTATTAGAAATATTAATAGTTAGCTATAAGAAACAAAAATAGACGAATATTCCAAGGAATTAAGTTGTATATTACATGCACATTGTTTATAGATAAGTTCGGATGTTAGTAAGTTAGAAACCCAAATTATAATAATAAATATAGATTGTCTTGATAAATCTATTAATATTTTTCAGTTGGGAAAACCTAAGAGTCAAATAGTATTTTTTGCCGCAAGGCATTAGCGATGCTTTAAGCTTTTCATCGTCGATTGGCGATAGACGATGGTCAATTGTCGACTGTCAGACGCCATTTTTGGCCCACGGCCATCTTGCCACATTAAATGTCAGCTTTTGTGTTAAGTGTGTATGAGAGAGTGTGTGTGTGTGTGTGAACGACAGACAAAAGCACAATCAGCTGAACTGAAGTAAGAGTGGGGGTTGGGGAGGGTGAGCGTGGGAGGGGGAGCGGGGGGAGGGAGCTATAATCCATGGCGTTGCCATTGCCATGTCAAAGTGATTTTTCACCTCAAGGGCAAATTTAACACAATAATTTGCACAATTTGTCAAAACAACCCTGCAGCTAAATGGTATCATAAACCAGAACAGCAGGCAGCAGAAGTCACACAGACACACACATACACACACACACACATACACACACATACGTATATTTATATATACAGTTGGAGCCAAATTCAAGTTGATTGAACTGCGTGCAGTTTGGCGTGATGCCTCCATCTATATCATATGGGCAGTTTATTGATATACCCTGTAATTAAAATGAACTCTCTAAAGGGTCTTTCGTTTATAATTAAATGTGCTTATGATCACAACAGATTTGCATTATATTCCAAGCTCAGTTTTGAGCTCACTTTTCTCAATTGCAATGAATCGTGAATAAATTCGAATCAGTTGAAGGTTGAGATGTTTTATTTTATATTCTTTTCGTTAAAAATATTATTTAGATAACAATTTTAAAATATCTAAAAATATATCTTAAAATTATTATACAAATCAAGCCAAAATGGAATAAAATAAAATTTATTCAAAACAGATACATATAAGGATAAATAAAAATCCTAAAACTGGCTCAATTTGGCAATGCTGCTATTCGACTAAATTTTTTTTTTGAGATTTCATAAAATTAAATAAATTATATAAATAAATAAATCAAATTTAAATCAATGTATTTTATTAAGTTGAGAATCTGTACATCATAGGATTTTATCTATGTATATAAATAGTATAAAAAAATAAATTTGAAAGTTTCATAGGTATGAGCAGTTAAATTTTAAATGAATTCGGTACAGATGATTTTTAGAAAATTATTAAACTTAACTTGCACAATATTCAGCACATTAAAAAGTCTATAAATTTCAATAACCTTAACTTTTACAAATTTTCTGCTTAATTAATGCTCTTATTTAAATGCAATTTGATTTGCAATCTTAGAGCATTTATTATTCGTGCATGGGATTTATTTGAATGCTGCATTTTTATTGCTTGCTTTTGGAGTTTGGCTGCATTTTTCGATTGTTGATAAAATGCAAATTTATTTGCCACAAAATTGCATTTGTTTTAGTGTTTTTGTTTTCCCCATTTTGTATTTCTATTTTTTACTTGAATTTGATCCCAACTTCAGTGGCAGATCGCTCTGTGGTTTAGCTCTGGCTATTTGCAACTTCATCAACTCCTGCCATTGCATTGTTTATGAAAACCTGAAAAGTTCAATTTAAAAAAAAAAGAAAATGCAAAAAAGAAAAACTGCACTTGATGAAAACATTTGCAAATTTTTCTGCTTGGCCACATATCGTTTTATTTATTTCTTGCATTTGTTTGATTTATTTACTTATTGATTTTGGGCAAATTGTTGAAGAGCTTTTCATTAAAT
Organism: Hypselothyrea guttata; assembly: GCA_035045125.1. Lineage (NCBI taxonomy): Eukaryota > Metazoa > Arthropoda > Insecta > Diptera > Drosophilidae > Hypselothyrea > Hypselothyrea guttata. The sequence goes on from JAWNNJ010000655.1 coordinate 180,211, forward strand.
CATAAATAAATATTTCATTTTATTGTTCTGCAACTCAAGCGAAAAGTGCCAATGCTTGGCATTTTTTTCTTCTCTATTGTCAATTCGACGAATGCATAAATTCCTGCACTCGTTCAGTGCACAGTTTTCATCTGGAATTTTTGCTAAAACAGGCAACTATGTTGTGGGAATTTTGCTAGCCGTAGGCAAACCGATTGAAAGAAATCTGCAGGGTATTGAAATTACCGGAGGGCGTATTTAACTATTTGGATATAAAAGAAGCATAACCGATTTTGCTTAAAAAAGGTTAAATGCGCATAGCTTAAACAAAACTCAACCAATGTTCTTTTTTTTTTAATTATTTATTTCAAAATTAAAAATTAAGTATTAGATTAAAAAAAAAAATTTTTGAAAATTTTCAGAAAATTTTAAGCTTTTCCCCTTAAAACATATGCGATTTTTGGTAAAGAATTGATTGGTAAACGTATTCAGAAAAAAACAAACTTGAAAGCATTTGGTCCAAAAATGTATCTCTTAAGGCCAATATTGGATCATGGGGAATCATCACGACAAACTTCGATTTTGTTGAACTTTGAAGGCGCATAACTTTGTCAAAACTCAACCGATTTTCAAGCGGTGTGTTTTTTGTTAATTATTTGAGTTCGAAATTAAAATTTAATCATAAATTTAAAAAAAATATATGGAATTTCCACTTTTATTTTTAGAAAATATTAAAATTATTTGATATACGTAGAGCCCGAATTTCTCACCTTAAGTTATCGAATTATACGTCGCTTTACAATTGTAAAAAATAAAATTATTTTATATAGATTTTTAAGTATTTTCTTAAGCCTGCCTCTTGGTTTTGGGCTTGTTTTTGCGTAAAATACCTCACAGTGTTGTTGATCAACACTAATTGACGATGCAGGAAACACATTTGGTTTTCAACTGCTTTCCACTTGTATTTTCTGTTGCAAGTTTGTTTCAGAAAATATTAAAAAGAATTGATGTAGATATTCAAGTACTGTCTTAAGCCTGCCCATTTGTTTCGGGTTAGTTTTTGGCAAAATACCTTGCAGTGTTGTTAAACAACACTAATTTACTAAGCTGGTAACAGATGTGGCTTGCAACTGTTGCAAACACTTAGACAAATTGCACTTATAATTTGCAACTGAAACAGCAGAAACTACAATAGAAATGCGAGTAAATAATTTAGATATTTGCTGTGAGCTTGCCTCATGTTGCAACAAACGAAATGTGGCAAATTTATGCTTGCATGCAGATCTTTGATTAGAACACAAAATGCAGCAATTTGTAATAAGAGGAATAAGTGCAAAATGTGGAATGAAATAAACTGCGGAGAGTGAAGAAGGGCAGACAGAGGCAGAGCGAGAGGGAGAGAGACGGCAGGGGAGGTGTTAATTTGTTGCACTTGCAACATGCAGTTGCAACAAGCTCATAAAGCACAAGTGAGAGCACTTTGGCAGATATATTTATGTTGTTGCAGCACTTGCAACAGTTTGCAACGAGTCCAAGTCCAAGGTATTTGTTGAAAAAATGTTGCCCCCTACGCACAGTGGGCAACAACGCTCATCTGGCAGTCATAAATAAATTAAATTTTGGATAAAAAATATGTATGATGTAATTTTAATTTAAAATCATAATTATATAAATCATTATTAAAATTATATTTTAATTTTAATTTGTTTTTTTTTTTTAGGAAATTGGGTCAGTTGAAAATATAAGTGCCAAAGTCTTCCATGGAGATACATCTCGAGGCCTTCCTTTTAATACTTAGGCGATTATTCCATTTTATAAAACAAACTTAAAATATTTTAAGACTTGAATTATACGACTCTAGATTGAGAAATTCGACCACTATGCCTTGCCCTAAGAAGAACTGCCCTGTTCAACGTTTTACATGCGATGACGTTTTCATTGCCAGTTGCAGCGTCAACAATAATAGAAAACCCAAAACACAAAATGGAAAATGGAAAATGGCAAATAGCAATAGGTACGGCAAAGAAAATGGATGTGGAAGTGAAAATGCAAATGGAAATGGAAAGCGCAGACGAAAACAGAAATGCTGCACATGAAAATGCTGGCATGGTAGCTAAATAACAACTTGAAACAACTTCAGATTCAGCTGGTTTTGCCCCAATGAATAACTGACCAGCTGCATAAGTGAATGGCCGAGTGAATGAGTGAGTGAAGGAGTGAGTGCGTGAGTGAATGGCTGCCCAACTGAATGAATGCCTGCGTAAATGAATCTGCAGTTTTTACTGGCTTTGCAACATTTGACTTGACTCGTCTTGCAGCGCACTTTGAACGCTTTGCATTTTTTGTTCAGCTCTAAATACCCTGTACTTGAGGCATAAAGAGTTGACTCAACTTCAATACATTTTTGTAAAATTGTTTTAAATTATTAATTGAACAATATTCAAATCTAACAACTGCAACCAAGGCGTTACTTTTATTTATTTCTCGATTGCTTTTCGATATATGTATTCTGAATATAATCTTTTTAAGATATGCTCAGATATTTTTAGCTTGATAATAAAATATCCATATAAAATGTTTTTAAATAAAATTTTTATGGTTTTTTAACCATTTTTTTTAAATATAATAAATTTGACAGGTTTTAAATTGAGCATAGTTTACTTGGAAGTTATTTTTGAAGATTGACTTGAAAATACAATCCAGAATAGTTTCATTTATTTATTTTTTTTATTTATATTTTGCATTTATTTATTAAAAAATACATTTAAATATTTGATTTTTTATTTAGTTTTTTAACTATTCTATTACTACAAGCATTAAACTTTTAAATTATTACGATTTTCACTGTTCTAAAAAACTTTTAAAAGCCTATTTTGTATTCTTGAATAATTTATATTTTTTTGTTATGTATTTTTGTTTTTCTAAAAAAGCCGGCTTAAAATTCTTAAAATTCGGCTTTAATTCAAAAATAAATTGATCAGTCTAAATATTTAAATTAAATTAAATTTTTCGCAGATTAAACTATACTTTTTTAATTATTTTAATAACGATTGAAAATTTTTATGTTTCTTTTATGGAAAATATCGTTTGGTATAAAGAACTTTCACTTCACATGAATTTACAGCCTCTTTCCACAAAGTCACATTTCGGCACATTCGAAGTCATTTTCAGTATTCTGGTTAAACGTGATATTCGAAGCGTTAATTCTACAAAACTTGCTTTGTTCAGCGTTTGAAATACACTGGCAGAAAAAGAGTGTTGGCAGTTTATTCGCTATTGTGCAGTGCCAAAAATCAAAAATTACTTGTGATTTTTATTATTGAAATCAATTTTAAAAATTTACAAAATTTTTTTTTCAAAAATTTGGAAAAAGTTTATTGTGTTTTCGAAATTGGCGTTCAAAAACAAATATTTTGCATTTTTCCCACATTTTTTAAAGGCTTTTTTGGGCTTTGATAAATTTTTAAACTCATAATAATTATTTTCGGTCCCTGGCCAAAAGAGCAATGAGACTGAAAATTTATGATACAAGAACGAAATTCTTCAGCTAAGCGTGTTTTTGAAATTCTTATATCGATTTTTATAAATTAAAAAAAAAAATGAAATAAATTTTTACTTAATTCAAACTTTATATACCGTTGTTTGCTTTAAATATTCGGAATGCTTTTATTTCGATTTGTAGTTAAATTTCAGTTCAAAACAAGATTCATTTAAGAGCTTCAATTTGTTCTCTCTTTTTCTAGGTGTAGTTAACAGGGTAGTTGTCAGTTGTGCATGCCCACTTAATGCATTTTTCACATCCATTTTTGTATATTTTTTTTTGTTTTATTTTTTGGGTTTTGTTTCGTTTTATTTTTGGTTATTTTTGAGTTGGTCGGGAGAGCATATTTCACTTACCGGAACTGCAGAGCAGAACGATTGCTGAGCAAGCGATAAATCCGGCTGAGGAGAGGCAGAACGTGTGTCCTTGCAATGCCATCGCTGTCTAAGCACTGCGAGCTGGGCGTGGGCAGGGGGGCGGGCGAGTGCTGCTGCTAGTGTTGGACAACTCGTTTAGCTCTCTGTCGCTGTTGATGAGGCAGCGATGGCGATGGCGATGGCGATGGCAATGGCGATGGGATGATGGCGATGATGAGAATGGCGATGATGATGATGATGATGGCGTTGTCAATGTCGTTTGCTTGGATTTCTGCCACTTATCTTTTGGCTTGTCAGAGCAGATCTCTCATTCGTTAGAGCTTTCTCTTCCTCTTCCTCTTCTGCTTCTGCTGCAGCTTCAGTTGCAGCTTCGATTGCCGCTGCTTCTTCGTTATTTGGGTTTATTCAGAAAACAGATTTGAGCCAAGTTTTTGAGTGTGTTGAATGCGTCTGAGATTTGGCAACAGCAGCAGCCACTCATGTATTGGCCACATTGTTGCCACACGCATGCTTCTCCCCCCGCTTCTCCCCTCTCTTCTGCTGCTCTCCTGGGTCTTCTCCTTGCTGCTCAAGTGACCAGAGTCTCGGTCTGATTCGGATTCTGTTGCTGTCCCTGTCTCTGTCTCTGTTTCTGTCTCTGTTCGCTGCTGCACATGCAAATTTTAATTTCCGTTGCTTTCTTCGATGTGCACACAACTGACATCCTTCATTTCCGGCCAGCAGAAAAAAATCCCAAACACACACACATTCACCCACTAAAATATTTGCTCTTCAGCTTTCGATTTTGTGTGTATTTTTTCGGTTTTTGGTTTCTCGCTTTCTCTCGTTTTCCAAATGCACACAGTCAAAAAAAACAAATAATGCAACCAAAAAAATTAGCCAAAACTCAAATTACGCGCGCTTTTTTTTTTAAATCTAACTTTTTATGCTTTGAAAAATTTGTTTATATTTTTTTTCCAAATCGTTAAAATTTTTTTTGTTTGAAATATTTGTACGCGTTTTTCGCAAAAATCTTTGCTCGTCCTTCGCTATTTCGCAAATTCGCAAATTCGCAATTTCGTTATTTCGTTATTTCGTTATTTGGCGGCCTCTGCAGCGAGAGCGAGCGCGTCCGCTTGTATCTGAATCCGAATTGAAACTGAAGCCGAAACCCAAACGCAACTTCACTTTTGTCACTGGCAGCAACCAGCGCCAAAGGATATGCAGCTCCTTTCGCGCCAGTCGCGCAGCAGCAGCAGCAGCAGCAGCAGCAGCAGCAGCAGCAGCAGCAGCAGCAGCAGCAGCAACAACAGCAGCAGCAGCAGCATCGGCAATCGGCAGTCAGCACTCGGCATCGTGCTCGTGCCGCGACACAAACCGCCGAGCACGAGTGAGGACAGCCGAGCCTCGCCTTTGCCTTCGCCTTCGCCTCGCCTTCGCCAACGTCTTCGTCATCGTCTCGTTGGCGGCCCGACGACCTACTCGTAATGTATAAGGGAAATTTCCCTGCGCTTCGGCTGGTGGGATATTTTGCTAAAACTGGGAAATTTGTCGTTTTCAAGTACAAAGTGAAGGAAATATCTTTTTTAATATTTTAACCCTTTACTTTAAAAAAGTAAAAAGGGTCTATTAACTTAGTGCAAAGAGGAAATGTGTGTAACACCCAGAAGGAGGCGTGGCAGACCCCACAAAGTATATATATTCTTGATCAGGACGACAAGACGAGTTGATATAGCCATGTCCGTCTGTCCGTCTGTCCGTCTGTCCGTCTGTCCGTCTGTCCGTCTGTCTGTCCGTCTGTATGAACACCTAGATCTCAGCAACTATAAGAGCTAGAGACACCATATTCGGGATTTAGGTTCCCCTATTCAGTAAGCAGCACGAGTTTGTTTTAGATTTTGGATACCTCCCCCCCTTTCCCCACAAAGCGCAAAAAGCTACTGCAGCCACAGCTTTAAAGTTATTGACTTGTAATTTGGTACGTGACTAGCTTATGACATTCTCTATTGACCCTGTGAATTTCGTTCCGATCGGATAAGAAACAGCGAAAATATGAAACGGACAATTTGCCGCACTGGGCAGAGGGGGGGTGGTGTGCCATGCATATGCGCGTTGTTTTGTGCGTGTGCCGCTGATTGTGTTTGTGAGTACATATAGACAAAGCAAAGGGTCTCCCACTGTCGGTTACGTCCGACTGTAGCCTCCGTCCCACTGATCTGCCCCGTCCATATTTTAAAATTATTTCTTTATTTATTTTATAATAAAATATAAAACTTTCATTACATATAAACAAGTGTATATATTTAGTCCGATTTTATAGGGTTATTACCATTATAAATACAATTTGAAAACTTGATTATTTCTCAAAAATATATACATTTTTATAAATGTGGGATTTACTTAAAACTCGACCGGTTGAGCTACCAAAATGTGTGGGACCAGAGGGTTCGAGGGTTATTCTATTAATATACTAACAACCCGGTATTCTACGATCAATAGTTGGATCGTACTCGGTTCAGCTTGAAAATAAAACTAATGGGAATGACAGGAATATTATTGGTATCCGATTCCCACATAAATATCATAAGAAGCGCTGCAGCAATGCTCTTTCTTAGTTTTTTGACTGTGCGATGCTGTGATGGACAAGCGAGGCCAAACCTCCAATATTGTTTCGCTAATATCTTCTGTGTTTATGAGGCGATTTCAATGCGCTTTTCAGAATAGATAGTCAGAGTGGTCAAGAGAATATAGCCTGAATAACAGCCTTTTGTATTTACTATTTCAATTGTTATTCGGTTTTTATCGATTAGGGCGTAAAGGGGGTGTGGCATCCAACATTATTATTACTATACATATCTATCAACATATCCCAATTTGGCATATAATTGGATTTTTTTTAATTCATTTAATTTCTGCCACTTTAGCTTGCAGCTGTTCCCACTTGAAATCTCAACTGTTCCCTGATTAGCATTATTATTGGACTCGTATACGCCGATTCTCTTCTACGCTTTGTTATTGCCTTCGCTTGTTTACGACCAAAACACAATGCCGACGCCTGCGCGACAGCATTCGGTAATATTCCAGCGAATTACAGCGCTCGAAGACCACGTGCTGCCTCAGCTGCTGTTCCCACTCCCACAGCTGTTCCCACTTCCTCTCCTGCTGTTCCTGCTCTACTTGCGGAGCCTCTTCTTGTGCTTCTTTTGGTCGTGTGTCGTTGGTAATCACTCTGATTGTTATTGTTGTTAGCAGTGCTGCCAATTTTCAATTAGGATAAAACGCAAGCAGGCAAATAAAAAAAGCTGAAAAACAGGAAAACAAGCCTAAAAACCGCTAATTATTGCTTAGAAGATTTTCCATCCATAATTGAGATCGCAATATCATTAATCTCCCAAATATTCAATATAGTTACTTTTTGAAAACATTTTTAGATCATTTTTCCCGTATATTTTTATAGTAATTTCCTTAAATTCATTAAATTCTTCAACGCAAAACAATTTTAGAGATTTAATTTTTCACTGTTTATTGATGCAGGACAAAATTGGTCTTTTGTTTTGCTCTACAGGATATTTTATAGCCGGAAGCCTCCGGCTGATTATTAATGGGTTTGCGTGTAAAAATATTGGTCAACATATTGCCGATAGATCTATAATTGTTTGAAACTATGCCGTATACCCAAGAAATTCAGAAGATAACGGTTATTGCCACGCCTTCTTAATGACCTTATCGATGGGATTACCAGCGTAATATTGAGCCTAGAAGATTTTTATGCGGAATATGTATGCTCTACTATTACTTTTAAATATTCTAAAAATACCATTTGTATCGCTTATTAAACTCCAAAGTTATTAAGGCAACCATATTGCAAAAACAGCCAGATTTAGCGGGAAAAAAGCGGCTGTTAGCAATGGATGCAGCGACGCTGCTGCTTTTGCTTATCAGTGGGCGCAGCGTAGGAAGCGCAGAGCAACAACAAGATATAAATAAAAACAGCACGTCCTTGCCACGTGCCCCTCTGTGGCACCCCTCCTCCCCCCTGCCAATGCCCTTCCTCCTTCTCGTTATGTGTTGTCCTGCCTCGTTGGCGTTGGCGCTCGCTGCCTTGCTTGCAGCGAGAGGCTTTGATATAAATTCTTATTGGCGCATTACAAATTGTCGTCTTGGCTTGCCTTGCCTCTTTGTCCCTCTCTCTCTATCCCTGTCACTCTTTCTCTCTCTCTATGTGTGTGTGTATATAATGTAATCATACACACACACATACAGACACACAGATACACAGTCTGTCAGCTGGAAGTCGCGCTTATTGTTGTGATTGTCATTAGATTTCGCGCATATTTTGCGTAATTAGATTTTCACTTCATTTGCATACAAATGACAGCGAGCAACAACAAAGCACAACGGGAAAATGCACAAGATTTTTCACATTTTCATTGTTTTCCGTGTCTTATTTGCTTTTGTCTTGCCTGTCAACAGATTTAACCCCCGCCAACCTGCCTTATGCGCATAAATTAGACTGCAGTGGGAATCTGTCAACTGCCAAAACATCCAAATGCTTGGCGTTTCTGTACTCGTTACTCGCTGGTATACACTCGTTACAACCATCAATAGCCCAAGTTATATTTAAGCTGTATAATAAGTAAATAGTAGGTATAACAAGTTACCCGTTTAATAGTAGTTTCAAGAACAAATTTTTATATAATCCTTCCTACTCGTCACTCGTAGAAAGTGTTGTGCATCGGCGATCAATTAATCGTTATTTCTTAGACATATAATTCTTCAATTTATGCTTATCATAGAGTCTTCTAAAGTCAAAGTTGAAATTAGACAGCATATCCCGTTCGTAGTTTGCACTCGTTAGTTACAACTCGTTGTAAATCAGGCTATACAAAATGTTGTTTCTGTTCAATATTATATGTTAATTGATTATATATGCTTACATGACTTTGCTTTCAATTATCCGCCGTTCGCTACATTATTTACTCGCCATTAAAGAAATGAATTTGAAAATCAATCAATAAAAAAGTGCTAATTCAAAACAAATGTCTCAGGCGAAATTTGAGTGGCGTCTCGTTGCATTATTAAATGCCCACACAATTCAATCAAAGTTACAACGCAAATCCCACCAATACACACACACACACATACACACACACACACACACTCACACATACTCGCACTCTCCATTGTAACCCAAAACCCCAACCCAAGCCCAAAAACCGAAACCAATCACTTGACATTACAATTGAAAGGGAAGTCGCCCCCTCTCCAATAACAACGCAATAAATTCCATAAATTAAACACGACGAATTGACTTTTCAATGCTCTGCTCGATTGCTTGGGGAATTTGTATACGCGTATTGGAATAATCGAATGTTACTTCCTATTATTCCATGACGCAACTGTACTTTACATTAAAAGATGAAAATGAGAAAGTAAATACATTTAAATAGAGCTCCAAATATATCCACATATTGTAAATACTCCAACTGCATATTTATTATTTACAGGGTATTAGAATTTGCATAAGCTTATTGTACTCTGCAGTGCTTTGAGCAAATTACAGGGTATCAGTAAATGAGTGCGTAGTTTGATTGCCGCTTCACACCTTTGCTGATTTAGCTAATGTACTCGTTACACTTTGAGCTTCTTTTGGTTAGAGTATTTTACACATACACAACAGAAACAACAACAACAACAACAACAACAACAACAACAACAACAACAACAACAATAACGAGAACAACAATAACTTGAAGCTTGTTCACTCGTTGCTCATGTACAATAATTGGCAACAGGCAATTCGCCATTCACAGTCGTTTTTACTCTGCTTTTGGCCCTGCGTTTGGCATTGATTAAAGCAGCGCCCCAAAAAGTATGCTGCACTTTTTGTGCACCCTGCCGTACTACAGGGTATGCCACGCCTGTGCTCGCATGCGTAATGTGAAAATGCAAATGCATTTCATAAATTATTATTTTTTAAATGAGAGATTAAAACAATTTTGGGCAAAAACTTCTCATGTTTGTTGACGTGAATCCTGAAGATATATAATTATATAATATATTTGATATGTAAGTTATTGTAATCAATTTTTTCTGAGGTTAAGACATCTTGCAAATAAACTCTGAACTGAAATGAAATGTATCTGTTTTTTATGTTTTACTTGAGAGCTAATAAAAATCTGAAACAAACATGATCAAGTTTATTTCAAATCTTGACTGCCACGCCCCCTTCACGCCCAAAGATCAATAAAATTATAAGCATGGCGTAAAATAGACTTTTAAATTTGTAATAACAAGCATAATAAAGAAATGAAATAAATAATAGTTGGCGTTGCCAGTATTGTCATTTTGTTCATTTGTTTGACATTTTATTTTATTTCCCGAAACAATGACAATAAAGAAAAGAATTAAAGTCGTTATCACGTTTATGGAGGAAAAGGAACGAAAATATCTCAACAGTAAGATGCCGGAGATTGAGGAAAAATTTAAAAAACTGGTTAAGGAATATGAGCAGAAAACAGATGAACAGTTTATCTGTTTTCTGCATATAGTATATTCCTTAAACAGTTTTTCCAATTTTTCCTCAATCTCCGGCATCTTACTGTTGAGATATTTGCGTTCCTTCTCCTCCATAACCAGTGTTTTCAACTTTTCCTCAATTGAATTGAATTGGCAAGCGAATTTCTTTCTTCCAATCGCAGTCTACTTTTGAATTTCTCTTTGCAAAGCTTCAGTTTTGGGCTTCCTAACACTTTTCTTCGGCGCCTTTTACTGAGGTCCTTGTACTTGGCCCCTTTTAGCCCTAGGCCTCTTTGGAATCTTCTGTTTCTTCTGGAACTTCTTCCTAGCGACCGATTTACGGCTTATTGGGCTTGATTTGGGCTTCTTCTTGTTCGTCTTTGACCGACGAATAACCTTATAACGCATATCGCGCGGCGTCTGTGGTTTTAATTTGTTCTGCAGGGAACCCTCATACATATGATTAATATGATATTTTGTTTATAGTATAATAGTACTCTCTTACTTTTGTTTTAAGCACAGATCGGCTCTTGAAATAATTTAGTTAGTATTTAAAATTTATTTGTTAGTTATTAAAAATGTAATAAAATAGTTTTAAACAAATTTTCCAAAAATTTACAAAGTTAGAGAAATTTGGATGTTAAGCCTACAGCGTGTGATGTGAGAATGAATGAGAAATAAATTTATGAAAAGGCAGCTCACAAGGTCGGATATTAAAGCCTGCTATACAAAACGATTTAAATCCCAATATTACATCTAAATTGTTGTCTAGTAATCTTTGCAAAAGGAGAACCTATGTATAAACCATAAATTGTATCTCTAGGTGTTCATACGGATAAATCCATTCAGCTCGTAGTCGTAATCAAGAATATATATTCTTTATAGAGCCTTTTGTATTTTTTTACAGTACAGGATTTTAATACTAAAAGTAAGTGTTAAGGCCCATGCTGTCGAGCACACCCGACTGCAGTCAACTCGACTTGTTTTTCGCTCTCTTGGCAATTTACGCCGTTGGCTCTGGTGCTGCTGCTGTTATTGTAGTTGTTGTCAGTTTACAGCATGCACTCCACACACACACACACACACACACACATACATATACACACCTACACACACACACTCACACACCTATACACAGGCAGTCAATGCAATTGAATTCGTGGCAGTTTTAATGTAATTAGTTTTTACACCTTGCCAAACAGACACGGCGAAGGTTTTGGCCTTTTTTGTCAGTGCATTTTCTAATTAAAAACGCCAATGGCATACGTTGTGGATGGGCGGGGGAAGGAAGGGGCGGGGCAGGGCAGAGAAGGGCAGCTAATTGGCAACAAGATAAATCGCTGGAGCAATTTGTGGCTGAATTATGCGACAAGATCAATTTGAGGGCCAAGGTCTGCTGGCACTTTTCAGGCGGCGCTAACCTCCAATTTCAGCACACAGAGAGAAAAAATCAGGTATATATATTTTTTTTTCATTAATTATTATGGATTTCGAATGGCAAAATTTATTTCAAGTACGAGAAAAATTCGATTAAGTATTATGCAATCTTAAAAATGAACTGAAAGAAAAACAATTTTTTTTTTTCAATTCTATTTTTAAACAAATTTTCAATCCAAAAATTGTTTCAATATTCTTTATACCCAATCGGTCTTTTAAGTTTCCAAAATGCCTGTTATTAAAGTTTTTACTGCGAACGTATACATGCTTATTTTTAGAATATTTTGTTAGAAAAATACCCAAATTGAGTTCATTGGAACTTAAATTTAGAACACCTCTAAAACACCTTCCCTCCCCCTTAGCCCTCTTAACAAAATGGCGTTGCAATTTGCTGTCGTTTCAAGTCTTCATAACAATTTTACGACTTTTTTTCTTTGGCTAACGCCTTGCGCGTCGTAAACCTATATATCGAGGGGGCGTGGCAGAGGTCTATCAATACAGCGCGAAGGTGCTGCAGCGTGCACAGTGGTGCCATGGTGTTGGCACAGTGGTGCTGCCAGCGTGTTTTGCGCTGAGCATTTGAAATTAATATAACTAAAAGCTTTTCACGCTGCGCTGTGCCTGACGGATGTTTGTTTCGCTCTCATTTCTGCTTCTATTTTCCACTATTTATTGATTTCCACCCAAGAGAGAAAAAAGCAAAAATACACCAATTGAGCGTGGTGCAGTCGCGTGTGCTTAAACCCAACCCAAACACCGCCTGCTTCAGTCTTAAATCAACCTCTAGTCTCTACAGGGTATCTCCAAGTCAAGGCTATCGCCAACAAAATAACAGCAAAACATGTACATTGCCTGTGGCCTGCGTTCGGTTTCTGTTCTTACTTTTCCTTTGCTCTCTGATGTTTAAGTTGTGTGGGAAAAACTCACACACACACACACACACACCCACACACACACATTCACAACACGCACAGATAACGGTTTGTGCCTGGCTTTAACCCTTGACTGATTGGCTAACTAAGTTCGCACTTCAACTCCAACTCAGCTGGATGGTTGAAGCTAATGAACCGCACTTCCGGTTCAACGGAAGCTTTAACGAGCTTTTATTAATGGCTCAGCATCGAATAAGATGGAAAAAACTATTGCAACTTTACGTAGTGTTTAATAAGACAGCTTGAAGCTTAAGCTCAGCTTTATTGTTAATTTACAGAACTGATGAAAAACTGAAGCTTTTAAGGTTATAACTTATTAAGCTCTTAAATCTTTTTTTTTTTGCTTGCTGGTTTTTTGCTTTCTTCAACTTACTTTTTTAACAGCTTTCAAAACTTTAAGTAATAGCTTTAATTTAAAATTATAAAAAAGCCCCTTAAATCTAGTCTTGTTATTTTAAAGCTTTTGACTGTGCTTTATATTTTTTTAAAAGCTGCTCGAAACTTGAAAAGCTTGTCAAATTATTAAACTATTGTTATGTGGAATCTGTCTTAAGCTTTAAGCTCAGTCGCCTAAAAGCTCTGAAGGCTGGAATTTAATTCTTTCCCCTATTTGTTTATATATATTTTAATAGATAATTTTGGTATATTATTATTATAGGTATTTTTGCTGAGATCTCGTGCCCAAGGGTTAAGGGTCGTTTCAGCCATATTTGATAGCCAGCATTGAAATTGTTATTTATTTATTTATGCATTTGACTGCTGTTGCTGCTTTACTTCCACTTCCACTTTAACTTCCCCTTTCCCTTCCCCTTCCTCAGCAACCACCACTCCCTTCCCTGCTCCTTGCTCTTTCCGCCTTCCTCCGTTCGAATCCTGCCAAACTAAGTATTTGGCATATTTATCATAGCAAAACATTTATGGCTTTGGCTATTTTTTCTTTCTTTTTTTTGTCAGAGCGGAAGAGATTGGGGTTTACGTGAGGTGGGCCCTGAGAGTTGGGGGTTGGGGGCGGAGGCGAGGCGCTGACTGCAGCCATCAGCGATACGTTTCAATTGCTGATTCCAGTTTCAGTTCCAGCAGCTGCGAGCGACTCATAAGCTGCTGGCATAACTGACACTGAGCAGACCAGTAGGGACGAAGGGGTAGAGTCGAATGCAGCAGACGGCAGGAGACCCTGTGCTTTGTGAGCAAATTGTCTGCTGCATATCTTCACTGTTTCCCATCCGATCGTTATGCAATGTACAGCATCGGTGAAGAATGCTATAAGTTTACCAAATGCCGAACTACAAGACTGTAGCTTTAGGCTTAACGTGGAAAGGGGACTAAATATCAAATATCTAAAACAAACTTGATATGCTGGCAATAAAAAATTCATTTTATAGTTCTTACAAATATAGTAGTTGGGAGATGAAGTTGTCCAAACAATCGGACATACCACCAGACGAACATGGCTAGATAAACTTGGTAATACTAGAATTTGTGGCATCTTCCATGCATTCTTCTGGATGTGTCAGACATTTACCATTTGCACCAACTCAATAAACCCTTTTGTACTTTATTTATTAAGTACTAGGTCGGAAGATTCCGTACAGTCTAGCATTACGCATGAAGGTAAAAAACGCATTTCTTTAATTTTAAAATCGTAGTTAAATTAATAAAAAAATACAAATATAAATCGTAAAGTCGTAATTAAATCAATTCGATTGTAGTTAGTTAACAAATTAATTCACAACTAACTAAATTTTCAGTAATCCCCATCCTTCTCTATCTCGAATGAGAAACAGCGTAGATATACAACAGACAATTTGATGTACCTTTTAAATGGTTTGTTGTATTCTTCCGACCTATTAAACTTCTTACTGATTATGTCGAATTTTGTGCCACATTTTTAGTCTCAGTTATCTACAGGGTATTTGCGAGTCGTGCGGCCTGTTGTCTGATGCGCTTTCTTAGCTTTTGCAATCTTGTGGCTCGGAGCTGCGGTTTAAGTTGAAGGCTCAATATCCGTTTCCGTCCTCGGTTGTTAGCTGCTGTTGCTGTGGCCTTCAGGTGTAAACATTATCTGCATTTTCACGCTTTCCAACTGAAATTTATTGTGGCCCGAGAATGCCAAGGCAACGGCTGAGAAAAGGGGCAGGGGAGGGGAAAGGGGAAGGGGCAGGAGCAGCAATATGACCTTACTGTCGCTGCTGTTGTTGAGGGGCAATCGAATGTTGCACAGACTTTATCGCTGCAATTGCTGGAGTCGCGTCTCGTGTTGCAGTTGCAGTTGTTATCGTGCTCTCTCTCTCCCCCCCTCTCACTATCTCTCTCTCTCTCTCTTTCTCCCTCTCTCTATCTCGCTCTGTGTTTGTGTGCATTGCGCTAAATTACATTTTGAATATTGAATCGATGCTGTTGACCTTCTCCTGCCACACGACGCCGCCATTCACCTGAGTTGACTTCTGCAATCGAAGTCCACTTTGCAACAGCTTCTTCTTCCCCCTCTCCTCTCCTCGCCCTCCTCTCCTTCGCCACCTTCTTCTATTCCATCACTTCTCTATTTCATCAGCTGCTGCTCGTCGTGTTGGCTTTGCCTGTTTGTTATTGTTGCACTTCTTCAATTGAATTTTGCGGCTTCCTGCATTCCCCGCTCCCCGCACTCATTCGCCCTCGGGCATTCAGCGTGCTTCCTCTTCCCCTTCCTCTTCCTCTTGCTGCTCTCCTTGCGCTTCTCTTTAATTTGTTTGCTCTAAAGCGAAAACAAATTCGCCATAAAGCTGTCTTTGTGTCTGTGGCTCTGTGTGTTTGCTGCCTGATAACACAAATGATAATTTAGCATTTTGTCTGCGCTTGTTATACCTGTCTCTGCTTCTTCTTCTTCACTCCAACCACGCCGACACACTGGCGCCACCTATCAGCTTTAAACTGACTTTCTTCTGCTTGCAGTTTCATGCACAATAAAAGTCAACTGGCACAATTCAAGCTTTCGAATTAAGGCCTTCAGCAAACGTTTTGAAATAGTTTCCATGCTAAGCAAGCGTTTACGAAGGAGATAACAAAAGAAAAACAGTAAAAAGAAAGCAGAGAAAAGAAAGAATAAGAATAATCTAAAGAACAGAAGGAAAGCAAGGAAAGGAGAATGGAAAGGAACAAAATGAACAGTAAAGAAAATAGAAGGGAAAGAAAGAAATTATAAAAATATAAGGGAAGAAAGGTAGAACGAAAGAAATAAAAGATTAGAAGAAAAACAAATAAACAAAACAAAAGACTGAAAGAGTGTAGAGAAAAAGAAGAAAAGGAAGAAATTCAAAAAAGAAAAAAGAAACGAAAGAAAAGAAGCAAAGGAAAGTAAGGAAAAATAGGTAAATGGCACTAGATATAAAAATGGACGGAAATATGGGAAGTAAAGAAGAGAAAGAAGCTCAACGTACGAAGGAATGGGAGTAAGAACAATAAGAAAGATGGGCAGTCAAGGACAGGAGGACAGGAAAGAAATGAGTGAAGAAAAAACATACGAGAAAATAAAAAAAAATTAAACATAAATTAAAGGATAGGAATATAAAACGTTTTCGAATAATGTGAAGAGCGGTATAACAGTCTGATAAAAAATACTGGGACATGGAAAACAAGAAAATCAGAATAAAACACGCACTAGGGAAGTGTTAGGCAAATGATATGAACTATCAGCTAAATGATGAATGGCAACAAAAATATGAAACAAAACGAACTGAGGCATAAGGAGTCAAGAAATACAGGAAAACCGAATATCAATATGCAAATGGAAATGGGAATCAAACTGGAAGTCAAATCAAAGTCAAATCATCTTTCACTTTTGTTGGGGCTGTGATTTAGCAGCTAGTGTTATGAGATTCAGATTGGGATTCTAATTTCGATTCGTGTCTTTAGTCAGATTAAGCACCTGCTACGTGTGCAGAGACATGGCAAGAGTGGCAAGAGGGGGACGGGAAGCAGAGGCGCCTCTCCTACGATACACACAAGTATGGAGTAGGGAGTGTGGCGTGTGTGGAGTGTGGAGTGTGGAGTATGCTGGGGATTTAGTCGAGCATTCAGTCACGCACATGGCGCAAAACATTTCACAGGCACGCAACACCTCGGATACGTTTTGTGTCTGAGTTTAGCGAGTGTGTGTGGCGCCCTTGGCTCACCACATACCCTGTAAAACGCTAAAATGCCAGGGGAAGAGCATATCAAATCAAACCTCTTAAGTTTGTTATTTAATCAATACTGAAATTTAAGTTTAATTACCAAAATTCTATGAACAATCTTTATTTTTATAATTACAGGGTATTTATAGAGAGTTTACCTTGCAACAATATGCTCTGCTTTTGTGTTCTTCCTTTGAATTGGCGTTTTGTGGCCACAGCAGCAAAAGTACAAGAATAAAACATATATTTCCATATAACATTTTCGGTAGAATTTCTTAATTTAAAATTGATTAATAATTTTTTACAAAACGTTTTTAAATTTAGTTATTGAAAGCTCTTGGTAAGCTAAGTATATTTCACTTTTTAAAGAGCTTTCATTTCACCTTAAAGCCTGCCAAGTAAATATTTAAAAGCTTTAAGCTATATGGAAAGCTTTAAATATATTTTGTTAGCCGTCGAGTTTATATTTAAAGCATGATTAAGACTGTCAACTTATTATAGAACTTGAACTTTAAGCTGGAGCTGAAGCTTTGAGCTTAAAGTAAATGCCAAGTTTCTCTTCCAAGTAATCAGCTTTTTTGAGAGCTTTTATTTCATCTTAAATCCTGCTAAGTAAATATTTAAAAGCTTTAAGCTATATGGAAATATAATATATATTTTGTTAGTTGTCAAGTTTAAATTAAAGAATTTTAAGTAGATTTAAATTTTAAGCATGATTAAGACTGTCAGCTTATTATAGATCTTAAAAGCAAGAGCTGAAGCTTTCAGCTTAAAGTCAATTCCAAGTTTCTTGTTTGTTGTAGTTAGTGAGTGATTACTGTACCTGAGAGCTTTGCTTTGCTTTGACTTTCATATTGTGAGTGCCGTTCGTTGTTGGTCTTCATCTTTTTGTAGCTCTTTGCCAGCCATTTTATTACTTAACTTTGCCTGACAGCCCTTTTGTTTGCTTACGCGAGTGTGTGCGTGTGTGTGTGTGTGTGTGTGTGTGTGTGTGTGTGTGTTGTGTGTGTGTGTGTGCGTTGTGTGTGTGCCAACGTGTAATAAAAAGTAATTTTAATGTGTTAATTCAGTTGGTTTGTCGTTGGCAGCGTGTCAGGGATTAACAAGCACGGCGGCAACAACAAATGCCAGGTATTAGTGTGAGGGGGAAGCACAAATAAACAGCAGGGGCAAGGAGAAGGGAAGGGGAGGGTAAAAGGAGAAGGAGGGCATGAGGGCGTGAGACGGCATAAAAAGAAGTTGCCACAGGTGTATGGCGCAGGTCGGGAAGGTCAGTTGTTAGTAGCTTAAAGCTGCAGCCAAGTGGAAAATGAAGTTGCAACAACTTGAGCAACAACAACTTAAGCAACAACAACAACTTAAGCAACAACAACAATAACAGGAGCAATCGCTAAACAAACACGCAGCGTTTTCAATTAACAACTTTTTCTATTTGAGGCAACTACAAACTGCAAACTCCAAACTACAAACAACACCTGTACTCAGCGTTTAACACAACTGCGCTGCGTTTGCCTAATTGATTTGCCACAGGTAAACCGACTGTTGCTTAAGGTCCTCCAGGTGCTTGGCTCCTTGGCGCCACGCCCATTCTGCCCCTTGCCCTCTACATCAGCTACTAACTTCCCGCGCCCCTTGGCCATTCTGCCGCAGCCGTTGATGCTCACAATGAATGCATTTCTTTGCCGCCTCCCATTTTCTTCTACGACCCTCTTATTAGTATAGCATTAGTCCCCTATACCCAGTGGGACCTTGATGCTGTTCTCGCATTACATTGTAATGGGGTCTCAGCAGGAACTTCTATGAAAACAAGTTATATCTATTTATACATATTCTCTCTATTAGTTTTCTTTATGAAATCTCTCATTTTCGTTAGCTTTTATATTTCTTACAGCATTTAGAGCCAGCTCTAGCTCTAAAATCTTGGTTGAAAACTAAAAACAAGAAACTGAAAATGTTGCTCTATCTTGAGATCTTGCTGTAGATTGGGACCTACTTCTGGCTGAAGTTTTTTTCCTTTCTTGAACTCTTGATCTAGCTTGAGATCTTGCTCTAGAGAAAGATGTTGCTCTTGTTTGAATTATATTTTTATCTTGAAATCTAGCTTTGAAATCTTGCTTTATATCTACATTTTGCTTCGGTTGTTCTTTTTCACTTTCTCCCTATCTCTCTCGCTCTTTCTCTCCCACTCTTTTTTCTGCTTTCAATACTTTTTTCCTATGTTATTACCGTTCACCTGAAATTCAAGCTTCTATTTGCTGGCTTTAGTCCTACTAGGCTCTAAATTGAAGTCCTGTCAAGACTGTTGTCTGTTAAACCCAGACTCTCCATCTCTTGCTGTCCCTACCTCCCTCTCCCTCTCACTCTCGCTCTCTCTCTTTCTCTCTGTGTTTCCACTTCGCTTTAGTTTAGTTTTGCTTCGTGTTCATTTGTTGCCAATTAGTTGCGGAGCATCGCAGTCAATTGGAAATTTCTGTTGTTGTTTTCAGTTTGTTGTTCGACTGGGCAATGGATGACAAAGTTGCCCCTGGGAAAGGTCTACCTTTTGCTTGCCCCATGCCCCATTTAGACTTCCTCTCTCTCTCTCACTATCTCTCTCTCTCTATCTGCACCTTGCACTCTTTCCTGTTTCCATTTCCATTTGTTGCTGCTACTGTTTTGGTTATCCATTTATCGATGCGGCAAACTTTTGTAATGACTTTGAAAATAAAACAAGAAAATAATGAAACTCCCTTTCCAAAAAAGAAACAACAACGGAGATAAAGGGAGGGTGACAGAGTGGGGGGAGTTCGATAACAGGTGAAGTAGAGTACATGGAGTAGAGCAGAGAGAAACAGAACAAAAGGCTAAATTATCCAACTATTGACAATAATGAGCTTTGCTAATGAGTAATACCATAGTACATTTAAGTAGGGCTCTAGTCTGGTAAGTAGAGGGTGCTGAAGACCATATAGCATGTAGGATGACCAACCGCCCACAACAATGTGCAAATGACAAAAGTTTTCTCTGTGAATTTGTTGCCCCTTTTTCGTTTCGTTTGCTTTTTATTGCGGCCTGGTCTCGCATACCCTGTAATCACAATCAAATAAATGGGATTCCACTTTTTTCACTTTAGTCAGTTGCTTTATTTTCACTTTGCGTGAATTTAATATGTGCTAAGATGCAGCTCAACTATTTTACAGGGTAGCTGCTAGTCGCATACTCCTCCCATCAAATAAATTTCAGTCACATTAAAGACAAACTTGTTGTTCTTGTGGCTAAAATATATGTGTTTAGGCGTTAATTAGTCGCTGTATATTGAACATACTTAATGGCTTAATAAAAGGCAACTCTATAAACAAGAGTAAACCCTATAAAATGGCCTAATGCACAGTGGCAACTCTGGCTTAATAAATGTATAATCAGACTGCGTAAATAAAACAGGCAACTGCATCGACAAAGTTAAGGCAAAAGTATTAATTCGGTACTTGTAATTAGCAAGAGATTTGGTATAGGCTTTATGCCTAGGGTTGCCATCTAGTTAGTGTCTGAGCATTAAATTTATATGCTTGTATTAGCACATAACTTATAGATTCATCAACACGGCTCCATAAAACCTGTAAACAACTAAAAGCTTACTTCTATTGACTTTAGGGTTTATTGTTTATCGATAACCATAAATTATGATGATATGGCAACTCTGAATACATACGCATAGTGATATGCATTTTAGTTGGCGCTGTTATGCCAACGCTCTAAGCAGAAGGATGCCAACAGGAAGCAAAGAAGGAACAGGAATAACAGTAGGAAATGCAGGAATAGGAGGAGCTTCCCTATTTCTTCTCCTGCTCCTGGTCTATCCTGCTGTGCTCGCCTCTTGTCTGCGCTCTGTCTATCTCCCGTGCATCCCTAGCAGAGCGCACATAAAACAATTTGCGAGTTAAATAACAAAACGCAAGACAAACTATGTCATGATGCGCTCAACCTAACCTCACACTTTGGCTCACTCCAACCTCAAACTGCGCTCTCGCCAGGCCACAACAAAGTGCAAATTTTATGCCACAATAAATGTTGTGCTGTCTACGGTCTGTGTTGACCATCGCAGTCAAGCCATAACTACGCTGACACCAACCAGAGGCAAGCGAAAGTAAACCCGCCGAAGGAAAGTGGGGAAGGCAGGAAAATGGGATAAAGAATTTTATAATAGCTTGAACTAAGTGAAAAACAAATGAGTTGGCAGCACCTGAAGGTGATATAGTAAGTGATATATGGGCCCTATAGATGTCATAGTCAAAGGAGACTCGAACCAACAGACATGGATATAGAAGTCTCACATAAAATGGTGATTTAGAGCAGGAATAGTAATTATTATAAGTTTTGAGAGTTATATTTTTGATTTTAGAAAATTAGAAATCAAAGTTTTATCCCTCTCCTAAATCGTCGTTAAAAATTAAGATATGTGTTTGTTTTTTTTTTTTGGCTTGAATTTTCTGAAGCTCATAATTATTATTGGCAACCCTTGATTTTGAGGCGTTAGAGTCTTAAAGATCTATGATATCGATAATGATTTATATATATACACACAAGATTTACAATTATGTCCTACATAGAGTTGGTCTAAAAGGCGATATGAAGACAGATTTGAACGGTATGAAATATATCTATTGATATAGCAGATGGAGACTTATAAATGATATACAGCTGAAAAAAGAGTAATATGTTTAGGGTAATATGTTAGGGTGAAATAGTTTAACACAGAGATGGCATTAAAGTGTCCAGGGAGATTATATAAAATATTGCCCAAAATATTCGCAGTGTAAAACAACTTCAAACACTATAAATTCCACATAAAATTTCACAAATTGCTTACTAAATTTTCAGGTGACTTTATGCCACGACAAAAGCCACAGACACAGACGCAGAAGGAGAGCATTATGTGCAGAGTTCCGCCGACTTCGGGAGAGATACAGAAATGCGGGAATGGGGAATGGGGAAGGGGGAAGGGGGGTTGTTTTGTCTTGGTATTGTCAATAGAGCAAAAGCAGAAACTTTTCACAGCTACCATAAACTGTCAGGCATCAGTAACTTATCGACCCTTAGCTCTTAAGTGGATGATTTCAGGTTTCAGATTTCCGACTCAAACACACCTGTACACACACACACACACACACACACACACACACACACACACATTGTATGTGTGTGTGGTTAGAAGCATGCTGACGTTTTTGTTTTTTTTTTTGTGTTTTGTTTTATATCACTTTTAATGGGCAACAATGCACAGTGGTCATAAAATTTGCAAAATTATTTAAATTATATGTATATTTGACATTGCTGTTTTGTGATATTGATAAATAAATAAATTAATTTAAATTTAATGAAATCTTCTATTCAAATTTAAAATGCAGTAAGCTTGTCAAACTCACACATTGGAAGGAATAAATAAATAAAATAAATAATAAATAAATAAATAAATAATGTCTTAAAAGAAGTAAACGAAAATTAAAAAAATCTGTTGAATTTTATATTATTGTGTACAATTTTATTAAATATTAAACAATAATAAAATTATATTTTTTTTCTTCATCGTAAATACAATATTAAATTACATTTAATTAAAATATTTATGTGGCAACAACCTTATTAAATTTGATTTCCAATATAATAATAATAATAATGTAGTTTTTAAATCTAAATATTAAAATTAGTGTTAAAAATCTTAACTTTTTGTTTAATTGAATGGCATACTTATTTTATTGAAATACTTGAATTTTAAATATTCTACTATTATAGTCTTTTTGGGAGCAATTAATTTTAAATTAATTTTTAATGTGGCAATAAGCCAATTATTTTAATTTAATATTATTTATTATTATATTTTAATTATTTTTATTTAATATATAATATATATATATATATTATATATTTTATTTTTATTTTTTTTATTTATTAATTTTAATAGCATATTATTTTAATTGCATTGCATATTGTATAGTTTTTTTTGCTTGCTTGCAAATGATTTTCGCAGCACTGTGCAGCTGACGCTTTGGCGTTTTTAGTTTATTGTTGTATTTTCTATCTGCTAGATTCTTTATGTTTTTATTTTTTATTTTCTGCCTCCATCTGACATTGCCGCGCCCCCCGCCGCCTCCTCCTTCTCCTCTGGCGCTGCTCCTCATCATCATTTCACTTTATAAACTCCTGCACTTTCTGGTCAACTTGACTGACTTTTAGTTGTGCCTGTGTGTGTGTGTCTGTGTGTGTGTGTGTGTGTGTGTGTGTGTGTGTGTGTGTGTGTGCCTAGGTGTGCCTGTGGTTAGCTTCTGCTGCTGTTGGTGCACGTCAAGTGTCCTTAAACGGATTAAGGGTGAATGATAGCGGCTTATGTCTTAGGTGTGTCTGCTGTCCTTTTGTTGCCCCTTCTCTCTAATGTCTTGCCACTTCAGCTGCCTCTTCTCCATCTTCTCCTTCTTCTCCTTTCTCTGCTTGTTGTTGCTTTAATGTTTTCACATTTTATTGCGGCTTTTGCCTCGCTGCGTTCCGTTTTGTCCTGGCTTTTGTGCTGTGTGTGTTGTGTCCTCTGCCTGCAGCGGCATTTTGTTGCCTCTTGACTTTTGGCTCCCTCTGAGGTGACGGGACTTTATAACAATTGCCACATCCAGACAATAGAGGGAGGGGGGAAGGCATAGGGGAAAGGGGTTCAGATACTGCCTTATGGCAGAGGCTTCTCCTATTCGATATCTGCATACGATTCTAGGCATAATTACGTAGATATGCCTATTATGTAGACCTGTCAGAACCAGGCTTTGAACCGGTTACAGATTTTTTAGATCCCTATTTTTTTTTTTTTCAAAGGGAATTTGGACCAATAATTTAGATTTCAGCGATAAGAATCGTTTTTTTTCTGTTGACTTAGATGTCACGTATGACACCGAATTGTGACCAGAGCGAATGGTTGAAAAAGTCGATTACTTTGTATTGGGTGTAGCTCCTTAGGTTGGAATATACTTCAGTTATTTGGAAGGAAACGGAAAACTTAGTAGAGTCTACGAAGGCAAAGCCGAGTTATGAGAGACTCTTGTTTATGGCGACTCTGTCAGATGCCATTAGCTGTGGCTCATATAGTTAGCTGCCTCTCTTTCTAGTTCTCTCTCTGACTCTCTCTCTCTCTCTCTCTCCATTTCTCTATCTATTCTTCCTTCCCTACTCCCTTCCGACTGTCTAACCACAAGACAATTAAAAAGTTGGCGCCCGAAAATTGCCGCAAAATTGGCGTCTGCTTTGCGGGCAACGCAAGTCGCGAGTGCAAAACTCAACTTGTGGCACGTACGCAGCAACAACAACAACAACAACAACATCAACAATTGCAACAACAGCAACAGCAACAATTTGCAGTTGAACAGAAAATTGCAGAAAATACACAGAGACAATGACACAAATCAAAAAGTTGAAACATGCAAAGTTTACGAGCGACACAAATGCCTCCGCAAATGTCTTCAAAACGCTGCACCCTTTGACCCCCCCCTTTCAGCACCGTCCCCTCCCAACTACTTCCCATCTACACTACAAAAAATATTAAAAATCTCGCCTTTGAACTTGAAATCTCACTGAGCACGTAAAGGCGAAAGTTTACAAATAAAAACCTTTAAGGGGTTATAACAATTTCTAGTTTCAGGTTTAGGCAAACTTTAAAATGAAATTAAATAAATTATAAAATAATATAATTTTCTTGGGAATATGTATGTTTTTTTTAGGTATTATTTTCTGTAATAAATTAAAGTTATTTTATGGCATACTTTTATTCAAAGTATTTTTAAGCCCTGTACCTGTATTGAAAAATGCTTCAAAACAGGTTTTACAAATTTAAAAAACCTTTTTTTTTATTTGTATATCATTTTTTATTGCTCATTTTCCACATAAAAACTTATAAACTCAAAATAAATGTACAGATTTCTTGAATTGTTCGCTACGCTTGTAAATTGAGAGAATTATTTTACTGATTCCTTATGTTGGCACACTGTTTTTCTCGCTGTGTATGTGCCGCTGCAGCTGTTTAATTTTCTTGTCTAATTGCGTGGCATAACAAAACAAATGCCGCTACCTCTGCCCATGCAACTCCCAGCACAACGCTGCGTATACGTGATTTATTTGCACCATGAAACAGAGGCGTCCGGAGTTTGTCAAGTGTTGCCAGAAAGGGGGCGGGGCTACTCTCTGTCGCGTAATCTCAGTGTCAATATTTATAAAATATTTTTAAAATACGTGCCCCAAAGTTAAAAATCAATTGGCAACACACACGCACATACACACACATACACACGCAAGACAGAGCTCAAGCGCACAGTGGCGTAGCAGGGTTGCGGAGAGGAAGAGGGGGGTGCAGAGCCTCTCGAGTCTATTGTGAGTGCATAACATTCGAAAGCCAATCCGTTTACGCTCACACAACAGTTGTTTGTGCCAATTCCCCATCCCCCTCCTACCCCTCCTCACCTCCTGTGCTACGCCTGTGCCCAGTGGAAAACCCCCGTTCGCCTCCCCAGTGCTTTGTTTGGGCAGTCAATAAAACAAGTAGCAGGACTTGCCTCACTTGTTCGGAAAATATGTCACCAGCGGGTGAAAAGCACTCAAATTAATAAACTCCATAAAATGTGAGCGTAGACAGTTATGAAAGTGCCACATGGAGGGGTCAGCACGACTAGCAGATACGCTGTAAAGCCAGGCAGGTAGTGGAAAATATCTCAAGCTATTAATTTTGGGAAATCCACACTTTTTTCTAAGAGATTCAAATTGAATGCATAAAATTAGAGATATAAAGTGAAAACTGGTTTGTAAATATTATTAATATATTCTTTCTATACCCTGTACCCATTAAAATGGGTAAAACTTGGTATAATTATTTATAAATTCAATTTAATTTAAATTAATTGAATGTAACAATTTGCAAATATTTTGAGTGAATATTTTAATTGAATCTTTAAAAACTTTTAATATGCTGCTGTAAGCGAGTTTAAAAAAATAGCCAGTAAAAAAAATGTTGAAGAAAAAACAAGTATGTTTTTTTTATTTATTTTTTATTATTATTAAATTAAATTAAATTAACTAGATAAAATATAATTTATTAATACGAAAATGTCAAATTGTTACACACCAATGGATAATATCTAAGTAATATATAATGTATAATAAATAAAACATCATTGATATAGATTTTTTTTTTTGGTTAAAGTAAATTAATATTTTAAAATTATTATTTGCAATATTTTATTTTTTACTCAATTTTTTTTTTAATTTCAAAGTTTTCATAAAGTTGTTATTCAAGATTTCAAATAATACTAATAATACTAAGGCATTTGAAAATTACGTTATTGAACTAAAATCCTAGTCTAAGCAACACCAGTGTGCGGGCTGTTTCGTTTACAGGGTATGCCAAGCAGCAGCTCAAAACAAAGCGAATAAAAAGAACAAAGACGAAGCTAAAAAAAGCTAAAAACGTAGCACAAAGCGTGTGTGTGCAGCGTTAAGTGGCCTGCACCCAGTCGACAGCCCCCCTTTCCCCTTTCCCCCTCTCCCTCCCTAACCCCTCTACACATGTGGGATAGACAAAGGAAAAGCAGGAGACGGAGAGGAGACAGAAGAGAGCAAGGGAAAGAGGCAGCCTGTAGCCTGTTATCCGTAAATCAATGTGGTAGACGCACAGAGCTGGACATAGGCGGGGTGCAGGGGGAAGGGGGTGGGCGCTGGCAGATGGAGAGGGGAGATGGAGGGGGAAAGGAGCAGGAGACAGGCAGCAGTCATGACCATGACGGCTTCTGGACGCCTGCTCTTGGCCTTTCGCACATCAGACACTCTGTCAAACTTTAGTTGGCAATGGCAAGAGGGCAGAGGAGGGGCGGAAGGATAGGGTGATGGGGAGAGGGGGAGAGGGAGAGGAGAGGTGAGTTCAGGGGGTTTCACGGTCACTTCAAGCGCCACTCAGAGGTGAGTGCGATTGGCAGGAGAAAGCAGAAAAGCGGAAAGCGAAACGAGGAATGGGGAATGGGGAATGAGGAATGGGGAATGAGGAGCGGGGCATGAGAAGCGGGGAATGAGGAGCGGGAAATGAGGAGCGAGACAGGGCAGAGTCCTATTGACCAGGGCTTCAGTGACGACACTGAAGCTGCAGCTGAAGCACAACCTGTCAATTGTTTTTATTTCTGTAGCCGAGGGAGGGAGTGGAAAGCCTTTGTTTTTTTTTGTTTTTTTTTATTGTTTGTTTTTTTGTTTGTCAGTTTTAACACTCATCAGGAGCAGACAGCCAGCGGTCGACGGGGTTAACCAACTTTGGCAAAACAATAACTGCAAAACAAAAATCCAACACAGATTTCTGATTTTGTTCTCCTGTAAGATGCATTGAGAAAGAGTTGGGAATTCAGCAGAATTCAGCGTCGGTTGATAGCTGAGAAAAAGCCAGTTACAAGTAACTGAAAGTGAAAATTTTCAGAGAGAATTTTGAGAGAGAGTTTTCATTAAGAATTTTAGGAGAGAATTTTACTATAGAAAGTTTAAGAGACAAAAATAGTTATTGAAAGTTAATTATTGAAAATAAACTATACAAATTTCTGTGGAATTAAGGACAAATTGGAAAAGACAATTCCACAAAAACTGTTACAAATACAAACTAACGAATTTTATGATTAATTCCAAATTCAATTCAATGGAAAAGTACATTTTGAAGCAAGTAAAAGATCTCATATGCACTAAGGAATTTTTTAAAGGGAAAATGGGACAATAATAGATTAGATAAGAATACATTAGTAAAAAATGCAGCAAGGATTTAAAAGGACAACCGTTTGATGAACAAAGTGAACAGTTTAGAAATGATGTGAATTGCAGATGAAACAGAATCCAGAACACATCAAAAACTGTTCAAATACTGCTGAGAAGAGATACATATAATAAATATTTATTTTATTTGAAAACTCTGTCTAAAGACTGCAGAGGTTTTAACAGATATATGTATAATAAAATATTTATTTTATTCAAAAATTCTAGCCAACAGCATGTGCGAGATGAAAGTGCAAGACTTTAGTTTTTGATTGCAATGCCTTCAAAAACTTTTGAAATGCAACAAAATAATACAGGGTCCAAAATCTGACAGTTTTAATTAGTGGTAAGCAGCGGGATCGTGACAGGGAAATCATTTCCCACCCATTACGAATCATAATTTGCAGAATGCAGAGTAAGAAATTGGGATGCAAATAATCAGCGCTTGGCATTTCAATTTGTTAACCAGTGGCAAATTGTTTCTGGGGGCAGCCTGAGTTGCAAATGGCAAGTGGCAAGTTGCAAGTGGCAAGTGGCAAGTGGCAAGTGGCAAGTTGCCAGTGCTTGCCAGCTGCAGATCTTGTTGCTGGTTGTTGGCTGTTGGGACAGGTAATGCCACACGTCTGCAGCATTTACTTGGGGCCAAGTTTTGTCTCTCGCACTATCAACTGTCTACACATTTGGCAGCTGGCTCCAGAGTTGCCACACTTCCCACAGAGAAGGCGGGAGGGGGGTACAACTGCATTTCATTAGCCAAACGGCAGCAGGCAACCTGCAGCAACCTGCCACTTTTTTGTATAAGTTGGTAAATATTAAAAAAAATTTCTGCTTAGCAAAAACAGCAGCAGCTGAAAAAATAACAATAACACGTAGCAGATTGGCAGCTACCCTGTAAAAAATAATATGCATTTAAGATACTTTTTTTTATAATACAAAAAAAGCTTAAAATTAAGCTAAACATTTTTATTGATTTATTTTTTTGTGGCTTGGCAAATACCCTGTACTTGGCGTGTGCTACAGGGTATGCAAATGGCAAAAGTGCTAACTGAAAAATCAGATGACAAAAGTTGTCTGCATTTCTTCTGCTTGTGGGCAAAGTTTTGTCGCTTTGCTTTTCTCCTTTCCTCCTTTCCTTCCACTTTCTCTTCGCTTTTACTTCTGAATTTTTATTATAGTCTCTTTTTTTGTGGATTTTTTTATATATATATATTTTTTTTTGTGCCTGTCAGTTGCAGTTGCTGCTGGGGCTGCCACGCCCTCCCTTACAATTTGTGTGTTTATCAACTGCAACTTTAATGCCAAACAATTTATACCCTGTCAATTAGTATTATGCAGTTTTATCACTCGCAAGTATTGCAATTCTCTCAGCAATATTCCCACCCGTCTGCGTTTAATTAGGGAATATCCCTGCCCGATTGCCCTTACTTCCGTATGGTCCCTGCTAGGTTGTCACTTCGCAATTGCTTGGGATTGAGGTTGAGGCCATGGCCAGGTCGAAGCTCTGCACTATGGGCCAGCTACCTTAAATTGTTGACAAAATGAATACAATTATGCAAATGCATAGTTTATTTAATAATGGATTTAAGCCGTGGATTAAGGAAGCTCTAAGAGACACCATATTTGGAATATAGGTAGATGCATACCATACGCAAATCCATTGTACTCCAAATTTCGGTTGCCACTCCCCCTTTGCTCCCTAATCAAATAAGCAGTTATTCGCAATTTATGCTCATTACAATTTTATTTATCTATCATGAAGCGCATTGAAATCGGTTTATTAACAGAAGTTATTAAATAACAAAGAAACGGAAAACTGCCCCTAAAAGCATGCTACAATAAAAAACAAAATATAAGATGAAGCATTGCTGCTACGCTTTGCTTAATGCATTATGTTATATAAGAAATATATAAGCAAATATTAAACAAATATTACAATATCTTTAAGAAAATGTTGACTAAGAGACATGCTGTTGAGACATAGAGGCAGAGAGAGAAAGAAAGAAAGAGAGAGAGAGAGAGAGAAAGGAGAAAGAGGAGGAGAATTGTGTGTAACAGTTGTTGTTGGCATGCGGCATTTGGGGGCAACTTATGGGGAACTTTACACCAATTAAACTTGTTAAAACGCTCGTTTTCGGTTATCCGAAAGCTGACAACTTCACTACACAAAACTCTAATTACATTTTATGAACACACATACTTACACACACACACACACACACGCAGACACACACAGACACACAACAGCGACAGATGCATATGGAAAGCCGGCTTTAGTTGCGCATAATTAAAAGTTATTTTATTGTTGTGCACAATGCACAATACAACAAGTTGCCACAACTAGAATTGCAGCTGAAGTGGGCGGGAAAAGGGCAGAGAGAAGGCAGAGGGGAGTGGCAAGTGCAATGGAGTTGTGAAGACTTTTGTGAGGTTAAGTAATAAGCCAGTTGAACGCAAGGTCAGTAAGCAAAACATTATAAATTGTGTCATTTTGCAATTGACTGCAAATAAATATATACAGAATAATCAAAATTAAGGAGTAATATGAAGACTTAACCAAGCCGAACAAATTGTCGCTTACATATCTTTGCTGTTTCTCAACAGTTTGTAAGGCATTAATGGAGACTCACATTGGCTACAAATTACAAATTATGCCAAATTACAGGTCTGTAGCTTTAAAATTGGGATATAGAGAGAATTTAACAGAAATCTGGAAGAAAATGTATCTGTTTGCATCATAGATGCTTATACGGACGGATGGACATGACAATATTGACTGATTTTTGGATAATTTTTTATTAGTAGAAAAACATAAAAATATTTTGAAATTATCTAAATAAGACAACAGACTCCCAAATTAACGAAAACGTGGCAATAAATTAAGTAATATCTGCCCACAACTAAAAGTTATATTAAAATAAAATAATAAACAATATAAATAATATTAAAATTAAAATAAACAACGTCATAGATCAGCTAAAATATATATAAATATAAATCACAAGCGCATAGAAGTTAAATCCAATAAAAACCTATTTAATCTTCCTACAAAACCAACAAAATCTACTAAAAATTAATGAATAAAAATTTCTCCAATCTAAAAATTCTCATGAAAATCGTTGTCCACCTTGGCAACACATTGGGACTTTTATCGAAATGTCACAATTTAATTTCTCGGCTGATTTTAATGTGATTGGAATGTGCATTTCTGATGTAATATTTTTCACTTTCATCATGATACTTTTCGATGTTGGTCTTGAAAATTTCCACAAGTTTTAATTGCCAAAGTTTGATAACATTTCTGTTGGTTTGTGGTCATTTTTGAGTGTTTTATTTTTAATATTTCTGCCATTTATCTGGCATTTTTTGCTTAGGGCTAATGGCCTAATAAACATTAAAGATTAAGCATAAAAATGATGGCGCCTAAAAGCGGACTACATAAAAACCAAATTAATATATCCTTGGAGACCGGAAGACGGCAAGTACATAAAACTTGGGCCGAAAGTAAAGTGCGAGCAGGCAAATGCTGATGATAAAGTACGTCGAGGAAATGAAGATAACTTTTATACAAATATTGTTGGAAACTGTGAGAATTGTTTCGTGACCTGATTTTTTTTCTCGCTTTTTTTTCCGTGCTTCGCTTTCTATTGTGTGTTTTTGTATAGTGCAATTTTCGGCAGCAGCTGCTAATTCTGTCAAAATCACACAAAGCAATACATCACACATGCCACTCTCTCTCTCTCTCTCTCTCGCTCTCTCTCTCTCTCCCTGTCTCTCTCTCCCATCAGTCGACTGGACAAATTCATGGCAGCACTCGAGATAGATTGCCAGGCGAAAGGCAGCGAAATCCGCTTGCCCCTCAGCACAAATTCCAAAATTCAGTTGCCAGTTCGCAGTATTGCAATTGTGTTGTGCACCCACGCATTCTCCTCTGCACTCTTCCCATTCTCTCCACCTCTTTCTCTCCGCTCTAACTCTCTTACGTACTCAACTCTCCTGCTCTGGCAGCTTCGCCTTTAGTTACTGCTCTTATCTACTCTTCGGCTGGCCTTGTTCCCTTTTTATAGTTCCACATTTGCCAGAGCTGAGATTGGTTGCAGCATTGCTATGCCCTGTAAAACACAGCATAGGGTATTTGGCCATAACCATATTCAATTCACTTGCCTTTAGAGCTATTTACAGGGTATTTCCTCAACGCTATACACATATCTCGAATTTATTTGTTTAGTTATTTATTTGGTATATGATTACAGGGTATAATTTATGGAAAAGGTTTGAAACTTGGCTTTAAATCATGCCAAATACAGGATATCTAGTAAGTCCATCAGCTCACTTAACACATTTCGAGCTTAATTAAAATACTTATTGAATGAATCAAATGTCATTTTGTATTTACAGCGTATCTAATCAGTCGGTAATACCCACCCCCATCCTTTGCACTTGTTGTTTGTCCTTTTCATGCAATGGAACCAAAATTGCAATGGCATTTGACAGCCGCCACATCCGCATCCGCACCCACATCCGCAAGCGCATCCGCATTCATTCAACGACATTTGGTTTACTTCCCCCAAGCCCCCAGGGCTGCCAGATTTCCTCCTTTTCGTCCGCCATTGTATTTTGTAGTTTCTTTTTTGTTGCATTTTCCTCCCTCCTCCCTCCTCCCACCTCATTTCGCATTTCTCATTTCGCATTTCGCATTTTACATTTCCCATTCACTTTCGCTCTCTTTGGCATAAAGCGGGACATACGTGCAGCTGGCAGATAAGGCGAATTCCCTTCACTTAGGTATTACGGAAATTTTACCGTTAGGCTGGAAAGTATTGGGTCCATTTTCTGGCCACTGTCGATAAGGGTATCAAATTAACGTTCGCATTTGGCTACCATTCAATTGTCACGTTCGAACGGGTCCATTCTTTGAGTGTATTTGAATATCTTTGTCTGAATTCGGATACGTTTTATAGGAATTCTCGATTACCTTAGGTAGGCGGTTACGAAATAATCATAAATATATATCCCACTTTGATAACATATCGATATCAAATATCGTATTATACCATTATTGCATATGCTTTATATAATTAATTAAAAAAAAAGAAAAAAAGAAGAAAAAATATCGATAACATATCGATAAGCAAACTAGTTCCAAATTCATCTAAAAATATCGTAAACCTGCTCTAGTGCCAAGTCTTGCTGTTTTCAGCCATTGATACATAAATTAATAATATACATTTACTTTATAGAATTATTTATAAATATTGAAGTGTATATCGATAACATATCGATTGGCAAACTAACTCCAGAACGCAGTCTCTCTCTTTCAATGCCGCGTTTGTCACTTCAGTAGCCATTGATGTATTTATTTATGTGCAGATACGGCGTAAAATTGACTCAAGTGTTTGTGGTGACATCGAAGGGGGCATGAAGGGATGAGGGGGAAGGGGGGCTTGCGGTGGCCGTGGTGGAAGCAGCTATTAAAAACTAAAAAAAACTAAGCCAAAAGCAATGCAACGACAACGAACGAAGGAGGAGCACAAAAACTGTTAACTGAAGTGGACTGCAGGGAGCGGTCGAGAGGAGGGGGCAAGAGCGTTAAAATGTTTCAATTTAAATTAATTATTGTTTGCGCCACAAGTGGCGCTGTCCAGCCCTATCTACAAGGGGGTGGGAAACGTGGATGCAGCAGCAACAAAAGCAACGCAACTTTTAATTATGGCTACAAAGATTTTTAGTCCTTGTGGATGGCGCTGGCTCTGGCCCGTTACTTGCCTCCCCTTCACCCCCCTTCACCAACCTTCACCCCTCTTCATCCTTCCTTCACTCCAGGGCTGCAACTCCGACAACTTTGACCAACATCGATTAAAACGATGAAAACGCGGAAAATTGCGCCAACTAGCAAAACTGCAGCGACGGCAAATGAAAATTGCGAAAAGGAGGCGAGAACAAAACAAAACAAAAAATAAAAAACGCAGAAAACAAGAAAGCAAAAAATAAAAAAAAGAAGACGGAAGAAAACCAGTTAAAAAACCCCCCAAACGAGACGGCAAATGTTAGGCAAAAGTTTAACGTTTTTATTACGTCTGCAACAAAAAAGTTGTGAAAAACGCGATTGCCGCTTAAAAGCATCCAAACACTAAAAAAAAACAACCAACGAATGAAAGACGCGAAGAGCTAAACGAGAAAAATAAACGTTGATGAAAGCGATATCAGACTCAGAATACAGGGTATACAGGTAGATATAGCGACAAGCTGCCGGTTTAGGCCATGTGTAGAGTGAATAAAATTATTTGTTAACAACAACTAAAATAGGCCATTTTAATTGCCCACTGTTCAGCGCGAATTCTCTTATTTTAGATATTATGTTTAGCTTGTTTTTAATTAAGGATAAAACCACTAACAATAATCAAGATTTTTAATTTGCTGCTAGATATGTATTTTTAGAAATTATATTTATTCGTTTTTATTAAACTTAAACATTAAACCAAACACAAAATTGTACATTGCCTACTTTCCAGCGCGATCTCCAACTGTACAACATGGCGTATGCGTATTGTGAAGAGCATTAAACTAAAGTTTTACCGATAATGACGAAAAGCTCAAGCAGCTTAACAAAAGCTGTCTGATCAGAAATTCATATACATATTTATGTTATGGTGTATATAAAGATATAGATATATATAAATATAAGTATGGTATGGATACAACCAATAACTTAAATTAAAGCTCCTAACTTAAACTTGTTTTGCTCGTGAATGAATTCAGATTAAATAGGGCAAAATATGGGATGAAGATCAAATTGTGTGCCAAGAATGATCAAATTGGCCATATATTCATCTTAAAAGTTTATCGAATCGGAAATTAAATAGACATACCCAAAATAGTAACTCTACAAATACATTTGCACAAAGTTATTAATCTTTTTTTAACCATTCTGTGGGTTAAAAATGAAAAATCAAAATGCATACAAAATAAATTTAAACCACAGCCTTTTGGCCACTAATCCAAAGTCAAGCTACGCGAATTCCCGCCAATTCCTGTACTCCTCCCTTCCTTCTTTCCTCTCTCCCTCTCTCCCTTCTGCCTGAACTCTGCTTTCATCAGCACTTAATACGCTTTGCAGCTCATCTTGGCGTTTGACGCCTTGAACCTCATGTTTATCCATGGAATTTAATTGGCTGCAAAAGCCACCAAAGCAACAGCGATGAAGTGGGCGGAGTGGGCGGGGCAGGGGGTTTTTTGGTGCAGTAAAAGTTGTTATACTGTTAAATTGCAGCTAATTTATCAGCACAATAGCGCCACCTGGCGGCTTAATTAGTGGCGCGGCTTTAAAGTCTGCAGCATTCACTTTCCTTCCCCCTCCCCGCCCACCACTTCACCACCCCTCGCTTCGAAAACACCAACTTTGTGCTTTAATGTGGCACCAAATTTGCCGCCAGACGTGACGTGACAATAATACCAACCGAAAGCACACGAAAAAAATAATAATAATGAAGAGAATAAGCAAAAACAACAAAAAAAAAGTGGGGAAAAATCTGAAAAGCGCTGTTCCCCGTTCAACTCTCACGCTGCTCTGCCTCTTTCTCTGCCGCTGCCTCCGCACTATGGGCAGAAATGCTGCATTTCTTGGCATCAATTCCTTTTTGAACAGTCGGTAAAATTAGTCTGTTTTGGGGGAAATACATCCCAATAACATAAAACTGCTATGTAACAGAATACAACTTAACATTGTGCGCCACTGCTAAGTTAGCAGCTGTTAAGCCCAGCCGTTATTATCGATAAACACACACTGCTGACAAATTTGCTTTTGTAGGCGATTTTTAGCTAACACTACGTGTTTGTTTGGGTTAATAGTAGAAATAGAAATAAATAAAAAATGTATATCAAAAATTAATTTGGAAAATATAGCTTTTTTCTCTCGATAAATTAATTATGGCCGCAAAATCTGTTGTTTTTGCCCACAGTGCCCGGCCTCTGTCTAACATGTCGCTGCATAAATTTTACGCTCATCACCTGCTGCCGGCTGCCAAGCCAAGTGACCTTGTTGTTGTTTTTGTTTGCTCCCTCCTGCTGCTGCTGCTGTTGCTGCTGCTGCCGGTTGTTGAGTTACTTATTTAACATAGCATACTTTTGTGCGGCGCTTTGAATATATGTTCTTGCATACTTTTGTGCGCCATCTAATGTGTGTGCCAGCCCGAGGGCAGTTCCAACAGTTGTGTGCAGTGTCGCCATATCAAACGGCAAGCGAATAACTTGAATTTTTTTAAATTTTTAAAATTCATGCCAACCTAATAAACAATTCTAGTTCTGTGAACATGCAATTGATCGATATTTACATTTTTAAATCATAAAACAAAAATATATTTGTTTTCCCTTTGAATATTATTTGGAAAATACTAAAAAAATTTATTATAACACATTCAAAACCTAAGCCTGTTAATTTTATGCAAGCGGTAGTTTAGATTAGATTCCAACAGCTGGAAATCAATCAATCTTTTTTCGCAGGGATCTGGGCATGTACAGAAGAAGTGTAAAATGGAAATAATTAAAACGGTTACATATTAGGAATCTTGTACTTTCTGCGTACTTCTGGAGCAGCCCTCGCCTTATGAGCAGCACGCTGACAGCCTGACAGAGGCTTCTTGCTCGTAGCTGGCAGCCCTTCGGCTCGTAAACAAATTGAATTGAAGTCATAAAAGTCGTCGCTAAGACGCGAATGATGTATCTCCTGCACGCTCTCTGGAGTTTCTCACTTTCTCACTTTCTTACTCTCTCAGTTTCGCAGTTTCTCAGTTTCTCAGTTTCGTGCGTGTCAGTGATTGCGACATTTTCACGCTGTTCTCATCCCAAAGCATCCCGAACCATTTCACTCCGTTCCCTGTCAGCGGCATTATGTCGCACTTGTTAAATCCGAAATGGCGCGAAAGAGAGGCTGAGAGAAAGAGCGAGACAGCGAGAGAAAAAGAGAGAGGGAGCGAGATAGAGAGACAGCGAGAACAGCATATGAAGCCGAGTCGCCTTTTTTCTCCTTTTTATTTTTATGCCTCAATAAAAATACAATACGTTACAATTGAATTGAACTCAATTGAATTTGATTGAAGTTGTAAAGCTCAGACGCTCTACACGTGTGTGTGAGCGTGTGTGTGTGAGTGTGAGTGAATGAACAACAACCAAATGCAATAACGTGTCGCATCCTGTGCCCATCGTGTCCCTGAGTGCGAACGCTGATAATGAAGATAATGTACAAGGCTCAGGCCCATTATGACAATGATGTTGATTTTGATGATGATGATGATGATGCTGATAAGCACTGATAATAATGCCGATAACGAATGATGATTATGTTGCTGATAAAGTGCACTTTGTAGACAAAGTGAGAACTGCTTGCCTGCGGCACCTTTTCAGGCCATTTAAAGCGCAAAAAGAGCAGTGACAAGAAGGAGAAGAAGTGGAAGACGAAGACGAAGAAGAAGACGAAAAAGAACCTCAACCATAACCGTGAATACAATATTAAGTGAATTGAATACATTTTATTCAGACAGTTTCATATGCAGAACTCAATCACAGCGTTTACTCTTTGCATATCACTTGGCGGACTTCGTTTGCCGCCTTTGTCGCCTTTTACAACACTGTCAAGGGCGTCCTAAATATTCAAACGAAGAGTGTTTGAATAGGTCAATGGAACTTGTAAGTGATACGTAAGGGATTGGTAATGCAGGTGAGGGATTGTGAGAATAGGAGTTATGTCGCTTTTAATAGCGTCATATCTCCGCCGAGCCCAAAACGACATAGCTCCGCGCGGAGATATGTCGTTTTCAAAGCGACATATCTCCCCCGAGCCCAAAGCGACATAGCTTCGCGCGGAGATATGTCGTTTTCAAAGCGACATATCTCCGCCGAGCCCAAAAAACATAGCTCCGCGCGGAGATATGTCGTTTTCTAAGCGACATATCTCCGCCGAGCCCAAAACGACATAGCTCCGCGCGGAAATATGACGTTTTCAAGCGACATAGCTTTGAAAACGACATATCTAAGTGGTAATAATTAGGAGTTGGAGGAGGACCAATACATATTCAATTATGTAAATAAATAACATATAACAGACCAGCTAAAAACCAACAACTAAATTGTCCTTCCGGGTCTGGCCATTAATACAGGCGCTGAGATTGGCATTGGGTTTGAATCCCAGACTCTGGCTCTGGTTATATTCTGCGATTTCAGGTGAAAGAAACTTTCGCCACACCGGATGTGGTTTTCATTTATAGCGGAAATTAAAAAATGTCAACGCAATCAACAACAAACAGCAGCAAAGGCAGCGGCGACAACCAAACGATTCGCCTGAATGTCGCAAATGTCTCAGTCTCAAATGCTGGATTAACCGGCTTATCTGTGCTTCGTTCTGGAATCCTGCAGCAAAAAGATTTCATTCGATTCCATTTGGTTTTGCTGACGGAGGTAAGGGCAAAATGATATATTGGTTGAGGTTCTTGGGCGGGTTATACCTAGGCATAATGAAATGTTTTTTATTCATTGGTTGTACTTCTCATTTGAAGTATGGACACATTGTTTGTATCAAGAGCTAGTTTACTATATACGATATACGGTCACATTTTAAATAAAAACTATTTGTTTAGTCAAGGGCACACTGTTTAAAAGTGCGGAACTATTATCTTCATATGTGATTACGCTATTTATTTGTAGAGCAGACATGATTCTTTTTTTGGGTTATTGAATAATGAATAATTTGTAGACGCCTTACATTAAATAAGTACAAAAGCGTCTATTGAAAGTAAATTAAATATGTGAAGAAAAAGGCGTGGCTGATTCGATATAGCGATATTCGTCTGTCCGTCCGTTCAAATACATAGATCTTACAAACCATTAGGGCTAGAGGCACAATTTTTTGAATGTAGGTTCTCCTATGCTGCAAGCAAATCACATTTGTGTTGTTTTTTTGATAGCCTCAATTTGGATTTATTTTTCGACCCAAATAACAGGGTCTCCTACTGTCGGTTACGTCTGTCCTTACTGGTCTTGGTCTTAATTTTGCAAGATACGGTCACACTGTCGCCTTGCTTTTGACATGTTGAAATATGGCCAAGCGTTGGCAGAATTTAGGTGCCAAATGCGCTCATTGTTAAGCTGTTTATAAGCATGGGACTGTGAATGGAGCGAGGACAGGAGGGAGGGGGCAAGGGGCAAGTTATGGCAGGTGTTGTTGTAGCTGCAAATGTGCATTTGTCTTGGCATGTCAATGACAGTGCCACAGACAGAGAGAGAGAGAGAGAGAGGTAGAGAGAGAGAAGGAGAGAGGGGAGAGAGGCAGAGACAGCTGGCACATGCACTCTTGAGCACGTATGGCATGGAGCTCCTCTGTTGGCCACGTCAATAGCTGCAGCTGTTGCCACTGCTGTTGTTGCTGCTGCTGCTGCTGTTGTTGTTGCACCACAGCAACTGCTGCTGCTGTTGCTGCTGCAAGTGCAACTGCAACTGCAACTGCTGCTGCTGTCTGTTGACAATGCATTTGGCCCTTACATGTTTAATGATGTATTTACCTACGCCAACTAAACTGCCAAACTGACCTCCTCTCTGCTCCCCTCTCTCTCTCACTCTCCCTCTCTTCCTCTCTCTCCCTTTCTCCCTCTCTCTCTCTCGTCCTACCGCACTTCACTTGCACTTCGTACTCAACTGAGTCTGATTGCGAAGCGTGCAAATGCCAACACCTCAGCACTCTCAGCTAACCAAAGTGCCTAAACCTCTGCACTCTAAAGGCCGCTGCACAGTGGGCACAAATACTCGATTTTTCTGGCATTTATACATTTTGTGAAATTCGATAATTCCACTCTTTATTGGCGCGACTTAACGATATAATGATTAGTGTCGCAATATTGTATGTGGCATATCTTTGCTGTTTCTTATCCGATGAAATTTACATCATCAGTGAAGAATGTCATGGACTACGTTTATGCCAAATTATAAGTCTGTAGCTTTAATATTGTGGTTGCAGTGCCACATACATACATTTTGAAAAAAAATTGTCTGTTGCATATCTTCGCTGTTTCTTATCCGATCATAATGAATTTTGCAAAATAAATTCGTTTTGCCTCTATAAATCCTATCCAAAAACTAAATTACAAAATTTGCGTTGTTCTCGAGATATTAAATAATGCCACAATTTCTGGTTTTTTACCTATAGTGCGCTGTAGCTGTCCTCTTCCTCTCCCTCCCTCTCTCTCTCTCTCTCACTCACTGTCCATCTATTTCCGTAGAGTCCCCTTTGCAACCCCTGGAATCGCCAATTGCCAAACCGTATACAATCTGCAGTTGACGTGAATTGTGCACGAGGCTTGAAATCTATGATTGCAGCAATAACTAAACACACACACGCCCTCTCTCTCTCACTCCTCTCTTTCTCTCTCTGTCTCCCCCTCTCTCGCTCTCTCTCTCTCTCTCTCACGCACTCACATGTACACTTTGCATTTGCTGTATTCAGACGCATTCTCAACGCATCGACTTGGTGCGACTTTAAAAGTCCGCTTTTCTTTTACGGCGTAGACTTTTGCCGTGCCACGCCCACTGCCTCCCACTACGGGCAATGCAGTTAGCGCTGAGTTCAAAGTGTAATTGCTGCAACTGGCATTTTGATTGTTTATTGCTTATTGAAATTCATGATAACCATAAACCGATTGTGACTCGGAGACAGGAGAAAGAGAATTTAAGAAATAGAGAATTAGGCTGAGAAGCCACGAAAAGGCGAAAACGTTTTACGATAATATGAGAGAAAGAAGGTAAAAAAGAGAGATATTATGATATGAAATTAAGCAAAGGGAGAATTTCTCCACACTCCAAAAATATAGAAGAGAGTGTTAGAGAAAAAGAGTAAGTTGGAAGAACGGGAAGAAATAGAATCAAATATTCAAAAAGAATTTGAGAAAGAATCTAATATGGAAAAGGAAAGGAATACGATCTGGAAATATTTAAAGTGAAAGTTCAACTAAAAAACCAACTTTAAATAAAGAAGAAACACGATAAAGAAAAAAAAAAATATTAATATGAATGTGAAAGAACAGATGTAACATGAAGATTTAAATTAATTAGAAATTAATCAAATCAAATGGGCATAATATGAAATACAAAGCTGGAATTAACTAGAAAGGAGATGCAATAAATAAAGTTATAGAAACCGCTGATAATCAAGAAAGTAAACGAAAAGGAAAAGCAATGAAAACTGAATATAAAAGAGAACTAAGATGAATGACATTATATAAAACATCGATAGCCTGAAAACCTGCCATATAGATCACATCACGCATACGCCGCGATGTACGAAAATAAAAAGCATTTTGTATGCATTGCTTAAAGCTTAAATTTGCAGTAGTTTGCAGTGTTTTTTTTTGGACTGGTGTATGTGTGTGTGCGAGTGTGTGTGTGTGTGTTTTTATTTGCACTCGCAAAATTTTCACAATTTTCTTCACAAAAATGTAGCATGTGCCATGTGCCAAGTGCCTGTTCGCTTCACTTGCAGCCGCTTAAGGCAGTCTAAGCGCAGACAAATCTATACAAACACAAGCACACGTACACACACACGTACACATACACACACACACACACACACACACTTACACTTCACATATGCAAATAATTTCAGTTGCAGCAATTGAAAAGCCAAAAAAAAACAAAAGCAGAAGCCAAACGTCTGTTTGAAGTTTACCTCTCTGCATTCTCTCTCTCTCTCCCTCTTCCTCTACATCTCTTTCTCTACTTCTCTCACTATCTCCCTCTCCCTGTTCTCCTATGCACCGGACGTTGGCCACACAGACAACAAAAATATTTGGCTTTAAAGGCAAAGTCTTTGGCACTAAGTAAATCACAACTCAAAACAGCGCCGAACGCTCAATCTTCATCAGCGTTTGAAGGGGGAAAGGGAAGGAAGAAGAGGAAGAACAGCAGTAGGTATTACTGAAACTAACCCAATTGCACCAAAGAAGTCTTCGATGCCTAATGCTCTATTTCCTACAACACAAAATATATATAGCTAATCTAGAAATAATTTAAAGACTTTAAATTAAACTAAAAAGTTTCCATAATAAAATTTTTTTGTTTAATAGGGGAAGATTGCAGTTATCAAAATTAAATAAAATAATAACATAATATTTTTAATAATAATAAATCCTTAATTAAATATAATTTTCTTAATTAATTTATTTATTTTTAATAGGAGAAGATTATAGATAAATTTATAGTCTATAGCCTAAATAAATAAAAACAAATGTATTTTTTATTTTTCATAAGTGTAAAATAATATAAAATTTGTATGGTACTTTGCTGTATTTATTTTCAAATTCTCTATTACGAATAACGCCGAGTAATGCATGATTTCAGCTGCTAGCTAAAGGTCCTGCTGGGTGAAATGCTCTCTATGCATAACTATGGGCCACGTTCGCGCATTAAAAGTATTTCTAGCTGAATTTTCTTGATATCGATGTAGGTATATACTATGTAGATATTTATTTTTTGCTGCCTTGGAGACAACTTGATTATCATACAGTCTCAGCGTTCGATACGTTTCGATTCGATTCACATTCGTGAGAGTGTGTGTGTGTGTGTGTGTGTGTGTGTGTGTGTGTGTGTAAAGTCGTGTTGTGCAGAGCCAGCGATGCCATTAAGCACTCAATCAGTCTTTATCAGGTTTTGACAACGATTAACGCTTGGGGCGCCAAACGCTTTTGATGGATGGCTGCTTGGTCCTGCTCTTCTTCCTCTTGCTCTTGCTCTTGCTCTTGCTCTTCCTCTTCCTGTTCCTCATCCTGTGTCTTGTCCTTGTCCTGGGCCTCGTCCTGTTTCTAGTGCTGGAACTGAAGCCTGTTGTTGACTTTGTGTTTATGCCCCACTCCAGTCAACTGTCGTGATAAAAATGTTATGAAATTGATTTGCAGTCTCACAGTTTCTGGTTTTAAATAGCTAAACAAAAACGGCTAAAAAGTAGCTAAATTGACGCTTAGCTTGGCCAAAGTATGCCTTCTCCAATATTTCCATTCGACAAGCTGTTTTTGTTTTGTTTTTTCCTAATTTCAGTTAGTTTATCTTAAATTAATTTGATTTACTTCAATTAAATTTGATTTACTTCAATTTAGTATAATTTAGTTTAAGTTCATTACATTCAATTTAGTTTAAATTAATTTAATTTACAGTAATTTAATTGAAAATAATTTATTTCTAGTTTTTTTAAATTTAATTTAGTTTAATTTAATTTAATTTACAGTAATTCAATTTAGTATGATTAAGGTGAAGTTTATTTAATTTAATTTAGTTAAAATTAATTTAAATAACAGTAATTTAAATCCAATTAATTTAATAGTCTATACCTGGGTACGTTTGTTGGCTTATTATAGAAATTAAAATTTAAAAAATTTAATTAATTTTATTTTAGTTTATATAATGACTAGTTTTATGCTAGTTTTATAATTTTATTCGGTTATAACATTAATTAAAAAGTTTTAGATTTAGAAAATAATAATGTAATTAATAGACAGATGGATAGAATGTTATAAATTCATTATTAGTTGATTGAACTTCGTTGTCAATTCTAAGGTTGCCCTATTTTGCAGTTATTTCAAACGTTTAGCCTCTAAAATGTACAGGGTATCTGTGGGTTGTTCACTCCATTTTCGTGGCATTTTTGTGTTGTGTTTGGTATTTTGTTTTTGGGTTTTTTGTGTGCCGGCTTGAACTCATTTTGTGGTTATGCAGCTGAACAATCGATTTGCGCTCATCACGGCTCATTGACTTTGTTCCCTTCTTTTTTGCTACCGATTTTCTTATGCCAGAGTTTTGCCTTTTTGCCGCTTAGTTTCGGTGAGTCGCCATTATCCTTTATCATGTTGACGCTTTTAAATGTTTATTGCAATCCCTGGCAGGCCCTGGCAGCCAGACTTACTTGACTGCCTCATCAATTTTGTGGTCAAGCACGTGAGCTGGCATTTGGGATACCACAAACAACATATAGGAGTAAAAAATAAAAATAAAAATAGAACGGAAACGTGGCTAATCAGTTGGGGCC
Source organism: Hypselothyrea guttata (assembly GCA_035045125.1). Classification (NCBI taxonomy): domain Eukaryota; kingdom Metazoa; phylum Arthropoda; class Insecta; order Diptera; family Drosophilidae; genus Hypselothyrea; species Hypselothyrea guttata. The sequence goes on from JAWNNJ010000655.1 coordinate 223,953, forward strand.
TAGAGGGGAAACGGAGTGTGGGGATTAACTGCTTTCAAAAGTGGCGTTAATTAGGTTCAGTTAAAGCGCCAAAATTCCAGCTTAACCAAAAATAAAAAAATAAAAAAACAAAAAAACAAACAAAAAAACTTTGTGGGTTCTTAAATTTAACTAAACCTTTGTGCTTACTTTTTAAAATATTATCTCTTTAAGAAGTACTTTAATAATATTCAAAAGGTATATTAAAGGATAATTTACGATGATGAAGTTCGTTTTGGATTTTTTTTTTAATTTTAACTATTTGGGTAATATTAGGAAATTTATTGAGATCATATAATATCATATCATATCATATCATAATTTAACAATTGAAAAATGTATGCTTACAACTTTTTTTAAATTTTAAAGTTCTTCTTGAAGAAGTTACGAATTTTGTAAATTTATTGGATAATTAATTTAGCTAACATTTTAATTAAATGTTTAGCTTATTTTTTTAGCGCTCTTCTTTTGAGTCTCTACTTTATATACAGCTCTCGCAACTCGCCCTAACCTTTGGCTTTGCGCCATTTCATTCATTTTAATGACTAAATTTATAGACTAGAGTACCCCTCCCCTTCCCCACGCTTGGCCAACATTCCCCCCACCGATGCGTCATGGTCGATATTTTTTCGAATTGTTAAAGGATTCTTCGATTGGCTTTGATTTTCATTACGTTTCGTTGCGTTTTGGGGGCGCAACGGTTTGCGTGATGTTCGAACATTAAAACGCCACAAATTAATTAATTAAAGCACTTTAAGTGGCCACCAGAGAGAGACAGAAAGCGGGAAGAGTGAGAGAGAGCTATCGAAAACAGAGCAGAGAAAAGAAAAGAAAAGCGTGGGTAAACTAAGAAATTACAGGAGACATCGATACGTTTTCAATTATAAGTCTTTGTTAGGGGAAGTCGAAGGCAGCGTGGAAAATAAAAACATTTGCTTATACCATTAGATTATTATTATTACTGGGTTTAATAATATTAAATTTCTGGAACTACTTCTGATACCCTGCAGTCTTAGACAAAAATTTGTATTTAGGCAAAAAAAAAAAAAGAAAACCCACGTAAAATATAATTATAATAATTAATTAAATACATATGTAAATCATTTCATATTACTGTTAAATATATAAATAAAAAATTTAACAAGAATATCATTATCATTATTATTATCATTTACTTTTAATTTACTTCCGTAATTTAATTTTAAATTTTATTTAAATTTGTATTTTTAATTTTCTTGGTCGACTGATAGTAGTTGACAATAAATAAATAAATAAATCAATTTATTTGTAGCTGTAGTCGGTTCAGATTATGACATTTATATTTGTATTATTATTATATTTATTTTTATTTTTGATGCGCTCGTGTTTACAGGGTATCTGAGGCATGTGCATGTTTGGCAAACAGCAGCCGGCTTGTATTTTAATTATCACAAAAGTTTTTCATATTTTTTTGTTACTTTTTATGCGTTTGCCTTTTCCTTCCATTTGTTCAAGCCTTTCATTTTGTGCTGGGAGGCAAACAAACACGCAGACAACAACTTAACCTCTCGGCGTAACTGGCTACAACTCCCCTCTTCCCCTCTCCCCCCCCCCTCTCACCATTTCCCCTCTCTTCAGATTACCCAACTGTTCATGTTTGCTGCGCCTGTGGCAACATTTTGTGCCTTGTCATGTTTTAATGACGCTCAGTCGACAACAACAACAGCAATAAAATGCTACGAGTCCTGCCATTTATGAGGCCATTACAAACATTTCCCCCCTCTCCCACTCTCGCTCTCTCTCTCTCTCTCTCCCTCTCTCTCTCTCTTTCTCTCTCTCTGTCTCTCTCCCCTCGCAGTCTTGTTATTGTGGCTGGTTTGCGTCTTGGCTCGGGGCCACTCAAGACATTTTCGGCACTCTCATAAGTCATTAACATTCTAAAAGGTTTTCCTAGTATACTATATATGGAATATCATAATCGCGCTCACGATTATCATTATCATTATCATCGTCATCATTATCATACACTTACATACCTTTGAGGTGCGTCGGCATTAACATATACACAAACCCACACACATGCCAATATATTAAATATTACCTATAAGCTCTGATATCATTTCATTAGTTTCATAAATATTTATTCAATTTGTTTTTCCGTTTTTTCTTTTTCTTTTTGCCCTCTCTTCTCCTTGTAGTTTGTCGCTTTTATCCATAATTTATCAAATTGTAAGCTACAATATTTCTCCCTGCCTCCCCTTTCCCCTATCCCTTCTCCGTTCACTATCCCTCCGTCTCCGGTGCTCTGTCATACTTTTTTCGCCAATATTTTCGCTGACAATTTTCTAATCCAATTGATTTGTGCTGCGGGCCATACGTACTCCTCCCCTTCTCCCTAGCCACCCTCTCACTCCCCTCCTCGCCCTCCTCTCTTCTTTCTTAGCATCCGAATGCTCCCAGCCCACTCTCCTACTGCCGGCTAGAGATTGTACAACCGCAATGTGCGTTGTTTATCTTCATGAATTTATCATCCAAAAAGCAGGCAAACAACACGAGTCCCAAATACTTGCACGACTCACAGCTACCCTATAAATCATAAAGCTCTTGAACAAGGCGTAAGCTCCATAAACTCCAAAGAATTCAAGAAAGTTTCGACACTTCATATTGCTAATCAGCTATAGCTATCTCGCTTTCTCTTTCTCCCTGTCCGACTGTTCATTCATGCATTGGTATAAACTGGCAGACCTTTGGAACTATAAAAGCTAGCGCTAGAAAATTTGGTATACTGCTTTCTCAATATCATAGGCAACCAGAGTTTATTTTAAGCTTCTGATACCCTCACTTGCTCTTCCGGAAATCGCAAAAAACCGCAACATGCACAATTTCAGAGACACAACTTTAAATTTTGTGCTAAATAAAATAATTAAGTCTTTAGTCTTAGATTGATATTCATATATTACCCTCTTCGTGTTCCGTCTAGGGTATGTGGAGAACAGCAAAAAATTGAAATTATAATATCGTAATATTTGTGTTTGCTCTGCTGCTGGATTTTATTTATGTGTTGTTCGCTACGTAGATACATGTATCAATGGTTTTTATATTCGTTTTTCCTCTATATTTTTTTTTTGCTGTTTTTATTTTCTGGCTTGTCGCATTAGTAATGCAAAATTTTGTCATGCAGACAGCGCCCTCTACCGACTGCCTGTTTACTTCAGCTCCCCCTCCCCCTATCCCTCTTCCTCACAATTCCCTCTCTCTCTTGCTCTTTTTCTGTCTCTTTTCACTTGTGACCCTTGTGCATTCAGCATTGCATATTTATTGGGACCAACTCCTGCGGCGCAATCGACATGCACTGCGAACTGTTCCCACTCTGTTCCCACTCTCTTCCCTATCCGTTCCCACTCTGTTAGCTCTCTCTTCCCCTCTGTTCCCTCCTGTTCCCTACTGCTCATTGCCTTCCCTTGAAATATATCCCATATGCGTATCATTTGCATTTGTTATGCGTTATGTTTTGCCAGTCTCTGGCAAAAGCTGATTGCTATGAGCGCAGCATTGGCTATAATAGCAAATCATTTTAATCACATGCACAAAAGCTGATTGCTATAATAACTAAACATTGCATCATCAGCGCAAAAGCTGCATGCTTTTTGTAATCTTGTTGAATCGACCTAAGTGGATTTTATAATACAAATTTATTTTATTTACTTATTTAATCAACTAAGAAATTTTTATAAATTTATTGTGTTGTCTAGTTTAATATATTTCAGTTTTTTATATATTAAATCTGTTAAATCTATCTAATTATTTCAAATACAGCTAAATCTTTTTGTTTATTGTTTATAGTTATAGATTTCCTTCGTTTACACTTTTTGATTCGCTTTATGAAATTAATTGATATTGAATAATAATTTATGGAACATTCATTATGCCAGTTAGTGAGTCAATCACAACAAATACGAGTAGTTTGTAGATTTCTATTAATGCCGTTGTAAACGATTATTCATTTGCCCGATCACTGATTCGTTTATTCATTTAGGTATTCATTCACTCATTCACTTATTTCCTGGCTGAGTTGGAATGCGATAATATCGCCAGCTAATGCGCATAAATATCCTAGAAGTCATTAAAATCACATTTAATAATGTAATCAGCAAAGCAGCGGGGTGCTGGGGAGGGAGCAGGAGGGGCTCACCATGGAAACGGGGAAAATATTTGTATGGTAAACAATGGGATAGACAGACGGACAAACAAAAGGACAGACGGAGAAATAGTCAGACTGGCAGATGGATGGATAGTGTTGGCATATCCTTCTCAGAGCGGATAGAAAGCTGTAAAATAAGCATTAGGACAAGATAGAGTTGGTATAAATTACTACTCCATACACACATACATACATACAAACAGGCTGCAGATGCAACATTTATTCCCACAAACATACTGACATGACATGTATTATTAGCAGCATTCGATGGCCTCGGACTCGGTGCTCGTAATTAACTATGCAACTGCGAGGGTTGCTCTAAAATATATACACATTAATAACAAATAATTTTAATTTAGAGCATTTAATGTATTCAACTTAAATTAAGCTTAAATTATAAAACTTCAAATACAATTTTAAATGTTTGCAAATTATATACAAATCCTGTTTATATTTAAATTATTTATCGATTTAATTTTAAATTTTTGATTTTAACTTAAGACGGTCTAAAATCGAATAAAATTATTATTTTATATTTTAAAATTGTTTTTACACAAAAATAATTCAAGTGTTTGTTGCTAAAATTATTATTATTTTTATTATCATTATTAATTTAATTCTTTAATTTATTTCTTAGTTCAATTTTTATAATGCAACTAAATTTATTGATTTAACTTTTCTAGTTGGTTGATTGATTGAATTTTTGTCCTTTTTAATGATATACTTTTTGAAATCAGTAGATAAATACTGTTGAAGTAAACTATAATTTATTTATTGAGCAATGTTTTGTGGATTTTATATCTAAAAGCAATTTGAAATGACAATTATTAAATGTGTTAATATTATTTACTCTAAAACTAGAAATAATTAAACAAAGAAATTTAACAAAGCAAATTCGAACTATATAAATATTCTTTTGTCAGTCTAATGAATAAATATGGGTTGGGAAATCCCAAAAGTTACAAGTTCTATTTTCTGTAAGCATAATTTTTGTATACTTTATTTTTCGTTTGTGGCAAGAACTGCTTGAGCACACCTCGCACATAATTATAATTCCATACACTGCCTGCTGGCTTTGATTTGATTTGATTTGTATCCAAAATGGCAGCAAGTGGAAAATTATTATTTCTGTTTCAATTACACACGAGTATGTGTGTGTGTGTGTGTGTGTGAGTGTGTGTGTGTGTGTGTGTGTGTGTGTGTGTGTGTGTATAGAGCACATATTGGTTAGATTTGGTGACTCAGGTTACAAGGGTTGCGGTCAACATAATTCAGTTTTAATATATTAATTAAGCATACGATTTGGTCAATTGCTGGCTAACTAGTTATTCATTCACAGTCATTCACACACATTCATATTCAGCAGGCCATTCACAGGCCATTCACTGGCCATTCACAGTGCAATTCAAACAATTCACATACAAATAATGCGGTCATGGCGATTGAGGTTAATTTGTTGTTGATTGAAAATCATATGGACCCAATGCCGCAATATGCATATGTATAATTTTCCCAAATTACGGTTAATGAATCACACAGACAGAGACTGGGACAGGGACAGGCACAGGGGTAAGAAGAGGCGTGGCAGCAGGGAGACAGCAGGAGATTTGTGGTACATGCGAATAGAAATTGATCAATTAGCTGGTCAATCAATTGGACGCATTAAATAAACGCAATAACCTATTAAAAACTATCAAACATAATAAATAATGAATAATATTTTTTCAATCATTAATTTATGTGGCATGCTGCAGTCGTGTGTGCATTGCTCATCAAAATTTTCCATAATCATTAGTCGAGTGTTATTTATTTGGCATTTTATTTACTTGACAAACAACAATTCAAACATTTTGCAAATTTGTGTTTGTTTTCGAATTTGGCAATTTGCTCAGCTGTTTAAACAGTTTAGTTTTTATGCCGATACCGCAAAATGGGGAATTTTTGATTAGACTTCGAATTATTAGTTGGAATGCAAACATAGTGTTTTTAACGGGTTATAAAATCGTCACATTTTCATTCTTACCTCTATTTTCTTTCGTTTCTTCACCTTCTTAGTTTTTTTCCCTTTTTTCTTTTCTGCCTTTTTTCCTTTTTCCTCTTTTCTGCCAATTCTTCATTTTCTTCCTCCTCTTCCTATTATTTATATATTTTCTTTTCTTCTCAATTAGGGTTCCTTATGTTCCCTTTTTCTTTTTTTCGACTGTTCTTCAATTTCTTCCTCTTTGTCCTTTTCTTCCCACACTTCATCTTCTTCCCTTTCTTGCTTATCTCTCTTTATTCGTTTTCTTAATATATTTCGTGTTCTTCTCTTAATACCTTTTCTTCTTTTTCTCTCTTCTCTGTCTATTCTTCCTCTTATTCCTCTTCTGACATTCCTTTATTTTGATAATTCTCTTCCTTTCCTCCACTTTCTTCCAAAACTACTTCTTTTCTCAACTTATTGTTCATCCTTTTCAGTCTTCTCTTCCACCACATTGATTTGCTGTCTTAGGAGACCAGTCTCTAAAAGAAATTCGCTTTCTTAGAATCAGTACCTTAAAGACTATCTGAATTATAAAAGCCTGATATCAAAAGAGTATAGCTTCAATTAATACCCCAGAAGAAAATGAGTTTTAAAGAGCTTTTTGCTATCGATTGCGACCGACTGTAGCCTACCCGTCAGATACAAAATAAAAGAGGCGTATTGCTGTTTTGCTCTTTGAATATATATAATTTTAATAATCGTGAAAGACTTTAAATGGAATCGAATGTTTATCCACGTCGTCGGCGATTCTGTCGAGCTCTGGGAGAACGTCTCGCAGTTACGGGTGCTCTATTGGGGAAAACCCGACTTCTTCGGTTCTGCGACCTTTGAATTTTGGTATTCAAAGCCCTGGCACGGCGCAATCGCAACTGTCGCATTCGCAATTGACGTCGAGCTGCAGCGAGGGCTGCATCACTGTTTCCGGAACTTGAACTTGGAGAGCTTGGAGCGCTTGTAGTGCTTGTCGTGGTTGGATCCTCCGTGAGCTCTTCGGAGTCTGACGGTTCTGTCGGTTCCTCAGTGGGTTCCTCTGTGGGTTCCTCAGTGGGTTCGGCTGGGAGTTCGGCTGGATCTGTAGGTTCCACAGTGGGAGTACAGTCTGCCTCTGCCGAATTGGCGGTATCTGAACAGTCCGTACAGTCGGCTCTATCGGGATCTGTTGGGTCCAGAGCCAACTGCTCGTCGGTGCAGGCAACCGCATCGCTACCTTGGATCAGATGTAGCGCCAGTATGGCACAGCCTAGGAACAATGTTGCGATTCTCATCTTGGACTACGCTGTTGGTATCTCTGATGGTATCTCCCGACGACAACTCATTTTATAGCGAATTTCTATTTACATAATCTTTTTGTTTGTTTTTTTTTTTTTGGCAAATTCTTTGCAAATTTTGCGAATTGACGCAGCTGTGGATATCATAATTTACGCATCAAACGATTAATTGTCTGCCTTTGTTTGCAATTGATTTGCTTTCGTCACTTCACACACAGCTGGCGAATGTCTCCTACTCCATCTCATCTCAAAACCTCTCTCTCTCTCTCCCTCCCTCCCTAAGTGCTGTCTCTGTCCCACTTCACTTCTCTGGAGTTCATGAAGTATGTCACATCTGGTCTGTTTCGCCTTAGGCCAAGTATTTGCATAATGCCAAGAAATACTCGTATTAAGCGCCTACGTCGAGCACTGAATGCTATAACTTCAATTAATACACTTGAATAATGTTTTGTCTAAAGTTTTGCTCTAAAGTTCGGATATAAGCTCCCACATAATTATTTTATATATTATTGAAAGTTAAATTCGATTCGTAACTAATTAGATCAGTATTTGCACATATTTTTATCTCAATACCTGACTAATTAAACTGAATTCCATTATGATTTTCATTTGAATTCTAGAACAAAATCAGATTCAATATATATATTATATATTTGTATATTTGTAGAATAAATTATCTATTTATTTTATTGTATCTAAATTTAATGGGTCATTTTAATTTTATTTCAACAATAAATTTACATTTATTTATTTATTTATTGTCAACTACTGTCAGTCCACATGGAAATTTAAAAATACAAATTAAAATAAATATTAAAATTAATTTAAGGAATTAAAATAAAAGTAAATGATATTGATAATCTGGGAATAAAATTAAATAAAAAATTAAATTTAATAAAAAAAATTAAATAGGTCCAGCATTACACCACTCAAAAACTAATTAACTTAAATGAGAAAATTACAAATACTTAAACTTAACTTCAAAATAATCAATAGATTTATTTAATGAATTTATCTAAAAATGTATTCGTAATTCTTGCTACATTATAAGACACAACTTTTTCGGCAAGTGTATTTAGCATCGCTGAGCATCTCAAATATTCCAATAGATTCGCACATTATGTTGACTTGGACAAACAGCTAGAGAGAAAAGGCATCTACATCATGGCTTTGGTAAATATTGAAACAGCAGTTTCCATCTTTCGTTAATTTATTTTACTGTTGGAAAGTGCGACAGCAATGTAGAGCACACTCGACTATAGCCTTGCGTAAATCTATATAAATTTATTTAATTTGTGTTTGATATTTTTAATATTATTAATATTATAATAAAATTATATATTTTATATTTATGAATTAATCTACATCACACCCAAGTGGATTTTTAATAAATTAAATCTATATAAATATAATAATATAATAAATATAAATAATATAAAATAAAATTTATTGTTTATTATTTATTAATTTGTTTATAACTAGTGAGAAATGGCCAGATCAGTGGTGCTGACAACAACTGGCACATTCAATTGCACTAATTTCACTTTTTGAAAGCACTAGTTTTAAAAGTAAAATATTAATTTTATTATTGTGTTATATTGAAACATTGAAGTGAATAACTTGCTAGATTATTTCTTACTGTGTACTGTTGAACCCAATGCAATGAGCGATTGCTTTGATTGGCATCTCGACTGTGTTTCATGCGTAATCCACACATGCCGCATAGATTTATCTTGACTTCCCTTCCACTTAGCCCCCTCCCACTGCCCCGCCCCCCGCTGCCCCAGTGTCCACGCGCCCCTTCCGGCGCTGCTCTTTACGGGTAATCGGTCATCAGTAACCCGTAATCATTTGGTATAGCTTTCCTTTCCTTTCCTATTCGATGCGTTGCGATTCGATTCGATTCGATTCGCAGTTTTGTTTTGCTTCGCCCAGCTGCTTGCCTTGCGTTGCACGTATCCCTGGTCTCTGCCACTCCCTGGTAGACAAACAAAACTTTCGGCTGCCAACGTGCCACCGTGCCCCCGCTGCCGCATGCCTGGCATGCCCCATTCTGTTGCAGTGGCCTGCGTTCCGTTCCGCTTGCAGTTGGACTCGTTGCAAGTTCATTATTTGCGTTACGTGACCTGCAGCTGCAACAGTTGCTGCTGCTGCTGCTGCTGCTGCTGCTGCTGCTGTGAGGCATTGCAACCTCATAATTGGTATGTGTGTGTGCGTGGCATAACCACTCGACACACACACAGCCCGCTCTTACTGCCACATGCCACATGCCACAACAGGCATGAATGTGCAGCGAGGCTCAAGCTGAGCTTTTGATTCTTGCAATCGTTTCACTTTGATTACAATTATCGCGCTTTGTTTTCGATAATTATCGTAATGTCTGAATTATCGTAAAAAAATTTTTAAAAATCTTCAATTATCGGAAAAAATTTTGTTTTGAAATATTAAACCTGTTTACATACATTTTTAATGGGTACACGTTATACATACATATATGTATATATACTGTGTGGGCTCTGCCACGCCTCCTTCTGCTTGTTACATACATTCGCAATAAAACAAACGCACAATATTCAAATTAACTCTATATTTTCAAATAAATGTAGGATGAGCATTAAACGAATTGAAAATCCTGCTCAATTGGCCAAACTATAAACGATTCGAATTGACATTCAGTAGGACATCAGACCTCGGCGCCTAGGCGGAGTCATCGGCCGAGCTCTTCCGGGAACCGTTCCCGCGGGAGATGGAGGCGCTGCTGCAGCTGGACAGGGAGCTCATGTCCTTCGAGCCCACGTCCGACTCCAAGACAGATATAGCCGGGGGCATTACGTTGCCCTCCCTGGCCGGCATCGTCACGGCTATAAGCTCCCTGCGGATTGGGTCCATATCCCAACGTTTTTTTTCGCGCTGCTGCTCCAGCTCCAGCTCCTGATCCAGCTCCGACGGAGTCCAATTCGGCGGAGTCCAATCCTGTTCGTGGTGCACCAAGGCTTCAACCACCAGGAACTCCGGCATCGATGGCGGACTATCGCAGTCCCGCTCGGGGTTATCCAGATCGGCGCTGTCCATATCGTCGTTATACCCCGATGTTGGCTGCTCTGTGTTCCTGTTCGTATCCATTACCGGTTCGTCTTAATACACAGCAAAAAAACTATTATTATTTTTATTTATTTTATTTTCGATGCTTCAAACACGGCTGTATGAATACGAATGAACGTTTCAGATTAGTTGTACAAAAGCCTACAGTCGTACGTAGACGACAGTAGCAGAGCCTACTTTGTTTTGCTTTTTTTTTCTACTTAAAATTTTAGGAAGTTTTGGAATTGATGCGTAAACGAATTGCATTGCAAAATTATTCAGTAAAAACAAAATATGACCAAATTTGGTCGAAAAACGTAGATTTTAGGGGCAATATTGGAATTATGGGGGAGTTATCACTCGCTAAACCAAAATATCTCTCGCACGCTGCTCGCTTGTATATCCAAGTTCCTTCAGCACAGTCGCTAGGCTGCACAATTAAAAGCTGCTTGCTATGACACGCCAAGTGGATATGACGCCTATTGTTGGCTTGTGGCGTAGAGCTAAAACCGTTAACCGAAATTGGGATACGGAGTAAGCAAACACGTAATGCGACCACAGGCAGCGGTCAAAGGGCAGAGGGGGCGTGCCTGAAGGGAGGTGGGGAATGGAAGGATGAGAGGATGAGAGGATGGGAGTATGGGAATGAGCAAAGTAAAAGTTAATACGTTATTCATGAACTACTAAGCGCAGATGTGACTCGCATTGTGATGCAGATACACAGCTCGGGCATCGAGAAACACGCACAGAGATACAAGCTCTCTCTCTCTCTCTCTCCCTCGCACACATTGTTGCTGTCTCCCTCTGCCGCTGTGGCTTGGCTGCGCCTGAAGTTTAATTAATTATTTAATTTTAAGCACTTGAGCGCGCCGAGAGCCGCCAATGAGCTGCAGACCAATGGCAAATGAACAGGCATTTGGGATTAAGTTAATAATATATGAGCTGTGACCTATCGTATGTCTCAGCTTCTCTCTCTTCCCTCCTCTCTCTCTCTCTCTCTTTCTCTCTTTGTGTATATGTCGTGGCTGGATCCTGTGTCCTGTGTCCTGTGTCTTGTTGCAGTGTCCTTGCTGCTCGCTGAGGCGCTTCGCTTAATGCAGACTAATGAGACATTGTGGAACGAATTAATTTCACGCATGATTAACACATCAAATGCCAACTATAGCCCCAGGCAGCTATACGATAGTTGCCCTATCTCTCTCTCCCTCCCACTCTCTCCCTCGCTTCGTCTTTTATCTTTCGCTCTCCATGCATTCTATTCAGTCAACTCATTCATTGTGCCCATAATACGTTGACATATTTCCCCGTTAGCTCTGCGATAGTATTAATTACTATCGGCTTGCGTCCCAGACTATCGCAAGTATTACAGCCTATATTTACACTAAGCTAATTTTAATATTATAATAAATAATAATATTAATTGTACTTTAACAATTTTAAGAGAAAATTAATTGCATTGCTAGGCTGAACGTTAATTAACTTGTTTGTAGTTATCACGACTTTAAACACGACTATCGTAAGGCTACCAACTGCTGGCAGCTTAACACCCATATAAACCTGGCCTAAAACTTTACATATACATACATATACTATATGTATATAAATATTAAGCACTAGCAACTTGTTCTTGTCATCGCATTTGGGCGCACAGAAGTATGCTGCATTTTTTGCTACTCGTCGCTTTGGCTACTCGTTGTTGTTGCTGCCTAAAGTTGTTGTCGCCGGCGCTCGTTGTTGTTGCTGTTGTTGTCACATTAACCCAATTCTATGAGAGAGTTGATAACACGGAAGTGTCGTCGGTGTCCCTGTCCTGCTGTCCTTGCAGACGCAAGTGCAACGCTCCTAAAACATTACTGTTAGCCGCATAAAAACATGAAACTATATGTAACGAAAATCTGTGCATTACACACACACACACTCACACATACGCAAACTTGCATAACTAAGTACAAACTGTTTGTTTTTATATGCGTTGTATGCAGCTAGTAGTTTAAACCTCTGCATTTAGGCAAGGCTTTCACAACCCTGCAGCGCTTAAAGCAGTGCAAAAGTAACGAGTTAAGTTAAATTAAATGTCGTTTGTACCAAAAATAAATACATTTTGAGGTTTAAACTCAAAGCTTTAACATTATTTTGCAACTCGTTGTTAAAAATAACGTGTAGTTAATTAGGCTTACCTATAGCTTAGTAAAAAATAAACTCGTTATGAGCAAGTTACGAGTAGCTCTCCTAAAAAGCATTGAGCTTTTTCTAAGCTTTGCTTCATTTAACTACGGCAGCTGAAACGTTCAGTAAGTGTTCAACTGAAAAACTACTCCATAAAGTACCGAGTGGTAAGATGCAGTAGCGAGTGTGCGCATTTGTTATGGATTTATGCAGGTATTGTGTCTACTTCAGCCAAAAGATATTAATTTGCAATTTCATAGGGGCCATGGAAAAGTTTTGCAACACATTTAACGAGCCACTTGCTTGGCAAAAGTAACGAGTGCCCCCAGAGGGGGCGAGTACCATACGTGGGGCATGCCAATTTGCCGTTGTTGCACGTATGCACTCGTAGTTCAGTAATCTCAAGTACATTGCATTCCAACTTGTTTAACTTGGCACTTTGGCCTGTTATGCCTCCGCCCACCGAAAGAAAACTGGGCGTTCGACTGTGGCCTAAAGGTCGTACAACATTCGCATGCGACAGCACGAGAGCCTGGCGAAAGAGAGAGGGTGCAAGCAGGGCGGTGTGAAGAGCGCACTTTGGTTTCCACTTAATTATGTACGTTCAGCTGGCTTTAAGCGAATGTTAGTTTTGGGGATGGCTTTATAATGCTTAAAATAATTATTCAAGATAAGTGAAGATTGTTTTAATCTAAATGAAGATTGTTTTAATCTTAAAAATGATACAGCTTCCAATAGCTGCAAAACGGTATTTTAAATAACTTTTTTGGTATGCATTTTTATACTCAGCTCCTTAAAAAATCGGAAATATTAAAGATCGTTAATGATAGATCTTTTAAGGATATTTAATTTAATTTAATTTTATGGATATTTAATTTATGCTTAAAATAAAAATCTCGTTTATGTTTTTTTCCCCAACCTTTGTTAGGCTATAACCTCATGTTTTACATACATGATATAAGTCCTGGTTTGAATAAGCCTTGGAAGTTTTGCACCCATTTTATTCATATCGGATTGTGAGCTACAATATGTTTCTAGCATTGAAGGAACTTCCTTGAAAATGGGCAAAACGGTTGAATTTATGGTGAAACGCTTTAAATGCGCTTCACTTGATATATTTCAATGCAGACTAGTTGAATTAGTGCTTGAGCTGACTGTAACTACTCTATGTGTGTGTGTGTGTGTGTGTGTCTTGGCCACGTTAATAAGAAATCAAATAGCCAATGGCAAATATTCAATAAATTTCGGTTTAGTAGTCACGTGCGAAGGCAAGTGCGAACACGTACGCAGCTCAATGCAACTGATGCCCAAGGACGACGAAAGAAGGAGAGAGCAAGAGCATGGCTTAAAGAGATGGAGATAAAGAGAGAGAGAGAGAGAGAGAGAGAGAGAGGAGGAGGGATATAGCAGAAGCTGGACTGACAACAAGCAAGTTTAGCTGGACTTTGAGAGCGGACGCTGCGTTGTCTGCGTACGTGGGAGGGTTCAGGTGCAAAGGTTCTGAAAAGTGTGCGCCACATCAATTCTTGTCCTGGCCAACTGGGCCAACAGCCAACAGCGGACACAATTTTGCCCCTCTCTCACCCCCCCTCGAGGGGCAGGCGGGGCGTGGCACGTGCTGCATTCAGTGCCGCCAGCGACGAATTCTTGGCGGGCGATTGAAATTGCTCAGAGCAAGCAGATAAGTGGACATTAATCAAAATAAATATGAGAAACGTGTTGAAATACGAGTCTGCACACACACGCTTACATTAGCTGTCTCCCTCTATTACTCTCTCCCTCCTTCTCTCTCTCTCTGTTCCTCTCCCCCTCTCGCTCTTTGCTCTAAGTGAAAATGATATGCACTGTCCGTTCTAATATGCACACTTGCAATACTCATAAAAAGTCACTTAGCCGCTGTCGAAATGGCTAAATTAGCCTTTGACCTGCAGTACAATCTTCAGCTTTGTACCCTGTAACCATGAGTGAGCAGGTGTAACAGGTAGAAGCTGCGGCAGACCCCACCAGATATATATCTAGCATTGTCTGTCTATGAATGTGTATATGTATGTTTGTATAGCAATATAATCTATAAGAAACTAGACATGGATGTATTTGGACAAAAAATGTGGATTTTAGAGCCAAAAATCTTATTTTTTAGGTACATACCTCCCATGACATCCCATTTTCGTGCTTGTTGTTGCGAAGGCCTGTGCTGCAGTCCGATGCAGCTCTCTGGTGTAGATCTCAAAAACTATAAAAGCTAGAACAAATATATTTTGAATATATGTAGTTAAATAACATACGCGTATCGAGTTAATTTCAAAAATTGGGTGTCACACCCGCCCTGCCCACAATGAACATAAATAGACTAAATGGTGCAATTCAAGAGATAAAGATGTACATCAATCTTAAGTAGTTGCAGATCATTAATATTCACCAGCTCTAAAATTGAAAAAAAAAAAATTAGGCTGATAATTAAAGGAGATATGATGAATCAAAGTTTTTTTGTTTTTTGTAAGATTGCGAAAAGTCATAATATAAGATTATCTTTTTTGTATATGCTCTCTTAGCGTCAATGCCCCCTTCCGGATATAACGACGTAAAATTGTCGGTCCCTTGAAAGTCGCTATAACCGGATTCTACTGTATATACTTTGTGGGGTCTGCCACGCCTCCTTCTGCCTGATACATACATTCGCAATAAAACAAATGATCAATATTCAAATTAACTATATATTTTCAAATAAATGTAGGATGAGCATTGAAAGCATTGAGAAATCCCGCTCAATTGGCCAAACTATAAACGATTCGAATTGACATTCAGTAGGACATCAGACGTCGGCGCCTAAGCGGAGTCATCGGCCGAGCTCTCCCGGGAACAGTTGTTCCCGCGGGAGATGGAGGCGCTGCTGCAGCTGGGCAGGGAGCTCATGTCCTTCGAGCCCACGTCCGACTCCAAGTGGGATACAGCCGGGGGCATTACGTTGCCCTCCCTGGCCGGCATCGTCACGGCTACCAGCTCCCTGCGGATTGGGTCCATATCCCAACGTTTCTTTTCGCGCTGCTGCTCCAGCTCCAGCTCCTGATCCAGCTCCGACGGAGTCCAATTCGGCGGAGTCCAATCCTGTTCGTGGTGCACCAAGGCTTCAACCACCAGGAACTCCGGCATCGATGGCGGACTATCGCAGTCCCGATCGGCGTTGTCCACATCGTCGTTATACCCCGATGTTGGCTGCTCTGTATTCCTGTTCGTATCCATTACCGGTTCGTCTTAATACACAGCCAAAAAATATTATTATTTATTTTATTTTCGATACGACAAACACGACTGTATGAATACGAATGAACGTATGGGATAAGTTGTACAAAAGCCTACAGTCGTACGTAGACGACAGTAGCAGAGCCTACTTTGTTTTTTGTTTTTCATATATACAATTTTGGGAAGTTTTGGAATTGATGCGTAAACGACTTGCTCTAAAATTAAAAAAAAAAAATTAGGCTGATAATTAAAGGAGATATGATAAATCAAAGTTTTTTTGTTTTTTGTAAGATTGCGAAAAGTCTTAATATAAGATTATCTTTTTTGTATAAGCTCTCTTAGCTTCAATGCCCCCTTTCGATGTACTTTATATTGTCCATAGTTTTAATATCTGCCAATTTACTCCTACTGAGTCCTACTTGTCGTGCTCAATACTGTTCCCATTTCGGGCTAAGCTCTGGCTAATAACATGTCATCTGAGTTTTTAGCAAGTTTTCACCTTCACTTATTGTCTGGGGTTTCGTGTCCCTTTGGCTTCGTTTTCGTTTTCATTCTCGATGCGATTACCGCATGCATCATTTGCCAAGCACATTAAAATTCAAAGCACATTTCTATAAACTTGCGTGAAAACCAAAACGAAAAAAAAAGAACCAAAAACACAGAAACAAAACCAAAAACCCATAAGATGTAATACATCAAAGTTCAGGGAGGTCGAGGGACTTGCCAACGTTTTTCGTAGCGGGTGTTGGGAAACTTCTAAACAAATTATGCATGAGAAATTCAATTTGCATTTATTTTGCAATAATTTCATATCGGCTCAAAATATCAACAAAAACAACAACAATTTGACATGCAAAAGAAAAACACGCATTCAAAATGTAAATAACTGGCGGGGAGAAACGGTAAATAGCTAAAAGGCTAAAACATGCCTAGATCTGGAGTTTTTCCATATTGGGTCAGGGTCGCCATTCAGCTGCGCTTCATTTGCCGTATTTTAAACACTATTTGTTGTTATTTTGAAGAGCTTCGGAACTTAAAGTTGAAAGCTTCGAAGCTTAAAGTTGGGAGCTTTAAATTGAACAAAAAGCTGTTTTATGTTAAGACTGTTTCAAGCTGTTTTCGTTTCAATTGAAGCTAAAACTCAACTTAGAAAAAACTATATATGAATCTAAAGCTTTTTTATTAAAATAAAACTTAAAGTTTTCAATAAAGCTCCATGAATTTTAGGCAGCTCTAATTTCCTAAAATTTGCTTAAATCGAAGCATAGACCACAACTATATAAAAACGCGCTTAAAGCTTTAGCTTAAACTATGCATTTTGTGCTTGAATAGCAACTTATTCATTATTTTGTTTACTAACATAAACTTAAAACTCGTTTGTAAATATTAAACTTTAAGCTTATTATTAAGCTTAAATAAATTGGAGACGAATGTGCTTAAGATTTTCTAGAAGTCAAAGCTTAGCTTAAGCGACAACATAAAAGCGCGTAGAAAGTGTAAAAGCTTTGAGCTTAATTGAGGTATTTTCTGCTTAAAGCCCATTTAATTATTATTTTGCAAATTTACATGAGTTTGAGCTTTTAAGCTTATTTTAATTGAGAATTTAAGCTTCTAGGATTTGCTAAGAGTTTTAAGGCAACAAACTTCTGCTTAATTCAAGGCAAAAAGTTTGCATTAAGCTTTGAATATATATATGAAGATATGCGCTTATTAACTGCGAGTAATCGTGGGATGGTCGCAGCTTTAAATATGCCCCAAGGAGGTAGCGCAGCTCCAAAAAAAAGAACAGACAACATGCTGCATCTGCCGTAAACAGCCGATGCCAAAAGGATCAACAACAACAATAGCGAAGGCAAAAGAAAAAAAACTTTTTCAATATTTTACGAATCAGGTGTTTCCTGTCGAAGTTTCCGCTTAAGGACACGCACACTCCACTCTTCAAATGGGGATGGGTAGGGGGAACGGGAACGGGAAGGGAGAGGAAATGCCAAGAGGCAAGGCAGACAGCACGTAAAAATAAAATTTAATGAAATGTAACTGGATATGCCACACACAGCCGAAGAGGCCAATGTGGGAGCTGTGGCATCGGGTGCCCAGTTTCAGACAGAGACAGAGACAGACAGAGAGAGAGAGAGAGAGAGAGAGGGAGAACAGACAGGTAGAATGTCAAAAAGCCTATTTAGCATATATTTACTGGCAGAAACGAGGGAAAATCGAGGACAGTCAAAGAAAAACTTTCTGCTAAAAGTTGATATTCCAAAAAAAAGAAAACAGCACAAAACTCATGGAAGGGAAAACGCAAACCAAATAGGAAAATCCCTTTCAAAGAAAAGGTAAGCGGCAAAAGTAGCTACTACTGTCATTCGAAATATTATAAATCATGTGCTACATTAGCCAAGCGACGCTCTGCTGCCTTCTGCAAATTGCCATAAAATTTATAGAACAAATACAAATACAAATATGAACACAGCCAGAAGGGGCGGCGCGGATCAGTCGAACGCAAGCTTAAAGTCGCACGTTACCAACAGTTGGATGCCCTGAGCTTTGGCTAACAATCTTACACATATTCGTGCAAATTTTCTGCTGCATATCTTTGCTATTTCGTATCCGATCATACTGCAGTATACAGCGTCGATTGAAAATGCCTCCCGCTAAAATAAACGAAGTTCAAAATTATTGGTGCTGTGTTTTTTCACGGTTAGCTGAAGAAATGGGAAAGTATTCAAAATTTGGTCTAATTACAACATGGGAGAACCTGAATACCAAAAACTGTGGCTCAAACTCTTAAAGTTTGCGTTGTTTAGGTATTCATACAGACGGATAGACAGTTGGACAGACGACTAATCGACCTGATCAAGAATACTTATAACTTGTTTGAACTGCCACGCCTACTGCTGAGGTTTATACACATTTCTCATTTGCACCAACTCAATAGACCCATAGACCCTCAAAGAACAGGGTCTAAAAATATAAATACAGATGCAAGAGCGAGCGGAAATGCCAGAAATGCTTATCAACTCAACTTCTTGCCTTGGCCCCAAAAGAAGGCGGTGTGGGTTGGAATGGGGAGGGGGCAGGGGGAAGGAAGAGCTCAACCAGCAACCGCAACACGATCTTAACTCCTGGTTTCAACACTTGTGGCTCAAGGATTACAGCCAGCACTTAAAGCATTCAGATAAATAAATAAATGCCGAGAAATAGACGCCAATGAATTGCAGCGTAGAAATATTCAATTACAGTTATTTATAAATATTTTGACTTAAATAATTATTCTTATATTATTCTTATTATTTATTTTAATTGCATTTTTAATTGCTTATTTGTAACGTAAATTTTTATATTTCTCTGTCAGCATTAAATAAAATAAATTATTAAGTAATAACCAAAAATATTTAAAAATGGACCATTACAAAAACATAATCTCAAAACATAATCTTTAAATTATTTGTTTCAGAATAATATTATTTTTGGGTGCATAATTTAGGCTTATTCGGAAAATGTTTAAATTATTTGTAGAAAAATTATTTCGTTGGTTTTAGAAGTAATACTTCAAGTAGGACTTCTTGTTTGAAGTTTATTTTAGATTTTTCCAAAATATGCATGCTCGATTTTAACCAAATCCGATATATAATCCTTGCTATACCAGCTGTCTGTATACTTTCATTTTACCCACATATCCTCTCTCCCTCTCGCTCTTTCTTTCTCTCTCACTTTCTCTCTCTCTCTCTCTCTGTTTCTCTTTCTCAGTCGCCATGTTAGGATATTCAAGCTTCGGTTAAGCGTAAAATTGTTTTGTGCATTGTGCAGTTGTTGCCAGCGCTTGAAGCACGCATTTGACGCGGTTTTTTCGGTCACCTTCTGCCTGCTCCTTCTCCCTCTCCTCTCTCCCCTCTCTCCCCTTTTCACCTTCTCTCCGCCTTCTCTGTGACCTTCTACAGCGACTGGATTTCTGCTGGCTTAACCGTTGTTTACTCGCCCTGCACTTCTTTCACTTGGGCTCTTGTCACGCCAGCCACGGCACGATGGCAACTGCAATTCAATTGTTGTTTCTATATCTGCCCCCCCTAACCTTCCCCCCTTCCCACCACCCAACTCCTCTCCCCATCCCTCTCAAAATTTGCCTTATTTTTTTTTGGGCGTCTTTGGCCAAAAATGTTTGAACTTCTTTTCCCCGACAGCAATTTGCGGCGAAAATTGTGATTTGTTGTTGAGCGCGTTGCGCGATTTTCATCAGCTGTCGTCGGTGAAAGAGAGTGGAGAGCGGGGAGAGAGTAAGCAGGGAGAGGTAGGGGAGAGCGTGGAGAGCCCTATGAGTCGTCATCGTCATCGTCATCGTCATCGTCGTCCTTTGGCAGCTTTGCATTTTGTTCAGATACTTATCACACAGTTTGGCAAATGCTGCACAAAGTTTTGCTTAATAGCCTGGAAGTTTTTAATGAAATGCTTTTGCTATTGCTTTTCCCATTTCACATTTTCCATTTCCCATTTCGCAATTCCCATTTTCCATTTTGCATTTGCCATTTGCCATGACGCTGCCTTTAAGAACGCAAACCGAACTAAACTGTAACTGAGACTGAGAATGAGACTGAGACTGAGAATGGGACTGGGCTAAATCTAACCAAACATTCGACCGTAGACAGAAATGACCCTTATCAAGCGCGACCCAAGTCAAAGTGGAATTTCATTCCATTCCTCCACAACAGAGAGAGAGAGAAAAAGAGAGAGGGAGAATGGAATAAAAAACGTACACAAAGCATAAGAAAAGGTGAAATGTCACACTTGAAATTTATGCTTTATTAAAATAATGCCAAGTACTTTCCATAATCACAAATGGAATTTCTATGACAAAAGGTGAACAGATTGCAGCTTTCTCACTCCCTTACCTCCTCCCTGCCTCTCCATATTCCTTTCTCCCTCTCCCGAGCTGTCCTTTGTCTCTGTGACAACAAACCAGGCCAAGATTAAATGTTTACTTGGTCAAGAAAATTAATTTGCTTGCGCATTAAGTTTGATTTTAATAAAGTGTCCCCAGAGCTGTAAAGCCTTTTTGAGCTGTCCCTTGGCCTGTTAGGAAGACGGTCGGGGAGGGGCCGGGAGGGGGTCTCAAACTTAATAAACTGACACTACTTTCTACTATGTGTATAAGTGAGTGTCCAACATTTGTCATTGGTGTTAAGTACGCAGCATTCTTTTGTTGTTGCCTCCACAAACATGACAGCACACATTAATTTTCCGTGCTCTCTGCTCGGTAATTAAAAGCGAAAGTATTTGACGCCGCACGGTGGGCAAAACTCCAAATTCACTTGACAAAAACCAATGTTTCGCTTTTTTTACGGCAAGCACCTAAGCTACTCAGGTATAAACAGGATTTTTATTTATTTATGAATATGAATTATTTGTTTAGTTATAAATATAATTTTATTATTTATTAAAAATTAAAGTTCATTTATTTAATTATAAATGTTTTTTATTTATTTATTTATATATATAATTTATTTCTTACTTAAACAAAAAATGCATTAATTTTTTATTTTCATTCAATTGAATTTTTTTTTTATTATTTTTTACAAATAATTTAATGTTGTCCGATTTAGGATTGTCTTTAGCATTATTATAATTAAGTATATTTTTGCACCCATTTTTAAATAAACCTTTTTTATATTTTCCCAGCTCGTCGAAGAGAACGAAACTTTAGAAAAATTGCTCAGGAAAATATATTCATTAATAAATTTTTGTTGTCTATTTAATTTATTCATTTCATTTAATAATAATAATAATAATAATTATGTATTTTTTTAAACTTTTTCAAATGTATTTAATTTTTTTACAATTTTAATACGTCTTTAAAAATGTCACGTTCACGTTTTAGTTTTATTTCTGAAACGTACAGATTTGTGCCACTGTGCAGAGACCAAAAGCAGAGGACCAGAGCTATGCTCATTACTTGCTCAAATAACAAACAAAAAAATAAAAAAAAGCATAAAAAAATGAAAAAGCGAAGTCCAAGAGTGTGACCCTTTTGACGGCGTACGCCATAATAAAGTCCATTTGACTGCATAATGCCCTTGCCGAGGACAGGGAATGCCAGAAACTAGAGGACCCTGTGGAAGGCTGAGGAAACATTTCAATTTTTATTGCAGTGCTGGCCATGAAGGTCATAAATTTTGTTGGCACTAAACTGGTGGCAGTGACAGAAGCGATTGCCTAACCAATATGCCCATTCGGCAGACACTTATTACTGCCTCCTACTTACTCGCTTACTCGCTTACTTGGCAGAGGAGGTAGAAGGAGTAGAGCTTAACAGAGCTCTGCTCTGCCCAGCGTGCCAACTGTCTCCTTGGCTGTTAGATTTATGATGGCCTCATTAATTATGGTCCAGTACGAAAATAAAAGATGGTACTTGTCGCACTTGAAACAAGCAATTAAACGTGGAACGAAGACGGGCGAAGTCGCGACACGCAAATCAACATAAATCGCACTTGAATTGCAGCAAACGCCAGATAAAGATCTGGATAGGAATTAAGAGATAGCGCGACTATTGCTACACATGTGTGCACTGTGAAAAAAAACTACGAAATATGCGAACAAACAAAACTAGTTTCTCTAATTCATGTGCAAAATGATTTTGTTTCAATAACATTCGGCACATTCACATTTATGCAATGTTGACAGTTTTCAAAATCATAAAATTATTTTTACATTCGCTTGCATTTATTTGCCAAATGAAGCGATTCGATAATAACACGCTTTTAGAAAGCAAACAACAACATTTACAGGGAAATTTAGCAAAGGATAAACTTAGAAAATGGCGACAAATGTGCCTGAATGTGAAATCGTAAAAAAAGAGATGATGACGTTTGGCATGAAAACTTATACTACAATGCATTTGAGTTTTGACTCTTGCAAATTTATAAATTTATCTTGAGCGAACTTTGCATTGATGCTGAAAGTGCAACGAGTTTTGTGCAGTGTAGCTTTGATAATTGCATATGTGGTGGGAGTACTTTAAATAGATGGCGGCATTTGGCACGCGCAACATTCATTCGATGCGCATATAAATCCTAAAAATCGTTGCCAATTTACTGGATGGACGCATTTTTATGGTCACGAAGCCTCAGACGAGGCATATAAGACAGTGTATGAGGGAGAGGGGACAGTCAGAGCGAGACAGCAAGAGGGAGATAAAGAGGGAGAGGATGAGAATATGGGCAAGCGGGTGACAAATTCATTAATTCCGGCAGTTGGCAGTTGGTATTCGGGCAAGTTTTCTAATTAAAACAACAAACAAATGGCTAGTAAAGGCATAGACAGACAAAGAGAGAAAGAGAGAGAGAATGGGAGAGAGAGAGAGAGACAATAACAATACATATGGAAATTCAATTGGCATTTGAGTCTGGGAGTCTGGAAGTTGGCATGAAGTAGTTACAGCTTTGCTTAGCTCATACTTTGGCTCTACTTATATATATATGCAGATATATATATAAATATATGTGTGTATGTATAATATATAAATATGTATAAATATCTGTATCTCTGGACCGGAAACTGTCTGGCAAGATGCTAATTCGGTTAAAAACTTTTGTCGTCAAGTTTGCAGCAAACTGGTCTCGGTCTCGTTCTCCTTCTCCGCCTCTCTCTGTCAGCTCAGTCAAGTTCAGTCAGTCAGTCAGTCAGTCAGTCAGTCAGTCATCTGTCTGGCAGAAAACTTCGTTTAGCGCTTGTCCCCTGTCCCGACTGATCCAGCTGAGCGGCCCCGCCCTCCCTCCTTCCCACCGCCTCTGGTATTGTTATGCGGCGCATGCAAATTGAAGCGTCAGCTTCATCATCAACTTCATGTGATATGCATCAGTTTGCCAAAAATTGTTTGTTAAATATGCAATCCGTTTCCCCGTTCCCCCTTCCCCCACTTCGCCATCTTTGTTTCACGCCCCAGCCTTGGCAATGGCCGCATTGAGCCAAAATGGCAGCTCTGTTGTCCAAATTTTACTGCCATATTACGAAGTCTATGCAAAACGCAAACCAAAATATATGAATGTGCATTGTTTAAGGTTTAGCTTTTGTGCAGCGTTACAGTGGGATTAATCCATTATGCATATGCTGAACTGCACTATTACAGGGGATTAATCCATTATGCATAGCATACCAGGAGTAATATACCTAGTTGAAGCAGGCACTTGATCGAATAATTCCCAAATTACTTGCAGTTATAGCCAAAGAGTCACAGCACTTGAATCGCACTTGATGCTGCATTTCGATACAGCAAACACCATTCCGTACACTCAGAGAAATATCGTCCGATATAAAGCACCAAGCAGAGTCCAATAAAAATAATCATAAACTCGCTTAGTGAAAATTGATGACAAACTTAGTTAAAATAAATAATTTATTATGTTTTATTTCATGTTTTTCATCAACATTATTTTGATTTTATTTACGAAGTATTACTTAATTTATTTAAATTATTTAATTTATGTAATTCATTAAATTAATTTGTTTATTTATTTATTCATTTATTTATTTTGTTGTGTTTCAAGTTTGTTGGCTTTTATTTAAAAAATAACCTCCAAAGCAATTAACTAAAATGGCGGCAAATTTGTAGAGCATGGCGTCCGATTGAAAACTTTGAATGAACTTTGGGGTATTTTGGATGATTTTAGCAAGTGCTTGATTGCAGTTGATGGGGGAATCGCAATCAGTGAATGTGTCTCATCTAATCTCTAAACATTTCTTCACACATCCGCTCGGTGGATGGCGCGTAGGGCGTTTTTGGCTTAAGCCCTCAGAGCTAAACGACTAAACATTTATTTTGCTAATAATTTATTTATATGCCTGTCAATATCTATACGTAACACTGCAAATAGCAGGGCGAGATGCGCCCTCGAGGCGTTCAATTTGCTGAAATAAGCACAAAAAGAAGCAGAACAAGAGGACAACGAAGAGAAATAGAAATGCAGAAAGGCACAAGAGCTAAAACAAGACGAAAAAAATGTTACACAGCTCAACATAGCGAATTGATTTGCTTTATGGACGTCAACGCCAGCCAGCGAGACGACGCGATTATTATGCACCCTCCGAGTGTGGCAGGGAGCCGGGGAATCCGGGAATCCGGGAATATCCGAGTCAGAGAGACTGCGAGTCTGGGAGTCAGTGACTCATATCATTATGGCGCATGTCCTGGGGCATCACGCGCTTTCTCCCCTTCCCCCTATCTCCAACTCCCAGACCTTACACTTCCCCCACCTTCTGCAGGTTATACGCTTGTTTTTTATGTTTAGTCCCACAAACCGCAAGCACTCGATTTCCACATGAATAAGCCACGACGAAAGGCGAGTTGCGTTTAGCTCTTGGAAGTGAAACAACTCCAAGTCTTAGGACTTGGCACTTGGAAATACCTGCTCGTCTTATTTGATATGTTTCCTTTTCGTATTCGTAGTCCTATTCCACTACCAATTCCTATTTGAATTGCTACTTCTATTCCTATAACTATTCCAATTCTGAATCGTGTTTTTGTTCCTATTCCCATTTGTATTTTAATTGATATTCCTATTCGCATTCCTATTAATATTCCTATAACTTTTGATATTACGATTTTGAATCCTATCGAACTCCAATTCGAATTGGTATTCCTATTCAAATTTGTATACCTATACCTATACCTATACCTATACCTATTCCTATTCCTATTCCTATTCCTATTCCTATTCCTATTCCTATTCCTATTCCTATTCCTATTCCTATTCCTATTCCTATTCCTATTCCTATTCCTATTCCTATTCCTATTTCTATTTCTATTCCTATTTCTATTCCTATTCCTATTCAGATTCCTATTCCTATTCCTATTCTTATTCCTATTCCTATTCCTATTCCTATTCTTATTCCTATTCCTATTCCTAATCCTATTCCTATTCCTATTCCTATTCCTATTCATATTCCTATTACTTTTCCAGGTGTATTCCAATTTCTGCTAGCATTCCGATTCCAATCCCTATTTCTTATGATATTCCTACTATTCCTATTCCTATTTCCATTCACTTTGCTCTGTGTTCTGTTGTTTTATTTGCTCCATTGATTAATGTGTAAATATGTGTTCCATCGTTTCTGTTTGTTGTCCTCTGGCCTCTTTGAACTCGGCTTCAATTTTCCCACAAACATTTTAAAGCAGACTCAATGTGCTATGATATGCATCTCTAGAGACTCTTGTTGAAACACGTTTAAATCAATCACACTTATGGCCAAAGTCCTTGGGTCTTGTCAGCTGTAAAGGGAAGGAAGTTGAGGGGCAATGTTCTTAAATACAGCTGGATGGGGGATTTCCTTAAAGTTGAGATATAGTATAGCATCTATAATAGAATAATACTAGATGCAAAAATTTGTATTATCTCTTGACCCAATTACAGGTCGAATTTCACAAAAATCGATTTAAATTATTCACCTGTCAATTTATCTTCACATTTTAAATTTACAAGTTTAAATAATTGGAGCATTAGGAATAATTATCCCAATTGATAAATATATTTAACACATATGTTATAATTAAATAATCTGATTACCTTAACACATTAAATACTCTCCCAACCTTCTACAACCCCATCCAAATGTTGACACTATGAGGAGAGCTCAGTGCATGTTCAAGGTGTCAACGCTCTCGTGTGACATCAAAATTTTGATAATGACATACAAAATATGTTGATAATTATCTAAATCACGTAACCTCACTCTCTAGGCCACAAGACGACAAACAGTCCTCACCCTTCCTCCTGTCCTTCTATCCTTCTATCCTCCCTTCCTCCTGTCCTGCCTTCCTTCATCCCATCGTTCTCAACGTAAACAACTTCTGTCTTCTGTCGTGCTCCACATGCAACGTGTCAGGCAGGCAACAAAGTGTTAATACTCTCGACACACCTGTAAAAATGTGAAATGTGAAATGTGTTGGGGGAAACGAGCAGTTGATAGGAGACCGAAGGGGGAGAGGGGGAGGACGAGGGGCAAGGCCGAGGGTAGACAGTTCGGTTGACGGTTCATAAGCATGTGCACATGGCAGCGATTACGTAACGCGACAGGTGCCATCAATCATATTTAGTATACCCACAATGTGAGACCCAAATTTACACCCATACACCCATACACACACACACACACACACACGCACACGCACACAAACACGCACACCGGGCCAGGCTTGAAGATAAATGGCCAGATTTGTTGTTGTTGCCTTGGCATTTAACATTTTTAAGTAAGTGGTTAACTAGGCGAATGGGACGCACTGCGTGCACAGTGCAACAAAAGTTATTTGTGGTTTGGTACACTCGGAGAAATAGTCAAGCCATTCTAACTTGAACTCACTTGATCTAAGTAAGAACTTAATTAATTCAATTAAGTTTCGCCTCAATCAGAATTTCTTGATTTGCATCAAGTTTCGGATGCTTTAATAAATAAATTTTATTTGTACCTGAATCCAGTATAACCTTTTTAAATCAATCCCTTTTAATTTAATGGTGAATTCATTGCATAATTCTGGAATTGTTTCAAACTCTTTCTGTCTTTAATTGTATTTTATTTGTAAGTAAATCTATTATAAATTTGTTGAAATCAATATTTTTGTTAAATTCTATTGTATTTGCATTGAATTAATCTCATTCTTTCTTCAATCCACATTTTCCTAAATCAATTCTATTTTTTCTTATTTTAATGATGATTGTTTCGATGTAATATCGTTTTTTAGAGTTTCAAAATGCAAATTCAAATCAAACCCTTTTTATGTTTTTGTTGAAACATTATAGCTATTTTTCCGGTATATTCAACATTTCTTCATTAAGCCAAATTTTGCTCTAAACTCAAAGCGGAAAATTAGTTGGAAATTGCTTCAAAATGATTTTGGCAATAAACATAAAATTTAAGATCTGCAAAAATATTTCAAGTGTAATTTGAAGCCGGAGTACACTGCAATAATTAACTGCATGCCATGGGAAATAGAAGGACAATTATGCGGACATTCGGCATGTAATGGAATGAAACGAAATCAAATCAAATCAAATGGAATGGAAGGGATGGGTTGGTATGGGAAGGGAGGGGAAGGCAAGGGAGGTAAGGAAATGGAGAGCAAGTTTAGATAAGTTGAAAACAATTTCTTATGTGGGATTTACGCAGAGCCCATAGACAGAAATTGAAAACGAGCCAAGCGCGTGACGAACGAGGCAAACATGGCGCAAAACGAGGGGAAAACGCAGCAAACAAAAAAAATGGCTAAAACTAGCTATAGCTATTATATAGCTATGGCTATGGCTACGATATATACTCCTATAGCTGCAGCTACAGTCGTATCTTGATGGTGCCGCTGGATTAAGCAGCAAAACGCATGAGCTGACAGAGTGTGTGAGCAAGTAAGGGGGTGTAAGGGGGTCACTCTTTATGTGTGTGTGTGTGTGTGTGTGTATGTTGTGTGGGTTTCAGTTGTTGTGTGCTGCTTAAGGGCAAAGTAACGAAAATAACGCAAAGCTGCAGCTGAAGCACAAGGATTACGAAAGGATTCGTTTCTAACGAGATTGACAACAAACCGCAATGCCATCTCCTCACAGAGAGAGAGAGAGAGAGGGAGAGAGAGAGAGAGAGAGAAAGAGAAAGAGAGAGAGAGAGAGAGATATGCTGTTGGTGAGCTGTTTTTATTTTTATATCGTGGATGGCAGCCTCTGAGCTTTGGTGCAAGCTGCTCACAAGCGCTGAAACACTGTGCTGAAAAATGCGCTTACCAGCAGCTGAATTCTCAGGTGTTGCACCAACTTGAACACAATTTTATAGACTAATTTTATAGCATACCCACTAAGAACAGAGCAGATCAATCAGACAGCCGAACTTGTAACAAATAAATTTCATTTTATGGTTTATAACAAAAATATTGAATTTTTTTTTTTAATATTTTTTAAGTCGTAAGAATTCAAAAAAGATTATTAAACGAATTGTATTGCAAAAATAATCTGAAAAAAAAACGAAGCATGGCAGCATTTGGTCAAAAAATGTAGATTTTAATATCAATTTTGGTATCAGAGGCATTAATACCCCTTTAACGAAAAAAGTCCATTTTGTTGAACTTTGAATGCGCATAACTTTATCAAAACTCAACCGATTTTCAAGCGATATGCATTTTTCTCAATCATTTGGGTGCGAAATTATTATTTAAGCGATATATCAAAGAACAAAATGTTGAAAATGTATGGAAAAATTTTAAGACCTTCCCTTGCAAAATTTGCAATTTTAGAAAAAAATTGTACCTTCTAAACTTTTAAGATTTGATGCTCTACTGTGTTGCAAAATTATGCAGAAAACACCAATTCTGACAGCAGTTGCTCGAAAAACGTAGATTTTAGGGCCAATATTGGTATAATAGAGGGATTATTACATCTCCAACTCGAATATATCCGTATTTCAAATAATTTAAATGATTAAATATTATATTATAATAATGCTATTGTAAGATAATATCATTGATACGATATTTTTTTAATTTTCAATAATCCTAGAAGAATTTCATGACAAGGCAATCAAATTTTGAATGCAACTTTTTGTTTAGTGCAGTTGGGTTTGATGCGCTCCAAATGCATTACATCTCAGCAGTTGCCTCTTAGCTCTCTCTCTCTCTCTCTCTCTCTCTCTTTCTCTTTTTCCCTCTGTCTCTGTCTCTGCTTTTCTCTCGCTGCTCTTCCCTCTCTTTCTCTGCTCGATTGAAATGCTGTGTGAATGGCAATGTTATATGGTATTGTGGTACATGCTATATGGTTGCATGGCACACACACACACTGACACCCTTACACACACACACACACACACACATACAATTACAAACACATATATATGCCCTATTCTGCAAACAAAGCAAATTTCATCCCATAAAACTAAAACGTTGGATTTAATTTTGCAAAATAAACATAAAAATCGTTTTGCTATCTACCACTTTTGCTTCTTATTTTTATTTTGCTTCTGCTTTCCCCCTCTTCCTCTCTCGCTCTCTCTTTCTCTCTGTTTCTCTGCAATTCTCTGTAGTATTTGTGCTTATGCTCTCCGTTCTCTGTGGGCAATCTTTATCAACATCTTTGGCTCTTAAGTAAGTATGTTAGTGCCGAGCATTTTGGCATTTCATTTGTGCAACTTGAAGCTGTCTTTTACGAGTTGAGCTCTTTCCTCTCCCCCTCTCTTTCCCTCTCTCCCACTCTCCCTTTCTCTCTATGCTTATCCGCCATTGTCGCTTTGGCTCTCTTTCTGTTTGCCTATTTGGAAAATTGAGATAATGCAGCTAGCCAAATTAAACTAAGCCAAAAACCTCACGAAAGCCCTGCAGAAAAAATTCAGCTCAATGCATTAGGCACTGAAACATACCCTGGAAAATAAAAAAATTATGTATTTATTTGTACAAATATTTTATTTTTACTACAAAGTATTAAATACCCTATCAAATTAATAAGACTATTTTTGCATACAATTTTTACGTAAATTTTTGCATTTTATTAACTTTTTTAAATTTTGTTTTTATAGTTTAAATATAAATTTTTGTTTTTAATTTTTTTTCTTGCTCAAATTATTTTGTGTTTATTTATTTTAAAATATTTGAAATTTATATCAAATTTATTTTATTTTGCTTATTTTCGTAATTCTAAATAGGCCTTTGTATTACAAAATACACTGTACAAATTATTTTGCATTAGTTTTTTGCATAGCTATTTTAGTTTATTAAATATTAATTACTTTGCATTGCCTATTTATTATTATTTTCCATAGTTTTACATAATTCATAATTCAATTAATTACTCATTATTATAATTATATTTAAATGCATTTTTCTTACATTCTCTATAATTATTATAAAATTATTTAAATACGTTTGCAAATTGCATTTGTTTTTGCTGGTTTTCGCCTTTTATGTGCTTTAGTTAAAGATAAATAATTAAATTTTTGGTACAGGGTATGAAAAGCCAGTTAAAAATGAACAGGAATTCATTATTCATTTGCCTCGCACAACAACAGCAACAGCAACAACAATAGCACTAATAACAAAAACAAACATATAACAACAAAATCAAATAGAAAATGCAAATAATACAAATACAACAACTGTAAAGGAAAAAGGGAAAGGGAAAGCGGAAGGGAAAGGAAAAGGGGCATGGCTTGGCCGGAAGTTTGCGGTGTTGAAAATCGTTTTTGAGTTTTTCCAGTTGTTGCTGCTGCTGCTGCTGCTGCTGCTGCTGCTGCTGCTGCTGTTGTTTGGTAAAAAAGTTTTCTAATTAAAACAACAACTGACAAACGCAAATTGTCAACGTATTTGCACACACACACACACACACACACACACACACACACACACACACGACACAGTTATAGACAGATATATTTGCCGACTGCAAAATGCTTTGTTAGGCAGCTAGCACAAAGCTGTTAAAACCAGTGTTGCCACTTCCGCTTTTTTCCCGACAAAACTGGCTATTTTTGAAAATGCATTTTCTAAACCATTTTGAAAGAATTTCAGTTTTTTTTAGCTTATTTGCTTATTTTTATCGACATTTTCGCAAAACATTTAAAAAAGTTTTTCATGTATTACTTTAATTTTATAATTGTTTTTATTTTTATCAATATTGTAGATAAGTTCAATTTTATCGAAAAACTGTGAATCGCTTCTTAAAAATAACTTAGCTGGCTTTTCTGGTTTTCTTCTGAAATATATTTTTCAGAATTGAATTTCCCGCCAAAAACAGCTTTTTTGCTCAACAAATATTGGCAACGCTGACCAGTTGACTGCAGAAGGGGGTGAGGGGCAGTGCCAAAGAGAAGGGGAGGGGCAGGGAGCAGCGCTGTCTAAACGCTGCCCTTGGGGCATTGGGCGTAGCGCCGCTAGTCGCGCTGTGGGCGTGGCAGAGTGGCAGCGGGGCAGAGGGGCAGAGGGGCAGAGGCTGGCGGCTCTTGTTGTTAGCAGTTGTTAGATTAGTTTGACTTTTTTGCTCCTATCGCTCCTATCGCTGCGCTCTCCGCCCCCACTCCTCTCCCCGCTCTCCCTCTCTCTCTCCATCTCCATCTCTCGTTTTGCTTTTTGCCAGTTGTCAAAATGTAAATGCGCAGCCAGCCGCACAGAGAATCAGGGAATCAGCGAGAGCAGGGATGGAGAGGGGGAGGGAGAGGGAACAGGGACTAAACTAGCATTACCCAGCGGGATTTACACAGATTTCTTTGAAGCTGCTTTAGCATTTGTTATTGTTCCTGCAGTTATTTAATGTGCCAGTTTTATTTAAAAATATATATATTTTATATTATTCAAATATATATATTTTATACTACGAAGCATTTAAATTATATTCTATGTTGCACAAATATATTGTTTTGTTTTTGGTTTTTTTAGCAAATGGCAAATTTATAAATCAATATAAACCTAATTTAATGTATATTAATAATTTTAATTTTAATTTAAACTCAAATCTAATTAATAAATTTTGTTATTTTTTTTTATAGTGACTAATGCAATAATTTATAAGTTTATTACTTGTAGCATTAGAATAAAATATCTCAAATAAATTTAAAAAAAATATTTATATTTGATCAATATTTTTCCATTTATTTAATTTTCATTTCTATTGTTTTATTTATTTCAGTTTCATTAAATAATTTTTTTATTTTTATTTGCATTAATTGCATTCTTTGACAGTTTGCAGCTTTATTTTATATTATTCATAAGGTTTTATATTAATGAATTGTATTGAATATTAAATTGTTGTTTTAAATTATATTTATTGATTTATTTAATATATATTTTTTTGGTTATTTCTAGCTTGCTTGCTTTTTATGCTAGCTAATTTTTTCTCAGCCAATTTAAGTGGTTTTTCTTTAAAACTTTTAAACTCGGAGAATACTTTTATTAATTCATATATTCTATTTATATAATTTTTATATTTATATTTTATTTAATTTGTTTTGCTGTTTATTGTACACATTTATTGGTTTTATATTTAAAATCTTTTAACTTTAAATAGATTTGGTTATATTTTCGTGATAATTATAAAAATTTACTTTCATTTATTTGTTGCATATTTAATTGTTGAATTTTATTTTATTTTAAATTATTGTAAATGTTGTTTCAATTTCAGTTTTTCTTTCTATCCAACTGGGTATATTTTGGACATAGTTGCTGCCAAATTGTCAGTTGATGAAGCTCGGGCGATGACAGTGTCCAAAAAAGGATCAGGCAATTGTTTGCATGTAAATTACCTAAAAACCCAACAAAAGAAATTGACAAAAAAACGACAAACAGCAAATAGCAAATAGAACAAGAGTCATAACAATAACATCATGTTAGCCTCTACAACAACAATAATTTCCCTTGTTTACCCAAGCAAATTAGCTGTATCTCATCTTTGTGTAGTTTTGATGAATTTCCTTTGATTTGTATTTCGTTGGCTTTTTATGCGAGTTTTATTTTGTTTCTCATTTCGAGTTAAATGCAAGTTGAGTGGATTTTTCTATATTGATATTTATGCAAAGTTCGATTTCCTTAAAAGCTTTCAATATTGAATTCAAATTAATTATTCTAGCTTAACTCTGCTGTTAATTTAATTTTCATTTTGGCCAAATAATCAGAGAACTTCTCCTTCCCAGCATTTGCTGTTGTTTGTGCAAAGTTTTCGCATGTAAACTGAACACAGAAAACCGAAAACTTTTCTCAGTTTGTTCAATCAAATTAATTTTTTGTATTTAAGCCAAATGGCCAATCAGCCAGAGTTGCCACTGTGTGCGTGTGTGCAGCTGCAAATGATTCATAATTTTTATGATTACGTATACGCCACGTTGTGCGCACTGTCTGTCTGCCCCTGCCACAGCTGCTCGACTTTGTTTTCATCGCTTCAAGCGTAAATTGCTGTTGTTATTGTGGCAATTGTAGTGCACACACACACACACACACACACACACACACACACACACAGACAGAGAGAGTGTATGTTATTATTATTATTTGAACAATTTTCAACTCTTTTTGGCATTCGCGACGACTCGGCGCCAACACCGAAGGTCGCGTAATTCAAAAGCAATTTGTCGAAATTAAATTTGATTACATTTATCGCACCAACAGCTGAACTGCCCCCCGCACTCCTCATTTTTCACATTTCCCCATTTTCCCACTGCCATCTTGCCATTTACAATTTCAATTCCAACTTTCAGTTACGGCTCTTCTTCACTCTGGCGCTATGCCCATGGAAAAGTTCATAGCGTTTCAGCTCTTTAATCGCTGGTAATTGCCATAAATTGCCACTGACTCTGAGTTTTCCGCGAATTTTCCTCACAAACTTTGCGCCCTGGCAATTTTCTAAATTCTGATCAATATGGCAGACGTATTAAAGTTTTTTCTAATGCCCGCGCACAAATGTATGCTACAATAAATTTCACAATTTTTACCATGAATATTTTTGTTTTATTTTTTGCATTTTATTTAATATCAGCAGACCAAAGTGTAAAAACTTTTAAATTATTATTCGGGAATAATTGGTTAAATTATAAATTATTATTACAAATAATTAAAATAAGTTAAATTTAATTAAAATTACTTTTTTAAAGTAAAGGGTCTAAAAACAAATTAATTAAAATATATATTTGTAGATTTTGTTGTTAAATGAGATTGTTTTAAACCTAGAACTTTGTTATTTACAAAATTGCAAAAGCTGATTTATATTTTTTTATTTTTTGTTATTCACTCGCTGTAATTTACTCTTCATAATTTAATCGCTATAATTAACTCGTTGCTTGCAAACTAAACAACTTGGGACTTTCTTCAATCAGACTGCATTTAATATTTAATTAAGAATTGTTGGGTTTACATGGATGATAAATTTGAATTGCTAAGCCAGCTTATTTCTGTAGGAATATTTAAAATTATTTTTTTATTTTTTTTTTATTATTTTCAGAAAAGTCTTTGTTTACGCAAAAGAAATTTTGATGGTATTATTGAAAGGTTTTCAGACGCTTTGAGCTCTTGGCTAGCCACAATTTTGCCTCATGCGGCTGCCCCAGCAGTTGAGCATTGAACGAGAGAGAGAGAGAGGGAGAAAAAGAAAGAGAGAGGGGGGAGAGGAAGAGAGGGAGCTGTAACTAGTTGTTGAAAGTTAAAGTTTTTGTGGCTGCGGCATCGGCATCGGCGTGGCTGTTGATGCAACATAAAGAGGCAATAGACAGACAAACGATATGCCGGGAAGAGACAGAGAGATAGGAATAGGAATATAGAGAGAGAGGGGTAGAAAGGGGCGCGGGGGGCAGCTGGCTGCCTGTGGCAACAACTTTTCAATATTTTAAACCCGACGAAATTTTTGCAACAAATTCAGGCAGCAACAACAACTCGCATCAAATGCAAAATACTACAACAAAAATGCCAAATGAAATGTTTTGAGGTTAGCCCAAAATATTTTGCAAGTATTTTCAGTCCCGTGTGCGTGTGCGTGTGTGTGAGTGTGTGTGTGTGTGTGTGTGTGTGTGTGTGTGTGTGTGGCAAAAGCCAAGTAAATGCTGAAAATTGTTGCTATTTTTGTTGATGCACACACACTGTAAATGCTCCCCTGGCTAACGTTGCCCCTTTATTAAAATGTCAAGCCATAAAAGAGGCTGAAGTGCAAAGCAGATGGCTGCGAGAGGGGAGGGGCTGCACTATGGGGCAAATGCCAGATTTTGTGGCAGCAAGAGGTGTGGCAATAGAACGTCTAAAAACACATTTGTCAGTTGTTGTTGCCATTAAATGCAGTGCACCAATGGCAACAAAACAGGCAGAGAGAGAAAGGGAGAAAGAGAAAAGCGCGAACTGAGGGAAAATAAATTTGAGTGATAAGGTCCCAGGCCGTTCAGTCGCATGCAACCGACTGTTGAGCGTTAAGCGACAGCTGTTAAAAGTTCAGTTTTTTGACGCTCCAAATAAAAAATTTATTTAAATTTATTTCTCTTGTTTTCAACTAAATATTTAATATTTAATAAATTTAAATTTTCTATTGATTACAAAATGAATTAATAGTTCGAAACGACTGATAATATTATTTTAATTAAATAATTGTGAAAATGCTAAAATTGTTATATAATTATAAATATTTGATAATTATTTTGTTACAAGACCATTATAATTTATTATTATTTGTAATAAAATATTTTATTTGAATAAAGTTAAACAAATGTTTCAAGTCGAATTTTTTAAGAACAATTTCGAGTTTTTTAAATGCAATGCAAATTCAGAAAACATCTGACTCTTTCCCGAATAATACTACTTTGTGGGCACTGCCACGCCCACAATCACACGAAGTGATTATGCCCCTTTTCCTACATTGTCAATGAACAGAGTGAAGCACAGAATAGAGTAGAGTCAACAAAGTTGGAGTCAGGTTGTCATTGTACTGTGCGTGGCAAATGCTGTTCTCCATTTGCCAGTTAAAAACATCTTAAAAGCTCTTTTTAACCACAATTATGTAAATATTAAGACAAAAGCACACACACTCACACACACACATGGGCATATGTGTGTGTGTGTGTGACACATAAAACCAACAAGAACAACTGAAGTTGTCTCTTAGTCTGCGTCTGTCGACAACACAGCCATTTACCATTAGCACATGAACAGAAAGGGGAATAAGGCTATTAAGGGGGCAGGGGGCGGGGCAAGTCGTGGGAGGTAAAGCAGACAGGCGGGAGGGGGGGCGACAGTTGTGGAAGGTAACACCAACAAAACAAGCTGAGGTAAGACATCGGAGCAGACGGATGCAGAGAAAGCAGGAGAAAGAGAGAGAGAGAGGAAAGAGGGCAGAGATTGAAGGAGAGAACATCATAAAGCAAAACGTGCAATATTGTTTCTCTAATAAGTTCCATAGCTATTAACCTATTTTAATGCGCATTTCAGGCTAGTGCAATTTAATAGTAGAGAATATATATTCCGAATAACAAACTTCTATGTTTAATATTGTGCTTGTTATTCGATTTTTATCGTTTGGGCCGCAAGGGGAGGTCGTCATCTGCGTAAAATATACAACTAGCTACAATCTGAAAATGGGTAGTCTAGCTCTTATAGTTCCCGAGATCTAAGAGTTCATCCAAAACGACAGCAAACAATTTTTGTGGGGTCTTTTAAGCTTGTTTTAACACATTTGTCATGGTGTTTAACTATAGGGCTGACTCTCTCTCTCTCTCTCTTTCTTTATCTCGCTCTCTCTCTCTCTCTCTCTCGCTCTCTCTCTCTCTCTCTCTCTATCTATCTATCTCAATCGCCCACTCACTTGCGCTGCAGCTCACGCCCATAGCCGTCATTATTATTGAAAGCTTTTAGAACTAACAGCAGGTCACGTGTGCCTGCAGTCTGTCAGTCAGTCAGGACAAGCCGAATGCAAAACTGCACAGACAGAGAGAGAAAGAGAGAGAAAGAGAAAGAGAGAGAAAGAGAGAGAGAACCAGATAGCTAGACAGATAGACAGTTAGACAGACACACAGACAACATACAAACGACAATCCGTTTTCATGGCTGATTTAACAAAGTTGGGAATATATTGGACTCTGCCTTCTAGAACCGAGGCATACCAAGCGAAAGAGATGGAAAGCAGGAGGGAGTGGGAAAGAGAGAGAGTGTGTGGGAGAGAGAGAGGAAAAAAAAGACAAGTAGTGAATTGGCACAAAACATGAGAAATGCAACGACTAAGCGAATGCACTACGACATAAATTTTAAACTTAAAAAAATTTAATGATTTAAATGTTTATTATAAATATTATTCGTATTAATAATAACCATTTATAATGTAAATTTGTGTTAAATTATAAATTATTTTATGTTTAATTTGAAAGGATTCTCACTTCAAGTGGGGCTTTAATTAATCTTTTATTCGGTATAGTAGTACAGACAAGACTTGTGGTGTAGCTAATGCATTATCTACATGTAGGGAACTGTTACTGATTGAATGGGAAATTGACAAAAGCTTTGAATGATTTGCGGGTGGCTTGACAAGCCACTGCCTGAAGGGGGAAGGGAGTGAAGTGAAGATAGCGCTTG
Organism: Hypselothyrea guttata; assembly: GCA_035045125.1. Classification (NCBI taxonomy): domain Eukaryota; kingdom Metazoa; phylum Arthropoda; class Insecta; order Diptera; family Drosophilidae; genus Hypselothyrea; species Hypselothyrea guttata. Next base: position 261,956 of record JAWNNJ010000655.1, read on the forward strand.
AAAGTGCAGGGGCGATAGTGAAGTGACGCAGGAGCATCGGTCTGGTTCATTGATAAAATGCCGGCCCGAAAATGCACTGGGTAATGCCAAGCGACAGGTGGCAGTTAAGGGGTGACAAGAGGGTGTCAAGAAGGGGAAAGGGGGGAAAGGGGGAAAGGGGAAAATCATGATGAATCGGCATAGGAAAAAGACAAACTTGTTGCCAAACGACGGAAAAAATTGCAAAATTATTTCAATGCACAAAACTAGAAAATAGAAAATGAAATAAAAATCATGTGAAACGTAACGCGACATTAACATGGATGGGGTGAAGTGGAGAGGGGTGTGGAGGGAGGGGGGCGGAGCGAGCACAAGGGGGGCAGTTGAGCGTAAACCGAAATCACATTAAGCCACAGACGAGACTGATGTGTGCAGAGGCTTAGCTGAGAGGGGGCGGCCAACGGAGGGGGGAAAAAAGCAAATGCGAATACAGAGCACGGCGTAGTAAAAATCAAAAATTTGAATTTCGATCACGTCTTCAATTACGTCGAATCGACGTGCATATAAATCAACAGCGAAACACGAGCGAACCAACTAGAAGCCGGGCGAGAAGCAAGTGGGGAATGGGGATTACCGGGAAGGGGTGGGAAGGGGAGGGGGAAGCAGGTCAGTCAGTCAGTCAGTCAAATGTGGTTTCAATCGTGTTGTTGTAGCTGTGAGTTTTGTAAATCAAGTGGAAATGCCCGCAAAAAAAAGGGAGAAGTAGCAGAAAAAAAAGGGAACAGGACAAATAGCGAAATAGTCGAAACAGACAGAATCGAAAGGAGTATGGCCTGTACACTGAGAGAAAGCAGATCGAAACTTGTTCGAAAAATTTAAGCAATCCAAAAAAATTACTATTAAAACTCTAATACGTTTCTGACTTGATTTGTATTAAAAATAAATTTTTTCTCAAACTTAAAAATAATTCAAAAGCAGAACGATAATTCTTAAATAAGAAAAATATTCGCATGGCTTAACAAGTATTTTATTATTTCATTTTTAACTTATAAGCCAATTTAGAATTTAGGCGCTTAATTGTTTAAAAAAGTTAGCAAATAATTGTGTTAAAAATATAAATATTTTCGGTAGAAGATTAGGATATTAATTAAACAATATATTTTGTTATAAAAACTTACTTTTTTTTTAAAGATATTTGGGTTAAGTTGAAATAATATTTGGGGCTAAGCCAAATACGAACGTATTTTAATTAATGATAATTTATTGATATTTTTAATATCGTGTTTTGTTTTAATCTTTTATTCTTAATTAAATTAAAATTATTAATTTAATTTTGTGCTTCTGATTTAAATGAGCATTACCTGGATTAATTACGTGCTTATTCAGATAAACCGAATTTCGGTTGACGGATGTTTTGGTTTTTTTTTTTCTGAGTGTAGAACGAGACAGAATTTAAAGGAGCATAGCCTGAAGGTGCTGTCTGTCCGACTGACTGACTGACTGACAGTGTGTGTGAGTGTATGTGTGTGTGTGTGCGTGTGTGTGTGTATTGTGTCTGTGTCTGTGTGAAGGACGCACTCATGCAAAGTGCAGTTGACATGGCGGAAATTGTAGGTGCGCCTGCCTTCTGCTTCTGCCTCTGCCCCTGTTCCCCTTCTCTACCCCGCCTCCTCCAACTGCTGCACTCAATTGAAGGCGGCTCCAATGGGGCGTGGCCACTTGACACAGCACTTGACAATAAATCGTGCGAAAAACGCAATACGCACAGCTTGCAAGAGCTTCCAAGCCGTTGCTCTGCTCTATTCTGCTTTTCTTCTCCTCTCACCAACCTTTTGTGAAATCTTCACGCCTGCTAATTGCAATAACTTCACAGTTTGGCCCCAATGTGCCAAGGTCAGCCCAGAAGTCAAGCTGAGCTTTTAACACTCGGTTCCTTCTCCTGAGCTGAGCTGCAATGTCTGATTGTCTGTCGTTGAATTCGATTCGATTCGATTCGATTCGATTCGATTCGATTCGATTTGATTTGATTTGCTTACAGCGGGTTTGTCGTGAACTCTTCATGTTATGCTTGGCAACTGCAGGCATGCACTGAGAAAAACGGCACAGTGCAAAGATAAAATTGTCAAACTAAAGATATGCAATGCTTAAATGAAAAACTTAAATACATCAAATAAATAAATACACAAAAAAAATATCGTCCAATATCTGGAAAACAAACAATTTCTTTTTTTTCTGGTGTCCATTTTTGAATTAAATGCTCCAAAATACACTTGAAAACATGTAACTTAATATTCTTAATATTTTTGAGTTTTTGTTAAGTGTATTTGTCTTTCAACTGGCATTACGTCTTGACGTCTGCTTCTGCATTGCCCCCAAGTGAGCTCGGAGACATGTCTCCTCGGCATGTTGGTCCCCTTCTCGCTGCCCCTTCCTCCGCTCCCTCCCATCGCTCACTTCCTGCCACATCCATGGCTCGGCTTGGGTGCACCAGATGTCAGTCATTGGCACAAGTGCGCTTTATAAGCTCCTGTCAGTGTCAATGTGTTTGTGCTCTCGACATTAGGGCGACTCGATGCTTTCAGCTTTCACTCAACTCAACAAAATGTCAGCTGAGCGTTGGCTTTTTGAATATCCAGGACATTTCGTATAATTTCTTAGGCCATTTTGGCTGCCTAATTGTCGTTTACAAGCAAAAAGATAATTTTAATAAATTTAAGGGTTGTATTTGAAATATGCCCCCTTAGGTATGCAACAAAAATATGAATTTTATTAAATCTATCAAATAATAATATTATAATTAATATGAAATAATTTTTCATATAATTTTAAAGAACTGAGCTTCGGAGAAAATGTTTCTTAGGTGTCACCCTATGTTTGCTTCTGAGCTCTACACAGTTCCCGAAATGGAGAGCAAGAAGAAGCAACATTTGTGCCTGCTACATATGCATTTGGCATGACCTTCCCGCTGCACGCTCTATGCTCTTCACCACACTGAGAAAAAATCAATAGTTTGCGAAACTGATTTCAGAAAATTCTTTGCTTAAATTCTTTTTTATATTTTTAAGAAATTTCAAGTTTAAAATACGCTACGATTTGTACCTAATTCAATGATTGCTTTTGTCATAATTAATCTAAATGCATACAAGATCCTATTTCGATTTGTGTCGACTATCGAAATAGAAAATAATCTAAATATAATTTTGAAAATTTATATTTTTGTGTATGATAATTTTTCTGGCTTATTGAACTTTTGACTCGGCTAATTATTGACTCAACTATGAAAACTCCAGATATTTCTTTCAGTGTTCATACATTCTAGCAATCAGCAACATGCAGTTGAGAGCTTTATTTTGGAAACCAAATCATTCTGCAATTTTTTTTCGAGTGTATTTACTATATGCTGGATTCTCCGCATCGCCTTTGACGTCGGCCCACGACGAGAGCTGTGACAGCTTTCTTGAGATGCACTTCACGTGCAGTTGACTGTTTAAATAAATTCTGCTCATGGTAATAAATTCACTTAAGCCCAAACTAGCCCGGCGGGCGCCACGCCCACTCAGACAGACAGCCCCCCGGGCTGGGAGGGTATGCGACTTTATGGAAGTTTTTGTTTAGACATTCATAAACATAATTGACGTCATAAAAGCAGACAACAACTAGAACTAGAACAACAATGACATAATGTCATGTAAATCTGTGTGTGTGTGCATGTGTGTGTGTGTGTGCTGGAAATTCCATAAAGTAGTCGAATAAGCTGCATGCCTGTGGAAACTGTGGCAACCCTGCCCGCCATTTCCTCCCCTCGCCTATGCTAAGTGAAAATCATTAGTTCCAACTTTATACAAAAGCCTGGGCATTTGTTTGAGCTACTTTAAAATAAAATGCCACTCATGTTTTATATGCCACACATACCACTTTCCCCACTTTCCCCCTCCCACCTCCCCCGACCCACCTCTTTGGAGGGGCAGAAAAAAAATACCATCATTCGTTGCCCAAAAGCGGCCCGCCTGCGTTTTTGTATAAATTCTAACAAATTGTCTACACTTCCGACTAAGCGCACCGACCTCATCCCCCCCGCCCAACTTAACAATCTCCCCGCCCCTGCCCTCCTCAACTTCATAAATCAAAAAGTGCTTGGCTACAGTTTTCAGTTTTGTGCACTTGCTACACTCGGAGAAATACCGAAACACTCTTTCTGAAAACCACAAATTCGTTTCATTTGCTAATTATTGGTCTGAGAATGTAGTCCTCATGTAATGCAGAATTTCTAGATTTTTAGTTGGCTTCGGATATTTAAATAACGTTTAATATCTCTATTATATCTTTAGATTTATTAAATTTTACTTAAATCTATTCTGATTTGTAATTGGAATGTCTTGATTTTAATTACGTTTCGGATATTTAAGACTGTTTTAAATCCAATTTGCCCTAAAAAAAATGCAGGTTTTTACCTAAATCTATCCTCATTTTCTTTTTTTCCTGACTTAACGCAATTTGCTTTTTGCAATCCCAATATTTCCCTGTCTGTTAGTCTGCATTAACACCTAAATCTAAGCAATTATGCCAGCTAAAGATACCATTTTTGGTATGTAGGTTATCCTATTTAGTAAGCAGATAAACTTTGTTTTAGATTTTGGATAGCTCCCACCTTTCCCCCGCAAATCGAAAAAAACCGAACTTACTCCATAGATCTCCCTCAACTTCAGCACGACAGGGTTACCTTTCGGTGACTTACGACTGTAGCCTTCCGTCCGACTGCTGTGTCCCATCCGAATCTTTTTTATTTTCGTGTTGATTTGATCTTTGGAAATGACGAAAGTTCCTGGCTGCATTTCTCTGAGTGTACGAGTATCTCTGCTGCCTTCCCCCATCCGATGCCCCATGCGCTCTCTGCACATTCTTTTCCTATATATTTTGCTGTTTCTTTTTTGTGCTTCTTTCACTTTATGAAGTGCGCCTCACACTTTTTCCTCTTCTCTTCTCTTGAGTGTGGGTGGAAGCGGTGAGCGGGAGGTGGGGGCGTGGGAGGATGGCATTCCGGATTCCGATTCCACATGCCGGGCATGCCGCACTTTTGTGAGCTGGTCGGAGGACTTCGCAGTTTAACATATTAAAAGTAGAGTAAAGCCAGAGGACTTTGCCCCATGCTGCCGCATGGCATTCATGTGTGTTTTGTGCACAAAGGCGTCTATTGTTATCCTGATTATCATAGTTCTGTCGTCCTCGTCCTCGTCCTCGTCGCCGTCGTCGTCGTTGTCGTTTCGACCCATTCATCACTCTCGGCTGAAGCATTTGCTCTAAGCTATGCAAATTGAGGGAATGCCAGCTGGTAAGTAGTCAAATGAATTGCAACAATTGCAATTGTTGCATTCTTAAATTCGCCCCATCGATTCAACAATTATCTGCCCACAGATGACATTATCTTTTTTCTCTTTCTTTTCTTCTTCTTCTTTTTTTTTTGCTTTGTCTTTGACCGCTCGAGTGCGCTTTTTAGCCATTTTGCAGCTGTTTGCACAACACTTCAAGCAAAGCACTTTTTTCCAAGCCACACAAATGACGCCTGAGGCGCAAGATTGACGCGATGTGACATCGTGACACGAGAAGCTCTTCAATTAGGTCTATCGTGACACAAGAAGCTCTTCAAATAGGTCTATCGTGACACGAGAGCTCTTCAAATAGGTCTATGCAACCAGATCGCATTCCATCAAGACATAAAACAATTTTGCCCCTCCTCAATGTACAAAACAATTATATAAAATACATTTTCAAATAATTATAACAAATAAAATAAAAATTAAAATAAATATTTTTTATGAAAATTAAATGAAATTAAAAATTATAAAACACATTTTGAATATACAATTATCCTGAAATTATAAATAAATCGTTTTTTTTATAAACTTCTATAGTTATAGAGAAGACATCAATAAGATAAAATTGCATTCAATCAACAACTCACTTAAATCAAAATATATAAATTATGTCATCATTGAAAAATGCCAACGCTTTCGATAACAGATTGGCTCGCGAGTTTAGGATGCACATCGCTATCGATAAATAATCCCCTTGGTTATCAGCTTATCTTTCGGCTCAGCTTGTCCTTGCACAAATTATTGAACAGCATTGAAAACATTTGAAGTGCCGAAGCAGCTCAAAGCCAAGTGGCAAGCAGACGCTCTGGGGCAACTCTGGAGGCCATGTCTAGGGTTGTAGCAGCTTTCACTTCAGGCTGCATCGCGTGCTCTTGGGGCAGGGCGAATGCTTTTATGCTTATTAATGGCCCTACATGCAATTTATGTGTGGTAGTTAAAATGCAGGCGCACAATTAATGGATGAAAATGCAATAGACGAGTGCACTCCTTAGCTCCTTGAGTCCTTGGCTCCTTGGTAGTACCTCTCCCCTGGTAGTTCACCCCTGAAGCTCAGCTAGTTAATAGAGCCATCACTTGTTGTTGTGGCTTTTTGCTCGTTTCGATTGTGATTCATGTAATCATCACTTAAGCTGCTCTTTGATTGAAAACACATTTGCAGTACAGTATTTTCCACTTTTCCTGTGAGGCTGCCATTTTTTCACATTCATTGTGCACTCAAAGACATAAAGCACCCAAAAATAACCTTAAATTCAACCTAATATCAAGAAAGTCGCCATTTTGTGGAAGATAGTATGTTATAAGTAAAAGAAAAATTATGCAAATACTAATAATAAAATTTTTGTACAATTTAAAGTAATTTTGTATAAAGTCAAAAATAAAAAATTTCTTAGACAAATATAAAATATAGGGACGGGGCAGATCAGTGGGACGGAGGCTACAGTCGGACGTAACCGACCGTAAGAGACCCTTTACTTTGAGTATATGTACATACAAACACAATCAGACGCACACACACTAAGCTACCCGCGTATGCAAGGCACACCACCCCCCCTCTGCCTAGTGCGGTAAATTGTCTGTGGCATATGTTCGCTGTTTCTTATCCGATCGAAACAAAATTCACAGCGTCGATAGAGAATGTCATAAACTAGTTAAATCCCAAATTACAAATCAATAGCTTTAAAACTGTGGCTACAGCAGCTTTTTGCGGTTTGCGGGGGAAGGGGGGGAGGTATCCAAAATCTAAAACAAACTCGTGCTGCTTACTGATTAGGAGAACCTAAATCCCAAATATGGTGTCTCTAGCGCTTATAGTTGCTGAGATCTAGGTGTTCATACAGACGGACAGACAGACAGACAGACGGACAGACGGACAGACGGACAGACGGACAGACGGACAGACGGACATGGCTATATCGACTCGGCTTGTCGTCCTGATCAAGAATATATATACTTTATGGGGTCTGCCACGCCTCCTTTTGGGTGTTACACACATTTCCTCTTTGCACTAAACTAATAGACCCTTTTTACTTTTTTAAAGTAAAGGGTCTAAAAAAACACTGTAAAAAACTTTTTTTTTTTTAAACATGACATGTTTTTGATTCAAATCACTTTAATTTATTGAAAAAAAAAACTTTAATTTAATCAATATTTATAAATTAAAGACAATTTTTAACAAGCAAATGCATGCCAAAGCTTTTTGCTTTTCTTTAAGTTAAAAGCTTTGAGCTTGCGCCAATAATTATGCCAATAAGTAGAGCTTTCAAAGCTTTAATCTTTAAGTAAATACAAGCCAAAATTTAGCTTTTTAAACGCGCTATTTAGATTGATTGGTTAAGCTTGGACTAATGCAAACTCCGTAGTCCAAGCTCACTAATCTGTCTAATTAATTGCTGTAAGTGTATTTATTGCAAAGCTTTGGAAAACATAGAGCGCAAAAAGTATTTAGAAATGTTAAAGCTTCACTTAGTCTTGGAATAAGCCAAGTTAAGCTCTAACTAATGTGACTAATTCTGACTGTAATTAGACAGCTTTTAATTCGCATTAACTTGGCCCACATGGCTATTAAACACTTCAGTAGCCAAGAAAGCACACACACACACATACACACACACACACACACACACACACACTGGCATAAAAAGCATTAGAGACAAACTGTAAAATTTGCTCTAAACTTTTTGCACAAAGGCCCAAGAGCAAAGCACACGAAGAGCAGAAAGCGCAAATCCCCAAAGGGGCGGCTGAGGGGAGGGGCAGCCAAAGCTGTTGCTATTGCCCAAGTGATTGCAACTTTTGACTTTAAGCCATGGGTGGGGAGAAGGGGTTACTAGGGGGGAGGGGAACTCGGGGATCTTTTGCGCTTTGCGGCTGTTGCGAGCTACGAAAATTTATGGCCAATTCAATAAACGATTTTATTACATGCGCACGTTGTGTTAACAATGTTATTATTATTGGCGTTTCCCCAAAAAGGGTTGCCACCCCACCACCGCACCGCACCCCAGCCCCCTCTCTGCTCCACGTCCATGGCTAGCGGCGATGCGGCATTATAGCTATATTGTAACAGTAGCTGTTTTGGGTGCGGGGGCAAGTTCTATTTACCGAGTCGGGGCCAATTATTATGAAAATTAATTTATTTTCTATCGGTAATGGCAGGGTTGCATCAAGCCAGGCCAGGGGCTGAGGCAAGGCGTGGAAATTGTAGAAGGGGCTGGGGCAGTGAAGAGCGCCTGTTTCGGTTACAGTTCCAGCTGCAAGTCCTTATCAATGGCTGCCCAGCTGGAGTTCAATTTAAGCAGGCCACCTATTACTCACACCCCCTTCCCTCCTCTCTCTCTCCCCCCCCCCTCCCCACACCATTCAACACTTTTAACCCCCTCTCTACACCCTGTGCGACGTCACTGTCTGCCTGCATTGAGCCTTTGGCGTGCACTTTCAAATGCTTTTACTTTATTTGCCCTCGACCATTGTTGCTGCTGCTAAGCTGAGCTGTAATTGGGATACCCTGTAATTTCGCAAGTTGTCCACAGTTTCACCTTAATTATTGCGAATTTTCGGTATATCTAAATAGGTTTTGGACCTACTTAATATACTTGAGAAATGTAATTAAAATCTATTTCCAACAGTTTTGAAAACCTAACGAAATTCTTTATAGCTAAATTTTACTAATTACTAATTAATAATTTAAGTTATTAATTAATTAAACTTTTTATTTAATTCAAATACATTAAATAGATTTTAAAAAGAATTTACTTCTAACTAAATTATTATAATTAAATTAATTTATTAATAGAAAATATCAATATGCAAATAATTAGTTGAATTTAATACAATTTAATTACATTAAACAGATTTAAAACGTAATTAATTTATGTGTACTGAAATCATTTATATAATTAAATACATTAAACACAACGGGCCACATGTGGCCTAAGTGAGGTAGAATTTTGTTTCCTCCTGTCGTTTCAACCTAACCTAAATATATTTTATTAATTATTAATAAGCTAGTTTTAAATAAATAATTAATTTCATTTAATAATATTTCAGTGCATTTACAACTTGAAAAATATAGGGACGGGGCAGATCAGTGGGACGGAGGCTACAGTCGGACGTAACCGACCGTAGAAGACCCTTTACTTTGAGTATATGTACATACAAACACAATCAGACGCACACACACTAAGTTACCCGCGTATGCATGGCACACCACCCCCCCTCTGCCTAGTGCGGCAAATTGTCTGTGGCATCTGTTCGCTGTTTCTTATCCGATCGAAGCAAAATTCACAGCGTCTATAAATAATGTCATAAACTAGTTAAATACCAAATTACAAATCAATAGCTTTGAAACTGCGGCTACAGCAGCTTTTCGCGGTTTGCGTGGGAAGGGGGGGAGGTATTCAAAATCTAAAACAAACTCGTGCTGCTTACTGAATAGGGGAACCTGAATCCCGAATATGGTGTCTCTAGCTCTTATAGTTGCTGAGATCTAGGTGTTCATACAGACAGACAGACAGACAGACAGACAGACGGACAGACAGACAGACGGACAGACGGACATGGCTATATCGACTCGGCTTGTCGTCCTGATCAAGAATATATATACTTTGTGGGGTCTGCCACGCCTCCTTCTGGGCGTTACACACATTTCCTTTTTGCACTAAGTTAATAGACCCTTTTTACTTTTTTAAAGTAAAGGGTCTAAATATGTACAAAATAATGCCATTTTAGGCATTAAATAAATGCGATTCGGAATTTAATCGGAAGATCAAAAAAGAATCTAACGGTATGCTCCATACTTCCAATATTTAAGCATTGAAATAAAAAAAAAATAAGTAAATAAATAAAATTATTAAATTAAGCAAGAAGAAATGTATGGAAATTAAAAAATTATCGTATGCAAATGACGTACAAAATTTCAGCGATTTTTCGCAGACTTGAGCTTAATTGCAATATGCATATATGCAGCTACAGGTTATCTGGCTGTCGAGCATACACGACTGCAACACACCAGCTGCTCCTGCTGCTCCTGCTGGCTCCGTTCGAGACCCCTTAGAGGTCTGCTGGGCTGTCAACGCTTTGCGCTTTTGTTTGTCCAACACACAAAAGGCCAACAACACACACACGTACAACTATTGTGCTTATGTGTGTGTGTGTGTGTGTGTAAGGGTGTATGTGTGTGTGTGTGTGAGTGTAAATATGGAGCTTAACAGGCGCACTCATGTGCAACGCAACAAGGCAACAAAAGTCTCATTACTTTTACTTGGCAAATAATGAAGCTAACAACCAACAACCGACAACAACAACCGACAACAACAACCGACAACAACGACCGACAAACAACAACAACAATAACAACAACAACAACAACAATTGACAATTGACTTTGGCTGCTTTTTAGCAGCGTTTTATACACACAAACAGATATATTCCATATACGCCTCGTAGTTACAAAAAACTCTCTTGGCTTTCTTTCAAAATGAAAAAAATCTTGAAAAATGACTGTTTTTGGCTGCCTTACTAAATAAATGTAAGTTCTATGTTGATCCTAATCAAAATTATTTAACCAAATATTTAACCATTTCAAAAATCTCGCGGGCCTTGCCTGTACCATTGCTCTCGCTCGCCGGTTCTACTTATGTATATGGCATGCAAAAAAAGGTAATAATAATGTCAATATCAAAATCCTTAATTAGTCATATTTCTCTTATGTATTTATGGACCGATTTAATTGAAATTTAAAGAATTAGTAGATATTAATCATCTCTACAGTTCGTAGAAGAATGTCTTAAATTGGTCAATATATTCTGTTTATGGTCATTGTTCCCGGTAGGGGCGTGGCATCCAAGATTTGAAATAAACTTGATCTGCGTATGATATACACCTTTCAAAAATGACCAAAACTGCTGCTGTAGCTCTTATAGTTGCTGAGATCGACGCATTCAAACAAACGGACAGACAGGGCTAAATGGCCTCAGCTCGTCGTCCTGATCAAGAATACATATATATACTTTGTGGGGTCTGCCACGCCTTCTTCAGGGTGTTACACACTTTACCTCTTTGCACTAACCTAATAGACCCTTTTAACTTTTTTAAAGCAAAGGGTCTAAAAATTAATTATAGATACCCCACAAATTTATGGATTAGTTTATTCATTCAATCTACATATACATACTTATATCTATATCTATAATCTATCCTGTATAACAACTACTTTACTTGATTTACTTAATTTTGCCAACTCATGCTGGTACTCTATTTAAGGTTTTTTAAAGCGAAGATAAAGCATCAGCTAAATATGCGAAAACCAGCTTAGAAAGAGAAATGGGTAAATCGGATAGCAAGTAGATAAATCCAAAGTCAGACATTGAGTGAAGAGAAGCAAAGTTATAAAACAATAAACTGGCATATGCAGCCATCAAATGCGTAACAGGTAGAAGTCCGTCCATCCTTCTATCCGCACTTCAACAGCTACTTTGGCTAAAAGTTTTTTATACACTGCACTCATTGGAAAAAGCAAAAAAAAAAAAAAAAGGGTATGCTAACTTTGTGCAAGTTTGTAAAATGTGGAATCGAAACAATCAGTAGTTACAAATTGATAATAATAATATATAAATAATAGCTTAATTAGACAATAGAAAAATAATAACAAACCCGACTGTAAGCATATTCCACAGCTCGCGCTGCGCGCTATAAATTTTAAAATATGGCATTAAACTTATTTATCGAAACTAAGAAACAAAACAAAATATATGACTAATAATTACTGCTCGACAAAAGAATAAAAAAGCAATATTACATTACAAAATTATTTTAGGTATAATAAGAACAATTCTTAAAAATAAACAGAAAATTCTATAGTATTAATATTATTTGTTGAAAATCAAGTAATTTATTTATTCTTATTCATGCTTAACAATGAAAACTAAATGCATATAATATAGAGTAAAGCCAAAAATGTCAAGTGCGCCCGACTGATCCGTTGAGCTACTTTATCTTCGTTTTAGAGTGAGTTCGGTACGGTTTTCGGTTATGTTTCAGAGCACTGAAAACGGTTCGGTCAGGCGGCTTTTGAGTGTTTTCCACCTGAGCGCAAACTTAAGTGGCGAAACTTGATTAAACCGCACCCACACACATACACACACACGCATACATAAAGATAGAGAGAGCGAGCGAGAGAGAGAGAGAGGGAGAGTTGTGCATGGCATAAAGTTTTGACTATGCGAAATGTGGAAAAGGACTTTTGGGGACTGTGGACAGGGATTAAGTTTGCGGTTTTTGTGCAGGCCGAGGACAAAGAGTTGACTTGTAGCATTCTGTGCCATTTATTTCAGACATGCACTTTGTTAAATTTAGTTGCAGTTGTAACCAGTATTGCCCAAATAAATATACCCTGGAATACTGTGAAATGTGTAGTGTTTCATAAGCATAACTTTAAAATAGGGCAGGGTTAAAACAGGGCTAATGCTTTGTGCGAATAAGTGTAACAGAAAGAAGTAGGCGTGGCATTTGCCTAAAGTATAAATAGATATATAGATATACATATATATACCAATTGCCACGCCTCCTTTAAGCAACAATCGATAAGAAACAAACAACAACAAGAGTAAAATTAATATTTAGCTTTATAGAAAACAAATAATTTTGTCATTTTGTTTTCTCTAATGGTATATATAATTTACTTTAAATTTCCATAGCACATGAATAATATAGACGTTTCCAAAACGGAGTCTTATGATGGCAATAACCATTAACCTGCAAATAAATTAATTTAAATTAAATTTAAACAAATGCAAGTCTTTCACAAAAGTCTGGTTTGATATTCGATGCGTTTTATTCAATACTTCATATTGTTGCAGGGTATTTTCCAGTCAATCATGGTCTGATCGGTTGGTAGCCAAACTTGGCCTTGCCTCAATAGTTCTCCAGTGGCAAGTCCAGCGCGTATTCGTGTTGTTGTGGCAACCAAAGTTCTGTCTTCTCGTCTGCCATATGGTCTGGATTTAACCGAAGTAGAAGCGTCCAAATTCTAGGTTCAGGCTCAGTTCCAGTTTCAGTTCCCGTTCCAGTTCCAGTTCCAGTTCCGGTTTCGGTTACAATTGTAGTTTCTGTTGAAGCATACTCAGTTGCCACAACTGGGGGCAGGTAGGCATTGTAAGGCAATTGAGCAGCTGTTAAAGTGGCCAAAAACAGGCAACAAAGCAGCACTGCAAATCGCATTTTGTAGCTTAAAAAACTAAGAAGAATGCACACTGTCTAATCACTTCAACAGCCTAAAAAACTGTGAACTTCAGCGGCAGCTGAAGCGCTTTTTATATGCCACAAAAAACTCAATCAAGTCGCAGATTGCGTGTGAGGCGGCTTGAAGATGATGCAGCTGGATAAGGAGCAGACAAGCCAAGGCCAAGCCCAGCTGAAAAGCTGCGAGGGTCGCTTTAAGAATTACAAGTAAAAATATTATAGATCAACTATAATTAGGTTAATATATACAACATGATTTGTCCTAACTGACTAACTGGCTGACCATCAATGTCTAACCTAATGGATAAAAACTAGTAGAAGGCTGCAGAATATCTCATAAATTTGAGAAATTTTACACCATCTACTCAATATTATATTACAATATTTATATTATTCTTGTTTCGAGTGATTTTCCGCTTATAGATAAATTATAAATAATTTATAAATAATGTCGAAAAAATAATACAGTTAATACTGATTTTTTACGCTTCGTTTAATTTGTTTATAAACTTACAATCAACAACATAATTTTGAATTAAAAAACAAATAGTGTTTGGAATATTCGATATATTTTAAACGGAAAATTCGATATTCAAGATACTTAATGGTAATTAAATTACTTGCGAAAATTTAGATTAAACTGTAAACTAACTAAAAACTAACATCTTCAATGTTTCAAATCTTAATTTAAAATCCCTGATTCATGAATTTTACTGCATATTAGCGAATCCAAACTATTCGAACCACCCTCGTCGCAGCTTCATTGAAATTGCAAATCAGCCTCGATTCTTGTTTAGCTTTTGAGCCACAATCGAAGCTCATTAGCCAAGCCATTGGCTGATCTCAAGGTGGCCAAATCGCACAAGAATTCCAGAAACAATTTTCAAATTTCCCAAAATGTTCCCAATGTTTTTCGTCGAACTCTTATACACCCGATGTCTGGCAATGGCCTCGGCTCTTGGTGCTTGAGCTCGGACGACGCATGCGCGTTGGGACTCCGGCAAACCGACGAATTGCAACGTTTCCCGCCAAAGAAGTCTTGGGGCACGGCGGGGGCAGTGGGGCTGGGAGGGGGCATGCCATGTGCGGGGGTTCCGCTTTTTGTTTACCTTTGTTATCAGCGCTTATCAGACACTCTGACGCCCCAAACTGATGTGCCGGAGTTTGAAGTGTGTGCCCATTGGTGGGAATCTCATACGCTGAAGACAGCTCCAACGGAGCTTGCCAGTGGGACAGAGAAGGGCAGCATGAGAGCGACAAAGGGAGAGAGGGAGAGAGGGAGAAAGTTAGGAGACGATTATAATGCAAGTAAAAACATTAAAGTAAAGTCAGGCTAAGCTGACAACTTGCGGCTCATCTTTTGTCTAGACTGCGAAGAGACAAATGCCAAAAGTATATTTTAGCTCTTTAACAGGTCAATAAAGTTATATACATTTAGGATACATATATTTAAATACTCCGCTCAAGGTCAATTTCTGTTTCTTTCGTTAATCAAGCTTATTACATTTGTAGAAGGTCGATTTATATGTATATTATTATATATGCACTAATGGGTATAATACATAACCACTTACTACGTTTTCTACAAATTTAATTTATTTCCCATTAAGAAATTAAAGTTATAATATTACAAATATTACGAGCTTTTTGTCAAAAGCATTATTTACCATCAATTCGCTTTATCCAAATTAATTTCTCAGTAACTCATCCCCTGCAAAACAGTCTCGAGTCTTTTCTATCATCCTTTATCCTTTCTTCTTCCATTCAGAGTTTTTTTTTCTTGCACTTCTGTTCTTCTTTACTTTCGTTAATTAATATCTTTCTTCCATACATTAATTTCTTATTTCCTTCTTCCTTTTCTTATCTTTAATTTTTCATTCTTTTATTATTTTACTCCTTACTTCCAGCTCCTCTTTCTTTCTTACTTCCTTCTCTCAACTTCAATCCCTGCAAGCTTTTTTACTTTTTTCCTTCCATTCGTCTTTCGTTCCTCACTTCTTGTCATCCATCTTCTATCAATTTCTCTTTATACAGTCTTTCTTTCCCTACTTTGATACTTTTTTACTTCCATTCCAACCTTTCTTTCTTCCCTCTATCAATTCCTCATGCTATCTTTTCTTCCTTCCCTACATTCATTCTCTCTTTCTTTCCTACTTTATTTCTTCCTTTTTCACTTCATTTTTTATAGTTTTATCCATTCTTTTTTTACACTTCGTTGCTTCGATGCTAGTATTACCTCCTTTACTGGTTCCCTCTTTTGCCAAATTGCTACCTTTCTTCCTTCCTCACTTCTTTTCTTCCAAACATCTACTATTATTTCCTTCTTTCCTTACTTTCTTCCTTCCGTTCTTCATCATTTCCCACCAAATTATTCATAAGCAGATCAAATATGGATCAGATTTGCATAATTGCCATTAACTAATACCCTACTTGATTACCCTACCTCAACAACTACAAGTTCAAAGCTTCACAAACTTGGCACATCCTTCGGGTTTTAGTTTTTTTGGTTCAGGCTCCAAAACTGGCATTTGAACATGATAATTTCTGTTTACAGTGAAATCAGTGAAAAATCCTGGACATTATGGGACCAATGTCAGGGCTGCACAGATGCACACTTGGACCACAGAGCTATTGGACATGTTGACAAGATTTTTGTTGCTCGGGGGGGCAGTTGCAAGTCGCATGTTGCAAGTTGCTCATCAGGTCTCATGCTCATGCAACACTTCCGGCATTTAAGCAAACAAAATATGTAGCAAGTCGGCAACATTGCAGCAAGCTGCATGCCCCAAGCACCATGCCACACAGTCAACTATGTGCCACAGTTGCAGGGAAAGTCGAGGCAAGCGAGTTGAGTTGAGTTCAGTTCAGTTCAGTTTAGTCGAGGCGAGTGGCGTCGCTGCTGAGTTCCTGCCACATTGTGACATGTGGCATGGTGCTGGGTGTGTATGGGTGCTGGCTGCATGTTGCATGCCCCACATGTGTAGGCGGAAAATGCGGCCATGTAGGCTAATGAGTTCGTTTTATGTTCGAGCCATGTTGTTGTTGCACATTGCTCGTTGCTCCCGTACCCTATTTATTATTCTTGCTGCCACATTCTGTGGCACAGTGTGCCGCACCCTGCAACAATCGCCCGTGGCATCGGTGTCACAATGGCCACCCAACCCACTCGTCTCGATTTCTATCTCCGGATTCCCGTTAATAGCTGAAGCCATAAGCACAGACGCCCACAAAATGGCTACAGCATGCGTAGCGGAAACGGAAACGGGTCGGACCAAACAGTCAATGGGACAAACTTTCCACAGAGCACAACTAGCGTAAAGTTGGGCTAGGTCGCACTAGTGAGGTCGAATTGATATGGACCCATGATATCAATCACACACAAATAAATATCAATTAAAGAGCTGACATTAATTAGTCCTGATACGCCTGCTACAGTAAAAATTCTCGCTTTAAATAGCCCCATAATAAGTTAGGTTATGTAGGACTCTATTGACATCGGAGATATTCAGTAAACAGCTTCAACTTCCATTAACCAAATCGTTAAAAAATTGTTATTCGGAATTTATACTTTCATATTTTTTTTAAGCTATCCTGAAAAGAGCATTCAAATCTATCAATAAACGCAGGAGTTGTAAGCGAAACAATATTACATGTGTTTCGCCGCTGGCCCTCTAGATGCGTGGACAATACGTAAATACGGTAGAAGAGAAAGCATTGCTGATACGCTTCGTGTGATAGTTTTATAAAATATATATAACATATGGGGTACACAGTCCGACTGATCTGCCCCGTCTATATTTTTTCTCCATAATTCTGCAATACAATTCGTTTACGCTTCAATTCGAAAACTTTACAAATTTTGAAATATAATAAAAACAAAGCAGGCTCTACTACTGTCGTCTACGTACGACTATAGACTTTTGTACAACTAATCTGACACGTTCATACTCGTACACATACAGTCGAATTTGTCGTATCAAAAACAATATTAATAATAATAGTTTTTTGCTGTGTAGAAAGACGAAACGGTAATGGATAAAAACAAGGATATATTTCAGTTAACATCGGGGCATAACGCCGATCTAGATAACGCCGATGTGGATGACGCCGAGCGGAGCTGCGATAGTCCCCCGTCGGAGCCACAGTTTCTGGTGGCTCAGTCCGAAGTGCACCAGGAGATAGATTGGACTCCGCCGGATTGGACTTCGCCGGAGCTGGAACAGCATCAGGAGCAAGAGCAGGAGCGTGGCGGTGAGCTGAGCTGTGAGCTGGCGGTGACGATGCTGGCAGGTGAGGGCATAGAATGCCACGTAACGCCCCCGGTTATATCCGACTGGAAGTCGGACATGGGCTCGAAAGACATGGACTCCCTGTCCAGCTGCAGCAGCTCCTCCGTCTTCTGCTGGAACGGTTCCCACGCCGATCTGGATGACGCCGAGCGGTGCTGTGATAGCCCCCCGGTTATATCCGACTTGGAGTCGGATATGGGCTCCCTGTCCAGCTGCAGCATCTCCTTCGTCTCCTGCTGGAACGGTTCCCACGCCGATGTGGATGACGCCGAGCGGTGCTGCGATAGTCCCCCGTCGGAGCCACAGTCTCTGGTGGTTCAGGCCGAAGTGCACCACGAACAGGATTGGACTCCGCCGGATTGGACTCCGTCGGAGCTGGATCAGGAGCTGAAGCTGGAACAGGAGACCGAAATAAAACCTTGGGAGATGGAGCGCAGGGAACTGAAAGCCATGACGATGCCGGCCAGGGAGGGCCACGTAACGCCCCCTGTTATATCCGACTTGGAGTCGGACATGGGCTCGAAGGACATGGGCTCCCTGCCCAGCTGCAGCAGCTCCTCCATCTCCCGCGGGAACTGTTCCCGGGAGAGCTCGGCCGATCACTCCGCTTAGGCGCCGAGGTCTGATGTCAATTCGAATCATTTATAGTTTGGCCAATTGAGCAGGATTTTCAATTCTTTTAATGCTCATCGTAAATTTATTTGAAAATATAGAGTTAATTTGAATATTGTGCATTTGTTTTTTTGCGAATGTATGTAACAGGCGAAAGGAGGCGTGGTATATATCGCTAAACCAGGACAATAAATGAAAACAAATAAAATACATATATTTTATGAAAAAAAAAGCTGTTTTATACCCTGTACCTATTGAAAATGGGAAAAAGAGGGTTAATAACTTTGTCAGCATGTATGTAACAGTCAGAAGGAGGCGTGGCAGACCCCATAAAATATATATCGCTCCTTTACCAAAAGAGTGTCATAACTCAAAAAAGTGCGTTTCGAGATAAACGCGTTAAAAGTTTTCAAGCGCCGCGTATCTCCATACAAAGCGAAGCGACATATTCGCTTATCACGCTGTGTGTATTGCAGATAGGATAATGAAATTTTGACACTAGATAGATTACTAACCAACGGACATTACTGCATCATTAACTCAAAAAACTCTGACAGCGCGGCCAATAAAGCGGCACACATAAAAAATGTAGAAGAAGAAGCACTGCTGCTACGCTTCGTATAACAGTTTTAACAAACTATATTTAAGATATAGGGTATGGGATATTCTACAGTCGGGCCCGTCCTACTGATCTGCCCCGTCCAAATATTATCTCCAGCGTCTGTCTGAATTCGGGACGTTTCCGGGCTCACTCGAAGTACCTTCTCAGCCAGAGCAAACGACGGCTGAGCAGCTCCAGGATGAACACCACGAAAGCAGTGCCCACCATGACGCCGCAGATCCAGGACACCCCGCAGAACATCTCCAGGCTAATGGGCGTCAACTCCAGGCTGGCCAGCTGTAGGATGTAGGGCACATTGAAGGAGGACCGTTCGAAGACCCTGTTGACGTAGCCGACGATACCGGCGGATTGCAGCTGCTTGAGCTTGCGGTCGAAGCCGAACTTGAGTATGGAATGACGACGCAGGTACATGACCAGCTGGTACAGATAGATGTGCTCCCGGACATGGGTGAGGCGACTGGTGTTCCAATACTTCTGATTATAATGCGCCAGATTGCCCATCAAAGCGCTGGTCACCAGCCTGGAGCCAAATGGAGCAGCCTCGAGCTGCTTGAAACGCGGCATCGGACTGAAGCTGTGCAGCAGCGTGCGGTTGTGCGGAAAGTAATCCGTATAGTCCGCTGAGAGATACACGTAATCATCATGAAGCAGCTCCGTAATGCTCTCCGGCACAGGCGGATAAAAGGGCAGACGAAAGGCGTCGTAGAGCTTGCCCTGATAGGCGACTCTCTGCACCAGGGCCAGCAGCAGCCAGCCACCCAAAAAGCAACGCACAATGGACAGCTGGGGCAGGGCCGGAGTCTCCAAAGGATTACCCAGCAGCGTGGTGTGCACATGAAGTGTGCCGGCGATGACGTCGAAGCCTCCGAAGCGTCGTCGCCACGCCCACTGCAGCAGCAGGGCCAGCAGGCAGCTGAAGAGCACCGCCGACCAGACGGAGCCACAAAAGGGCTGGAGCAGCTGATTCACCGTACCCATGACGGGCTCCATGCGCACCACAAAGACCAGGGCGCTCTGATGGTACGAGGAGGTGGTGGAGAAGCGTTCCCGATGCAGATGAGAGGCGCTGAGCGCACCAATTGCCACCGAGGCGTTCATCTGGGCCAGTTGCTCGAAGCAATCCTCATAGCTGTCCAAAAGCGCACCATACGCACTGGTCGCATTCGGCGTCTTCAGTTTCTTTACGCAGGGCGGCAGGAGATTAATGCGAAACTCATAGATGTCCGCCAGTTTCTTGAGCAGCTCACCATCGACGCCGGTGAGACGCCAGAGCTCGAGCAGCTGCTGCGGATCGGCATAATCCCCCTGGAATATGACGAAGGGCGGCATGGGATACCAGCTGACATTGAGCGGACAGCCGTAGAACTTTGCCATGCCGCGATGAAAGAGCTTCTGCTGTGTCTCCAAGAGCTCACCACGCTCATAGATATTGAGCAGCTGCGGCGTCAGCTGCTCCTGGCAATCGGGCGAGAACAATCGATAGCCATAGATCAGCACGGAGTCGGCATTGCGTGGATCCTCCAGCAGCACCACGGCATTGAGCACATGGAAACGCAGGCACACCTCGAACAGCTGGCGCAGCATCGAGAGTAGGGCCATCGGGTCCTGCAGCTGCTGCCCCTGCCAGGCGAGCAGTATCAGAAAATTGAACTCCCTGTCGAACAGCGACTTGGCAAAGTGGAAACGCAGCGTGCGAAACGCACGCGGAGAGTCCACAAAGAACAGTATCTGATCCCGCGGATCCTCAATGATTGCATCCTGCCACAGCTGCACGGTCACCCGAATTCCCAGCCGCTGCAGCAGATACGTGATGGTCTGGCGATGGTAGCGCTGCACCTCCCCGGAACGCGACAGCTCCATAATGGCAATGGAATTGTAGCGGGGATTCACATACAGCTCCAGCACATGCAGCGTCGCCTTCACCAATTCCGTTGGCCTGTACATCACCGGCAGGGGCACGGCCTCCACCTTCAGATCGGCATGTGGCAGGCAGAGCAGCAACAGCACCAAAGGCAGCTCCGAGTACTTCATGTTCGCCTGCTCGCTTGCAACTGCCACAAGTTGGGGCGCAATTCCGTCGAGTGCAGGGATAGCCATCAGCTGGAAATCTCCTCGCCATTAATCACAAATTAGCGCATGCATATCGAAAGCCGATCAAGGCGGCGATAGCTAATTAATTACTCGCCACACCAAAGCTGCAGTCGAGCGCACCAAACAAACTTCAATCAATTTCAGGCATGCCGCACAACAATCATGGTCGAAACTGCAAATTTTCCATCGCAAATTTAAATATTAATCAAAAAATTAATAAATTCTATAAGTTTTTATAAATTACAAAAAAAAATTCTCACAATTTTGATTGATAATTTCATTAACGTTAAATTATATTCATAATATATTTAATGATAAGTGGGAAACTTAAAAGAAGTAACATGTTCACAATATTTATTGGAGCCACAATTATGTTTTATTTTATTATAATTAAAAATTATATGAATTTTAAGTCGGAAACTTGAAAACATATAAAGATCAATATTTTCTGAAATTAAATTTTCAGATAATTTAATTCAAAAGTTTTTTAAACACGTTGAATATTAAAAAAAAAAAAAAAGTTTAAACGGGGCAGATCAGTCGGACGTGCCCGACTGCACAATACTCTGTACCCTATATTCAAAATTTAATTTTATGAAACTGTCACACAAAGCGTAGCAGCAATGCTTATTCTTCTTACTTTTTTATGAGTGCCATATTTAACCCTTTCGACCCCGCATTTTTCTCCGTAGAGTGAAAATTTTTTTTTTGATGCCAATCTACTTGTGTTAATTTTGTAAGATTTTTGCAAAAAAAATTAAGTTGCCACGCCCATTGGTATGGGCGCTAGCGAAAGTTGCTTGTGAGCAACGTTGGGCCATGGTGGTATAGCAATGACCATAGAAATAGCATACTCAAAGTTTGTATTTTTTCCGATCATAACTCGCTTGTTATACATCCGATTTTAATAATTTTGATCTTAAATGATTATTCTAATATCCCACATGAATCACAAGTATTATTTTTACCGTTATCCTTATCCGTTTCCGAGTTTTGCCTAATTTAAGTTCGAGAGAGCTTATTTTGGCTTAGCCACTTTGTTATTGATAGAGCTGATTTCAATTTTCGAATTGTTTTCGCCTAAATATTAGTTATATTGGTTAAGTATATTATAAAATTAATAAATAATGCTAAAATGGGTAGTGAACGGCGTTGCCCGGTTGCGAAAAAGAGTCTTTTGAAGAATATAAGCTAATACCGGGAAAATCGTTTTAAAATGGCTGTTATGATGAACTTTTCTGATAATTTTGTATACAACTAACTTAATTTAGTAACAGCAACTAATATTTATTCATTTGAAAAAATAAAACAACAGCTAAAGCTAAAATAAATGATCCCAAAATTGATAGGCCAGTTGCACGTATGAGCGACGCTGATCCTTTTGCCTAGTTCCGAAGGATTACGCAGGAATTTTAATAAAAATATGGTACTAATATAACAAGAATATCTGAATGAATAAGCCCCAATAAAGTTTTGGTCAAAAGAAAAGTTAGCCGAAGAATCCGAGATCTGGTAAAACCCCAAACTTTGCATTGAGCAGGTGCTTTGCACCAAAATACAAGAAATTTTACCGCAAAACTCTTTCGTTTTATTTTCTAAGATTAATTAAAACTAGTTGCTGTTATTAAATTAAGTTAGTTGTATGCTCAATTCTTGAAAAATTTAGCTAAAATAGCAATTACAGGTAGATTTTCCTTGTATTTGCTTATATTCTACATAAGACTCTTTTTCGCAACCTGGCAACGCCGTTCACTACCCATTTTAGCATTATTTATTAATTTTATAATATACTTAACCAATATAACTAATATTTAAGCGAAAACAATTCGAAAATTGAAATCAGCTTTATCAATAACAAAGTGGCCAGGTCAAAATGAGCTGTCTCGAACTTAAATTAGGCAAAAATCGGAAACGGAAAAAGATAACGGTAAAAATAATACATGTGATTCATATGGGATATTAGACTAATCATTTAAGATCAATATTATTTAAATCGGATGTATAACAAACGAGCTATGCTTAAAAAAAGTTACATTTTTGTAGTAATTTACCACTACGGCCCAAGGTTGCCCACAAGCAACTTCACAACTTTGAAAATAATTTTCTTTCTTATTAAACAAAATTATATTATTTTAAGTTTGCCACTGTTTAGTTCAACATTAGTTTAAGTGCTATTAATTTTATTTTTTCAATTTAGTCAATATATTATATTAGTAAATTACTAATTTCGGCTCATCCACTGAATTTCAAAATCAAATTTTAAGCGATGC
The DNA here is from genome assembly GCA_035045125.1 of Hypselothyrea guttata. Taxonomy (NCBI): domain Eukaryota; kingdom Metazoa; phylum Arthropoda; class Insecta; order Diptera; family Drosophilidae; genus Hypselothyrea; species Hypselothyrea guttata. Next base: position 285,426 of record JAWNNJ010000655.1, read on the forward strand.
GCGTTCAGTCTTTTCACTATAACTTCGCCAAATGATCTTCGAATTTGATCATTTTTGCTTAATTCAAGAAAGGATACATAGAGGTACTGTTATTAATAAAAGTTAACTGATATAAACAAAAGGAGAACACGCCATTAATCGCTAAAGTGGTGAAGTTGCTCACAGGCAACGTTGGGGTCGAAAGGGTTAACGGCAGCCTAATACCGCTCACATCAAACTCTTGCTATTGTCACACTCCAGATCCACAAATCCACTCGCCACTCCACTTAAGCACTTGATCACAGACACTACATTGTGATCAGCACCACTGCAGTACCTGTATTTATAGTGCTTGCAGGCTGCGTCGTCGCTGTCTCTTCTCAGTTCCCGATAATACGCAAGAGAAAGAGCCAAGAAAACCCACCCACCAATCTGCAGCTGTGGTGAGAGAACACATCGACCGCTCTCTATGCATAAGCTCATAGGAAGCCCTTAGCCAGTCTCCTCACTCGCGTTTGCTGGCTCTCCAAGCATACCTCCTGCATTACAAGTAATGCAGCGGGTAGCCAGCTCGTCTCCTAGGCAGCGCTTAGCCATTCTCCTCTCTGCTCGCTCGCTCGTGCTGGCTCTCCAACCATACCTCCTGCATTACAAGTAATGCAGCGGGTAGCCAGCTCGCCTCTTAGGCAGCGCTTAGCCGCTCACCTCGCTGGCTCTCCAAGCATACCTCCTGCATTACAAGTAATGCAGCGGGTAGCCAGCTCGCCTCCTAGGCAGCGCTTAGCCATTCTCCTCTCTGCTCGCTCGCTCGTGCTTGCTCTCCAAGCATACCTCCTGCATTACAAGTAATGCAGCGGGTAGCGTAGCCAGCTCGCCTCCTAGGCAGCGCTTAGCCGCTCACCTCGCTGGCTCTCCAAGCATACCTCCTGCATTACAAGTAATGCAGCGGGTAGCCAGCTCGCCTCCTAGGCAGCGCTTAGCCCCTCTCCTCACTGCTCGCTCACTCGTGCTGGCTCTCCAAGCATACCTCTTGCATTACAAGTAATACAGCAGGTAGCCAGCTCGCCTCCTAGGCAGCGCTTAGCCGCTCACCTCGCTGGCTCTCCAAGCATACCTCCTGCATTACAAGTAATGCAGCGGGTAGCCAGCTCGCCTCCTAGGCAGCGCTTAGCCCCTCTCCTCTCTGCTCGCTCACTCGTGCTGGCTCTCCAAGCATACCTCCTGCATTACAAGTAATGCAGCGGGTAGCCGCCTAGCCAACAAAGCAACGGACATATACTTTGTGGAGTCTGCCACGCCTCCTTTTGCCTGTTACATACATTCTGACAAAATTATTATAGTAACCCTGTTTTTCCTATTTTTCAATGGGTACAGTGTATAAAAATAGTTTTTGGATTAGTTTCATAACTGCGAAAATCTTAATTTCATATTTAGGAAATGTAATTAAAATACTATCCTGAAATTGTCATGACGATGCAGAACGAAAGAGAAATACTAAAAGTCTAAAAAACTTTAAGATTGAGCAGCTATTTTGTAAGCTGTCTAATAATTACCAAAAGAAAAATGGGTAATTTCGCTTTCTCTCTCCCTCTCTCACACACACACACACACACACACACACACACACATGAAATGTGTGTGCATTTGCATTTGTGAGCAGTTAAAAAGTTATTTGTGAACTTATTTTGGGTAACGCAACCAAAAAACTTTTAATTTAGCAAGTTTTTTGCGCCGCCAACTTCAGCTGTTAGCTTAAGAGAGCAAGAGAGACAGAGAGAGGGAGATTGAGAGAGAGAGGAGATGAAGAGGGAGTGAGAGAATCTACTCGCGCCTTATTATGCCAAACAGATCTGAGTATTGAGCACAAATGCTGACTATAATCACAGTTGGTTCAGCTTGACAAACTATACAATTATTTTATTACAGGGTATACATGGAGTTGGCATGGGTATATTTAATGGGTATTTTTTATCAATCTATAAAATACAATTTCTATAATTTATTTAACTATAGATTCGCATTGGTCACAATTGGTCACCGTAAGTTCTGAACCAAATGTAAGCTAAGTTTGCTTCGAACCAACTCGATTTGAGTTGCGGTACACTGTAAAAAAATGCTTGCTAAACCGGTTCGGCTTGCAGCCCTGGACTAAAAAGCGCTAAGAGCGCCATAGTTTGGCTTTTTTGGGCTTTTTATTTATCAAATGCCTGCATTAATTGCATAACCGCAAAACTCGCAGATGACTGGCTTCGCTTGCTCTCTCTCTCACACTCTCTTTCTCTCTCTCTCTCTCTTTCTTTCTGTTTATCTCCACTTGGCCCTCTCGCTCCAACGCCAGTTACTGTGTGCATTCATGCATGTCTTGCTAGCGCTCTATCTCACACACTCTCTCTCCCTCTCTATCTCTCTTTCTCTCCCTCTCTATCTCTCTTTCTCTCCCTCTCTATCTCTCTTTCTCTCCCTCTCTCTCTTTCCCCCCGCTCTCTCTGTCCCTGTCTCTATGTTGTGCCTGAAAACATATCGTCGGTCAGTCGGACATTTGCATTTATATGCAGATGCGGATGCGGATGCGGATGCAGATGCAGATCCTTTGTGCCCAAAGGATATTACGTTTTTCCACTTGAAGCATTTTTGTTGAATTTAATGAAATTTTTAATTTTTATGCGCGAACCAAATGCTCCAAAGGGAGCACACACACAACAATTCCTGCTTATGTGGCCGCTCCCTCCTCCCCTGCCTTCCTCCCTCCCTCCATTCCACCCTCTCCCACAACACTCTCTTAACCTATTTCTCCCACAGCGTTGAGATAAATAAAAATTGCCCCTTGGTGTGGTAGTTTATGCCCCTGGCCTATCCTAAAGTGTTCCCTGGTTGCATCAGCAATCGCAGCGAGCAAACTGTTTTTTGCTTTAACTGTGAGCTCACAAGTTCGACTATAAAAATACCCTGTACTGCTCAACAGAGCAGGAAACGTATACAAAGCTGAGAGCACCTACAACATGCAAAACACAACAAATAAAACCTTAGTTTAGCTACTCAATTGAACATTCAAATAGAACCAGTAAGGACGAAGCGGATCAGTCGGGTTGAAGGCTACAGTCGAACGCAACCGACAGTAGAAGATCGAGTATTTTGTGCTTTAATAATACACACACACACACGCACAGAAGCAAATGGATTACACCAAGCGCTCGCTATTTATAGCTACTAAATTGTCTGTTGCATATCTTCACTGTTTCTTATTCGATTAAAATGCGGTTTACAGCTTGAAAACAGAATGCTTTTGGTTATAGATATGCCAAATTACAAGTCGGTATGTTTACTGTATAACAATTTAAAAATAAACTTGATCTGAAAATCTTGGATATGAAAAATGGTGTTTAGATGTAATACTTTACGAGTTGTAGGTGTTCGTACTATCAACTCAGCTCATCAACCTGACCAAGTCTAAAAATTAAACAGTCTAAAAAGAAAAAATTAAACTAGTTTTTATTCACTCTAAAGGTTTCTTGGTTAATCGAAGCAACATGTTAAATTTGCATCCAAGTTTAGCTTACTTGGTAATTTAAGTTTGAATCTATTTTAAATTCGCTAATGGAGTCAAAATTCGTAATCAATGCGAAAACTATAAATAACCCCAAAGCTGGCAATTAAATTGTATGCCTCATGCTGAACAAGGTCTTAAGGAAACGCCTGATATGGGCCATAAGTCAGCGAGGCAGCACTGCGAGAGGGGTAGGGGCAGGGGGCGAAGAGGTGGAGGAGGCAGGTGGGAATATATGCCAAGTTTAGCAGAAAGTTCAAGTTGGAATTGGAAATGAGAATGCGAATGAGAATGGGCTCCATGCGGTGCATAAATTAAAAATGACAAGGATATGCCAAGGATATATGCCACGGAGGGGTGTGAGGGGCCTAGAAAGGGCTGAAAGTGTAACCCAAGGCGGCAGGCAACAAGTTGCAAGTTCTCTCAGTGTACGGCTGTGTGTGTGTGTGTGTGTGTGTGTGTGTGTGTGTGTGTGTGTGACATATGATACATGGAGCAGAGGCAACACCCGGCCACTAGCTTCAAGCAGCTATAAGCCACTTGAACTGCCTTTTTGCCGCTCGGAAAATTCTACAAATTCAGCGAAAAGTAATTTTCCACCTTTAAAGGAGCGAAAGAGAGCGGCCAAAGGGGTTAGGGGCTTAAGTGTGAGCCAGAAATGATTTATGAATGCAAAAAGTTTTCTTCTCTTTTTTTTGGTTTTTTTTTTTTTGCTGTTGCGTTTGGAGCTTGCCAAGTTTTGCGGCAACGTTTGGTTACCTTTTGCTATTGTTGTTGTCAGTGCGACATGGGCAGGTTCGTGTTACGCACCCACACACACACACACACACACACACACACCCATGAACACACATGAACACACACATGAACAGACACGAGCAGACGCTTAATGGAATTATAAAAATGTTAACTTCAGCAGAAATTCAAACAGCGCCTCCGTGTATGCAACACTTTTTTTCGTGCTCGTATGCCGCTCTGTGTGCAGACCATGGACGTAGTCCGGTGGGGGTTTCAATAATATTTTATTGTTTTGTTATTTCGCATCTATTAAAAGCGAAAACTAGCTTTTAAATTCTTTCAAAAAAAAAACTTTAAGAATAAATACTAATTAATGAAAACAGCTTAAAGAAGGCGATGGAAAACTAACTACGCCCATGTCTAAACGCTCTCGCTCTCTCTCTCTCTCCCTTCATCTTTTCCTCTCTCTCTCTCTCTTTCCCTCTGTCCCCACTTCATGTAAGTATTGGCAACTAACCTTTTTATAGCGAATTCAGTTATAATTTTGTTTAACATTCGAAGTGGCTTTGTTTGTGGTCAGTGGCGTAGAGGGCATTCTGAAAGGGGAAAGGGGAAAAGAGGGAATCAGGCTAAAAACCATAGACAGTTTAGTTTGGAATGGGCAAAGAGAAGAGTTGCGGCACTTTCAACATTTTTTCCCATCAACTGGCTGAAACAAAAATATTTGTTTGGCCTTTTGCTAAACAAAGCAAAAAGTAGTATTATGAGAAGGGGATGGAAAGGAAGATGGAAGCAGGATTATAATAGGGAGAGTTCAGAGTGTTGTCTTTAACTTGGCAGCTAAATTAGTTTTTTAGCTCTCATATAATATGATATGATGTGTTACCTAAAAGCTTACAATTAATACTGCACAGAGTATTGAGAGAGTAAACAATTTGCGAAATGCACATCCCATAAATGACGCTCCAAAAATTAATTTCAGATCAACTTGACTTAAAAACTTCCATATCATATTGAGAAATTGTAAACAAAAAAAAAAAAAACAAAAAAATATAGAAAAAAAATTAATAAAAAAAATGTGAATAGAAAAATAATGAGAATTTTAAGAAAAGTTTATAAGAAAAGAAAAAATTTAATATATTTCATTTCAATTTGTTTTGTTTTTTAATATTTCTTGATTCTAGAATTTTTTGCGTATATACATGATATATGCATATATCTTCTTAACCTTTAGTATTTAAGAGATTATTATGCACAACAAAATTCTGGATTTTCTTTTCTGTTCAAAGTCAGGTACACTCTGCTGAGTTCACTATTTCGAGCACTCACTGCATAATTTTGAATCTCTGTTGTGCAATAAGCTAGAGTTATGAAATTTGGCATCAATATGCTTTATAACACTAAGCAGTTAGTAATTGTTTCAAAACTGAACTATGCGACTTGGTTAGAAATTTAACTGATATTGTTCGAAAGTGAATTCTCACATATTACGCCCGTTTCTCTCTCTCTCACTCCGTTTATGCAGTGCTCTCAGTCTCACTTCCGCTTGGTGGTTCTTCTTCTTCTTCTTCTTTTTCTTCTTCTTCTTTTTTTATGTGATTGCTTATCTCATGTTGCCGCTTGAAGAATTAAAACAAAGCAAAGGCCCGAAACAACGGCATCAGCAGGCCCTCAAGCGAACTAGGCTGCAGCTGTGCATGGAAGTAATAGACTTATGGAGTAGGCGTAGAGTCTGGCCAAACCGAAAGAGATGGAAATAGAGAAAGAGAGAGAGAGAGAGAGAGAGAGTGAGGGAGAGGGAGAGTGAGAGTCGGGCCAATCCAATATACTTTTGAAGGCAAACACAAAACTTGAAGCGCGCCGAGCGGGCAACTAAATCGAAAGCTGAGCCAAGCACCAGCCAATCTAGTGCCAAAAAAATGTAATATAAAAGAGAACAAATATAATACAACTAACCAGCAGCTTAGCTCAAAGATACCCTGTACAAATTAAAAAAAAAAAATTTTTAAATCTCTTATCAAATTTATTTTCTATACTTTATTTCTATTATTTAGTTTACTTTTTGTATTTATTTTTTAAATTTTATTTGTAGCATTTGCTTTTTTTATTCAAAATATTTTATTTAACAATATACATTTTATAAATACATTCTGTTAATTATTTTATTTGCAGAATTTGCTTTATTTATTATATATATTTTATTTATTTGAATCTTTCTATCAATGTATTTTACAATTAAAATTAAGGTTAACGGTTTATAGTATTTTTTTATTTGCTTTATTTTAAGCATTTGCTTAAGTTATTACAAATATTGTATTTAATTTATTTTAAAATTTAAGCTATTGTTTATTTGTTGTATTTCTATTAATTATTTTTTTTTTGCTTGATTCATTCTATCAATTAATGTTAAATTTATAATAAGGTTTACTTTTTGTATTTTTTTTATTTGCTTTATTTTTAGGATTTGCTTTCTTTAATATAAATATTTCATTTGTTTTTATTTATTTATTTATTTAGTTTAATTAAAAATAATTTTGTTTTCTTTTAGTTTCATTTGATTTGCTAAATCGAAATTTATTTGTTATTATTTATGATTTAATTTATTTATGATTTATTTATTTCCTTATATATTCAGTATATTTTATTTTATTAATTATATACATAATTCCGCTAAAATTTTAAATAATTTATTTTAAGTTGAACCTTTCGCATTTCATGAATTGATTGAAGCTAGGGTATCAACAGCAACCACATACAGTAATGGAAATGGACCTAGCTCCAGCCTCAACGTCAGCTGCAGCTTCAGTTGCTGCTGCTGCTGTTGCTGCTGCTGCTGCTGCTGCTGCTGCTGCTGCTGCTGCTGCTGCTGCTGCTGCTGCTGCTGCTGCTGCTGCTGCTGCTGCTGCTGCTGCTGATGTGTCTTATCTTGTCTGCAGTTGCTGCGCTGCCGGCGTCCGCGTTGGCGTCGACGTTGGCTTCGCTTCCTAGAGGTTTTTATCTTGGCGTCATGTTGATGTTTGTCGGAAACTTGATTATTTTCGCTGCTTTTTTTTTAGCACTGAGGCAACTGTTATTGTTGTTGCTGCTGTTGCTGCTGTTGTTGCTGTTGTTGTTGTTGCTGCTGTTGCTGCTTGACTCCACATGTTGTCGGTGGCTGCATTTGGTATCTTGGCTCGTGACAGAAGACTCTCAGCTAATCTAGGCACGACCTCAACGTGACTTATTTATGCAAAATCCAGCAACAGCTTCAACTCGTCCGAAATCTAATCGAAACATAGACTGCGTTTTTATGAATCTCAAAATAACCCTAGGGAAGCTAAAACCCAACCCCAACTAAACTTCAGTGAACCTCTCTAGAACCTGAACCTTTAGGTAGCCAAACCTTATCTAACCACTGAGTTTTTAACTTAGGGGATCCTTTATTTAAATCTTCACCTAAAACTAGTATATCTTAATCCAAACCATAGCCTAACCCTAACTTAGCTGATCATAACTGAACCTAAAACTAACATATAATTATATTCACTTCAACCATATCTTTAGCGTAACCCAAAACAAATTCTGAAGCTAAATCTAAAACTTAACCTAAACCTTAACCTAAGCCTCAACCTTAAGGTTAACCTTAACCTAAACTTCAACCTTAAGCTATACTTTTTTCAACCCTAATCCCAAACCTCAATTGTCCCAAATCCAAACATAATCCTATACCTTTACCTAACCCAAACATAAATACAAATTTTACCTAACCCCCAAACATTACAGAAGTTGAATTCAAACTACAAACCTACATCATCAAACTACATCAACCTAAGCAAAGTTACGTCCATAATCCATGAGTATTACCCTTTTAAGCAAAGCTTTACATAATTTTAAACTGTTATCGATAAGCTGTACTCGATATAAATTCGATATTAAATCTTAGCCAAGCTAATACTAAACCATGTTTCAAGCTAAGCTGAACAAAAGTTTAACCTTTTATCGATAAGCTGTTATCGTTAATTTAGTAGCAACGGTAATGTCCCGCGTGTCACGCGCCCATCTCTAGCTGCGGACTGCCGTGAGTCTCCGTCTGTCCCTGACTGAAGATGTTTGTGCTCTGCCCGCAGCGTACAAGCGGAAGCAGTCAAACCAGAGGGGGGCAAAACACGCAAGGGCAGAGCGGAGGGTGCTCTGGATTAGCCCAATATGTGTATAGGTTTCTCTATGTGTGTGTGTGTGTTTGTGTGTGTTTGTGTGTGTGTGTGTGTGTGACTTCAATGTAAATGCAACTTTAAAAGCCAAGCAAATGCCACAAAGTCAGAGTTCGGCTTGTTTTTGTTGTGGCGCAAAAAACAAGCATAAGTAAAATAAGTTGTAATAAGAGCAGTTAACAACAAGCAGTTGCCCAAAAGGGCCGACACACACACACACACACACACATACAGACACACCTGCACACACACACACAGCCACATAAGCCAAAAGGCATGACAAGCACATGAATGTGGCAGCCGTAAAGGGGCAACGGAAAAACAAAAACCCAAGCAATAGCAACGTGTGTTTCTTCTCTCCTCTTACCCCCGTTCCCCTCTCTACAACTCTCTCTCTCTCTCTGTCTCTTTCTGTGTGTGTCTCTTGTCTCACTGTCTCTGACAACTCCTTTAAAATGTAGTTACTGTTGTTATTATTCAACCTTAATGAACTTAACAAGCTCGCACGACGACATGCCAGGACCTGCCAGGACATCAGCTCCTTCACAACTTGGACAGAAGCTCCACAGACGGACAGACAGACAGACACACGTATATGCCATGTGTGCGTGTGTATGTGTGTGTCTGTGTTGCATGTTCATGTCGCAAGAAATTTTGCGCTCAATGGCGCAGGGTCACGTAACTCAAATAAAGCGCCAACATACCCAAAGCCAAACCAAACCTGCAACAGCAAAAAAAAACCGAAAAAAACATTACAAAAATACGGGGAAAAACTGCTTAAAAAACAACTAAGTAAACAAGACAGAGTTGCGTGAATTTCACATACCCTGGAAACTCTGTTAGTTGGGTTATTGGTAGAGTAATAAATGCCGAATACCTCAAATAGAGGAGCAATTTAGCAAAACAATCCTAACCCATTCTGTTTTAATTTCGCCTAGCATTACCTATTTTATGCCATACCAATCTAAACTAACCTCACATAGCTGTTCTATCCTGTCCTACCCTATCTTATTCTATCCTATTGTATGCCATCCTATCCTACCTTAATCCTACCAATTCGAACCTAACCCATCCCTTCTTATACTAGCTTAACCGATCCTATCTTATCGTATACTATCTTTACCTTACCTAACACAATCTACCATATCCTAAGCAATTCTATACTATTCCATCCTAACCTACCATATCCTGTCCTAACCTATCCTGTCCTATCGCAACCTATACTATCCAATCTCAATCGAACCAAACCTAACCTATCCTAACGTAACCAATTCTATCAGATCCCATCCTAACCTACCCTAACCAAGACTGCTTAGTTTGTTCATACCCTTTCTTGCATGATTGAAGTGTACAGGGTATGAGAGCACATAAAAATAATACGGAAAATATTCCTCGTTGCTCGTGTATGTCTATCTATAGAGCGTAATATATGTTATATATGTGTATGTACAATCGTACGTCTCGTAGATGGACTTATGCCAAGCAAAGCAAATTAAAAATGTGTTGCAAATATTGAAAGAAGAAGAAGAAGAAGCGCTACATGTTGAACAAGCAGAAGCGGAAAAAATAAAGCGGAACATAAAGTAAATGTTATTTACTTATAGCTAAAAAGGAATGTGTTAAAAGGGCTTACTAAATAAGAGTTATATGGCAAATAATACTTAAAATTCATATTTTTTTAGGTCTATTTGTACACTTTGACCAGTTAGAATTTTTTTATTACTATAACTTTTTTCAAATATCTTAAGTACTATATACAAAGCTCAAACTTTTAAAATTTTGAACAAAAAATCCTTTATTTAAGCTTAGGATAGGTTAACTTTGCTAAAAATAACTCTGCGGCAGTACAGAAGAAGAGCTCTACACAGAGCTGTTAGATTATTTTTTTAAATAAAGCTTAAGCTCCTTAATTTTTATTAGACTTTAAAAAAAACGCAGTTCCAATAAAATAAATCCATTTGCAATTACCGATTTTTGTAGTTGTTTATCAAAGTTATTGATGATTGAATTCTTTTCAGTATGTTTAAAAAAAATAATTCTTGCTTTAATTGAATAAAAACTTTTCTCGTATAATTCGCAGGTATAATAATTGCTAGTTGCCAAACAGAACAAATAATTTTGTGCCCAAAGCCCGCAATAATTTGAATTTGCTCGCTTGCCTCTCAGTTCAACTGTTCCCAGTATTTTTTAATGTCAAGTATAAGAGCCTTTCCGTACTGTACGTCCGTATAAAAGGTCGCCTGAGCCGTAAAACTGCCGACAGTCAACTCTTGGCCGTCAACATCAAGACATCAAGACTACACGCAGTCTGAGCTTTTATCCGTTGAAAAATACGAGAGGTTCAAAAACAAGATATGATAATGTTCCATCCTGGCCTATTTTGTAATTATTTATGCCATTTGTTAATTTGCAGAGGTAGATCTTAGAACATGTTGTGTAAATTTATTTTAAAGATGCAGGATCTAGGTAATATTTAAATAAAATAGTATGCAATTCAAGAATAATAGAATTGGAGTAACATATAAAATAAATCAATATTAAATTAAATTAATTTTAAAATAATGTTAAAATAGAGTTAAAATAGCACTTAAATTAAATTAATTTAAAATTGTTTCAAGCACGAAAAACAAAAACATAAAATTGTGTAAGCTTGATTGAAATTGAAATAAATTGAAAAATTGAAAAATATAGGATATAGAGTTAAATAAAGCAAAGCAAATTTTTGTCTAAACAATATTAAAATTCAAAGAAATACTAAAAGAATCTAAAGTTTTGAACAGACGGACAGATGCTACTTGTATTTCCCAGATTTAGATCCTGAACGATTGGTATAGCAAAATAAAACAAAAAAAAAAACTAGAAATGAGTTGTTTTGAAAAAAAACCCTATTTTTACCCATTTAAAAAAATGTATAAAAATGAAAAAAACTAAACAAAAACTTAACCAACCAAGTAAATCTTTTGTATCTTTTAAATTGTTCAATTCATATATATATATATATATTTGTATATTCCATATGCAGTCGAAGAATATTTGAAAAACTTCTTTGTTTGCTTGTTTGAATTTCATCTAGAATTCACATCGATTTCAATTCGATTCAATCGCATTCAATTCATTTCAATTCGCTTGGCAGCTGCTGCTGCCCAGTATTTATTATATTTTTCTATGCACAGTAGTTTTGTGGGGAGTCTTGTATTTGATTTACACACACACACACACATACATACATATATATATGTATATATATACCGATATAGTTGAGAGTATCCTGGCTATAATCTGCAGTAGCCCGAGACTCCTTTGACTGCGGTTGTTGCTGTTGCTGCGGTGCCCATTTGATATAATTAATTGTAACACGGAACAATTACGATAAACCCACCTACTAACCACCCCCCTCCCTTGCCCCTATTTAACCATGGCACGTTGCAGCGTTCAGGGTCATGACTTGGGCATGGACAATAAGGATATACATTTTAATTAAAGCACCTCGAGCAACTAATTACATTCCAAGAGTCAAATGCGACCGATGGCGACCGCCTGCATGTGTGTGTGTGTGTGTGTGTATTTTGTATGTGTGTGTGTGTGTGTGTGTGTGGGAGACAACAAAGGCAAGGCTAAGCTAGCAATTGACCCATTTGTTTGTTGTTGCCAAATGTCCTTGAGCGATTTCTATGCTCTTTACCTTCTTTCTCGCTCTCTCTCTCTCTCTCTCTCTCTCTCTCTCTCTCTCTCTCTCGTCTATCTTTTTTACAATCCTTATCTCTTTATCTATCCTTAAACTTTGCTTTTATAATGTTACCGATAGTTATCGTCTATTTTCGATATAAATAAAAAACTACAAAAGTACAAGCTTTATATAAACCTATTATCCCATTTTTAGACCCTTTACTTTAAAAAAGTAAAAAGGGTCTATTAGTTTAGTGCAAAGAGGAAATGTGTGTAACACCCAGAAGGAGGCGTGGCAGACCCCATAAAGTATATATATTCTTGATCAGGACGACAAGACAAGTCGATATAGCCATGTCCGTCTGTCCGTCTGTCCGTCTGTCTGTCTGTCTGTCTGTCTGTCTGTCCGTCCGTATGAACACCTAGATCTCAGCAACTATAAGAGCTAGATATACCATATTCGGGATTTAGATTCTCCTATTTCGCGAGCAGCACGAGTTTGTTTGAGATTTTGGATACCTCCCCCCCTTTCCCCGCAAACCGCAAAAAGCTACTGCAGCCACAGCCTTAAAGTTATTGACTTGGAATTTGGTACGTAACTAGCTTATGACATTCTCTATCGACGCTGTGAATTTTGTTTCGATCGGATAAGAAACAGCGAAAATATGGAACGGACAATGTGCCGCACTAGGCAGAGGGGGGGTGGTGTGCCTTGCATACGCGGGTAGGTTAGTGTGCGTGCCTTTGACTGTGTTTGTGAATGCATAAAGGTAAAGTAAAGGGTCTCCTACTGTCGGTTACGTCCGACTGTAGCCTCCGTCCCACTGATCTGCCCCGTCCATATATTTCTCACTCATTTCAATGCGAAAGTAAAATTTGAGTGATAAATTAAAGAAAACAAATTTTGAAATTTTGCGAAATTTCATTAAATTAATTGTATTGCAAAATTATGCAGAAAAACCGAAACATGGCAGCATTTGCTTAAAAAATGTAGATTTTAGGGTCAATATCAGGGCTGCCAATTTAGCCACTTTGTGGCTAGATTTAGCCACTTTTTGAGCGGGTTAGCCACTTTTTTTTTTTAAATGCTATCACCACAAATCTAGCCACTTTTTGGTTTCATTTAGCTACTATTAGCCATTTTGTTTATTTGCACTTTTGAACAAAAATTGCGGTTTGATAATGCTGCGTTTCACCAAATTGGGACTAGATTTTACTACTTCACCTTTTTGTTTTTTTTTTTTTTCTTATTTATCAAATTTTGTCGTATTTCAACTAATAATAATTGAAAAACAAATGTATCCATTTTTAGCCACTTTTTTCGTCAATTTTATAGGCTGTTTACACTGAGCCCGAATCACGAAATAGAATATTCTGCCATAAGCCCTCTGTGGGTAGAAGAAGAGCCGAATAATCCAAGATTCGACTATTAAGCTGAAGGTGTGGCCGTATCTTGCCTAGTATTTCGATACAATTTAGTATTTTCGATACAAAAATGTGGCATATCGATAGCAAACAGCTGTTTACTACAGCTAATAAATTTGAAAACGCCCGCAAATATAAAATGACTGAAAAGAAAATAAGCGAAATGAATGATAAAAGCAAAAATATAAATGGATCGATGCAACATTATTTCCAAATGAACCATTTTAATTGTTGTTACTCATTTGTATGCACTGTACCCATTAAAAATGGGTGACAATTTATATTTCTTTTTACAATTTGTGACTATACTGAAAAGCGCATTCAAATCAAAAAAGATAATAATGTAGCAATATCGCAGTTTTTGTCTAGCTCGCTTTCAAAATGCACATAAATTTGCGCGTTTTCTTGTTTGTTTGTTTACAGCTGGTCGCGTGATTCGATTCTTGGTGTAAACACTTGAATCACGTTTGGCATATACCGCTCAGTGTAAAAACGATATTAGCCACTTATGGCACAAAAAATCTGGCAACACTGCTTGCGGTGCTTTAACACAATCATTCGTTAATCGATAGTTGATAGATAGTTGTTTTGTCATCACACAAATTGGTGAAAATTCCACATTAATTTCCAATTCGTGGCTTTCGAAACTAATTATGGGTAACGCGCTGAACGTAAGTAGCGACGAGGAAGATAACTGGGAAGCTAGAGGGCTCGAACTGCAGCGTCCACCCAATTTCGTTAGCTTCACCATGAATGCCATGGGCACACACATGGGAACCGTCGACTGCGTGCCCAACAACCTGGCCATGATGCGTCAGAAGTCCAACACACACATCGACAGTTTTAAGAACACACAACTGTACAAGGAGGTGCAGGCGCGCAGCTCCCTGGCCAGCAGCCCCATCCAGGCGCGCTGGAACATAATGCAGGCGATACAGCAGCGGGAGAACGGGATTGCCGCCCCCCGGAGCAATTCCTTTGCGCCGCATCAGCAGTGCTTTCTGGCCAACACCTACATACCCAACGACAAGGCGATGCGGCTGATGTCGCTGGACACCAAAATCTTCGTCGCCAAGTTCAACAAAAGCGGCAGCTTGCTGCTAACCGCCTGCCAGGATGGCGTGGTACGCATCTCCGACGGCTCCAAGGACACCTATCGCCTGTTGAGCTGCATCAGGTGCCGGGACATGAACTTCTGCATAACGGACGTGGACTTCAGCCCGAACGGACAACATTTCGCGTACTCCACCTGGTCGCGCTCATGTAAGTCACACCCACATACCGCCTCTTAAAGCTGCAGCTCTCAATTGCCACTTTCTGTCTTGCCACACACACAGTTTACATCATGCCGCTGCCGGACAACGACGGTGGGGGCTGGCAGATCGGCTCGAACGACACTCCGCGGAGTCGCGTGGCAATCTTCTCGTTGCGCTACTCGTGCACCGGCGACACCATCGTCGGTGGCAGCAACAACGCCACGGTCATTGTCGGCGATGTGCGCACGTGTGGCACGCAGAAGTTGCGCACACAACCGACGCCCGGCAGCGATGTGAATGCGATTTGTTTTGTCAATGATAAGGATCCCAATGTGATAGTCACTGGCTTTGACGACGGCCTGCTGAAGGTGTTCGATCTGCGCACCTCGTCTCGCACCCGTAATCTGTACGACAGCGTCATGTCGTTCATTGGACACTTTGACGGCATCACCTACATTGATCCGCGCAACGATGGCTTCCATCTGCTCAGCAACTCCAAGGACCAGAGCATCAAGATCTGGGACATGCGCAAGCCCTCCTCCTCCCCCTCCCCCGCGCGCCTGCGCCGCTCGCAGCCCTCGCCCTACTGGGATTATCGCTGGGATCATGTGCCGCTAGAGTATAATAATCCAACCAAGATGTTCAACGGCGACAGCAGCATTATGACCTATCGTGGCCATCGCGTCAGCAAAACCTTGCTCAGGGCCAAGTTCTCGCCAGCCGAGCAGACGGGACAACGTTTCATCTACACGGGATGTGCAACGGGACGCATCATAGTTTACGATGTGCTGACGGGTCGCATTCGAGAGGCCATCGAGGGTCATCGCGACGTTGTTCGCGATCTGGACTGGCATCCGCAACGCTCGGAGATTGTATCCAGCTCGTGGGATACCTACGTGCATCTGAACACCTACAATCGCAACAATGCCGTGCAACCGACAAAGCGCCGACGCAGCGCCTCGCTGGAGAACAACAGACCGTTGAGGCGTTCGAATCGTCTGGCTAATCGCAATTAG
Source organism: Hypselothyrea guttata (assembly GCA_035045125.1). NCBI lineage: Eukaryota > Metazoa > Arthropoda > Insecta > Diptera > Drosophilidae > Hypselothyrea > Hypselothyrea guttata. Next base: position 301,240 of record JAWNNJ010000655.1, read on the forward strand.
GATTGAGACACTACTGCCGGGTGATATTTCTCATGTATGTATGCTGTATAGAATACATTCAACTTTAACTTAAACATAGAGCTTAACGAACTTAGCTATAATTTTGTCCATATGTAAGGCTATGCTGAATTGCTGTTTTTAGACCCTTTACTTTAAAAAAGTAAAAAGGGTCTATTAGTTTAGTGCAAAGAGGAAATGTGTGTAACACCCAGAAGGAGGCGTGGCAGACCCCACAAAGTATATATATTCTTGATCAGGACTACAAGTCGAGTCGATATAGCCATGTCCGTCTGTCCGTCTGTCTGTCTGTCCGTCCGTCTGTATGAACACATAGATCTCAGCAACTATAAGAGCTAGAGACACCATATTTGGGATTTAGATTCTCCTAATCAGTAAGCAGTACGAGTTTGTTTTAGATTTTGGATACCTCCCCTCCTTCCCCCGCAAACCGCAAAAAGCTACTACAGCCACAGCTTTAAAGTTATTGACATGTAATTTGGTAAGCAACTAGCTTATGGCATTCTCTATTGACCCTGTAAATTTTTTTTGATCGTTTTGATCGGATAAGAAACAGCGAAAATATGAAACGGACAATTTGCCGCACTAGGCAGAGGGGGGGTGGTGTGCCTTGCATACGCGGGTAGCTTAGTGTGTGTGCGTCTGATTGTGTTTGTATGTACATATACTCAAAGTAAAGGGTCTCCTACGGTCGGTTACGTCCGACTGTAGCCTCCGTCCCACTGATCTGCCCCGTCCCTATATTTTGTCATAGTCTGCTCTAAAATTAACTTGTAACATTCTATCGATAGTTATCATCACATATCGATAAACGAGTTTACCCTAAAAGCCTTTGGTGAAACTCTCAAACTCAATTAATTTCAATTTCATCCCATTCCGAACAAAATTTATTTCTTTAAATTTAGCTTTACTCTGGTACTTGTTTCGATATTATCGCCACTTATCGCTATGAATATCAATATGTTTTTCTTATCGTAAAAATTACTTATGTTATCGATAGTTATCCAATATTTCACAAGATCTGCTCTGGTTTCTCGACTTGACCCTATACCAACTGCTTTGCTTCAATATTTTTGACCTTCTGATAATTTCTTTCTTTTTATTCGATAATTCCCTAGTTTGCCAATGAATAGAACCCAAATAATTGCTTTTCCGAGCCTTTCTGATTTCTTTTTGAAATGCTATAACCTGTTTCAAACATGGTTTTCTAAACAGGATTTTGCGATGTTATCGATAACAATCGATGAATATTTAATATTCCGTATGCTAAACTTGGATACCTCACCTAAAAGCCCTAACTGCTGTATTCACATATAGTTCTTACCAATAAACCCTATATTTCCATCTTACCTAATTCGTTTTGCCTCCGATAATTTTCTTGTCCGCCTTCCTTTTCGGCTATTTGCAAATCCATAAGACCCAAATAATTGTCTTTGCGGGCATTATGTTTATGGTAATTGTGCCCGGCGTTTGTTTTGTTGTTTTCATTACTAATTGTGGAATGATAGCCCCAGAAGGGAGGGAAGGAAATTAGGGGGAATTAGGCTTTAACCTGCGAAAAAGCCGCAAAAACCCTTTGGCGTTACGTTACATTTTGCTTTCTTTCATTGCCGTTAACATGACACTTGAGGCTTAACTCCTGCTCCCCCTCTCCACCCCGCTGTTATGGGGGGAGGCCGTTAAAATGTGTTAAACCATTAAATGAAATTGAAATTCTTGGCAAGTTTACTTGATTATCCTGTCGCCAATAATTAAATGTTGTCGCAACAAGTTGCCAGGACAAAAGGACAATGCCAGGAGCTAAGCGTATTTTCGGTACAGCAGCAACAAAAGAGACAGAGAAAGATGCAGAGAGAGAGAGAGAGAGAGAGAGAGAGAGAATGAAGGGAAAACGCTGTTTTCTGCTCTGGTTATAAATTGTACTCATTAAAATATTTTAATTTACTTTGCCAGGCATTCAAGGGGCGGCAGAGGGGCATTATAGGGTTAAACACCGGAGCCCGCAGGGTTTTTCGGAGGCTGTAAAATTAATGCTCAACACATTTTAAACACTTTTTTTTGGGGGGGGTAGGAGAATGGAAAACTTCGCGTCGACTAGACTTGACACAATAATTGGTTATATCAATTGAGATCGGTAGCCAAAGGATTTGTGGGGTTAACGGTGGGGCAGGGGGAGTATTTGCATAGTCATTAGACGTGTCAACTCCGAGCGCAACTGCAAATTACCCAGAAAATGTTACTCAAGTCAATTTGCGAAATGAGAAAAGTAATCAACGCACAACATAACCTTAAACTTAAGCTACAGACAAACGCAAACAAAAAAAAAACCTTCCCGAAACAAAAAAAAACCCCTCTTGCGCTTTTCCACTTATCTACACTTAACAAAAAAAAATTATACCTAATTTCAGCGAAATCTGTTCTAAATGTGACTTCAATTAACTTATCCTGCCGTCGGTCACGTCCGACTTATCTGCTACGTCGCTACCGGCACTTCTAAAATATTCTCATTTTAAAACCATTGTGAAACTATTAAACAGATTTATAAACAATTTTATATTGAAAAATGTCTGTAATGCCTTATAAATGTACTACCTACTAAATTTAATTTTTTTAATTCAAAGACCTAATGAAGACCTATTCAAATACCTTCAAAATTTAGAGAACAAAATCAACTTCAATTATTCAAACACAAAATTAAAAAAAAAGTAAAAAACAAAATATTTTGTATTAAATAAACTTAAAAATTTAAGATCTTTTTAACTTGCAATTTGTACTCCAAGCAATGGGAATTTCATTATAATAACAATTGAACAAAATATATACGATTTTTCGCCGAGTGTAACTGCGCTTTCTCTTAGCGAGCAAACAAACAAAACGCAGAAAGTGCTTAAAATTTAAATCACTTCAGCGTAAGCGTCACAATAAAAATCTCCCCCAGTCACAATATATAAATTATATTTTGAGGGTAAATAAAACACTTAACGCCCTTTTAGCGGTTGACACCCTGCAGCAAACTCCCCCCTCTTCCACTCCATCGCTCTGCTAACGGCAAGGATTCACAACACAACAGAAAAGAAAGGAGGAAAAAGGAAAAAGGAAAACGAATCAAAGGAGGAAAACACATTGTCGCAGCGGGCGTTCTTTAAGCCATCATTACCAAAATGGCAAAGCGGCTCCGTTAGAAGCGCGAAGCGAGAGGCGAAAAGCAGGGCCTTGAGGGGGCGGAGGCGTGTGCAGAGCAAGGAGAGAGAGGAGGAAGAGAGGAGGAGGAAGCAGAGAGCAGAGGAGAGGGCTACGCCAGACTAAGACTAAACAAATTTGTGACTTCGCTGTCTGAGTCAGGGCCTGATGTCTTCTTCGTCAGCTTTACTTTGCTCATAACTGTCAGCTGACAGCTTCAGAGTTGTCACCCCGCCTCAAAGATGCCGCAAAAAATAGATATATATTTTTTTTGTCGCTTCACTCACGTTTCAGTAAAACTTATTCTCGCTTTTTTTGCTGGCATACGAATATTTTAATTTAAAATTTGTACAACAAAGAATATATATAATGATGTATTAACTCATTTATACCTTAACTCTATAACTTATATACCCTTAAAAAAAAATTAATATAAATTAAAATTTTTTTTTACATAATCTTTTTACAGACTGCGCTGAAAATTCCAAAGTGGTATACGAATCTTCTGCTAAAACTAAGCTGTCATTATGCTTAAAACTTTTATTCAAAATTTGTAGCGTATTAGCTCATCCAGACTACCCTTTCAACTTGGTTTCTAACATGTCTAACGATGTCTTGCTTGACATTTTCTTTGGCTACACAAGTTGACATTAACCTGTCAGCGTTTTATTCCATTTAAGCCATTTATGGTCATGACAGCGTGGCAAATTTTGTAGCCAAAACTTATAGAAAAAAATATAAAAAATAAAAATAATTTAATCGTTATAATGCAAGTATTTTAATCGAATTTTTACTATTTACAAATAATATACGTATACATAAACATATAATCGAAAAATATATTCAGTATATAAGTAGAATATCCCATCGTTTATCTAGAATAATAACATAATATTTAAAATTTAATTTTCTAAATTTATATGCATTAAAAATAATAATAATAATAGTAATAGGACTTACTCACATATACAGACAAGTTTGACAATCTTCGTTTTTAAGGTCACTGATGAGAATGTTAGCAACATTCGAAATAGTACTATCTGACCAGAGCAAAATGTTGTCCATTAAAAATATCCCATTGCTAGACGTCGAGCCCGAATTCTCACATTTAGTTATCAATAATAAAGAATATTTTACAAATCTATGATTACATTTATTTTGAATTCTGCTGCAAATAAGGAAAATTGTGTTAATAACACTTGAAAAATATATTTACAATTTACAGCGTATTACATAGTCCAGACTACCCTCTAAACTTGGTTTATTGCATGTTTCGATTTCTTTCTTTACATTTTCTTGGGCTACAAGAGTTGACATTAACCTGTCAAGGTTTTCCTTCATCATAAGCCATTTATGAGCGTAACGGAACAGAACTATTTAACAACTTGATTTTGATTTGATTTTGATTTTTTAATAATTAGATTAAATAAAATAAGATAAAATTTAAATGAATTAAAATGATGAAAATGTAAATACGAATATGTATATATTTTGACAAATATTTAACTCAATTTGAAACCTTAAGACAATTATTTCCCCTTTGAAGCGGTATTAAAACAGTGTGATTTTCAGCACTCAAACAATTGATCCAATTCAATGCCAGACTCCCGAAAAAGTCGAAAACTCTTAAATAAAAATGAAATTTAAAATACAATATTGCTTTACTCTTTACTTTGTCTTCGACCGTTGAATTTGTCGCCTATGGGTTGAGCTGCCATATGAAAATTCAATTGACGCCTCTGATTCGATTTACCATCTATCTCCGTCTCTATCGCACTATCTCGCTGTCTCGCTCGCTCGGCGCACTCTTTGAATAAAGTGGAAAAATAATAAAAACTCAAATAACATTTAGCTGGCGGCAGCTTTGAAGCAAGACGCCAACTGTTTTGATTAGATAAGCAAAAAAAGCCAACGAGCAAAAAAGTAACGAGTGGCGAGAGGACGAGGGGGCGAGTGAAGAAACAAGCAACGAGTTCAAAAATCGCCTTTGGGGCACAAAATGCAAACATCTAAAAATCAACAGAAAAAAAATTGTATATTTATAGCTGGGGTAAAAAAAAAACTGCAAAATATATAGGAAAAATGGAAAAATGTTGCCTCTGCATCCTCCCCGCCGCCTCCCACCCCTCCTTCCCCCTCACCCTGTCAGGAGTTCTCAGTGAGTGCCGCTGTTGAATGCGGCAACTTTTGGCTTACAAATTGTTTTTTAGTTGGCAGAACTTTTAATTTGGTTATAGTGTGAAAATGTTTGTTCTCTCTCACTCTGCCTGCCCCTCTCGCTCTCTCTCCCCTCGCCCAAATGCCTCCTACACTGCTTTACTCGTTGACTTGCTTTTTTCCTTCAACTGCCAAGAATACCCTGCCTTTAAGGGCTTTAAAGTGTTGTTAAGACCCATAAGCAGACAGCAGCTTAATTTAGTTTTGGCTTATGTTGGGCTAACCCTATTTTTACCCATTTCCAGTCAGAAAATTAAAATTTTAACGCCTGAAATATTTTCCATATCTTCTTTAACCAGGGCTAAACAAATTTTTTACAAATTTTTTACAAATTATTTACAAATCAATTTATTAAATATATTTCGAAAATATACATATATCGTACATATGGTATTTCTGAAATTTATCTATTTATTTGTGGATTTTGGTTTAAAAATATTTCTCCAAAAACTGTTTACAAAGTGTTTTATAAAGTTCTGTATTCGAACGATTTCAATTGATTTTGATTTGAAAATTATAGTTTTATGGTTAACTGTTCTTGAGGAATTTTTGCGATATCCAGGTTTAATAATACTGGAGTAATGCTCTTGTCGAGTGCGTCCGACTGAACGTGTGCTTTCTGTTTAGTAAAAGTTTGTGGCACAAATTAATTTGCATTTTACACACACACACGTAGAGTGAGGGTGCGTGTTGGTCACTTTTTCAATTAGGAATGGGAAGAAAGGGCGGGAAAAAGGGATAGAGGAAGAAGGAGAAGGGATAAGGAAGAAGAGAGAAGGGAGAAGAGGGAAGGAAGAGAAAGCAAAACTGCTTTGCATGCCAAGCTGCAATTAGATGGCAATTAATAAACTAAAGATAGAGACATACCCAGAGGGTGCTTGAAGGACAGGGCAGGGGGGAAGGAGAGGCACAATGGACAATGGATTGAAATAACAAAGCGAAATTAGTTTGTGCATTAATCAAACAAATCAATTTTCATATGTCCAGACACTCGAAATGCACTCGAAACACTCAAAGTACACTCAGTGCCATGGCATTCATTTCTAGGCTCAACTTCAATTCATAAATGTAATAAAAAACCATAAAAGCTCACACGTCGAGCACAATTCAATTGTCCCCCTCTCTCCCTCTCTCTCTCTCTCTCTCTCTCTCTCTCTCTCTCTCTCTCGCTGTCTCTGTCTGCATTTGGTGACATTTTCTTTAGCAAGTTTTTGGTCTATTTGCCGTGGAGCATGGAGCAGGAGGCCAATTATCAGCGCTATTACGGAGTCGAGCCTCAATTCAATTTGTTTGACGTTTCAAATGGCTTTCAGACCACATGATACGTTCAATGAGTGCACTCACACTCACACTCACACCCACACCCACACTCACACACTCACATTCGTTTGGATCAAGTTTTTGGTTACTTTGTTTTGTGTGTGCCCTAACCAAAAAACTTTCACATTGATAAAAGCCGCAAAGTGAAAGCCATGAGAGAGCGCACAACGCTGCGTATGAGTAATGTGCCACTGCATATGTCCATATATATATATATAAATTTATATAGGTATTTATGTGTGTGTATTTGGACTGCGTAATGAAAAGTTTGCCCGTAATGAAATAAGTCAAAGTTTTCGCTTCTCAATAATAACTGTAAACGTAACTAGCCAAAACTTTTCTTCGTCTTCTTCTAAAAAAAAAAAATCCAGAAACTTTTACGCTCTGTCTGAATCTCTGTATCTTCAGCTTATTCTTTATTACAGCTGCCTTTAACAGTATCAATGCGATTATGTCTATTAAACCATATCACAATCTGTTATTCATTAGCCCTGCATACAAATCAAATCGTATTAGCTTCAAGTTATTCGATGGGGATTTACGAAAAACAGTTTTAGATTTACGCATATCTATGCCATTTTAGGAAAATTTGTGCACACATTTTTTTAAAGAAATTTTGAAAGAAAATCTGTAACGCGACATGATTAAATTATATTTAATATATAAATATAAATATTTTATATTATATACAATATACTATACGGGCGAGCGCTTAACGCGAGCTGTGGGTATAACATGTCGGTATAAGACTTATAAATTCAAATTATAAATTACAATTAAAAATTTGTCTTACTCAAATCAAGTAATTTCTGGATAACACGACTTTTGACCCCTTGTTGGATTGCATCAAGTCAGAATGGTTTGGTTTTTTCTTTGAGTGTATGTATTATAAAATCATTATATAACCCTATGCTATAAGTTACTGCAGACAATAATAATCAACCATAACAAATACAATACGTAATTATATAAATTTTAAATATAAAAAACAAAAAACAAAGTAGGCTCTGCTACTGACGTCTACGTACGACTGTAGGCTTTTGTACAACTTATCCCATATGTTCATTCGTATTCATACAGCCGTGTTTGTCGCATCGAAAATAAAATAAATAAAAATAATAATAGTTTTTTTGCTGTGTATTAAGACGAACCGGTAATGGATACGAACAGGAATACAGAGCAGCCAACATCGGGGTATAACGACGATATGGACAACGCCGATCTGGATAACCCCGAGCGGGACTGCGATAGTCCGCCATCGATGCCGGAGTTCCTGGTGGTTGAAGCCTTAGTGCACCACGAACAGGATTGGACTCCGCCGAATTGGACTCCGTCGGAGCTGGATCAGGAGCTGGAGCTGGAGCAGCAGCGCGAAAAGAAACGTTGGGATATGGACCCAATCCGCAGGGAGCTGGTAGCCGTGACGATGCCGGCCACGGAGGGCAACGTAATGCCCCCGGCTATATCCGTCTTGGAGTCGGACGTGGGCTCGAAGGACATGGGCTCCCTGCCCAGCTGCAGCAGCGCCTCCGCCTCCATCTCCCGCGGGAACAGTTCCCGGGAGAGCTCGGCCGATGACTCCGCCTAGGCGCCGAGGTCTGATGTCCTACTGAATGTCAATTCGAATCGTTTATAGTTTGGCCAATTGAGCGGGATTTCTCAATGCTCTTAATGCTCATCCTACATTTATTTGAAAATATAGAGTTAATTTGAATATTGTGCATTTATTTTTATTTATTTATGTAAAAATCAGAAGGAGGAGTGGCAGAGCCCACAAAATATATATATATTCATAACTTGCATCCATTAAAAATGGATGTAAACGGGTTTAATATTGTTATACCTTGTACCCATTGAAAAATAGAAAAAAAATCTGTTCAATTTGATTTCTTCTCTATATTTCTTATATTCCATGTATTACATATTATTCTATATATTATATTATATATGTTATATTCGCTGCTTATTCCATTTAACAGTCTTATTCTTGTGTTAATCTCATTCATTCTTGGCTCTATTTTTTTTTTCTCTTCTTTATGCGCTTTTCCCACACTGTCTATGGCTTTTCTCATATAGTACAACTTATTGCCCATCGCAACTCAGACAAATATCCATATGTTTCTTCTCTCCAACTCCAGGGGAGGCCCATGATTGAGGAGTATTTCCCCTGGGACTCTCCGAGGAGTCGCAGTATTAATTTTGCTGCGATTTATGCGCAGACATTGAAGTGCAAACAGAGCGACAAAATAACAATTAATCATAATTAAAGCCACAAAATGCGCACATAATCATTTACAAGATGAATGGGGAGAGAGAGGGGGAAAGAGAGGGAGAGACAGAGAGAGAGAGAGGGAGGGAGGAGGAATGGAGAATTGAGACGAGAATATAATAAATTAAGTCGAAACAACTCGTGTTAAGCTGCCTAACCTATTGACTATTTGGCCAAAAGCCACGGCCAGCAGCAGCCACAAGCCGTAAAGTCACTTGCCACAAGCTGCTTTCCACTTGCCACTTGCCACTTGCCCCTTGCCTCTTGCCACCTGCCACATGCCACAAGCTGGCCGCAGGTAGACACTGCTTGTTGCGTTAATCAGGCGTTAAATTAACGCACTCATTAGCACAAATTACAAATTGAGCTCCCCCCTCCCTTCCCCTCCCCACTCTCATCCCTTTTCCTCCACCTCTCCCCTCCCTTCCCTTCCCATTCATTTCCACTTCGCTCATCGCTCACCTGGCTATCAGTTGGGCTAAGTCCAGGTACTTAACATAAATCACTTAATAATCAAGTGCAGCCGTTTAATTGGCGTTCCCCCCACCCCTCCGCACACCTCCTCTAACACCGCGCTTTCCTCTTCTTTGCCAACCACCCCCCACCCCTCTCATACAGTGGGCAATTTGGCCTCGCCAGCTGCAATCAATTAATAACTTCCAAAGTATTTATCAATTCACAATTCAATTTTGAAAAAATTATTGTTGACATATTTTTCTATTTGCATTTTTTGGTATATGATAATTTTAAAAATTAATAGAAATATTTAAACAAAAAATAAAATGTTTATTATTTATATCAGAAATAATAGAATATAGAACTTTACCGAATTTTTCCTAGTAAAGGCCAAAAAAAAGCCAAAAATAAACCAAAAAGCGTCGATATAAGCAAACTTGTTATATCGTCGTCCAAAATAATGTTATTTTAGGAAATTAAATAGCTATTTCGATGAGCATACTTAAAACCAAAAGCGATTTTTTTCTAGCCTCCATTGTACCAAAAATATTTTTTGTCTCAAAAGTACTAAACATAAATCCAGTTAAATTTCCTCAAGCTTGAAAAAATGGATAACAACCAATCAGCGTGGCTATTATCAATCGGTTTATAAGAACATTAACGTTAACTGAAATTTAATAAATTTAAAAATTATAATTAAATGCCGCCAACGAGGCCAAATTGACCACTGTGCGACATTCCGACGCTATTTCCATATTCCATTTCATTTGCTTTGCTCTGTTGCCTTGGCACAATTAATTATTTCATTAGGCCATTGGCCAATGGCATTCAAAAGCTAACTGCTGCCAAACACATGCATACCCTGGCACGGACGCCCCGACTGTGGAATACCCTGTAACCCACATATTAAATATTAAAAAAACAGAATTTTTTCATTTAATATATGTATTTTATTTGTTTTAATTTATTGTCCTGTTTAAGCGATATATGCTTTGTGGGATCTGCCACGCCTCCTTCTGATTTTTACATAAATAAATAAAAATAAATGCACAATATTCAAATTAACTCTATATTTTCAAATAAATGTAGGATGAGCATTGAAAGCATTGAGAAATCCTGCTCAATTGGCCAAACTATAAACGATTCGAATTGACATTCAGTAGGACAGACCTCGGCGCCTAAGCGGAGTCATCGGCCGAGCTCTTCCGGGAACTGTTCCCGCGGGAGATGGAGGCGCTGCTGCAGCTGGGCAGGGAGCCCATGTCCTTCGAGCCCACGTCCGACTCCAAGACGGATATAGCCGGGGGCATTACGTTGCCCTCCCTGGCCGGCATCGTCACGGCTATAAGCTCCCTGCGGATTGGGTCCATATCCCAACGTTTCTTTTCGCGCTGCTGCTCCAGCTCCAGCTCCTGATCCAGCTCCGACGGAGTCCAATTCGGCGGAGTCCAATCCTGTTCATGGTGCACCAAGGCTTCAACCACCAGGAACTCCGGCATCGATGGCGGACTATCGCAGTCCCGATCGGCGTTGTCCACATCGTCAGTATACCCCGAGGTTGGCTGATTTGTATTCCTGTTCGTATCCATTTCCGGTTCGTCTTAATACGCAGCCAAAAAATATTATTATTTAAATTATTTTCGATACGACAAGCACGGCTGTATGAATACGAATGAACGTATGGGATAAGTTCTACAAAAGGCTACAGTCGTACGTAGACGACAGTAGCAGAGCCTACTTTGTTTTTGTTTTTTATACTTAAAAATTTAGGAAGTTTTCGAATATATAGTATGTAGAGACCTGCATGAATGTATTCATTTCAAGCTCCATAGTACTGTACAGTAGTATTGAGTTGTCAAAAATACTGTACTCATTTGTTACTGTACTCATTTTTTACTGTACTCATTTGTTACTGTACAATATATTCGAGACGTCAAAATTATGAGTACACTATTTTTAGTGTACTCACTTTCAATGAGTACACTATGAGTTGTACTCACTTTCAATGAGTACACTATGTTGTACTCACTTTCAATGAGTACACTATGAGTTGTACTGCTTTGACACGTCAAAATTATGAGTACAGCATATTTTTTCAACAATACAACCGTACAGATGAGAACAAGTTTATCTCTTCTGAAAAATTTAGATAGCGTAGTTGAAGCTAATTTAACAAAATTTCATAGAATTGCCCTTTTTTTTATTTCCACCCACAAATGAGCTATCTTAATTTAACGAAGTGCAAAAGGAAAAAACTCTCCAAGACGTTGCAGATTTATTGATAGATACTCAATTAAATAAAAACCAGAAATACATTCCATTTTTTCGGATTATTCACAACCCACCCAAAATACCAACATACATTCCGTAATAAATAATGAAATTCAATCATATAAAAATATCAATATACCATATAATGATGAATTTAATGTTCTTCAGTGGTGGGCAAATAACAAGGATCAATTTCCGTTGCTCTTTAAATTAAGTTGTAAAATATTGGCCGTTTCAGTGCAGTGCAGCTTCCGAAAGGGCTTTTTCGGTTGCCAAAAACTTAATTACCGAAAAACGATGTAAAATAGCCACCACTGAAGACATGGTAAACAACATTATGTTTCTTCATTCAAATATTGATATTTTAAACAATAATTCGTTTGTTATAGAATAATTTAAACAAATTTTATATGATTGAATTTCATTATTTTTTTTATTTATTTATTTATCAAATTGGCTTCAACTACGCTATTTCAATTTTTCTTCGTTGAAAATTAATATCATTCATTCTACATTTTTCATTAAGATATATTGTATCTACAAATATGTAAATTTGTACAGAATGTTTAAATAAATTATTTGTAAATAAAGATTATTATTTTGTCAAAGAATTAATTAAATAAAATGGCTGCAATGATAATTTTACCTACACTCTCTCTCGCTCTCTCTCTCTATTTAATTAAAAACAGAGTAGGTTTGATTTGACAGCTCTAATACTGTACAGTAGGTGTACTCATATATTGTACACCTGTACTCATTTGTTACTGCACCCATATTTTAGTGTACTCATTTTCTACTGTACAACATTGAAGTATGACAGTTCTCACTCATACTCAAAAAAGCTGTACAGTAAAATAGGTGTACTCAGTTTTAAATAGAATGATTCATTTTGCCTTTTGAATGCATTCATGCAGGTCTCTAATAGTATGCTCCAAGGAATTGTATTGCAAAACTACGCAGAAAAACCCAAACATGACAGCATTTGGTTGAAAAGTGTAGATTTGGAGGTCAGTATTATTGGGAAAATGTGACTCTTTAAATGTAATAAGCCATTTTTGTTTTGGAACATGTTTCTGCACCTCTGAAACGCAGCCGAAGAACGTATCCGATAGCTTTTTGCAGTGTATTCTCGATGGCGGCACACTCGACTGCAGCTCATTCAGCTGTTGTGCTGGGCGACCTCTGACATTTAATTTAAGTTTTGCAATTTGCATGCAAAAATGCCTACCTTGGACTGCCTCTGCTCGTTGCTTGTTTTTGTTTTTGCTTTTGTGCTCCAATCAAATCCATTTCTAACAACAAGCCCAAGAAGAAGAAGAGGGCAAAATAATAATAATAATAATAGTAGTAAAAATAATACGTACAAAAATGGCAACAGAATTTGGCAAGTTTTTAATTGCCAGCAACCGCTGCCAGTGACAACCGCAGCAGGAAACAAACTTTTCCTTTTTTCCCTACCTTCTCCCACTTTTCACAATTGTCACATTTGCATTTTCCCATTTTCCATTTTCCTCCCCCCATTTTCATTACGTTCTGGCCTCGTAATTATTTTGTCAAGCGAATCAGCGAAATACATGGCAACAAACCAAGAAACCTAAAATGTTCAATCAAATCATCAACAACAGCGAAATTAAATAGGAACTTTAAGCTAATGAATGTGGATCATCAATCATTGATATTAGCTCATTAATTATTTATTAATAATAATTAATTATTATTATTTTATTTATTAACAATATTTCAATGACCATTTGAATTAATCTCTTATCATTCTTGACAGAGTCTAATTCATTTGATTTCATTTTATCATCATCCATATAATCACTTAAATCATAATTATTTGCATAATTTTCATTGGCATCGAATAATTCATCGTAATTCCCGGCTTTTTTTCATCAGCTTCTATATGCTAGTTTTTATTATCATCACTTAGGTAATCTTAATCATAATCCCAGCAACCGTTTCATCATCCGTGCAATATGAATCTAAAACATTAAAGTTATCATTAGTACAATCTTCTTCATTAACAATTCAATCACAATCGCTATTATTACATTATTATTGTGCCATTTCATTGTTGGCATTTTATTATTCTTTTCATAATTATAGTTTTCATCGGTGTCTAAACCTTGACCTAGTTTTCATCGGCTATACGATTACTCTCATATCAATCAATCTTTTTATAATTATTATTTTATAATTTTATCTAATTTCGTCTTTCTCATCTACAAGCTTTACTTTCATCCATCTCATCCTCATTGTCAATGACTCAAGCAGTCTTGTCTTTTCATTGTTTTATTAACAGTTTACTTATCCCTTTCATCATCTTTTCACTTTATACCTTTCATCGATCAATGTTCATTAGCTTCTGTGATTTATTAATTGATGCTCATCACTGTTATCGATATATTTCTCAACAATTCCTTATCTCTATCATCATCATCTTCAGTCTGAAGACCACAAGCATAAAATCAAAGCAAAAGCATAAACCGGCAAAAATATAGCCATAATAAAAGGCAGGCGAGCATGCTGCAGTCGAGCTGACTCTACAAATGTCCTGACTGACTAAATTACCGAAAGACTGAGTTGTCTATTCCAAATAGTTAGAGGTAAAAAAAGATCTTGAAAATTCTTAAAAAAAATAGTAGGTAATTTTTCAATTTTATAAAATTAAATTTAAATTAAATAGTATTATAAATTATTATTAATTAAAACAAAAATTGTACTTCCTGTAATATTTGCAAACCTATTTATTTTATCTACAGGGTATACAAATGTCATTTCCACTCCGAGTCGTACTAAAACTGTAATTTCAGCCACAGTTTCAATGAATTCAAAGCGAAGCCAAGCAAAAACAAACTAAGCCATAACTGCGGTACACTGAGCAAAATAATCGAGTTAATTGTCATGTTAATTAATTATTTTATTTTAATAAAAAAAAAACAAATAAATATCTGATTGTAACACTTCTGTTCTTACTGATTACCTTTTTCTAATTTCATCTAAATACTTAAGGAATTTCATAAATTTTGCACAGTGTAACAATTGCACTACGCATCCGTTGAATCCCCACTACCAATCCCTGGACCAATCTCTCAAAGTGCCAGGATATGCCCAAAAAAAGGACTAAACAATTTTCTGCGCTGGCAATTTTTTATGGGCAAACGATAAGTAAAACGATATTGAATATGTGGTTTGATGTGTGGATAAAAGTGTGCAAGAGACAAGAGCATAAAGGGGGAGAGAGGGAGAAAAGAGAGAGAGAGAGAGAGAGAGAGAGAGAGGAAGAAGGGATAGAAAAAGTTAGATGTATCAATTTCTCAGGCATTGTATCTGTATCTTAGCGCTTAGGCGAGAAAGACAAAGACAAAGACAGACAAGGGCAGACAGAAGCAAAAGGCAGCGGAAAAGTGGGAGTTGAGGGAAAAGTGGGCGTGTCAGCGTACCATTAAATGGCCATAAGCATCGCCATTGTCCAGAAGGAAGAAGGACATTTGGGCACTTTAAAGGCAATTGCCAGGGCTTATTAGCACTTTCCTCGCAAATTTAAAGGTCAGCCTCAACTCAATGGCAAATTTGGGCTACACTGAGCGAAAGCTGGGGGGTCGTTTCATCCAAAATTAGCTGCTGCAGTGCGAAAGTGCGAATTGCGTAATGTTAAATGGACGCTGCCTGCGCAAAAAATTAAATAAAATAAAACAAAATGTTGCCAAGTGCCCAGAGCAGAGGAAATACTGCGTTAAAAATTATGTTTCAGCCGCCCCTGCCCCACCCCCCTCCCTCGCTCTGCAGCGGATGGGGGCGTAGCAGGGGGGAGGGAGCAACGGCAAATATTCATGGCATTTATAAAAGTCATTTCGCAGCAGCAGCAGCAGAAGAAGCGTCGAAACCCAGGGCCAATGCCAGCGTATATGGTCTGTATCTGGGTAATACCATGGGGGAGCTGAATGGGGCGTGGCAGTAGGGGGAAAAGACGGAGAGAGGAGGCAGAAAATGCGTTACGGCACATGCAAAATGCGGCCATTACGCTGCGAATTGCGCTACAGCCGAGCGAAGCAAGTGCATCGTTTCCTGAAGACCCCAACATGTTTTTTCGGATGGGTATTACCTCTACTATCTGCATTACTAAGTACTACTTGCCCGACTACTATCGGTAGTGCTCTCAATACTGCGCTACTAGTTATACTTACTTCTATGGTGCAATATCGAAAAGTTTTCCCAGTAAGCTACTTATTCTACTACTTCCCGTATTCCTCATCAAATACTCCCCATATTGTTTTTTTTTAATACAATATTCAGTTCTTCCAATAATATAAGAGTTCTTCCTATATTACCACCTACTCTACATCCTTTAATTGTTTTGCTACAGTTTTTCTTATAATGTTCGTCTACTTTTATTTCCCCTACTTGCTCGTCCAATATTTACTATATCCCTAATTTACCTCCGTTGTAGATTCCGATAACTTGTTTCTCTCTTTAGCCACTCTGTTTACAACTACTTCCCATTCTTTTCCGCTCAATACTTGCTATTGTTACCTTCTTTAATACTCCCTTTATTAGTAGTATCTTTTCAAATTTCTCTTATTTTTCAATCACTAGACCTACTAAATTATCAACTTCAACTACGACAGCTACAACTTGTCCTATTGAAACTATATCTTATACTTTTTATACTATTCCTAATACTTGCCATACTTCTCCGTCGAATACTCTCTATAATGCTTCCCATTAAAATATTCCAATCACTTTCTTAACTGCTTCCTCCAGTACTTCCTAATCTTAACCCACTTTTTCTATTCGTATGTTACTATTGTATGCTACTACTTTCTTCTAAAAAAAAAGTCTTATATCATTAATTTTTATATTAGACCCCAAAAAGTAGACTATAGCTTGAAAACTGACTTGGGTTATATGTATATATCCCTATGATTCTACTGAATGTGCATATGCCTCTAAGTACCGACTGTAGCGTGCAAACTGAGCAAATTACTTTGACTTTCGCTGCGCTTTTCGTGGCGCTTTTCCTCCCATTTCCCGCCCCTCTCCCCACGTTCAACTCTCACTCTCGTGCTGTCGTTGTGGCCATTTGGAGAATTTTTCGGCTGCCAAATGCAAGCGTGCAAAATGTTTATAATTAAAGTTTAATGCGTATTTAATGAGCTCTGAGCGAGGGCCTTGAAAAAATAATGTGCAACTTTCAATGCGAATATGAATATGAATACAGAATTCGCCTCTTCTTCTACCTCTCTCCTTCTGTCCTGCTTTTTAGTGTCAATTTCTGTGTCTATTGCTGTGTTATGCAATGTTTACAAGGCCAAAAGTTGTCGAGACCCCATAGGAGACAGACAAAGTGCAAAGACAGACGGGGTGGTGAGAGGGAGAGGGGGAAGGAGGAAGAGCTGAAAGTCTATCCCCTGATAATATAAATTTAATCGTTCGCTTAATTGTCTTCATATGAAACAGAGTAAATGGTGTTAAAACTTTTGCAAACAAATTGCAACTAGTTGTAAGGATGTCGACAGATTCAGGACAAGTGGGACAGACGGACGGACACGATGAAGATGAACAAGAGGACGAGAATAAGGATGAGGATGAGGATGACGTTGAAGAAAACGATGAGGATGGGAATGTAGATGACGTTGAGGATGAGGATGAGGCTGAAGCTGAGCACGAAGATGCGAATAAAGATGAGGATGAGGATGCCGGTGAGGATGAAAAGGAAGATGAGGATAAAGAGGAGGTTGAGGATGGAGCTGAGGATGACGATGACTTGTGAACAAATTTCTAAACGCCACTCGAGCTGTGCCTGCTTTGAGCCACTTGAAAATTGCAAGTTGCCACTGATACTACGCAAAGTTTAGGGAGAAACTTTACATCCAGCGGGAGATTGGGGCAAAGAGACAGAGCCAAAGCAAGAGATAACTCGAGTTAGCTCCCTGTGTGTGTGTGTCGGCATGCCATTTGGGTCTTCTCGCTTTTTTGGCTCTGTTGCTGGACCCACAAGTTCCGCTCACAAATGAAAATGCGCTTCAAAAATTTATGAAAACCCATTTGACCAAGCGCAACGAGCACCACATACAAAATGCAACAGTGTGTAATTGCCGTGCCACAAAAACAACAAAAAGCACGACAAAAAAACCTAAAAAAAAAAATAAAAAAAGCCAAAACATGCCAGTACACCGGTTTTAAGTGCTTAATGCTCCGATTTGCTTAAGTTCTTAAGAGCCTCAGATGCCTTTAGCACTAGTTCCGTTTGGCAACATTATTTTATTTGTATCGCCTTAATCAGAATAAAATTCAAATTAAATATTTACCTGGTCTTGCTCAAAAAGAAATTTCAAGAAACTTCTTTAAAAAACCGTTTGCTGAAAAGAATATTCATTTTAAACATATTATTAAAATGAACTTGTTCCGATGAACTAATTCTATAGCTCATTTCATTAAAGTTATCAAAACTCAACAGATGTTCAAGCGGTGTTGTAAAGAGAAAATCATTTAAGTTCAATATTAAAATTTAACCAAAAATCTTTAAAAAAAAATTTTGAAATTTGTGCGCAAATTTCAAGAATCATTTAAATTTTTGGAAAAAAAATCATTTTTTTTTAATTGTAAAAATTGTTGCGTATACAAATTGTATTGCCAAATTATGTAGAAAAAACCAAGCATGACAGCATTTGGTCGAAAAATTTCGATTTTAGGGCCCATATTGTCATCATGGGATAATTATCAGTCCTTAAACGGAAAAAGTCATTTTTATTAAACTTTAAATGCACATAGCTTTACCAAAACTTCTCCGATTCTTAAGCGGTGTTCATTTTTGTAAGTCATTTGAGTTCAAAATTATAATTTAAGTAAAAAATCGAATGAATAAAAATTTTCGCGAAAATTTTAGGGACCTTTCCTTAAAAAATAAAATTTTCAGGAAAAAAAAAATTTTTTTTTCATCGTAAAAATTTATTTGTAAACAAATTGTATTGCAAAATTATGCTGAAAAAATCAAACATGACAGCATTTGGTCGAAAAATGTAGATTTTAGGGTCAAAATTTGTATTGTAGGGGAATTATCACTCCAAAGTTTACATTTATGTATATTATCGAATTGTCCAACGATAGTTTTACAGCTCTATGGCATCATATTTACATTTGTTAAAGTGAACTTGTTCAATTGAACTAGTTCCAACGCTCAAGTACCTTAGCTAAGGTTAAAATTGCTAAACGAAACACCTTCAGATTGATTTTATTTTGAATTTTACTCTGTAAAATCAGGAACTACTTATGGAGCTTTTTACGCTCGTCTCACTTAGTGATTGCATTTCTTTGCCATCAGTAGTTTGGTTGGCAAAACTGCAATCCTACCCAAGTGACAATCATAAACCGACGCTAAATTGTCTAGTTGGCGTTAGAATTTTCATATTGGATCTGGGCACACTGACAGTTGGTGTAAATGTCTAAAGTTTGATTTTGGAGCCTCCAAGTAAAAAACCTGTAACTGTTAAAAGTTTCCATCATTTGTTTTATTGCCGCCATGGCCAAAAAACTTTGCAAATTGCATGCACATGCACACAGCTGCATCAAGGAGAAAAAGAGAGAGAGACGGCAAGAGAGAGAGAGAGAGAGATGGAGAGAGTGCGAGCGAGACAGAAGCGCACACATGAGTTTAGAGTTTTGTAGAGTCAGAACGATAGTTGGGGACAGATAGAGACATCATCTAATATAAAATAGCCCATGTATATCTGAACAAAGCATACTCTAGAGCAATCAGGCAGGACTAGAAGGGTATGTTAGACTATGAAAAGTCTATATCTGCAATAATCTCAGATTTATCTCTAGAAACCTAAATAACTAGTGCTAATAGTTCTGATAGTTGGACTATCCATAAAAAAAACTACGTAGCACACAAATAATCTATGTGAATTCTGAGGTTATTGAATTGATCTTGAACGTGGGGGAACTCTGAACTTAAACAAATCCTTGAAACTCTACAATTATATCATATATCTCCAAAATAGGAACTATATAAACTTCAAGATAATGTATAGATGCTTTGACATTAAAGATCGTATATATAGCAACAGCAAACTGAATAACGTGATAAAAAGATTAAATCTGAGAGATCTGGGATTATATATCTAATGATATATATATGCAGGATGTTGGAATAATTTTGAGTAACTAGAAACGATGGATTATCAAAAATTTGCTATAAGCAATTTGATCATCCATAGGATTTTGTAGCTCTTAAGCTACAGGAACTCACAACTTGAGCTTTTGCTATAAATAACAAATAAATTCAAATGTGAATGAAGAACATATGGTATATAATAATAAACTTTCTAGGGTAACTGCTTGTCGAGCTGATCGCATTGTATGCAATGCGTTGGCACAAAAAACTGTTGAAATAAATCAATAAAGTTATTCAATAAATGTCTGCAGCAATCGGGCGACACTTGCCAACATTTATGGCAACAATCATTATGCCAACGCCTCAGTAAAAACCCCCAAATTCCCCATTTCCCTTCCCCATCTCCCCTTCACTCTCAGTCTATCGGTCATTAGACGCATAATCGATACTAATGAAGCGTCGGATTTACTTGCTGTTGGCAATTATTATGAGAACTGCAGCGAGCACTTGAGTTAAATACGGCTTAGCACCCCTCGAACACCCTCCAGCCGGGGGGAATCCCCGCTGCTTGGGATTAAGCTTCATTGCCTTTGCCTGCATCCGCTTCATGGCATAATAAATTGCCCCTCGCTGTTCTAAATATCTGATCTCATCAATAGACGCCCCCGAAATGGGCGTACGCATAAACGTTTTATGTGCTTTTTGTATTTATTTTCATCGCTATTTCGAGATGTTTGTTCATTTTTCAGTCTCGAGACTATGCGACAGAGTTTGCTTAATGAGCATTTTTGTAGCATACTTTTCAGCGCTTCAATTAATCAGCTCCTTCGCCATGCTGCAACTGGAACTGGAACTGGAACTGGAACTAGTTTATGCTGCCAGTTCATTGTGAATTATGTTATGACATCAGTAAAAGACGCGGAAATACTTAAGCCTGCACTTTTAGCTTTTTATATGCATTTAAAGTTGTTTGTCCTGACTGACTCACAAGTACAGTCTCGCCAGATAGTCAATTGTCTGGCAACGCTGTGCTGTCTGCGGCCATTTATCAGCTACCGCTGAAAAAAAATTGCAATTCAATTGAGTGGAATAAACTTGCAACGAGTTACGAGCTGCAACTTGCAAGCGATTCAACTGATTTTCAATGGCATTTGCAGTAATCGCTCGAATTTATGACTATATGCAAGAAGTTGGAGAGAGAGAGAGAGAGGAAGAGAGAGAGAGAGAGGAAGAGAGAGAGGGTATATCAGAAAAGAAAGAAATAGACCTAGACTTTTTCGATTTAAGAACATGACAAATTTTACTGCAACGCTATAACAATTTGTAGGCTTGAGCTAAAAAATTAAATTCGATGTTGAATAAAATATGAAAAAAAAAGTATTATTTTTTTTTTAAATTTCAATTATTTTTCCTAGGCTCGCTTTTAGGCGGTCTAAGAATAAAAACTCTATAAAACTTCACGGAGGTAAAGAATTGAACTTTTTATACCCTGTGCCCATTTGGAAAATGGGAAAAACAGGGTTAATAACTTCGTGCGAATGTATGTAATAGGCAGAAAGAGGCGTGGCAGACTCCACAAAGTAAATATATTCTTGATCAGAATGACGAGCTGAGTCGATATAGCCATGTCGGTCTGTCTGTCCGTCCGTCCCTCCGTCCGTGTTGATCATAACTTGTAATGCAGAAGGTATGCTTGGAGAGCCAGCAAGGAGAGCAGATACCCGCTGCTCCGGAGCCTATGCATAGAGAGCGGTCGATATGTTCGTTATAGGCGAGCCGCCTACCCGCTGCATTACTTGTAATGCAGGAGGTATGCTTGGAGAGCCACCAAGGAGAGCGGCTAAGCGCTGCCTAGCAGCTTACGCACAGAGAGCGGCTGATGTGTTCTCTCACCACAGCTGCAGATTATTGGGTGAGTTTTCTTGGCTCTTTCTCTTTCTTATTGTCGAGAACTGATAAGAGACAGCGGCAGCGCAGCCTGCAAGCACTATAAATACAGCTGCTGCAGTGCTGATAATCACAGTGTAGTGTCTGTGGTCAAGTTGGTAGGACGTGTCAAGGGCGCTTAAGTGGAGTTGCGAGTGTGATTATTATAATAAATATTTGTTTAGTTGTTTCTATTTTGAATATAGGGTACAGGGTATTTTGCAGTCGGGAACGTCAATATATCAGAAAAAGGACTGAACTGTTTTTACGCTAAAATATTTTACGTTAATTTAAACGATAGTAGATATTATTAAGAAATTAAGAGCAGAAATGTCCAGTATTTGAAAAATAATGCAACAATACCCTATAATGTAGGCTAGATGTTATTAATTTCAGCAATACAGATTAAGCTATAAAAACCAATTAAAAGAAATGAAAAATAATTCGACTAACAGCAAATAATTGACTAGCAAATGCCCTGTAATCCAGTTGATTCTTAAAACTGGAAGGAAATTCAAGTAATATACCAATATTCCAATACATCAGTAGCTTAAAAGTGGCGTGAATACCCTGTAAAGCTGCAACTTTAAGTGTAGAACACATGAGAGCAATAATTTTGCTATGATTATAAAAGGCTAAATGGGCGCATAAATGCCACGCCCACAACTGGCATTTTGTGCTAAACGATGTGTTATCAATGGGCGTGGCAAGCAGCAGAGGCAACAACAACAAGAACAACAACAACAATAACAACAACAACGCCCAAGTGTCGCATAAAATAAACATTTACTAAATTGACACTTGCGATTCAAAACCAAACACTCAATTTCTCCCTCTCTCTCTCTCTCTCTCTTTCTCTCTCTCTCTCTTTCTCTCTCTTTTGCTAGCTCTTGTTATACTGCTGTATGTGCTGCCAGTTGCAAGTGCAACTGTGGCAATGACAACGACAGCGACACCATCATCAAGGCCAACAACAACTGTTATCAACTAAAATTCCTTGCATCGACGCACAGAGAAGAAGTGGGGGTGCAAGAGGAAGAGCACAAGGAGAGGAGAGGGAGAAGAAGAAGGAGAAAAAGAGACTGCGTTAACTGCATTGACAGACAGTACTCCTGTCTCCTGTCTACTGCCTCCTGACTCCAGTTTCCAGTGTCGATACGACTCCACTTGACTATGCCGAACTGTCTCCAGTCTTGCACGCTTTGCCCCATTTCCTCCCGCAGTCTGGCCACACTGCTTTGGTCTATCCGACCACCGACCGCCCCCAGAACCCGTTAAGCACCATTATCAGCTATGCTGAAACTGCGCTCTGTTAACTCCATCGCATCGTCATCGACATTTATAAACTGCACACAAAACACTAAACACTGTCCACTTTCCTCCTTTCTTCCTCTCTCTCTCTCTTTTTCTTCCCTGTTTCGCTCTTTCCCCATCTCTCACTTCCTTTATTTGGATTCGTTGACAGCCGCAAGGCGACTGACTTAATGCTCATTAATTTAGTTTATTTTTGCTTTTTTTTTAAATATATAAAATCATTTATTTGAATTTCCTAGATAATTGGTGAATTCATAAATAAAGGAAAGGATTATACTTTCCTGGTACGCAGATCAGTTGGCTGAATTTTCTGAAATCTCCTTTCCGTATTAACTTTGTGACTCAATCTGGATTCTGGAAGCCTTTGTTAATAATATCTCCGAGCATCCGTATATAAAGTTTTTTCTCAATATCTCAATAAAATGTGCATTTTATTGTGTTATAACAATTTAAAGCTATTAACCTATTATTTTGTGATTGGTTCGAAGCAGTTTTTGTTAGTGTTAACAAAGTTATTTTTAAAATTCTAAAAAGCTGTATAACTTAGAGTTACTAATACTGTTTTTTTTTAAGTTCTGAGCAAATTCAGTTCTTTAAAAAAATACAACAAAATAATACATGGTAAAAAGAAATTTAAATGCATATATAAAAAAACTAAAACAAAAGATGGATCTTTTATTTTTTTAAATAAACTTTTGTAAATGTGAAATTTAGAAAAAGCTTTATATGTAATATCTGATTAAAAACGTTGAATATAAAAGAAAATATTATTTAAATATAAAATGTGAATTCCCATTGTTTATCCACAACTCGAATGAAATTAAGAACTGAACTAGTTCATAAATTGCCTAATCAAAGTAAAGTGGACAATTTTGTGGGTGGCGCAAAGACAGTTTAAGTGGAATATGAAGAAGATGATGATGGAAGAGAAAGGCTATGATAATGAGAATAATGATGATGATGATGATGATGACGATGAAGATGTGGCCAGGCGATAATGAAGTCATGCCAGGGTATGCGACAAGCAGAAGCAAAAAAGAGACGGAAAAAAAGCTAAAGCAGAAATGGGAGCAACAACTGGAGTAGCCAAAGGAGCAGGAACAGGAGCAGAAGCAGGAACAGGAGCGGAGGCAGGAGCAGGAGCAGAATGGCCACAATGATGGCCACAGCAGCCGACCAGCGAGCAGGATGGCAGGAGGGAAGTGTGGAGGGAAGGCAGACGGACGGAAGGACTGACCAAATATTCAGCTATGTGCTGAGTCCAAAGTATCCAGACTTGCCCCCTTTTTTTGCAGTGTGTGTGTTGAAGAGAAATTCCTAAATGAACGATATAAATTGTTGGCAGCCACAAATAATGAAAACACTTTGCGGTCATTTAGCGCTATTTGAGGCACACTCACATACACCATCTCTCTCTCTCTCTCTCTCTCTCTCTCTCTTTCTCAAATACACATACATGCCGTTGACAGTTTAAGCTGTACACCGAGAGAAAACTGGGGTTCGATAAAGCATCAGCGCAAGCAAAACGATTGTTCCAAAATAAGCCTCTTTAAGTAGGAAAAACCAAGTATTTAAAATTATAAATAAATAAAACCAATATGGACAAAACCCTGCAATAATGTCTCTCTTATAACTTCTGTATTTATTAACCAATTTCAATGCGCTTTTTTATATAGATAAATGTATTTATAGAAAATATATATTCCCAACCACAACATTCGATGTTTAATATTTCGCTTGTCAATGTTTTTTTTATCGATTTAGGCGATTTATCAAAGGGGTGTGGCATCCAATATTTGATATAAATGTAAACTCCTGTATTTTTAAAAGGAAAAGGTATAAAAACCCGGATAAATTTGATAATTTTCGCACTTAGTGAGATTCAATGTTCGAAGTTTTTGAGATTTTTTTCTCAGTGTATGTGTATTTCCTTTGTCTGTGGGTGACATTTTTTCTGGTCCTGTTCGAAAGTCTATTGCAATTTGAAAATGACATACGAAGTCCATTAAGCTGCAACTGCAACTGCAGCCACAACAACAATTGCTGGGCGTACGAGCCACGCCCACTAATCCCAGGCTGATGAGCATGCCCCCAGCCCTATCACAGCCCTCAAAAGCAGACTCGTTACAACATTATTTGGCGCTTGAAGACTTACTGCCAAAAGTAACTTCATCAAGAGAGAGAAACAGAGCTACGAGGATGAGGATAAGGATGAGGATAAGGATGAGGATAAGGATGTGGATAAGGATGAGGATAAGGATGAGGATAAGGATGAGGATAAGGATGAGGATAAGGATGAGGATAAGGATGGGGATAAGGATGTGGATAAGGATGAGGATAAGGATGAGGATAAGGATGGGGATATGGATGGGGATATGGATGAGGATTAGAAGATAAATACACGTTATTTCGGTTGCGTCCGACTGAGCTCCTCCGTCCTTTTGGGTTTATTATATATAGATAAATAGAGATACGCTTGTGTTCCATTCGTAAGGAACATTGACAACTTCGAAATGCAGAGACAATCGAATCTTAATTTTCACACTTGCACAGAGAGAGAGAGAAAGAGAGAGAGAGAGAGAGAGGAAGAGCAAGAGGGGAGAGAGGGAGAGAGTGCGTGTTAGCTGGAGTGGAATGACTGTCAAGTGAATCGCCTGATAGATGACCATTCCGAGTGTCCATGAATCAATCGCAAAGATAATAAACATTTATTTATGAACTCAAGCTGAAAGCTGAAGCTGTAAATGAATGAAAGCATCTGCAAGCTGCATACCCTGTAGCACTTTAACTGGCAAGTGGGGTCGATTAGCGCAAGCATTATCCATATTTGTAACGAGGAGATTGCTTCTTACTGCCTAAATCGTTTCTTTGGGAGCTATAGGGTAAAGTCAGCCGTTTGGATTTTAAGGGTTAGCAGGGGATGAAGAACAGATATCCAAATTCTAAAACAAACGTTTTCAGCGTTCTGCATAGGAGAACCTACATATCAAAAATTGTATCTCTAGCTCTATTAGTTGCAGAGATCTACGTAGGTGTAATACGGGGAGATAGACATGCCAAAATGACCTTATCGACTCAGGTCATGGCCTGCCACGCCTACTTCTGGGGTTTGCATACATTCCCATTTGCATTAATAGATACTTTTATTTATTTTTTTAAAGTACAGCCTTTAATAAAAATAAATTTATTAAAAAAAATGTTGATAGGCTTAAATAGAGCTCTCAAACCCATTAAATTGGCAACGCTGCAGCTGAGGCAAAGTGTTAAGATTAATTCCTGGCCGATGTTTTTGAGTTTTGTTGGTTTTCAGCTTTGGTTTATCCCGTTGAGTTTTACACAAGTTTTATTCTTGTAGTTGTTTGGTTTATTTCGCTGCCATTGTGTTTTTGGGGCTTCGGCTTTGGCTTTGGCCCATTTTCGAGCACTAACCGCCTGACAGGCTCTTCATCTTGGCCAGAAACACGCAAAATAATCATAAATTTCCCTCAAATGCTGGCGAAACAATGGCCGCCAGGTGGCGCCACACGACACAAGAATCCATTGTCAGTTTCGGAGTCGAAGTCAGTGCTGCCAATATTGGTCGACAATTAAAAAAAAAAAAAACAACAAAAAAAAGCTAGATTTAGTTAATAGCAAAATAAATTATCCGTTACTTTCGATCAACAATACATTATAGTTTTGATCTTTAAAATGATTAACAATATAGCAGTAAGAAAATAGGCTTCTGTAAAATTGCTTAGTTTTCAGTTGACGAATGTTACATATAGGGACGGGGCAGATCAGTGGGACGGAAGCTACAGTCGGACGTAACCGACCGTAGGAGACCCTTTACTTCGAGTATATGTACATACAAACACAATCAGACGCACACACACTAAGCTACCCGCGTATGCAAGGCACACCACCCCCCCTCTGCCTAGTGCGGCAAATTGTCCGTTCCATATTTTCGCTGTTTCTTATCCGATCAGAACCAAATTCACAGGGTCAATAGAATATGTCATAAGCTAGTTATATACCAAATTATACAAGTTAATAACTTTAAAGCTGTGGCTGCAGTAGCTTTTTGCGGTTTGCGGGGGAAGGGGGGGCAGATATCCAAAATCTAAAACAAACTTGTACTGCTTACTGATTAGGGGAACCTAAATCCCAAATTTGGTGTCCCTAGCTCTTATAGTTGCTGAGATCTAGGTGTTCATACAGACGGACAGACAGACAGACAGACGGACAGACAGACAGACAGACAGACAGACAGACGGACAGACGGACAAGGCTATATCAACTCGCCTTGTCGTCCTGATCAAGAATATATATACTTTGTGGGGTCTGCCACGCCTCCTTCTGGGTGTTACACACATTTCCCCTTTGCACTAAGTTAATAGACCCTTTTTACTTTTTTAAAGTAAAGGGTCTAAAAACAGCCAAATTAGACATGAAAATAGCTAAGTTGGCAGCTCTGGTCGGAGTCAGAGCCTGAAGTGAAGGCTCTCTGCTTATGATATAATTGCTGCTCCTTTTGCTGCTGCTTGTTATCCTTGCCCTTAGCTGATTGTTGTTGTTGTTGCTGTTGTTGTTGCTGTTAATGTTGCTGTTGTTGCTGTTGCTGTTGTTGCTGTTGTTGCTGTTGCTGTTGTTGCTGTTGTTGCTGTTGTTGCTGTCATCATTGTCTGCCTTGTCGCATTTTACGCCTCGACAACGATGCGTGACACAAACAGCAGACGGCTGGCTTATGGCCTTCTCCCTCTCACTCTCTCTCTCTCTCTCTCTCTCTCTCTCTCTCTCTCTCTCTCTCTCTCTCTCTCTCCATCGCTCTCTCTCTCTCCCTCACTGCCAGTGTTGCCAAATGCAATTGTCAATTATGGCCAGCGTTGCCAATTTGGCTGAATTCCGATTTTTCAAAAATATATTTGAATATAAATATATATTTATTTTGGATATGCTATATTATATTAATTTGTATAACCTGCACACATAGATAATTCATCATTATCGGTAAAAAAAAATATATATAACAAAACTCTATAGATAATCATTATCAAAAGATTCTGAAAATACAACTTTTAATGATTAAGGTCTTTGGTGGAAACAGTGTTAAAAACTTGGTGAGAATATATGTGACAGTCAGAGGGCGTGGCAGCAAAATTGTAAAATATATAAAATTATAATATAATATAATTAATATAATATATAATATAATTATGAATACATAATCTGAAAATAAAGTATTTTTCCGTCTGTCAGTCTATCCGAGCGAGGCAAAGCTGTTTCGTTAATATCTTCTGTGTTTATAACCCTTTGCAGAATACAAAATATATAAATATATATGACAGATAATGTCTATTTCAAACATGTTATTCGATTTTTATTGAATAGGGCGTAAAGGGGGCATGGCTGCCCAGATTTGTGATAAATTTAAGCTGCGTATGGTATAGACACTACGCTACGAAAATGGACGCTCTTGCTCTAAAAGTTTATGAAATTTCAATTATAATTGTGATTAGCATAAATCGAATTCTGAAAGCCGCTAAATTGGCAATGTTGTTGGCAACACTGTCACTTTGGACTCTCTGTCTCTCCCTCTCTCTCCCCCTCTCTCTCTCTCTCCCTCTCTCTCTCTCTCTCTCTCTCTCTCTCTCTCTCTGCTGTTGCTTTTGCTTTGATAAATAGGCAATCTCAGCTTACATTCATAATGCATTAATTTTTGCTTTGGCTGGTTTAATCGCATGCAGCACAGAGTGAGGGAGGGAGAGAGCGAGGGAGAGAGCGAGGGAGAGGGAAAGGCAGAGAGGAAAAGAGAGGGGCGCTGCTGAAGTGCAGTCAGGAATTTCTTCTGCTGCGTTTGTGTGTTATTTTTTCTTCTCCTCGCATTTTTCTCTGGTATTTCTCTGGTATTTTCCATTAAATTACACACAGTCAGCAGCGGGAATGGATTGGATTGTAGGACAAGACGTTTCGCCGCTGCCATAATTGCATGAAGTGGCAGAAGTCAGATCCGGAGAGGGGGAGGGAGAGGGGGAGAGCGAGAAAGTAGGCACTGTGGCAGAATCTTCTTCTTCTGCTTGGTTTGGATACCCTGTAGCAACAAAACGGCTAAAAACAGCATTTATTGCTTTGTGCAAATGTATGTAACAGGCAGAAGAAGGCGTGGCACATCCCACAAAGTACTACAAGTGCTATATACTCTTGATCAGTTCACCGTCCGTCCATCCTGCTGTATAAGCGCCTCGATCTCTGCAAATATATAAACTAAAATGCCCAAATTTAGAATGTGGATAGTTGTCTACCCTACGCAGCTCAAGTTTATTCCAAATGTTAGCTGCCACGCCTCTTTTAAGCTCCAAACGCCACAATGCTCATAGAAAGCGTAATATTGTAGATATAAGGTTGTTATCCAAATCATATAGTCTATATCACTATATTTATCTTTGCTGAAAAGCGCATTGAAATCGGTTAACAAAAACAGAAGATATTAAGGAAACAATATTTTGGGCATTCGACTCAGTAAAAGAGATTAGGCAAGAAGAAGGATTGCTGCGGCAGTTCGTACGATGTAGGGTATACTGCTGTCGGTTGCGTCCGGCTGTCGAGTTTCTTCTTCTTCTTTTTTTTTGGTTGATGTGGCAACACCAAAGTGCTAAAGTGGTAAATATGTCAGCGGCAGTAAGACGATAAATTCGCTTTAAGTAGCCGCTCACACGCAGCCCAAAAGTGAATAGAGACAGGAAGATAGGGAGAGTGGGAGAGAGGGGGCAAGGAGAGCGGGGAAGCGGAAGATAACTGTATTTTGGCTAAGGAAGGATAAGGCAATCGCTTGGCCTAATCTGCTGCGCTTGAATGATGATGTGCCACGCCCATTGCACAGCCCTTAATTACAGCATGAGCGTGGTGAATAATGCGAATGAGGTGAGTAGTCGAGTGTGGGGAGGGTGGGCGAGGGCGCAGGGCGGAGGACGAAGGGCGGACTCATGAGTAGCAGAAAACACGTGCGCACATGTGCAACTTCCGTTAAAAATCTATTGCTAACTTTCAACAATTCCAGCACACACACACACACACACACACACACCTTCAATCTGTATGTGTGTGTGTGTGTGTGTGCGTGTGTAAGTGAGTTAGAGCTTCCTGCTGCTGTCGTAGCAACTTCCGTCTGTTGCAGTCTTCTGCCTCGCCCCGCGTTCGCCGTCTGCTAAAACACTTATTTGGCTTACGGTTAAAAACTCAAAGCCAAAAACACCAATAACAGCAACAGCAACAGAAACAACAACAGCAACAGCATACACTTACAGAAGTTTAGCATTATTATTAACATAATGCTGTTATGCTTAACAGCGATCGCCTGCACTTGCAGTAAGGAAGAACGTAAAGCGCAGTGTTGCCAGTTTTCATTTGAGAAAAAAACTGTTTTTGGCAGGACCAGCATTAAATAAAGCTTGAAAGATTTGTCCAAAAAGTTAAGTTATTCCTAAGATGTTCAATGCGTTTTCTAAACCATTTAGTTAACAATCTCATAAATCTCCCAAGTTTTTTAACCAAATTTTATTTTATACATGGTATAACTTCTTGAAAGAATTTCACAAATTTCACAAATTTTTCAAAATTGTTTTTTTTTGTTTGAGCAATACAACAAAACTTATTCTAATGTTTTGCTATGCAAGATATTCTAACCGGATGAGTCTGGTTTTTAAGCTCTTCAATTATATACAAAATATAATTGTATTTAAAAATTATCAAATTATTATTAACTTTGAAATAGTTGAATAGAAGCAAGTCCGACTGTATACACCCTGTATCCACAGCTCGCGCTCCGCGCTCAGCTCATCGTTCCGATCAACACAATTTGCTCTCGGTTACGCCCGACTGATCTGCTCTGTCCTTACCGGTTTTTTTTCTGACTTTGTACTTGACTCTGCTTCAATATAGTGTTTATTTTTTTACGTGCATGTGTAATCAACAGACAGATAGTAAGTATTTATAAGTAAAGCAATACGTGTGTGTGTGTGGTTACAAAATTGCACAAACTTCGAGCCAGCTATAGGTGTATGTATGTGTGTGTGCGTGTGTGTGTGCGTGTGTGTGTGTTTGTTTGAGCCAAGTCATAGAACTGTTGCTGAAGTCACGTAATTCAAATAACTAAAGTTGGCGTAAATATGCCAAGCATACAACAGCAGCTTCAAATCCTTCCTCCCCCTAAATGCATAGGGTTGCCACCATTCTGTGTTTGCTGGTGCTATTGTTGGGGTTGCCGCAGCTCCGACTTTAAGCGTGTTAATTTTGTAATTTGTATTAAGCGCTCGTTTTAATTGGCCAATCAGTAGGGGCCATAAAGCAGACGGAGCCCTGATAAATGCTCCGCCAATTATCCAGCTTAGACAATGCATGTTAGAGCACACTTTTCCCTACATACTCCCACTTATTGCAGCGGTAGATTACACCCATAAAGCAGTCGGAAAAAACTTCCAAATTTGTGAAGAAAACTGACAAACAAAATTATTTTATTTTTTTAATAACCTTGTTCTAATAATTTAGATTTTACTAATAAAAAATCATTCCCCAAGCCATGTTTTAACAGTGAAAATCGCAGTTTAGCTGCCGATGTCGAAAAAAAAGGAAACAATGGTCAACTTTAGAGTTGAGTTGAAATTATCAGCCCTAGGGTATGCAACAGAAAATATCTCTTCAGCATTTTTGCCCCAAAATCTAAAGTTATTGTTCAGACTGCATCAGCTTGGTGTTCTGCATAAATAATAAATGATAATTCCCTTCTATAATAATAATATCTATAGAAAAAAAACTATTACTCCATTTCTGTGGTAGTATTTCACACATCCCTCAAATGTAACCAAAAACCCTGGTCTTAATTTTTCGAGCCTGTGTATTTCAAAAAAGTACAAAGAGGTATATTTGGTAAATATATAGCATATATATTCTTGATCAGGATGACGAGCTGAATAAATGTTAAATTCGCTTACACACTAATTTATGATAAAAATTTTATTTTTAAATTTTAAATTTAAATTTTAAATTTATGATTAAACACGTAATATTTGAATTTTGATGGGATAATTTTAATATATGATAATTTTGAATCTCTACAAATATTTGAAGCCTTTTTTGCATGCGGTTGACCTGCCTGTAGAAATGACCTTATATCTAGAATATTTAATTTCACTAATTGGTCGAAAGGTCGCATGGCATTTGAGAGCTTAGCGGTTGCTCCTGATGGGGATTTGTGCGTGCTAATTACTTATGGCTGAATGAGATTTTAAAGGCGATTTTCAAGACAGTTTAGCAGATTCTTAAGCTGCTGCTGCTGCTTGCCACTTGATGTGCTTGCCACAGACGCCATTTTGTAATTAGCCACATTACAAGCGCCACTCACTGAGATTTTTGCGGCTACTTTATATGTTAATGAGTTTTCTTGCCTTTGTCTTTAGCTCTACGTTAACCCTACACAGCGAGAAAAACTAAAAAAAAAAAACAAAAAACGGAATAAAATAAAATATATGTCGGTTACGTCCGACTGTAGCCTTGCGCGCTTACTGGTCTTAATACTTTATTAGATTAGCTAAAGCACAAAAACTTAACTCCAAAGTTACCATTATTATATATTTATTATTTATTAAAATACTTTTCTACCAATTTGAAACAAACGACGTCTTTTTTTACATCTAGGTGGCTTTCAAAAGTTGAGAAATCTACCGAGACTTTGAAGTAAATTTGGATACACACAGTGTAGAAAATTGTGCACAACATCTGTGTATTTTAAATTTATTAAAAAACTTTAGCAAAATATTTCTTATATATTTCTCCTATAATAACATTGAAATATGGCCTCGACTTTGAAGCTGATCTTATCGGTGGTATGCATTTTGCACCTGATGCTGAACGTAATGGGTAAGATATCATAATAATCCAGTATATTCAGATATCAGTAAGATATCAAATAATAATAATTTAATCCATTTTAGTGCTATCTGCTCCTGTAATGGAGGAAGAGGACCTGGACGATTTCGGCCATAAAGTTGGTAGGTTCTCGATTTCTTTCGCATTTATTTCGATTCTACTATACTATATATTATCTTACAGCTAATAGACCCTGGCCCGATATAGCTATGATAAATGACCCGAATATTGTAGATCCCGTCGACTTCATGGCTGAAGAGAAGATGAGAGTTAAGCGCGCTCTCAAGAAAGCACATCAGCGAAGGCGCAAAATGGAGCGGCTTGCTGGTAATCAAATTCGATCAGTCGGACGGAGGCTACAGTCGGGCGTAACCGACAGTAGGAGACCCTTTACTTTGTGTATATACATAAACCTACAAACACAATCAGAGAGGCACACACACAGAGCAATCCGCGTATGCATAGCACACCTCCCCCACCACACCTTCCCTCTGCATAGTGCGGCAAATTGTCTTTGGCATATCTTCGCTGCTTTTTATCCGATCGTAACGAAACTTACATAAGCGGTGGAGAATGTCTGTAGTTTTAATATTGTGGCTGCTGTTGTGTTAAAGTATGAGGTAGGTGGGGATTCTGGCGCTTTGCGTGGAAATAGGAGAACCTAATCCCCGAGTATGGTGTCTCTTGCTCTAGAAATCTAGCGGTTCATACATACGGACAGACAGACGAACGGACGGACGGACATCGCTATATCGACTCAGCACGTCGTCCTGATTAAGATAATATATACTTTGTAGGGTCTGCCACGCCTACCTCTGGATTTTACACACATCTCCTGTTTGCACTAAATTAATAGACCTTTTCTGTTTAAAGTACATAGTCTTAAAGTTGGTCCAGAATTGGACTATCCGCATGATTTTGACGAGGGAACTGGACGCCATATTATAGGGCCTGGGTATTTCCAAGGACTATAGAATCTATGACAATATTCAATCAGACGGAGCATTTAGTACGTTGAACCCCTCTACAGAACCGAATTATTTGAAGCGAATTGTTCATTTGTTAATTTTGAAATGTTAAATAAATCGTAAACTAATACATTTACTTCGTATATTACTTTTAAAGTAATTTTATATTTCTCTCTGTGTAGACTTGGGCGCCTGCAATTGAATTTGTAAGCAGGGCGAACATCTTAAGCCCTAGATGTTGTACAATATTGCAATAGGCAAGTGGGCAGGCGTTTATTTTATTTATTTCTCTATTTTTTTAGTTTTCTTCCAAATTTCAAATTGCACTAAAAAAGCGTAGACAGAGGAGAAAACATACATGGCTCTGATGTAAAGGAAAATGGGGAAAACCCTACTGACAGACAGCAAGCAGCACAGACCAAACGGAAAATCGCATGTGCTGGCTGTGATACCCTGTAGTTTACACCTTAAACGGATTCCATGGGGAATTTTCTGAGGAACGTAGAGAAACCTTGATTAAAAAGTTTCTATATCTGTTATAATGTTGAAAACTTTGCAGAATTAAACGCTGCTAAGGCAAAAGTTGAGTAAATTTCCGACTAAGCAATTTTAAGTACTACAGGGTATGCATTTGTAGGCATGACCTCTGCCATATTTTGCTATCTAAACAATATTTGAAGGAGTTTTTCCTTGGCTGATTGAACAAAGTTTGTTGCCATACACTGTGTAAAGTTGTGCTTTTATATACCCTGTACCCATAAAATGGGTAAAAACAGGGTTAACTAATTTTAGATATCCCAGATAGACCCCAAGAAGTAGTATGTATATTCTTCAACAGGATAAGAAAACAGAAGTTTGTTATTTAAAACTCTCTATTAAACTCAATTTCCTGAAAATAACCATAATTGAAATCGATTGATAAACAAAGAAGATATTATAGAAACAATATTGCAAATATTGGGGCAAGTAATGCCATTTTTTCAAGTGAACCATTTTGAGGAAATTTTGATCAAATTTGTTTGGATCGAACCGAGATTTAAAGAACTTTCAGTTAAAGAGTAAAAATGCAGTTTCAATTAAATTTTCTTTTGTTTTTTATTTATTAAAACCTAAATGTTTTGAAAGCTGGTAAATTATCATAACTAAATTAATTGCCATAATTAACATAGTTTTTGTTTTTATCAATTTATTTATGGTTTATTTTTAAGTTCTTTATTGGTTTTTAGTTTGCTTACCCCAGAGCAAAATGTAAAGAAAAACAGGAAAAATGAATAAAAATTGTTTAACAATTCGCTCTCGCTTTAGTCATTGTAACTATTAACTAAGTTAATGATTTAATTTAATGAATTCACCTTAAAGCAGTGCGGTTTACGCAAACATTTCATACGCTTGCTTCATCATCTCGTTACTCGTCACTCGTTGCATTTGGCTGACGAGTAAACTAGTTGTTTCTTGCTTCATCATCTCTTGTTACTGTTACAACGTTACTCGCCACTCGTTGCTATTTGGTGACGAGTAAACTAGTTGTTGTGGCTTGCCTCCTCATCTTATTACTGCTCGTTACGCGTTACCCGCCACTTGTTACTCGCTACTCGCTACTCGTTACATTTTGTTGACGAGTAAACTAGTTGTTGTTGCTTTTTGTTTGTGTGTGTCTTGAGGGGGACTTTGGGTGTAAGAATTGCGTATAAATGCGTTAAAATTCATGTTCTCATATGGAAAGCAAACTGAACTCGGATGAAATGTGTTGGAATTATATTTTTTGGCAGGCATTAGGGCAGCATATATGCATTTGTATATGCTTGTACCGTTGCTAGGTATTGGTATCTATATAGACATACTATATGTACAGGTTGATTTGGTTCATTATGCTAATACAAAATACGAGCAGAAAATGCTTGCAGTTGATCAATTAACAATTTCTAGTCGGTGCTGCTGCGCATTGGTTGTGATTCTAGTGGGTTTCGCTTTGCTTCTTTTTTATTGCCGTATACCGCTTTATAACTGCATCTACTGCTTACAGGAGTTATGTTTTAGAATTTGTAACATTTACATGATTTGCAAATTTTGGTTAAGTCAAAAATTGTGAACTCCGCTGCCACACAATTCAAAAACAAATGAACGAAATGAAATCTATGAATGAATGCTCTCTGCATCTGTGTTTGTTGTGTGTCGACTGTGTTGTTGTTTTGATAGTTTGAAATGTTGAAATGTTGAATGTTGAATGTTGTATTGTATGATTATTTTAGATGCTCCGTTTTGTCCGTTTTGTTTCTGTTGCTTTTCTATTGATTTTTCTGTTGGTTGCCAGTTGGTATTTCTGCTGTCGTTGCTCAGTTCCTTTTTGGTCTCTAACCAATGATGAGTCCACAGCCGAGCTTAAAACTGTTTTTCAGATGATTCATGCGTCCACTCAGCGCAAAGTTAAATGGCAACGGTTGCAGTCGCTTCTCCAGCAGCCCAGAAATCTGCCAATTTGAATCCACGGAGCCTGCAAGCAAACAAACCCATTACATTACACATTACATTATCATACTCCATTTGAGACATGCTATAGATTGAGAGCGCAAATTAGTTGGGTGCGTTTTTCTACAAATTCTCGGATTAAAGTTAGCAAAATAGATCGATTATAAATTTGCTTATTAAAAAATCGGAAAAACAGGGTTAATAGGAGGCGTGGCAGAGTATATATATTCTAAGTCGATATAGTCCTAGTCCGTCTGTCTGTCTGTTTGAACGCGTCGATCTCAGCAACTATAGGTCATTTTTGAAAGCTGTATACCGTACGCAGACCAAGTTTATTTCAAATCTTGGATGCCACGCCCCTACCGCAAACAATGACCATAAATAAAATACATTGACCAACTAAAAACAAACAAATCTATCAACGTAAGTTCTGTCTTCTAATCTTCTTATTCTCTAATCAATTCTTCGGTAGAAATGATTAATTTCTACCAATTCTGTAAGTTTTAATTAAATCGGTCCATAAATAAGATAATTATAACTAATTTAATATTTTCATATTGACATTATTTGGTATGTGTATACATAAGTCATAGACTATGCTACATTCAACACTGTAAAATATTGAAAACACCAGTCGAATTCTTCCCTAACTAAAGAGTTGTTTGGGCATTTTAAGAAACTTTAAAATTACGAATTAAAATATATAAGTATTTTAACAATTTGAAAGACTTTCTCAACAATATTATAACTACTGGATAACTGGATATCTGAATAATAGAATAATATCTATATAAACTAAATATTAATCATCTTTCTGTTGTCCTTTATTAGGAAACTGCATAAATGCTATTAACGGGATCTCAGCTTCAACTTCTAATTAACAGATAAAAAGAATTTGTATCTATTGAAGGATAATATTGATAATATTTTAACTATTCAACATACTCTTAATGTTCCTGAAGTTAACCAAAAAATGTCACTAAATAATAAGTATCCTGAATAAATATTTAATTTTCTCTTTAAAGAAATATTTTTTTTATATAAAAACTCAGTTTCTGCTAAAAATATGCACATGAGAGTAATAACAAAAAGGCTACAGTCGGACGCAACCGACAGTTGAGGACCCTGTAGTATGTACTTATTCAAAATCCTACCGCTAAATATACAAAACTAGTTTTTGCTAATTGCTAACTCATTTGAGAATACAAAAGAGACTACAGTCGGACGCAACCGACAGCTGAAGACCCTGCAGTTTGTGTTTGTGCTTTTAGCGTACTGCAGGGTGTAAAAAGCACACCCAACTAATTGCCACCCGCAGTCTGAATGTTTGAAGGCCTGAGGGGCCGCATCGAACCTCTGAACACCAAGTCGGCCTTGGGCAGGTCAATCTGGTAGGCGATGGTGGCCACCGACTCCTGCATGCGGAGACTCGTCTCCACCTCGACGCCGACCTGCAGCTGCTCGCTGGCCTTGAGGTAGTAGCAGAGGTGGAGTCCGCTGGCGCCCACGGTACCGGACCAGACGGAATCGCCGTGGGTGTAGCGCCCCAGGGCGGACACGATGGCAATGTGACGCCCGGGCACATTGGGACCGAACTGATAGGCAACCTCGGCGCCCAGGGCGACGCGCTGTGTGACAGCCTGCAAATACTGTCCAACGATGACGCCGGAGTTGGTGAATATGCTGGGGTTGCCCACTGTGACGGAGGCTGTGAAGTCGTTGCCACGGTAGTCGGTGCTCAGCTGCGTCGCCACCACCTTGGAGTCCTGAATCTGTGGGCGATCGAAGGATTTAGCATGGATTTCGATAAATAAATATATAAATAGATGAATAAATATATAAATTAATAAAAATAAATAATTAATTAAACAACTAAATAATTATTAAATAATTTTTGATTTAGCATCAAAAGTATAAAAAACAATTAATTCAATACTTGTCTTTAAAGTTATCATCAATCAATTTTACATATTCTTACAGTAAGAATCAAAATAAGACAAATGCAAAATTGAAATTGTCTTTAAATTAAGTCTCAACAAAATTAAAATTAAAATTATAAAAAATAAAATTTAATACTAGCCTTTAAAGTTATCAATTCATTTTACATCATCAAATGAAATTACTACATAGTTTTTAGGTTAAAATCAAAATAAGATAAGAAATAAAATATAAAATTAAATCTTCAAAGTTAGTGCTAACAAATTTAAATCTAAATACTTCATTTATGATTTAAAATCAAAATTAATAAAATATCGAATAAAATTACTACTTAATTTTTAGGTTAAAATCAAAATAAGATAAGAAATAAAATATAAAACTAAATCTTCAAAGTTAGTGCTAACAAATTTAACAGCATCGAACTAAATGAATAATATTCAAGCTAAATCTGAATACTTTATTTATGATTTAGAATCAAAATTAATAAAATAAATAAAATGAATCAATTATAAGTCTTTAAAGTTATCATAAATTAATTTTACAGCATCGATTTTAAGTTAGAATCAAAATAAGGCAAACATTTTAAATGGTCTTTAAAGTTAGTTCTAGCAAAATTAAAATCAAAATTAAAATTAAAATTATAAAAAAATTAAAGTTATCTGCAAATTATTCTACGGCATCTAAAAAAAATTTCATTTTTAAGTTTAAGAAGATAAGACTTTAAAACAGTCTTTAAAGTTAGTTCTAACAAGTTTTAACTAAGTGAAACTAAGTGAAAATATTAAAATTTTGATCTAGGATCGAATTTATACAAATACAAATTAATCCAACTGAATAAAAAATGCCTGATGTTTGAAAATCGTACGGTTTGTTTCGGAGGGTGTTCAAGGTTTACACGGGGACCTGCTGAAAGTACCCACCTGCGAGGCGAATTTACAGCGCCAGCGAGGCGAGAACTGATGTATAACATTGGCATTCAGATTCCCGGACGGATCGATGTCGCCCAAGAGCACGGGGAAGGCCTCGGTGGGACTGTACTGTTTGGTGCCCACGTAGGTGGCCCCAAACCGATAACCACTGGGCATCGAGCTGCTCATGTTGATCGTGTGCGAGACCTGAAAGTGATTGCTCAGGCCCTTGTTCAGCATTATCTTGGCGCCCTCGAACGTGATGGCCTGCACATCTAAGAGAGCGAGAGAGAAAGAGTTGGTCAAAACCATATATATTACCTATATATATTCATATACATATTGAAAACGAAAGTATAGCAGAGATTTAAGGAAAGGTTACTTCTAAGTGTCGCCTGGCGGATAGCAAGTAGATAGCAAGAAAGGTATAAAATCGAAGTAAAGCCTCTCCCGAATGATTTGTATTGGAGTCGATAGCGATATTACTAGAAGTTACTTCTAAATGTAGCCTGGAAGATAACGATCGAAAAAACAACCGTATCAAAAGAGATATTATTTCTATCGCCAAGAAGTGTCTTGGAAGACGGTTGGTGAATAGTTGAAATATAAACAATACGAAAATAGCTAAAAACTTTGGCGGTACTTCGATAGCTTCTAGATTTTTATATTTTAGCTGGAAGACACTTCAGCAACACTTTGTGGCGACACTTTTGCGACACTCGCAGAAGATGCGCACAAGATTCCGTTCTTGCAAGATTAGGAAAAATTTAGGAATTGATGTTGTGTTAATGTTGATATTGGGCGTAAAGGGGGCGTGGCATGCAATGGACAGACATGGCCAAATCGACTCAGCTCGTCATCCTGATCAAGAATATATGCATGTACTTTGTGGCGTCTGCCACGCCTCCTTCTGGGTGTTGCAGACATCCCCTTGCACTAACCTACTACTTTTTTAAAGCAAAGGGTATACAAAGAGTCGGCTAGCGCCAACAGTATTATTTATCATATTTTGATCAGTAAGAAGACTCGAAAAAGACTCGAAATTGCACAAAATTCTGACTGGTTGCAAGTTTGCAAAGGCGATCATCAGGCGATACGGCATTTCCGCTGCACGGCGATGCTTTCACGATAGTCAATGTTCGCAATGTTTGTAGGTGTGTGTGTGTGTGTGCGAGAGAGAATGTGTCGGTGTGTGCCCGTGTGTGTGTGTGTGTGTGTGCACTGATAATACATAATCGAAGAGACCGCAGAAGAAAAAAAAATCAGCACGCAACGCACACACACGCACGCACGCTCTCTCTCACACACACGCACGCTCTCTCTCTCTTTATCACACACACACACACACACACACGCACGGCGACCCCCCGACACGCTTGTAGGTTATGTCATCAGCGCGAACCTTCTGAGCGATGCTCCGTCTCTTTCTGAATGGAACCCACTTACCCTTGCACTTCTTGTGCAGCTCCTCGACGGTGCCGGGGTTCTCGAGGGGTGTGCGCTTGCCGCTGCCGTCGCCAGCGGCCGCCGCTGCATCTGTGTGAAGTGGGGCCAAGGGGGCCGAGGGAGGCGAGGGGTCCGGCAGGCCGAGGCTGGCAGCAACGCTGTTGCTGCGTGAGGATTCCAGGCTGGAAGATGCCGCTAACACGTTGCCCATTGCTGCTCAATTGGATGTTCGCTTTTCCGCTTGTCCGCTTTTCCGCTTTTCGGCTTTTCCGCTTTTCGGCTTTTCTGCTTTGCCGTGTGTGCACTTAGAAATAAAAAAATAATAATAAACTGGCACGCGCGCTGTATTTTTGTAGGCAGCTGTGTCAAAAAAACGAGACTGCTCGTTGCCTATCGTTGCTATCGATGTTGCTCGTGTGCCGTGTATCGCCGTGGTATATCGATAGGCCGAAACACAACACAAACCCATTTGAATTTGACAATGCGCACAGCCAACTGCTTACAAATCGCTACAATTTTGAATTATAAAATAAACTAAATAATTTTGCTTTAGTTTAATTGTTTTGTATCAAGAAAACGATATTACTCAATGCGTATCGCAGCTATCGATGTTGCTCGTGTGCCGTGTATCGCTGTGGTATATCGATAGCAAGAAAAACAGCCAAAGCAATTTGAATTTGAGAATGCGCGATTCGAATTTGAACTGCTTACAAATCGTTGCAGCTTACCATTAAAAAATTAACTAAATTAATTAATTGTATTATGCACATTGCGTTATCGATGGCTGTCAGCGTTGCCAGACTGCAGATGCACTTGAGCGTAAAAAGCCGGCAATTTGGCAATTAAAGCAGCCAACCTGTAAGCGCATCAATGGCCTGCAATTTTTAATAATTGCCTGCTACAAATATTTAAATATTATTAATTTATTGTAAACACACGTTGCGGTATCGATAGCACAGCTGTCAGCGCTGCCAGACTGCGCGCGCAACTGTTTGAACTTACGCCCAAGCGCTGCCAGACTGCTGCCAGTGAAGCGCGCGAATTTCAAAAATAAACATTCAAAAAACACGCACAGTTAATCAATAAAAACGTTTATATTTCAAGTTCAAGTGTATATATGCTTGCATTTGCATGCATACGTGTTTTTATATATATATTTAGATATATATATGTATATATAGAAGTATTTCTGGTATATGCTAATAAGACGAGCACAAAACTCTGCGCTAAATATAAATATCGATCAAGATTTATGCCCAAAAATGTTAGTTTCTGCTTTCTAGTTTTCTTGGCTGGGAGAGAACGTACAAAAATAAACCAAACATCTGTTTTACTAAATTATAATTTGTCTAATTGGCCGAATACGATATAAATTTACAATTAGCTTTAACTTAGAAACAAGACTAAACTAAATAAAATAAAATTTCCAAAGAAAATAAAAACGAAACATGCAAAAAACGCATTTTAGATTTTGATGTTTTGTGTTTGTTTTTTTTGGTGCGCGCTATTAAAAAACGAGTCAACAAAGACGCATACAAATGTTGTAAAAAGCATAGAATCAATTAAGAATATAAGCTATATATATTGATATATATATATATATATATACAATAAGCTGCAAACAAAAGCAGGAGAAATTAGTTCGCTTTGGGCGCATCGAAATCAGCAAAAAACGAACCGAACCGAAACGAATAATTGAACAATTGAATCAACAGCAGGAGGATTTCTCCGGTTCGGCAACGACCAGATTGAAGTCCAGACTATTGGGTCTCGCAAAGCCGGACTTGATGCCGTCCCAGCCGTCCTCCGCCTTGTATTCGCCGGAGCGTATGCGGGCGTACACCTCTTGGGTGACCATCCGGAACGCCTCCTCCACATTGGCCCCCGTGCGCGCCGACGTCTCCACAAAATGCAATCCGTGCTGCTTGGCAAACGTTTGCCCCTCCTCCGTGCTCACCTCCCGATGCCCCCCCGCATTCACCAGATCCAGCTTGCAACCGACCAACGCGAATACGGGACGATGCGGCTCGATGTGCCGTTGCGCCTCCATCATCCAGAGCGGGATGTGCTCGAAGCTCGCGTGATTCGATATATCGTAGACGAGCAGAACGCCAACGGAGTTGCGATAGTACGACTTTGTGATCGAACGGAAGCGCTCCTGTCCGGCCGTATCCCACAGCTGCAGCTTGATCTGTGTGCCGTCCTTCATCTCAATCAGACGGGCGAAGAAGTCCACGCCCACCGTGGGATCCGAGAGCTGTGGAAATCCAAACCCGAATTAACAATAATACACAAAGGTCATATACAATATATACACATATCAATTATAATACACAAAAGTCATATCTTTGCTGTTTCCTATCTGTTCAAAATTCACAGCAACTTACAGAAATAAACAATATTTTGTTGTGTTTATTTGTATACCCATTACCAATGGGTAAAAACTGTGTTAATAACTTTGTGCGAATTTTTGATATTTTTTTTATTGATTAAATTTAGCCAAAATTACAACAATTTTTCTTTTTAGCAAGTTTTAGCAAATTTGTAATTCAAATCTGCACAGAAGCTGGCAACGCTGTATGGCGCGTTACAGCAGCGCAGCGTTGCCAGCTAGCTGCAGGATTGTCACAAATTTAAATGTGGCGCCTTACGGCAGCGCAGCGTTGCCAGCCAGCTGCAGTTGCTTTGTTGTTGCTGCATTATCAATCTCACACACACACACAACACACACAAACATGCGTGCATATATGTGTGTGTGTGTGTGGGATACTGTGGGATGCTTCAGCCTTTGTCTTGATTATTATTTATGCATTTATTTTAATTATGTAATTATAACTGCACACACACACACACACATATAAGCACACACACGCATAGGCACAGTGGTACATACCTCGGCAAATTTGCCATCTGTGAAGAATTTGAGCAGCGAACTTTTGCCCACTGTGCTGTCGCCGATGAGAATTAGGCGGAATTGGTAATCGAAAATGGGCTCAACCATTGTGTGTTGGGCCACGCCCCCTCCTGCCTAGCCTTTGTTGTTATTCTGCGTAAATGCGACGCAAATGTTTGCCCTTTGTTTGTCGCCTTTTTGCGCCCCTTCGACCGCTTCTCCCTTTGGCAGCAGCTTCAGCTTCGGCTTCAATTGCAGCCAATTGCAATCAAATAACTGTTTATTCAATTAAACTTGACACTCAG
The DNA here is from genome assembly GCA_035045125.1 of Hypselothyrea guttata. Lineage (NCBI taxonomy): Eukaryota > Metazoa > Arthropoda > Insecta > Diptera > Drosophilidae > Hypselothyrea > Hypselothyrea guttata. Next base: position 345,157 of record JAWNNJ010000655.1, read on the forward strand.
CTGCTCTTTACCGTTTTGTTTGTGTTATTTTTTTTCTAACGCGAATTTTAACTGCATGTGTGTGCGTGTGCGTGTGTGTGTGTGTGTATTTTAGTGCTGCCGTACTGAGTGCAAGTAGTCAGCGCAGCAGTGGCAACGCCCGCACAGCAGTGGCAGCGCCCGATACCTGCCAAAGCATCGATACTACTAATTTTGTATCAGCTTGTTTCCCGCCAGATGTGGATGTTTTTGAAAAGCTTTTTCTGGAATACTGTGATACTGTGGCAATATTAGATTTATTCCGCAATAATTCTGTTTTTTGTTAGCATTTTATAAAATTCATAATAAAATCGTCTCAATTATATGCCTGTTGTCATTGTTTTTCAAAAATAAAAAAGCTCTTTCTTCAATTCAATGCAATCTTTACTAAAATAAGCAACAATTTTTTATCTACGATTATTAATATTTAATTTAACTCCAGCTTTTTTGTGCAAATTTTTTTGTTTTGCTTTCGTGCTTGACCGCCAAAAATAGATTTTTCTCTCGAAATGATCTGGCCCCACTGATCACAGCATGCGCATGCGCTTGTGACTAGCGTACAAATTTAGTTTAAATTTTATATTGTATTTATTATTTGGGAAATTTGTAAATTTGTAAAAACCAAAAAGTACAGTTTTTCAAGGTAAGTGCCAGCGGCATTGTCAAATATTAATATCTACAAACCCCCTTTAACAGACGCACGCTAAGATCCTCGATATCATTTGGTTCTCCTCAAATATCGATATCGATATCGACAATTCCTGTACAGTTCCGTCGCAAGCCGTCTAAAAAGAAATGCATTATATACGTAATATGCGCCATTTGAAGAAACGTCTGATCAAGGCCAAGGGCAAAATCGTAGTGCTGTATTTTTATTCCGATACGAACACCTACGAAGATATTACCAATGCCCTGGAGCAGTACCATCTTGAACATTGTCCAAAGCTAACCGTTCTCCACCTGTACGCCTACAAATTCTACAAGCTGCTGGAGACATTCAACATCGAAGAACTTCCGGCCCTCGTCCTACTTGAGCATAAGCGTCCCCTCTTCTCGATGGAGACCTCCGACGAGGAGCTGCTCGAGAATCTGTTCGCCCGAATGGTTATCTGAATCCAAGGGAAGTCACCGCAAATTCTACACAAATTCACATCCACAAAGAAAGCGCAGACCTTAAAATTTACATATCTGCAACACCTATTTGTGAAAGCGTGGTATTTTATTTATTTTGAGGTTATGTGGGCCCAGAAAATAAATGAAAACGGGCTCTACAATCGATTAATCGATGCAAGTCGATACTTTTGGATATTCATTATAAAAATATCTTTTGTCTTAGCTATAATTTGGAAATGATGTTAATTTCATTAGCGAAATCTATTGTTTTTTATTTTGTTAATCTATTATTAAATCCTGCAAGCGATTAATCGATGAAAACATTTTCCCCTGTCTAAAACTTACAATTAAATAATAAAATAAAATAAAATTATGAATTATAATAATTCCATTTGTCTTAAGTAAAAGAATTAAACTTGGAAATCGTGTTAATTACATTAATTAAATTTATTATTATTCAATCGATTAACCGATAAAAATAATTTCCAATTTGAATTATTAATTATAGTAATTTCTTTTCACTTAAATTTAAAAAATCAAAATTTGAAAATCGCTTTAAATTAATTAGGGATGTTTATTATTTTTATGATACCCACTACCCTTTGAAAAATTGGAAGAACAGTGTTAATAACTTTGTCAGCATGTTTGTGACAGGCAGAAGGAGGCGTGGCAAACCCCACATAATTATATATTCTTGATCAGGAAGCCGAGCTGAGTCGATATAGCCATGTATTCTGTCTGGATGGATGCGTAGAACTGGGAAACTACAAGAGCTACACCCAGAGCAAAAACGTAGTAAATTTAACTATTCCGTATTTGAATTGAAAATTTAGGGATATAAAAAGCAGCCAAATTTGAATATTTAATTGTTTTCTCATATTAAAACTATTCTTTTAATTTTTTAAGTATTTAAACTTAGCCAATACTACAGCAAACTATATATATTTTATTAACCCTATTAAATATATACAATTATAATATATCATTATGGTAGAAATTACTAAATACATAGTAATAATATACCATACAAAAATAAAATATACAACTTTATATTAAAAAAAAAAATAAAATAAAATAAAACAAAATAAAATTGTTATATCAAACGGAGAAGGTCGGAAATATATAAGTCGGAATATATACATTTATGTATGTATGCTGAGAAGCGCATTGAAATCGGTTTATAAACAGGGGAGTTATTAAAGCGACAATATTGCTTGGTTTGGTTGGTGTTTGTTGCGTCCGACTCGAGGCAAGGCATCAAGTTCAGGTTATGCATCTAGTGAGCTGTGAAATGCTGCGTCATTGTACAAATACTTATACTTATACTACACACAGTCTCTCGCTCGCACTCTCCGGAAAATCTACAAAATTCGAATGTTTAAAAGTCAAATAAAATAACGAAATATTGATATTATTATTTAAATCTCAGCTGAAAAACGCGCTTTTGAAATTCCGTACAATACGCAGTAATCAAAATTCATTGTGGTCTAGTGATATAAGATAACGAAAGTGAGGTAAATCAAAGCGGAAATATCGCATATCGGACAAATCAAACCGGAGGCAAATCGAAGCGGAAATCTAAAAGATCGGACAAATTGAACCGAAGGCGAATCGAATCGTTTCGGAAAGCAAATATCGGACAAATCGTAGCGGAAATATCTAGTATCGGACAGGATGTCGTACCAGGTAAAACGTACGCCCTATTACCGCCGCCTCTATGCCGTTAGCAAGAGCAACGGGCAGCTGCAGCGCCTACGGGAGGAGTACGAACGGATGCAGGTGCACACGGATCGCAGCTGCGAGCTGCGCATGCGGGAGGTGCGCCTGAAGCGTCTCTTCCGGGAGATTGAGCAGCTGAACGGCGATGCAACTGCCAGCGCTGCCGGCGCACCTGGCGCTCCCTGCGCCACGCCCACCCTTACCCTGACGCTGCTACATCCCACGCCGGAGGAGATGCGGCTGCGCCAGCGACGCGACCGCCTCAACGCGCTGGAGCGCGCGCGCCAACTGGGCCTGGAGATGTCGCGCCGTAATGCGGCGCAGGCGGAGAACGGACAGGGCTACGGCTACGGCATGCTGCGCCCGACGGACAAGATGCGGGCGGCGGAGGAGGCGCGCCGCCTGGCCCAGGAGCGTCAGCAGCGCGCCGCGCGTCGCCTCAGCTATGGGAACGCGCAGTCTCGCTGCAACATGCAGCGCATTCTGCGGCAGCGTCTGCGCCAGCAAATGGCGGACGCCGCCATTTTGGATGGGACGGTGGGCGGCTTGTCGCCTGGCAACGTTGCCACCTCCACAAAGCGCACCCGGCTGCAGCATCGCCTGCAGTACGGCAACTCGCGCTCTAGCAACAACATGATGCGCACCCAAATGGCCGCCGCGCAGCGACTGCTGGACAACATGGAGGAGCAGCAGCAGGGGGAGCAGGGGGAGCAAGTGCATCCTACGCAGCAGGAGGAGCTGGAGCAGCGGGAGGAGGAGCAGCAGCTGGAGGAGCAGCGGGAGGAGCAGCTGGAGGCGCATGCCAGGAACTGGCGGCAGGAGCTGTGGCAGCAGCCGCAGCTGGAGCAGCTGCTGGAGACCAGCTACCTGACCATGGACGACATGCCCAGCACCAGCCAGCGCGCCCTGCAGCTGGCCAAGACCGTGGAGCAGCTGTCGCAGGCGGCTGCGTATCCCATGCTGCATCAGCAGTTCCTCGCAAGCTTGACAAGACTGGGATCAGCAGGAGCAGCAGGAGGAGCAGCAGAAGGAGCAGCAGGAGAATTGGAAATGGAAGCAGGAGGATTGGCATTGGGATTGGAGGAGGAAGCTGAAGCAGCAGCCGGATTGGACGGACTAGACGGATTAGGCGCATTGGGAGAATTGAGAGGATTTGGCGCATTGGTGGGTGGCGCAGCAGGTGCACTGGGCGTGGCAGGGGCCAGCAGCAGCCTCACCGAGGCCACAGCGAGCATTCGGGAAATCCAAGGACATCCCTTTGAGGGCACCAGCATTATGCAGGAGGATCTGTTGCGCATCATGGACATGCAACATGCCAGCAACAACAACCACCATTCGTCGGCTCAATGAAACCCACCGCCCAGCCACGCCCTTTCCTTCCCCAATCCGCACCTTCAACCCAACATCCCATCCGTCCAATTCCAGCTTCAAGTGTCAGCGTCAAATTCAAGCTAATTCGAAGGTGAGTAAGCCACTACTATCACTATATCAAAATTATCGATATTAATCGCCATCGATAATAATCGCTTTATCACCCAGCACGTTCAAAATATTTGGCATTCGCTTAAAAATGACACTATCGATTATTTTGACTATCGATTATAACTGTCATCGATAATAATCGATTAATCTGATAACACAGACAAATTATTTGGCATCGATTTAACTGCTTCAAAAGAAAGTGGACACCACCGATAATACTAGCCATCGATAGTAATCGCCATCGATTAAAATCGATGAATTTACTAGTAGTATATGAATAAATAGTACCCCCTCTCCTATAACTTCCACATTTCCCTTTCAGCTCAATCTATAGCCGATTATTCCATACATATATATTCCATATATATATTTGATCTGACTTGCCCAGATGTCCCCGAGATGTCCCCACTCTAAATGCTTGTGTGAATTCTTTGGTATATGGCTAATACTACCTCGATATACATATTAATAATTATATTAACCTGATCATTAATGAAACTATAAATTCATTGAGTGTGGTATATCTGGCACGATTCTCGTACCAACTTTGGCTTTAACTATAACCGTATTTGTATCGAAAAACGTATTTTTAATACAAAATCTGTAATAATAAATTGCTTGTACACTAAAATGTTTTTTATTTTTAGCATATTTTATATCATTAGCATAGTTTTATATCTGAATGATATTTTCTTTAAAGTATACAACTGCAACTTATTATTTATTTATTATTAATTGACTGATTTCGCAATTTTTAGCCACTTTAGTTGCTTTTTTTATTCTTTTATAAATAATCTATCCGTTTTTTGTATATTTTTTTTCAACTCTGCTTTTTTTGGCGAGGCTACATTGGACAGCACTGACGACGGCAACACTTGCTGTCGACAGTCTGGCAACGCCTGCATTGCATATTTACCGTTTGCAACATAGTGCGGGAAAAGCGCAAACGTCGCTGTCGACAGTCTGGCAACGCCCGCACTGGACATTTACCGTTTGCAACATATTTTGCGCGCGCTGCAGCGAAAAAATGCCTGGAAGGCAGTCTCGATATAAAAAGCGATTCGGCAGCGTTTCTCAGTTAATATTAGATTGATTCTTGAGAGCGTGCAAATCGTGGTTATTTTTCAGTTAATCAGTTAAAATAAAATTCAAATAAAATGACGGCCATACGCAGCATGAACGACTTCAAGAAGCGCCTGGAGGCGGCGCAGGCGGAGGAGAAGGCAATCTTGCTGGACTTCTTTGCGACGTGGTGCGGTCCGTGCAAGGACATGAACAAAACGATTAAATCGCTGGCCCGCGATTACGACGATCGATTAATCGTCATCAAGATCAACGTGGACAAGTACGAGGAGCTGGTCGAAAAATACAAAGTGCGCAGCATGCCGACCTTTGTCCTCATCAAAAACGGACGACGCGTCAGCACCGTCATCGGAGCCGATGAGGCGAAGCTGCTGCGAGCCGTCGCCAAAATGGCCAAATAATCCCAATATACGTTTATATAGTTCTATATCCCTGACGTCATCAATGTATGTGTATGTGTGACAAGTGTCGCTGGCGTCGACTTATTAATTTAACCGCAATTGTGCCTATTTTATCTATGTAATTGTGATCAAGTAATTGCTAATCATGTTCGAAACTAAGCAAATAAATATTTTATTCAATAAGCTAGCTGAAAAGTATATTTCTTAACTCTCGTATTTCCAGCATTGCAAGGAAAACGGCTTAAATCCCTTGCAGACCGGCCATTTTGGCTTTGGTTCCAGCTTTGCCTGTCAGCGCTGCCAATTTAGCCTTTTTCAGCTATTAATTTTTTATATTTTAAATGTTGTCGATTTTCTTATTGAGCATGTTTATGCAAATTGTTTCTGTGAACTTTACATTTTTTTTTAAATTTATTTTTTATGCATATATCAGCACTGCCCATTTAGCCTTTTTCAGCTATAAACTTTTTATTTGTCGATTTTCTTATTAAGCATATTTATGCAAATCGTTTTTCTGCACTTTACATTTTTTGTTTTTTTTTTATATTAAATTTTTATAAATATATCAGCGCTACCAATTTGGACTTTTTTTTAGCTATCAATTGATTTATTGAAATTTTATATATATGCAAACCGTTTTTCGGCATTTTACTAATTTTTTAATGTTATTTAATTAAATTTTGTATAAATATATCAGCGCTGCCAATTTAGCCTTTTTCAGTATTCAATTAAGTTTTCCAATCAATATATATTCAAGATATATTGATGTTTTAGAACTTTACTTAATTGTGGTTTCTTGAATCTGGTCAGTCCATTTTTAAATCAGCCACTTGTGATTTTCCATAATTCTATTTCCCTAATATTTTCAATGCCTATTAAACAAGTTTTGATGATAATATTGATGACATCGATAACATTTATCGCGTTGTTCAAATTGGAACAGCAAATGTAACATTTATTCATATATTTACGGTATAACAGCAAAATGAAAACTTGTTTTACAAATATATATATATTATATATAAAATTCTCCATGTTTTGTATTATTTATTGGCTGGGGCTTAAAGCATGCGTGTAGTAGGTCTTTTCCTCAAGGCCGCGCTTAATGACGTGTGGAATTTGCTTGGGTTCCATGCTGAAATCAAGAATTAAGGATATTAAATATACTTGTATATCGATAACGAATACATACCGAATGCAATCGATGATCGGACAGACCGAGACGCAGAGCGTGCAGCCGGTACAGTCGTCGTTCACGTGCGGCAAATGGGTGTCCTTGTCGAACTCTATGGCCTGGTAACCGGAGTCGGCGCAGGTCATGTAGCACTTGCCACAATTGATGCACATATCCTGTAAGAAGCATCATTTTTAATCAACATTTCTTCAAATCGAAAATATCTTAAAATTATCGATTTTTTGTGATATGTATGTCATATAGAACTTGAATAAAAAATTAAAATTTTAAATGATAATATCGATAGTTAATTCTAATTTGCCTAGTTGGAATTGTTTAAAGAATGACCGTTTTCTCAATATCGATAAGAATTGCTTAATGAACATGTTTTATCGAACTTGATGCGATAAATTTCAAAAAATATTTAGAAAAAAAATGCAAATATCGAAATGGAAATATCGAATATCGAAATCGAATATCGACTCACATCGTTGATGAGTTACAAAAAAGTAAAAAAAAGCAAATAAATTATGCGATAAATTACAAAACGATAAAAAACTGCAAATATCGAAATGGAAATATCGAATATCGAAATGGAAATATCGAATATCGAAATGGAAATATCGAATATCGAAATCGAATATCGACTCACATCGTTGATGAGTTACAAAAAGGTAAAAAAAGCAAATAAATTATGCGATAAATTACAAAAAGATAAAAAACTGCAAATATCGAAATGGAAATATCGAGTATCGAAATCGAATATCGACTCACATCGTTGATGAGGGCCACCTTCTGCTGCGTGTTGTCGAGGCTCTTGTAGGCGCCGATGCGCGGCAAGGCGGCGCCGACGATGTCCGCAATTCTGGGCGCCTTTTTGGGCGTGCCGGGGGCGAAGCTGCAACCGGCGGAGCTGCCATTGGCGGCGTCCCACAAGGCGCCCTTCTCCAGCCGGATGGCGGACATTTGCTGCTCCCGCTGCTGCTGATAGGGGCCAAAGAAGCCCAACGTGCTCTGTCCCTGCCCCAGGCCGCTGAGATGCAACACCGGCTTGCCGCGCTGATGCACCGGCGTCGGTGGCGACTGTCCGTCCCAGAAGGCGCCATTGAGCGCGGGCGGATTGGCCTTGAGATAGAGCAGCGCGCGCAGGCTGCTGCAGTAGTCATCGATGAGCGTGAAGTCCTGATTCTGCACCGAGGAGCAGATCTGCAGGACGGTGGCGCCCGCCTGGAGGAACTGCAGCGCCACCTCGCCGGAATCGATGCCGCCGATGCCCAGGATGGCAAAGCCGGGCAACTTTTTGGCAATTTCGGAGACGGCACGCAGCGCCATCGGGCGTGTGGCATTGCCGGAGACGCCACCGTAGGTGGTGCGCTGCTCCCCGCCAATCGCCGGCCAGGCGGTGGCGTCCGCCTTCAATCCCATCAATCCCTGCACCGTATTGATCGCCGATCCGCCATCGGCGCCGCCCCGTTGCGCCGCCTGGGCAATGGAGACGATGTCCGTAATGTTCGGCGTCAGCTTGATGAAGAAGGGAATGCGGACGGCGCGTCGCACCCAACGGGAGATGTCCTCGACCAGTTTGGGCTCCTGGCCACAGGCCAAGCCCATGCCGCTCTCGCCCATGCCATGGGGACAGGACAGATTCAGCTCCAACGCATCGGAGCCGGCTGCCTCCGCCTGCTTGGCCAGCAGCGTCCAATCCTGCTCATCGTAGCCGCACATGATGCTCGCGATCACGATCTTCTCCGGAAAATCCCGCTTCAGCTCCGCAATGGAGCGCAGCCAGTACTCGGCGCATTTCTCCGAGATCAGCTCGATGTTGAGGAAGCAGCCCTGCTGGGGGCCATAGTGATAACCGGAGGTGGTGCCTCGCACAATGCGGGGAGAGACGTTCGTCACCATGTTCTTGTCCAGGCCAAAGGTTTTGGTCACCACAAAGCCCCAGCCCTGCTCGAAGGCGCGCCGTATCATGGCCGCGCTGGTCGTGGGCGGTGCGGAGGCGAGTCCAAAGGGATTCTCGAATTTCAGGCCGCACAGCTCTACGGAAATATCGACGGCATCGATGTCCGTATAGAAGAGCGGCAGCTCCGGCGGCGTCTCTAGCGGCAAATTCTGCAGCTGACAGTGTATGCTCCAGGCGGCCACCTTGCCGTCGTTGACGGACTCCACGGTGGTATTGGCCACGCCTGCCACATCCCCGCCCAGGAACACCTGCGGCATACTCGACTGCATCGTCCGGCGATCCACCACAGGCAAACCCTGACGGAACTGCAACGGAGCAAGCGCATCACGCACATCCGCATCCTGCAGGCCGGAGCCAAAGGCGGAGATCACAAAGTTCGCCTTCAGACGCACCGTCTGCTCCTCATCCTCCAGCCATTCGTCCTGATCGTTCTGCTCGGTGCGACAGAATTCCATCGCCGTTATCTGACCCTCCTTCAGGATGACCTTGCGCGGACTCAGATAGGGCATCAGCTCGCAGCGCTCCTCACGCGCCAGCTCCACCTCCTCCGGCACCGCCCGTATGCCCGTCGAGCCCTTGCGGAACACCACGAACACCCGACGCGCCCCGCACCTCAGCGCCGAGGTGGCACAATCGAAGGCGGTGTCTCCCGCCCCCAGCACAATCACATTGCCGTACAGCTTCGGTAGCGCCTGCGACGCCTTGCAGGCGCAGAGTCCGGGCTTCGAGCCGTCGGAGACCAGGGGCAGAAAGTTCTTGGACGTATAGAAGCCCGATCCGACATCGAGGCCCTTGAACATCGGATCCAGTTTAGGTTCCGGCAGCCCAATGCCCACGTACACCGCATCGTGGCCGCTGCTCAGTAAACCCTACAAAAAACCATCCGAGAATTTTCAATTATAGATCAAGATTCAAACACAAAATCCCTATTAACAACACATGCAGTAATAAAAAAGCGACGGTCTTATACCCTGTACCACAGCTCGCGCTCGCCCGTAAATGTAGCCTACTGATTTGAAAAGAAAATTCCAAAAATTTCGAAAGTTTGTTTTTTTTTAAGATCATAAAAATCATTGAAAATGAAAATAATTACCGTTTTTGGAGATTTAAAAGATCTCTTTGAGAACAAAAAAAAACACTCTAAACAAGGAAGTGTTTTCTAAGCTCATTTTTCCAAAAGGTGATGCTCAGTTTTCCATATAGATATAGCATAAGGAACTTTTGTATCCATGGAACTCACCTGAATCGTCAGATCCTTGGTGCTCAGGGCGCGGTTCAGCTCGAACTTGACGCCCAGATCCTTGACCAGATCGATCTCGAAGTTGACGACGTCGATGGGCAGGCGGTACTGCGGAATTTCGGATGCGCTGAGGCCGCCCAGGTAGCTGCGACGCTCGTAGATGGTGATGTCCTCGTAGCCCAGGCGGGCGAGGAATGTGGCACAGGACAGGGAGGCGGGGCCGCCTCCGAGCAGAGCGATACGCTTCTTGGGATGGGCCAGGGTCGGCTGCTTGGGATTGCGACGCTGATGGACGCCCATCTGCTTGAAGACCTCCGTGGCGAACTGCTGCAGGCCGCCGATGTTGATCGGCCCCGCCTCCGAGGCGTGCAGATTGCAACCGCCCACACAGAGATCGCTGGTGGGACAGACCATGCCGCAGGTCAAACCCAGCGGATTGTCCGAGAAGATCGCCTTGGCGGCGCCATAGAAATTCTTGTTGGCGATGCTCGTGATGAAGCTCTTGATGTCCAGCTGCGTGGGGCAGGACTTCTGGCATGGGGCATCCGCGCACTTGAGGCACCTGGCCGCCTCCTCCAGCGCCCCCCTCTCCGACAGCGTCGTATGCTTGATGTCCTCGAAGTTGTTCAACATGGAGGTGCAGGGCGGGGCGGTGTGATCCACGTTCCGCTTCCAGTGCTTCTTGTCCTCCTTCGTTTGCTTCGTGGGCACCACGCTGCACTGCGTCTTCACGCGCGGGTTCAGCGCCAGCAGATCCTAAGGAACACCAGAGATATACAGGGATCGTTAGTATTATTATATCGTGCCCTTACCGCGTAGAAAATCGTAAGCGACAAAAGCTAATTTTACAGCAGAACGCTTTTTTTGCGACATCTCGTTCGAAATGCGCAGCAAATGTGGCGCTTACGATATATTTGACAGGCTAATATCTCAGTAAATACGTAGAATTGGATTATGGAATTTTTTGTGACGATGAATTGGTTAATTATCTACATAAATTGCATCAAAAACCGTAAATCGCAAAAATGGCGCTTACGATTTTATCTCAATATGCTTTAAAATAAAAAAAAAATTTCAATTAAAAAAAAAAATGCAAATAAAAATTATTTTTTAATTTTTACTATACAATTTGAAAATAAAAACTGAATTCATATATCTTATGAACCAAGTGGAGTATTACGAAAATTTAAAAATATTTCATAAAATATAGTATTTTAAATAATAATTTCTCTTAGTATGGTCTTTTTTGAACCTACCTCAATATCGGGCGTATCTTTGCTCAACAAAGCTGGGGGACTCATCTTGATGGAGTTTTTCGCTTGTCAAATAGTTGGGGAAAATTGCTGGAAAATAAAGTAAAGTAATACATAAAATAAAAAATAACTATGTAGATATGAAAAATAATATATAATTAATAAAATTATTAATAGAAATTTAAACTATTTATAAAAACCATAAAATTATATTATAAAATTAGTTATTAATTAATATTTATCAATTAAAAAAAATATATATATATATCAAAAAATGTATGTAAGTTATAAAAAATAAGATATATAAAATATAAAAAGTATATAGGGATAAAATCTATAAAAAAATAAATATATATATATATATGTAAATCAAAAGTAAAAATAAAAACTAGTATGATTTTAGAGTAAGCTTATCTCTTTAATAGACGTAATACCAGGTTAAGAGTGAAGGGAATTTATTATATGCAAATTTTGTATATTTCCACTATACTATTTGTGGCAGTGTACGGTCCGTTAAGCCTCTGTAATCTATTGTTTATGGCGCAAAATCTTATCGAGCATTGGGATTGGGGTTCTTAGAGTTTGTCAACTAGTCAGGTCTAGTTGCCGATCGCATGTTTGCCTCTTATCAAAAGGGAGTGAGAGGGAGAGAGACAGAGAGAGAGAGCGAGAGAGATAGAAGAAAAGAGGCAGTTGTCGAGCGAGAACCGATTATTAATATTGTATCTATGCGTGTATATAGTATATAGTATGGCATATAGTGTACTATATAGTAGTGAATTGTTCATATGTTCTGGCCATATGTTTTTCACAGCGCCTTATCATCGACAGTCAAGGTTAAATAGATTGTGACAGCGGCGACACTATTGCCATGGGACGGGGGGCCACGTCTTGGAGAATTCACTTGGGTTTCGCGCACTCTGTGCCCACTGTGCGTCGACTCCAAATTTGCCATGACGCGTTTATTTTAATGAGTTTATTTACTTGTAGAATTTAATCAATGAATGCAAATGCTAAATTAATTATTGGACCTATTTTCATATTATTTAATAGTTAAATTTTTTACTAATTTAAGACCCAATTTTATTTTTCAACTTTATCAAAAATTTTATTCTGATTATAGACATTTTAGAAAAAATATTGAAACTTCGGAGCAATTATATCTATAAGATGCAGGGTTAAATAATTTAAAAATTTATACATAAAATTATATATAATATTAAATTTTGCTTTATTTATTTCATTGAAATTTAATTTAAACTTTTGCTATTTAGAGAAATTTTTATTGCTTATCCAATATATATACCTATCATAAACTGATTTCTTTTAGTCAAATAAATTTAAAAAAATATATATTGAAAAAAAATCCCCCAACTTCTTTTGACTTTTTCATTCCGTGTCGAATCGCTTCATTAGGATATTCTTGACATAGGTCATGACCAGATAACTTCCCGACTTCTAAAGATAACAAAGCAATCGGAGTCGGAGAGAAAGGGAATGCAGATAATTTATACGAGTATATCAAGTTTCTAAGCTGTCACATATAGCTTTATGATATGCCCTGGAATTTTAAAATAGGTAAACCGATCTCGTAATACCCGCAGGTGTGCCTGGTACTCGACGTACAAATAACAAGTGCGACTATCAACTTACACGTTTAGCTAGGAATTAAGCGATATTAATAGTAATAATAATACTACGAGTATTAAATATTTGTTTATTCCACGTGCCCCCAACGACATAAACATTACGGAAAAGGCAAAAGCAAAAGAGAGAGAGAGAGAGACAGAGAGAGAGAGAGAGAGAGAAACGGGGGAATGAAAAGAAAAAAGCAAAACGCATTTAGTTTTGATTCAAAACAATTTGTTGCTCAGCTCAAGGGATTTGGCGGGGGGTCAACGAGAGTCTCGCTGATAAGATAAGTACAGTGGGCACTCGATAGCAAAAATATCAAAAACTTACAAAAAAAAAAACCGACTTGAGTTCAGAAATCTATGTATGCCTGCTTATTATAATATTGTTTTAGTTGAATTGCAAATTAAAATTTACAAAGTTTATTTTTTTTTACATTATACTTGAAACTTTGAAAATAAATAGCTAAATTTATAGAGCCAAAATTTTCTTTTAAGCAAACAATAGTATTAAATTAAAATACATTTTATTGGGTGCTCTGCATGAGTTCTTAAATTTCTTCCAAACAAAACTAATGCTTAATAGTAAAAAAATTAAAAAAAAAATTTTTTTTTACAAAAATAAAATTTAGCTTTTATTAGAAAAACTTTTAATGTGAATAAAGTTGTCTTTTTATTTTATATGCATAACTAGGGTTTTCTGATGAAGATTATAAATAAACTTGGAATAAATCTATATTTAAATTAAACCAATATTTTTCGGGTTTCGATAAATTGCGTCAAATAAAAATCGGAATAAAATAAAAGCGTAGGCTTTAGCGATGGTTCACTGTAGCTGATCTTTAACGTAGAGCCACCAGCACTATCAGTTGCCTGGCTTACTATAAATCCAAGTTTAAATTAAAATTTATATTTATATTTGAATTTCCATTTCAAGTTTCGATTTCGGTTTCAGTTTCGATCGATTGAAGCGATTATTTAATAAATGCAAATAGGCGATGCACCGATTAAATATTATAATGGGTATTATTACCTAACGCTATGGAACTGAATTATCTGAGATCGGAACTCGTTTCTGGCTGCTCTGTCGATTCAATTGAGAACACAAACCTCTTGCCTCTTGATCGTTGCGGGGGGTTGGGCGTTGGGTGCGGGGGTTGCGGGGTTCGCCTTGTTGTTGGCACGCGAAAATAAATGCACTGGCAGTCACAATAACAAAATTGCAGCAAATGTTTACAAGAAAAACCAAACAGCAAACAGAAAAAAAAAACTAGTTTTTTTTTATATATATTTTTTTTTAAATTTTTTTGATTTGCGCGTAGAACAGAAATCGGTCTTCACACTGGAAACGCACAATTCCAAATGATGTTTGCTCTTAGAACTATTTATTTAAAAAAACCAACTAATTGTAAACCTCGACGTCGACGTCGGCATCGGCGTCGGCAGCGCAGTCAACAACGGTTATCTGTAAACACACAAACACACACACAGACACACACACCTTTGAAATATTTGCGCAGCTGATCAGCTGAGTTCGCCTCCAACATGTTGGAGTCGTGTTGCGCGAGCTTCGAGCATGTTGCAAGCTTTTCGCTTGGTTTGTGTCTTCGGTTTGATATTGTACGCTTTGAAATGATGGATAGAAAAGCAGCAAACGACGTCGACGTCGCTGTTAACAACGGTTATCTGTTCATGTACACACACACACAGCCACGCTCACATATTCAGCTGATCAGCTGAGTTCGCCTCGAACATGTTTGAGCCGTGTTAGAACTAATGAGCGCTTCGAGCATGTTGCAAGCTTTTCGCTTGGTTCGTGTCTTCGGTTTGATATTGTACTCTTTGAAATGATGGATAGAAAAGCAGCAAACGACGTCGACGTCGCAGTTAACAACGGTTATCTGTAAGCGCACACATACAGCCGCGCTCACATATTCAGCTGATCAGCAGAGTTCGCCTCGAACATGTTTGAGCCGTGTTAGAACCAATGAGCGCTTCGAGCATGTTGCCAGCTTTTCGCTTGGTTCGTGTCTTCGCTTTGATATCGTGCTCTTTGATATTACGGTTAAAAAAAGCAGCAAACCAAAACGGAACGAAATAAAACCGATGGCGATATTTTATTTAACTAATTGTTAAGTTGCGGTTTCATTGTAAATTTAAACTTACTTTTTACATAACAACAGTAATTCAATAAACCTGTTTGGTATATTTAATTCATAGCGCGATTCACATTTCAACATTTTTTGTACTTTATTTATCCCGTTATTCATGTTTTTACAATTCTTATATTCTTATCCGCTTCTCGCTATTTTTCGCTTGCTTCTTCCCGCGCCTAGTGTGACCAGATGTGGCTGATCGTTATAATACCCAACAATAAATGGTATCATTATGGTATATTAACAGAGTAAATCAGTCTGGTAACACTTACACAGCTAACAGTTTAGAAGGCGGTGTTTAAAAAAAATATATATGGATGTCAGACTCCAATTACTATTTTGAATCGTGAAAAAATATTTTTTCTATGAACCACTGAGCAGCGCCTAAATTTGAATTTTATCAATTTACTGCTTGAAACAGAAGTCTGGCAACGCCATCAGCTAAACAGACTTTTAAGGCACATATTCTATGAATTTTAATTGAAATACAAATGATAATGTGATAAAAATATATTCTTTCACATTATCTTTTAATTTGAATTTTATTTAATTTCTTAATTAAATTTTATACTTTATTTCAATTTATGTTTTAAATTTTCTGTGTCGTCTCATATTAGTTGAAATTAAATAAATAGAAAACAAACAAAAAATTTCAATGAAAAATAATAAAAATAATTTTTATTTATTAAATGTCAACAGGGAAAATAAACTTCAAATATAAATAAGAAATAATATTAAATTAAATGAATATTTAAAAAATATTTACATGCGCAATTTTATGTATGTTAAATTATTATTTGAATATTATATTATATTATTTTTATTAAGTTTTTTTGTTAATATACTAAAAAATAAATTAAATTATTTTTGTTTAGTTTTTTTTTTTTACAAAATTATATATTTTATATATTATATATAATTATATATTATTTTGAAAGAGTTAGAATTAATATTTTTTTTCTTAAAGAAAATAAAAATCACCCAAGAAAACTCATATAAAAATTAAATTAAAACATAAAATATAATAAAAAGTAGTGAATTAGACTACGAGTACAAAGCTAAGCTAAGCTGGATATAAACAATTCAATTTGCTGCATCTTAAAAAGTCTAAAAAAAAACATAATTTTACTGTAATTCTTTACCACAAAGTAAGCGCAAAAGTAATTAAATAGAAATTAATGGGAATTTTGTTGAAAATGTTGAAAATGTCGTTGCTTAACGATTACGACAAATTAAACAAGATTTAAGGATTTTATTGAGACATTTGGATCAGGCAAAGTGTAAACTATGGAAATTAATGCACATAGTATTGTAGAGCTCACAGCATCTGGCATTGTACTATCCAAATTTACGAGCACTTTGGATTGGCAATTCGGATGTAAGCACTCTGGCCATGAGAAGTAAATCAAATACCAAAATGTGCATATAATTATTATATAGTCAAAATGCCAGTGATGCGCTAATAAATTACACTGAAATTACATATATGTATATAGAAACCGTAGCATCCAGATGGAGCGGAGCGTGTGAGAAATGTCTGAGGCAATTCTGTAATGCGCAAACACATTCATTTCAAGCTGTCAGAATATACACGGATCGGGCATGACAATTGGCATTACGATTAGGACGGACAGCGTGCAAATGTATGGCTGTCATATTCCATTTGTCGGACATCGAGGGAGAAACCGCTCAAATCCATCTAAATTGCATAGAGGAAGGCTGAAAATATGCTACAAAGCACTTCCAAATCTTCAAAAATAAACATGAAAACTTTGACTTGAATCGACAGGGAATTTAGAAATATAGGTCAAGATAATCCCTGACTAAAAATAATCCCAGCAACTTTAAGAACTAGAGCAACCAATTTTTGTATTTTCCCTCTCCCATTTAGTAGGCAAATTAAATTTGTATTGGTTTTGTAATACTTCCTTCCGTTCCACCCAATAATCGCATAAACCAGTGCAGCCACTAATAACTCTGTGAATTGTTACGATCGGATAAGAAACAGCAAAGATATGCCACAGACAATTTGCTGGACTCTGGACTCTGAACTCTAACACCCAGAACGAAGCGTGGTAGACCCCACAATATATGTATATTCTGACTTGGAACGACTATAAAGTCATGTTCATTTGTCCATCCGTCTGGATAAACACCTAGATCTCAGCAACTATAAGAGCTAGAGAGCCCATATTTGGATATTTGGATACCTTCCTCCCTTCCCTTGCGTATTGCAAAACTCCCCAGCTACCTCATTGCT
Organism: Hypselothyrea guttata; assembly: GCA_035045125.1. Taxonomy (NCBI): domain Eukaryota; kingdom Metazoa; phylum Arthropoda; class Insecta; order Diptera; family Drosophilidae; genus Hypselothyrea; species Hypselothyrea guttata. Next base: position 362,653 of record JAWNNJ010000655.1, read on the forward strand.
TTCGCAAGTTTTAAGCACCTCAACTGTCCCAATATTAAAGCTAAAAACTTCTTATTTGGGATGTACGTAGCTTTTAAAATTATTTATCAATGTTGCAAATTTGGTTACGATCGAACAAGAAACCTTGAAGATATGCGAAGATATATGTGGTGTGTTTTTGTTAGTACATATACACAAAGTGAAGGGTTTCCTACTGTCGATGACGTCCGACTGATCTGCACAGTATGCATTTGTTTTTTATTGAAAATGAATATTTTTAATTGTTCGCATTGATTTACTCGCTCGTAATTTAAGTGGGAATTTTTGTGCGATTTGTCCCAAATTCACTTTTATTTGCAGCTTCTAATATAGTTGAAGATTACGCTGAGATATTGCCCGCCATTAATCACCCGGCCGTGTCTAACCTCACACTTGCCCCCCGCTTCATCCCATAAGCAGCGCTGTATCACTAAAAGCAATTTGTGATTAGGCCAAGAAGATATGTGCGACAAGTTTGAGGGCGTGAGGTTTGTGACATTTGCCTGAGGCATCAGAGACAACATTTGATGAAGACGACGACGACGACGACGACGACGATGATGATGATGATGATGATGATGATGATGATGATGATCGGGAGAGATGATCATGCGATTTTGCGACGAATATATAGTATTTATAGATAGGTTTAGATGGACAAGGTATATAGCATGTACTATATGCGATATAGAGAGTAGTATGCTCGTGGATCGTCATTCTATATGTGGCATAATTTATTGCAATTTTTATTATAGTTTTATTTACGATTTCGAAGCTCTCAAATTTGTTTAGAAGCTATGCGGGTTGTGTTGTTGTTGCTTCTGTTATAGCAAATATTTATGGCAGTTTATTGTTTTTGCTTGCGCAGATTTTGATGTGATTATAAGGCATATATCTTTTCACATATTTTAATTGCCATGACAATATATTATAGTACTTCAAGAACTGTTGACACCATCACAGATACACATCATTTCGAAAATACAACTTTTTTCCATCTTTCCTTCTGAGTTTTTTTTTTTTTCTTATAAATTTTTATAATGCATATTTGAGTCAACTTTTGACGATCGCATTTGGATATATATACTATGTAGGTATTTCGATAAATATTGTCGAAATGCGTGCAAAAACTTTTAGACATTCCACATCGATACAATTTACACATAATGTATAAATACCAACGAGACACGTTGAGCAAATTCGGAGGCATTTTGAAAGGTCAATTTTGCCATAAATTGGTTGAATTTTTATAGCACATTTTTATAGTAAATTTTTATGTTGCAAATTAGTAAAATCAAATAGGAATACTTTAGTTTGATATAATTATTTATAACGTTTTTTAACATTGCCATAAAATCTATAGCTAAATAATACCAATTTTATAGCAAATGTACTGAAATTTTTGTATCCAATTGAAATTGAAATTTGCCTTTTAAATCCACCTGAATTTGAATTTGTCACCTCAGATTTATGGTACAATTAGGAACTTAGTCATGCCGTATAATTGCAAATAAAAACAGATCTTGACGACTGTTAGGAATATATATATATATATATATATATGTATGTATATGCATATATATTCATTACACGTCTGGCCAAATTGTTCTGGTTGTTTAGCTGCTGCATGTTGCATGGTTGCACGGTTGCATGCAACCTGCGGGGGTGCTACGTGTACTCGACAGCACAAATATAAACTTAATAATACAAAACGCCTTCCTTCGATCTTTCTGTTCGCCGATGTCGCGTCGTACCGAAATAGCCGAGCGACCGCCAAAACTTTAACGGCCTGCAACTTTTTATGGCAAATAAAACAAATATTAACAAATCTAATGAATAATCTGAATGTGAGAAAAATGAAATTTCTCGTGAGAAATACCAACAATTTTCGCAGAAAATACCACTACAATAAATGGCGACGGTTGCAAGGCGTATTCAGTCGGTTTTATACCCTGTAACGCAGATTGAGATGGGAATTTTTTTTTAAAATTGAAATAAAATATTTAATACTGCTTTATGTTACCTATTGTATTTATTATTTTATTATTATTTTATAATTATTTTATTATTATTTTATAATTATTTTATTATTATTTTATAATTATTTTATTATTATTTTATCATTATATTATTATGTTATTATGTTAATTATCGAACTGAATTCTTTTATTTGTTCTATAATACTAATAGACTTTCTAGTGCATATTTATATCCTTCAAAACTTAAAATTTATAGCAAAATATTTTTGAAATTTTGTAAAACTTTAATTAAGGTTGCCCTGCCAAATTTTCCAAGTGTTTCCTTAAGTGTTTATTTATTTATGTGCTTAATTAAAAATTTTGGATTGCTACAAGAACAAAGGATTCCTAAATTACAGCATTATCATATCACAATATCATATTATTTTAGAAGAAGAATATATTTATCTTTAAATTATAGAATTGCCCCACTGTAAAATTTATTTAGAGTTCCTTAAGACGAAATACCTTCCGTAAACACCCATATCGAGCCCTTCCCGCGAAAAAGACGTAACCAACATTTTTTCGATTTTCGGTTTTTGATGCAATTATGTTCATAATCACCCAACTCATCCACACAAAAAATTTCATAATTTTATCTTGCGTATTTACTGAGATATCAGCCTGTCAATTATATCGCAAGCGCCAGATTTGCTGCGAATTTCAGACGCGTTCTCGCGAAAAAAACGTTCTCCTGTAAAATTTGCTTTTGTTGGTTACGTTTTTTTCGCGGGAAGGGCTCGATATTATGTGCTCTAAAAATCGCGATAACAGGTATTTTTTAGTGGCGCCACCTAGCGACATTGCTGCCGTACTACACAAGGTGTTTTTGACAATAAATAAATATATCGATAATAGATCTTTTACTGAAAATAAATAAATATATCGATAATAGATCTTTTACTGAAAACAGGTATTATATTCTTCGGTTTGATGTACATATTTATACAAGAAACTTGGGTTTATCATTAAAAATTGATTTATTTTCGAGATATAAACTAATTATATAAATATTTATTTCTCTTTTTATTACTATTTATTTAAAACTTTTTTATTAATTATTTTTGAAGTTTCATAATTGTTTGCTTTTCTTCAGCTTCATTGTGCGTTTGGTATACAAAAAAAATACTTACTTTAAATTGAGTTGTGAGCGCAATACTACCTATTTGTGGTGGTCGTTACAGGGTATTTGCTCTGAATATCATGATAATAAAAAATCAGCGTGCCGACATTGGGATTAGAAAACGTTTTGACAAAACGCTGCTAAAGCCCGCCAATAATGCTGAAAGTGAATTTCTTGTCATGTCTGTGCATGACGCTGCGTGTCTGGCATTCAAAAAACAACAACAAAAAAACAAAAAAAAAACCAAAACATTTAAGAACATTTCGATAGATGTATGGCATATATAGTATATATTTATATAATTTGTTTAATTGATTATAAATAAATACAAATACAATTACGGAAAACATAGGGACAATACGAAATTCGACTTGGTTGCTGCGGTTGCAGTTGCTGGATGCGGACGCAGATATAGTAGATGCGGATACGGATTACGGATAACGGATAACTGATTGGGGATGGGGTATTACGGATTAGAGATTTCGGATAACGGCTTGCGCTTGCTGTTCCCTAGGCCTGTTCCGTTGCAGCAGCCTCCGCCGTGGGAGCGGCAATTGCGGCTTCCGGTTTGGGCTCAACTTCCGCTTCCGCTGCCGCTTGCGCTTGCGTCTGCGCTTCCGTTTCCGCTGCTGTCAAGGCCGCAATTAGTTTGTCCGCCTCCGCCGCCTTCTGCTGCAGCTCGGCGAGCTTTCGCTGCTTCTCGGCGAGCTCCGCCTGCTTCTTGTTGCGTCGCTCCTCCTCCCGGCGGAACTGGGTCTCGAGGGTGCTACGCAGTATGGAATCCCCCAGGCCCAGTTTGTCCATAATCTGCATGACATCGCGACTGAAGCGCAATCGTGTGGAGCAGACCAGATCCTCATTGCAATCCTCCCGCCCCTGGGCGAGGCGATTCAACACCGATAACTTGGCATCGATAACCACATAGTTGCTATCGGGTATAAAGCTATCGCTCTTCTCATTCAGATAATGCACCAAAGTCCGCAACGAATTCGAATTGGCCTTAGCATTAATAGCGCCACTGGCAAAATCCTGGGACTTCATCATCTGGGCGTGCGTCGACTTTTGCTTGCAGACCAGACAATTCCAATTCGGATGGGGCAAACCCGTAATCTCCGGCACTACCAGACCGGTGCAGTTGGTGTCCCGACAGTACAGACCCGAGATGAAGGCGCCTTTCTCCTGAAATGTTAGATCAAAGTGCTGGATTAGTTGCCCGGATTACTTTTTGGCATATTTTCTAGCGTTATTTCTCTGTCAAAAATTCGCGGCATTCCAATGGAGGTGGGTCTGCTGATGATGCTTATAAATAGAAATATCCATCTATCTAACCTGCTATAAGCACCGCTATAGCTATACGTTTCTATGCAGATCGTAAATAAATTGACATATAAAAAACATGGCGCATACACCTCTCTCTCAGTTTCACAAAAATCTACAGAAAAAAATAAAATCAAATATTTCTACGTGAGTATTTATCAATTCGGATTCCGATTCCGATTCCCCATATCGCTAGTATTTCCGAAAAGTGCTTCCAAGGTCAGCCACGTCATCGTTCTTGCGTTCTTCCAATTCCAATTAGTTTCAGCTCCCAGCTCTTGGCATATTTCTGCTAATTTGCAACCCATAAATTTCCCCCAGAAGTACGACAGTAATAAATTCATTGATTTCGAATACAATCTATGAATAATGCTCCCCAAATGGTCTAAATCTTTGGCGAATATATCTCTGATATTGCTGGTAGATTGGAAAATAAGAGAGATGTCAACTGCTCTCTAGAAAACTAAAAGTATAAATATCGTATATATCCTAACTCAACTTCCTTTAAGCGTATTCTGTACCGGATTAAAAAAATCTGGAAACCTCAGTTTTAGGAGTAAAATTTATAGCGTAAGACCTAAATAATTTTAGTTGTCTTTTTATTTTTAGTAATCGCAAATCGGAGAGATAAGTGAGGATCTTTGTGGTAATTTAGTTTTCGATCCTAATCAAGTTTTTGAAATACTTATAAAGATATTTTTAATGGTATTCTCCCATATAAGTTCAGTTTTTAGCAGAGTTGTTTAATTTTTTTTAAGAAGTACATTAATTTTCATTAATTTATAATATATTTTATAGACAACTATAAACGGTTTAGTTCAATCAAAATAACTCAAATTGATGTTGATATTTTCCTATTTTAAAGAGCTTAACGTGAGACCTATGGTAAGATAAATTTCTTTATAAATCAGATACTTGTCCTGACAGATTTACTAATTAATGTTTTAAATTTTAGCCACTTTATGATGAATAAAATAAGATTAATATTAACATAGATTGCATTATATTAATTTTAAAATATTATTATTAATTTTAAAATATCATCTTTTGTGACTGTCAGTAACTTTTTTCAGTGTATTTTGTATCTATTAAATATTTCTATTATAAGAATAATAACTATTATAAAGTTGATTAGTTGTATAATAAAGAAAAAATAAAATACAGTATCGACTAAAGAATACTATACAGCTTATACAAAAACCATCAAAAACCATATACTATATAGAAATGATATAGAAAAAATAAATATTAAAAAAATTCCAGAGTTCATAAAATATATTTAACGCACTCTGAAGAACTTGGCGAACTTAGTTTGGACAAAGTTCACTGCACTGAATTGAACTTGAGAAATTGGAGTCAATGCGATACTATATGGAATATAGTATGTATATACCATATATCCCTCCCTATAGGCCCAATTACTGGCCGATGTCTATGGGTCTGTTGACAAACGAGCTACTTAAGCGCCATGATGAAGACTTTCGGCAATTATTTCGAGCATTTGCAAAGGCATTAAATGCTTTTTTATGATATTTTGTAGAACTCTAGACAAAACTAATGCTACGAGCATATTGCTTTCGATCCATTGTATATAAGTATGTTGTTGGCCGTGGCCAAGAAATTTTCAATTTAGCCACACTGAATGCTACAGATTCTCTCTCTCTGTCTCTCTATCTCTCTCGATCTCGCTCTATATAAGCATTATAGATATGAAATATGTCAATAAAAAAATTAAAAGTCATAAAACGCACGACACACAGCAAGGCGAGGGCCGTTGATTGAGATATAAAAGAGACAGACAGTCGAGAGAGAGACAGAGAGAGAGAGAGAGAGAGAGAGTGAGAGAAAAATACTAGACTATTTTGTCAAGTCTATAGATCAGCAAGAAATCAAAAATATTTCAAATCAAAATCAAATCGAGAAAGAGCATGCAGATACTTATGGTAGCTATAGAGCTAGATATGCAGCTACAAATATAGATGCAGATGGGCATTTCCGATCTGACGTTACGTAGCATTTTGATGACTAAATTACAATAAATAAATAAATAAAATCGTAAATATTACAAAAAAAAAAAAACTATTGTATTTTTAATAAGCAATTAAAAAGCTACAAACTGTATAAAAAAATGTCCAACAGTTGACATTAGAAACTTACAGTTATGCGCAAAAGTATGCACTGACGTTATGTGACAAATGCTGTTTCGGTTTTTTGAGTAATTATTTTTATATCGATTTTTTTTTATAAATATATATATGTCGTTTTGCAGTTTTATAAAATTGTTTAATAAGGTAGATTTTTTTGAAAGTAATCATTTTTAAAGTAATAAATTTTATTAATATTCGGACTTGGGATAAACTTGAATTGCATTTTGAACAACTTTTAAAATATGCTAACAGATCTATACCGATCAAAAACTAAATTAATAAACGTTAAAAATAACGAAAAAATAATAAATGTTGGTATTATTTAAATATAAATTTAATATAATATAATGAATATAATATTTAACATAAAAAAAAAAAACTATTTCAATAGGCAAAAACTTATAAGCATTATATTCAAGAAGTTGAAAAAGAATTCATTTATGAAGCCTGTGATGCTATCCGATATAGCTAGATCTCCATATAAATGAAGAATTACATATGCCAGCACACTCGACTGCAGCATGCTCTAATGAATTTTTGATTATGCCGACAAATATTGAAGCGAATGAAAAGCTTCTTTGGAATCGAGATACATATTTATTTGTGATTTAATTGAATTGCTTTTGGGTGTTAAAAATAAACACACAGCTACACTCGAAGAAATGTTTGTTGTGATTGTTATATCTGTGTTGATTTCGGTTTTGTTTGTTTGCTTTTTTTATATATATATTTTTTTTTGTGTTTTTATGTTTTTGCGTTTTTGCAGTTTTCAGTATTCATTTTTGCCACTTGTTGCGCTGCCTGGAAGCGGGGCAAATTTATGGGCCGCAGCCAATAAAAACAACAATAACAAGAGGCGCAACATTTGCACAGAAACAACAAAAACAACAAACAACAGCAACAACAGCAACAGAAATAACATCAATAACAACGGGCATGTTTTTAATTGTTTTCGGATGAATTGAACATTTTGGGTTTTTGAATTTGGCCACAGGAAATCCTTAATGTGCATTTTACTTTTTTTCTTGTTGTTGTTTGCATTCAACGCGGCAAAAGAACAATACTATATAGATAAAAAATTTTATCGACTAGAGCTTTATCTTTGATGGATCAGATACCCATAGCTACCCATAGACTGTATACAAATCTACATCTGCCCTGTACAAATAATTTGCTGAATTTATTCAAGTTCCGCTATTTCTATTTAGTTTTAATGCCATGCAAAACTTGCTTTGATATGCCAATGAGAGCAGCGCTACAGTCGAGTGTGCTCGAGAGGTATACGCAAAAAGCACTCTTGTGCAGTTGCCTTGAGTTACTTTAGAATAGTCTCCATATCTCGCAGGTTCTTACTCGGAAAACCTTCTGAATTAATCCTCAAATATCAAACGATAACGATACTCAAAAATAAAATCAAATATACTATTCGAGGAAAATTTTTATACCCTGTACCCATTGAAAAATGGGAAATACAGGATTATTAACATTTGGAGATTACTTTCAAGGGTTCCAAACTTTATACTTTATAATCCACTCTATATTCTTCATACTCCAAGAATCTTAAAGATGCTTTAAAAACCCTTCAATTACTCTAAAATACTTTGGGTGAATTAGGGATATTCGAAGAATCTGGAAGATGTTTTAAAATATAATGCATAAAACTAATTTATGCCCCAAATAAGCACAATTTTTAACAAAATGAAAGTATAAAGGTAAGTATCAAAGAACTTTTAACTACTTCAAAATACGGTAACATCTTTTAAAGTCTCTTTAATCGCTTAAGGTTAATCCAAAACTCTCTAAGTGTTCTTCTAGAATATTGCGATAATACAAGAAGTTGAAAGCATACTTTTTTTCAAAATCCACTTTAGCTGCTTTAAATGCTATTCTAGATACCCTAAAATATTATATGGAGTATTTTATCCAAATATTTAAAGAATATTTCAATTTATTCAAAAAAATACTTCAAATAATAGTTAAAGATACGAAAAGTATCTGCTTAAGATCAGCTAGAACTTCGTAGTTAAAATGATTTTTGTACTTGCCATGCGTTTATGCTGGTCTATAAAACTCTGTTCGTGCATTTACAGGGTATAGCATAACAAACAAATACTGCCAAAACGCACATCATGTAAATAGTTGAACAAGTGGTAAGTAGTTTATTCAGCTGCTCCATCAATCATCACATTTGATTTTGCACAGAGCGAGCGAGGGAGTGTGTGTGTGTGTGTGTATCTGTGTGTGTATGTGTGTATCTGTGTGTATTCACTTGTTGGGGTTATAGAGCTATAAGTGTCTATACTATTTGCACCTACTCAATCAAGTTTTAGTAATTGCATTTGCTATTTGACTTAACCAAAACAATAAACTATTTGCTGCAGCCTGCAAATTACAGTTGTATTCGCTGCAAATCAAGACTCAGAAATACCCTGTAATCCCTCAAAAATACCATATAATGCCACCTTAATTTTACTTTTAGATTCCTTAAAGCGGTAACTTCAAAGTCTTTTATTTGTTTTTTAAGCCCATGCAGCAGTTTCTACTATCACAAATATCTCCTAAGCTTAATTAAAATTGTATTTTAAATGATAATATGCTTTGAACATAAATTTAGAATGTTTTAAGAATTTTTATTGAATTCATCATCTCTAAATTGCTCTTAAATGTTCTTAGATGCTCGAAGACTTCAAGATTCAGATTCAGAGCTTCACAAGAAACTAATCTCATCTATATATTATTTCCTAATGTACTCGGAATCAAAACATCAAAAAGTCTAATATATTCATCACGTCTATATATTAATGTCTTCTATATAGTAATATCTTTCGTATATTACTTTGTTCTTTAAATTAATCACTTTCATGCTACAAATTCTAATCAGATTCAAAACTCTCCCATAGTTCCATTTCACAAATTTAACGCAAAACTTTATATAGAAGAGATTCATCAAATTAAGCTCTGCTATATAATAATCTCAATTCTACAAATTGTACAAAGATACAAAACTTTAAACATTTTATTATAGTATTAATAAATTTGTATCTATATATGCATAAAAATTGTTCTTAGATACAAAACTTCAGCCCTTTTCTATACATAAATCGCGTCCGTTCTACAAATTGTCCTCAAATAGAAAACTTGAGATATCTTCTATATTTCAATCCATTCCATTCCATAAATTGTCCTCATATAGAAAACTTCAGAGCCCTATTCAATTCCATAAATTGTCCTCAGATACAAAACTTCCGATCTCTTCTATATATTAATCCTTTCATTCCCACAAATTGTCCTCAGATAGAAAACTTGAATCTCTTCTATAAAAAAATCTCTAACACTCTACAAACTGTCCTCAGACACAAAACTTGAGATCTCTTCTATACATTAATCCCTTCCTTCGTACAAACTGCCAAACCCAGATAGAAAACTTGGAATCTCTTCTATAGGCTAACCCTTTCAGTTCCACAAATTGTACAGAGTTGTGCTCACCGTGGAGTCCGAGCAGCGCGGACACTTGCAAGTGAACCCCTTCTTCATCTTGAGGAAGAGATGGCGCGCGATGTTGCCCGTGAAGAGCTTTGTATAGGTTGTGGTGATCTCCTCGCCCTCGAGGATGTCGACGGCGGCACGGACGATCATGTTGTTGGTCTTCTCATCGAAGGTGTAGTACGAGTTGGGAATGCAGTCGTGATTCATGACGCCGAAGAGCGGATAGAGGGCGCGATAGGTGAACTCGGGATTGTCGGTGGTGCGATCGGTGGTTTTATCGAAACCATTAGTGCGCAGTACGGCAACGGTGCGATTCATGATCTCGATGAGTTTCTTATCGGTGGGGAAACTCTTGAAACATTTGGCCGCATTGCGCACCTCGGTGCGATGATTGTTATCCAGATTCGCCTGCAGGCAATAGATCAAATCCCGCTGATCTTTGCTCAAATTGATCGCGCGCGCGACACAAAGCAATCGAATGATCACCGAATTGGCCACATCCGGCTCATTGGGACCCCATGCCTTGAACAGATCACAATCGGTTTTGTGCTGCTTCTTCTTGGCACACAAACTGCAGATGGGCAAACCGCAGCCCTGGCGGCACATGAATCTCGTATCGGGCAGCATTTTGAAGCAGACACTGCAGGCGTTCAGGGAGTCCTCCTCATGGGCAGCCAGTCCGATCAGCAGCGGACTATCCTGAAAGATGATCTCGCCCCGCTTCAGATGGCGGGTGGCCATCACGCCCCGTCCCGCGATCTTCGACACGCCCACCTCCCAGGCGGGATCCTTGTCCTTGAACGGCGCCAGATGCAGATCCAGCAGCTCCGATGTGCGCTTCGGGCAAATCATGTTTGCTAAACACTTAACACCAAAAAAGTACACTAACAAAAATTTTTCAAAAAATTTCCAACAAATTTCCAATAAATCTCAAAAATAATTTCAACAAAGTTCTGTCCCGAATACCGTCAAAAATCGTTTAGAAATTGCACTGTTTTTTTTGCAGTTTTTTGAAAATTGTTTTACACTTGCAAAGTTTTTTTTTTCAGTGCGTGCTTTTTAGCTGTTTTATTTGGCGCGTATTTTGCGGCTGCCGTTTGCAAACTGTCGCCGTTTTCCAGCTTTACATGATTTTTATGTCGGAAAATCTGTTTCGCGAACCAAATTCGAATTTCATGAACAGATTTTCATTTGGCAATTTCCTTCGGCTGCCGACACGAGCGAACACGAGCCAGACGACCGAGCGGCAGAATGCAAGAGAATTAGAGAGAGATTAACATAGAGCGGGACAGCGACAGAGAGAGAGAGAAAGAGAGAGAGAAAGAGGGAGAGAGAGACGGACGCAGCGCACACTTGGATAGGCCTCATTATGATTATTTTGATCATTTTGTTGCTGCACTGCAAGAAATCTTATAGTCAAAGCAGCAAACCATAAGCAAGAAATAATATGAAACATAGGGTATAGGTATTTAGATGTTATTTTTATTTTTATTTAATATTGTTTTGGAATTATTTAATAGCTTTCTCCATTTTCCCGCCAACTGGAAAAACCCCAGCGGTCTAAATTTGAAAGCTACAGACTTCTTTATTTGCGTATCCCATGGTCTATCTGCTGTAAATTACACCACGATCACATAAGAAACAGCGAAGATATGTAACAGAAACTTTGGTTAATTGGACAGAGGAAAGATATAATCAGATACAAATTGGAGAGGTAAAAAAAGGTATTCAGCACTTGGCAATGAATTATAGAAATACAAAGTTCAACGTCTCCTACTGTCGGCTATGTCCGACTGTAGCCTTCCGCCCGATAGACTACACAAATTGAGCCAATTTTAGCTAAAGATTTTTGCCCAAATTTAAAGGTAATAAATCTTACAAAAATACTGCTCAAAATATTACACAGTTGCAGTAGTAATAAATAAAATTATAAGCACTATATTAACTATGCGGGATTTGAAAAATACGTTGTGTTTTTATGACAGCTCAAATACTTACGAGTACTTTAGAAAAAACAGAGCTTTACGAATTATTAGAATTAATAGACGAATTATAAAAAAATAATAATTATAAAAAACAGAGTCAGAGTAAAGCAGATTAGAAGAGCCAAATGGCATAAGGTAGATGTAGACGTGTCTAAAATTGGGAAAAACTGCAGGCCCCACCTACGTAGTCGTCAAAATTCCATTGCTCTATCGCACTATGGAAAAAATACTAGATTTTGAGGCATTAAATATTTTTTTAGAATTATACAAATTGACTTTTAATTGGTGGAACTTGAAAAAAAAAGTTGAAAATTTTGCTTAATTTTCGAGTTATTAGTTAATGGCTGAAAATCTGGTATTTTTGCCCATAGTGATTCGGCTGTGTGGTGGGAGAGGATGAGGGGGGGGGGGGGGTGAGGGGAAGGTAAGTGGAAAAGGCGCAAAACGGATTACAAGTGTTAAGCGTAAAAGATCTGGCAAAGATTAACGATGCCACCAGGCCATAGCTGACAGCAACGGCTGCTGCTCAGGGATCTGTATCTGTATCTATGTATCTATGTATCTGCATCTGTATCTGTATCTGCAATTGCATGTGAATCCCAATGGATACAAGTGGATACCCAGTTCCCAGTTGAATGCCTCAAAAAGTCCCGCCAGTTGAACGCACGACGCCTCGTCACGGATTTCTGCAATTTTCTGCGTTTTTTTTTTTGGCTTTTTTCGCTCTTTTGACAGACAGCTGGAGTTGGGCCAACAAAAATTGTCGCCAACGCTGCACTGAAAGAAAAATTGAGGGTTTCGTGCTTGCATCAAGAATTTATTTAGTTAATTATTTAGTTAATGTCGTCTATGATCAGTCGACAGAAAATTTAAAAATCCGTATTGATTAAGTATGAAATTAAATTTAAAATAAAAGAAAAACTGGAAATAAAAAGTGAAAATAAAAATGAATTCTTATTAAAAATATATATATAATAAAAAGGGGATTCCAGATAATTCAAAGCTATTGAAAATTTTTTGGATGCCTAAAAATTCCTGACTCGAGAACGAAATTCGTATTTCTAAAAAGATTGTGAATACATGCATTTGATTTTATAAATATTTTGTATATGCATATAATATTCATATATTTCAAGATTAAAATGCGATTCAATCTGAATTAAATCATTTAATGATCTAAATTTTATTTATTTTATTTGTTATAGATTTACGATTCTATGCCGATTTGTGCTTGAATTCCAGAACAGAACAAGATTCATTTAAGAGCTTGATTTTGTAGAATGAATAATTCTTAAAAAAAAAAACCGAACATAATTGAATTATTGTTTGTTTTTCAGAGTGTGGGATTTGGGATGGTTTGAAGTGGATTGGAGGGAAGTGGAGAAAATTGGTCCGCTTGAGAATCAGTCGTGGATGAATGATGAAAATAAAGGGAATGACAGGCGCTCGACAAAATCTCGAATCGTTTGACATTCCTCTTTAAATAACAATATGTTTGCTGCCTTTGTTTGCAGCTGTACTTGTTGCCAATGGCAATTAATCGTCGTGCCTGTCGTATAAACATGTCCAATGTATCTGATAGATACTTTCGCCTTACCTACACGTACGGCTAATTACTGTCAGCGCCAGGTCACAGCGACAGCCTGGTGGCAATAGCCTCCTCGATGCTGGCCAAGCTATTTATGATGCTGACAAACTGCATGCACTGAGAGAAACGCAGCACTAATTTCTTGAAGAAGGCGTGGCAGACTCCATAGAGCATACATATTCTTGATCAGGATAACGAACCGAGTCGATCTAAGTAGTTATGTCCACTTGTCTCTCCTTCTCTCCTACTCTCCGAATGTATAACCCGTCGATCTCAGCAACTATAAGAATTAGACCACCGAACTTTAAAATGTACGTAGTTGTATTCCATACGCAGATCAAGTGTATTTCAACATAAAAAGCATGTTATTCGGAATATGTACTCTCTGTCATTATATTTCTCTATCTTGTAAAGCGCATTGAAATCGGTTAATAAACACAAAAGTTAATAAAGAAACAATATTTGAGGTTTTTCCTCGCTTGCCCTCTAGTAAGAAGAAGCAATGAAGGAAGCTGAGCATCGTAGGGCAGTTTAGAAATATTTTTGAAATTTATTATAAAACATAGGTTATCCTACTGTCGAGTGTGTCCTACTGCTCGGTTCTCTTCTTACTGGTTTAATATATGTTTAGGATTAACAAAAAAAAATTAGTTCCCGCTTCTAATACAATAGTCGGCGTTATCCATTGATAACGCTCCGTTCCAGCTATATAAGAAGACGAGGATTACGCTTAAACCTCAGTACGTATTCAACGTTTCTAAATATTGTTTACATTTTCAATTCCAAAATGTTTCTTGCCAAGATATTGCTAGTTTGTCTGGCCGTAGTTCATGTCGGTGGTCGTCCTGAGGAAGAAAGAAGGGTTATATATGATCGATTCGAGCGGGCGCAGATAAGATTGGATGAGCACCTTACCAAATTGGCTGCTGGGGATGGTCCTTTTTAAAAGTAATAGTAAAAATTTTTTGATTTCTTTGACGGTTTTCTAAACTCCGCTTGTCCTTCAGGGTCAAGCGCATTCTTTGGGTCTCTGATCACACCGATGATGGAACCATAGAGGAAATTAGTGCTAAACTGGTCGATAACGAAGGTCAGGATAATAACTGTGACGTCCGGATTTATGAAGAGCCAAGTTCTCTGAGGTTTACCTTCTTCTGTCCTAATAAAGATAATTTGACCACGTCATACAGTACTGCGGATAAAGCTGAATAACCGGGTTAACAGAATATGTAACTGCTGCTGTTAACAGACTGTTAACACGCTGTTAAGCGTAAGGAATTATATAACAACTACTAGATAAATATATATATTTGCATATAAATACTATTTGCCGTTTGGATGAGCAATTCATTAGGTGTTAATTAGGAATTGAAAACAAATGCAAGCATATGCACAAACATATGTATATACACTCAGAAAAAAACCATGAATTTGGTATTTAATACAAGTAAAATAATACAAGTAAAATTCGTTCCGAACGAATTGAAAAATTCATACATAATTCAAAATTTCTTAATTTGAGAAGACTATTTTCAAGACAAGTACGTTTATAAGAACTTTCAGGTCTTTCCATAAGAATAATTTGGATAATATCCGAGCTTTAGAATGAGAAAGTAATTAACTTGTTTTAAGCACAAAATATGCTCAGTTTAAACTTAAAAAATATTTAAAATTGTGTCGAAATATTTTACATGCTAGCTCTAAAATAAAACTATTTTTTATTGGTAATTATTTAGTTACATTTTGTAACGAATTTAATTTGAAAATTAGGCAAGAAGGAAATGGCAATAATTTGTGTTATGGTCATAAGGTTTTTTCCGAGTGTTCATATTTATATATATAGTACATAGATATATCTATGTGTGTGCATATGATGCGGAAAGGCAATCACGTGCTAAATTGAATTTCTGAACATAATGCCAAATGCAAATAATTTGACGGGAAAACAAACTTGCAAATTGACTTGCGCCGAATGCTGCGAATGGATCCTGTTTGCACTCTCTATATACCCCCATACCTTGCACAGACCCCTCCAATACGAGGTATACTCACCTGGCACCTATGGGTTAGCTTTTACTGACGATTCGTTTCAGTAGGCGGCGATGGCATAGACAGCAAATTGGCTAAAAATGCTGCCAATGCAAGAGATGTTCGTTGCCAAGAAGGCGAAACCAAAGCAAAAACAAAAACAACCAGTAAGGACAGCGCTACAGTCGGACGTAACCGACAGCAGCAGACACTGTACTTTGAAATGAAGCGAAAAAAACAGCAATGTTACAAGTGATCCATAACTATGATCCATGAAGGGTTGCATTTCATCGGTTATCGGTTGATCGATCCAAGGAGCGGTAATCTGATGAATACAACCAATGTCTGTTGCATATCTTCGCTGTTATTTATAGTGTCTCAAATCCCAAATCTTTAACTTTTAAATGGATAATGGAGAAATGAGTGGAGTTATCAAAAAACTACAACTATTTATATGATCTTATTGCTAAAAAGGAGAGCCTAAATACCAAAAATTGTGTTTCTAGCTATTCTAGTATTGTGTTTAGCGGATGAAGGGGGAGAGTTATCAAAAATCTAGAACGAACTTGAACCTACCAAAAATGGTATATCTAGCTCTCATAGTTGCTGGCATCTAGATTTTCATACGGACGTTCTGAATCAGAATATGTATACTACTTTGTGGATTCGACCACGCCTTCTTCTGGGCGTTACACACATTTCTCATTTGCGCTAAATTAATAGACCCTTTTCAAGTACAGGATCTAAAACAGAAACATAAAAAAACAACTTTAATTTAATAAAATTGAATTAAATGCCAAACAAATCAAGCGAACGAAACTAAAGACTCGTGTATTCAGTTGTTATTCAGTTTTTCAGTTTTTCAGCTCTTCAGGTTTTATTATTAATTGCATTCGTGAGAGGAAACAGACGGATCTGAATAAACTGCAGACAAGATGCAAAGTCTATTCTGTTGCGAATTCCAGAATGCAATTGATATTAACGCAAATCGGCAATGTTTGTTGTTTCAAGCGGCAAATAAATTACATATCTGCCCAGATTCTAATTGATATTTACCACAAGTTTTATGATCGTCCATTAGCCATAAACCACATAAACAACAATGGGGCCCTCGAAAGCCTCTTCGCGTGTAATCACAATTTACAACAGATATTTGTACAGCATTTTCGCAATAACAAACAAGAAAATTCACCAATTGCGAATACCATGCCACATGCCACAATAAAAACCCCAAGAGATCCAAACCAAAACTACACAAATTGTTGGCACTTTCACGCGTTTTCGTTACGCGCCATGGCAAATTCAAAATTTGGCGCCATCGGCAACGGAATCGGCCACGGGACAGGCATTCTATGTCATCGTCCATGTCAAATATTGTCGCCCCGATATCCCGCCCTTCCCTCCCTCGCTCTCCAGCCCTCCTGCTCCATTTTGGCCATCATGTGGCAACGCTGGCACTATTGCCAAAAATCACACAAAAAATCCAACCATAAAGCCAGACGCATCCAACTATACAATACCCTGTAAGCCATACTTTAAACATTATTTTATAAAGTTTACGAGTCGCAGCACCTATGCTTCTTCTTACTTTTTCATCTGTCTGTAATGTCTATATAATAACTTTCATGTCTATATTCTTGATATTCAACCTTCTATGTTAAATATTACGCTAGTTCTGTAAGTTTCATTGATTTTGGGCGTAAAGCGGGCGAAGCATCCAGCATTTGAAATAAACTTGATCTGCGTAGTGTATACAGCTACGTACATACCAAAAATGGCTGCTTTAGCTCTTATAGTTTCCGAGATCGACGCAGTTAAATAGAAGGATAGACGGACACACGGATAGACGGATAGACGGATAGACAGATAGACAGGGCTAAGTCGGCTCAGCTCGTCCACCTGATCGAGAATATATGTACATATATACTTGGTAGGGTTTGCCCACATACTCCCAAGTTATTAACCCTGTTTTCGCCCATTTTTAATTATACAGGGTATAATTATTATTCTACCCATAACAACACACACTGAGGACGGTCACTATTCATATTCAACGTCGCGTGGGTCGAGTGCATCAAATAGTTGTAAATGCCCAGTGGAAACAAGTGAGAGTGAAATTTGCATCATGCGCTCGAGCGGCGCATACCCTGTAATAATTGCACTAAATTTCACCATTATTTTTAAATTGAAATAAAAATTATTTGCTAGGTTTAATAATTATATAACTAATTTAAAATTCGCTCATATTTTATACAGATAATTTTAAATATAATAAAATCCTTAGAAATCTACCAAGTAAATAATATTATTTGTAGCAAAGTCCAAGGAGCATATATCTGTCAAACTGTAAAATATTTCGTAATTTCCCTTTTTTTTATACAAAATTATAATATTCAATTTTAACTATGATTTCCAAGATTATCATGTAAAAATTGTATTTTCTCAGTATATTCAAAAAAGAAAGTTGTCAAATCCCTTAAGGCATCTAAATTAAATTTTTAGGGCTTTGGGATTTATAAATCTTTATTATTTAGCTAAAATATTGAAATACATATTTTTTTCTAAATTGCAATATATTTTCTAAACTGCAATATTTTTAATTTTTGGGCATTTTTTTTTAAATAAACTAATAAAATAACAATTATTATTAAACTGTTTAATATTCAAAAAGGCGCTCTAGTCGTAAATAGCCTTAATGGCATATGCTAAAATGCCAGGGTGTTGCAACTAAAATAATATTTTGCAATTTATTACACAAAATATCTATGAAAATTTGCTGAAAATATGAAATGTGGATGCGGCTTGCCATGTTGCTGCTGCTTTAATTTTCAGAGTCAATTAAAAATTGTTAATTTTACTTATAATTTTAAGGTAGCGCAAATGCAATGCAACACGACGGAAGACAACAACAAATCTAAAATAAAAATAACAAAATCAAAATAAAAAAAAAAAAAAAACAAAACAAAAACAACCGAAAAACAAGCAACATAAAATAGAGAAAAGAAAAATTGCAATTAAAATATTTGCGCGACTTTGTCATGACGGCGTCAGTTGATGGCGGCAAATTTGGCGATGACTTGTCGAGCCCCACCGTAACCCCCGATGCATCCAATATTTGATATCCCTCCCCTCGCACACACCATACAGCCAGATGATGTAGGAATTGCAATTACGAAACGAAAGCATTTGCCCGAAAGATTTATCACTCCGTAGATTTGAGTGATATATTTGCACCGAACTCACAGAAGGATGAACCTGAACTTTGACATGCCGAGGGTTATAGTTCATGGGGAAAGCAGCTAGCCTACAGTCGCGTGTGCACTATACAATTTTTTTTTTATCAAATAAGGCCAATTACCCCATTCCCATGCCTATTAATTACCAAAATTAGTCATAAAATCTACATTTCTCTACCAAATGCTGTCGTGTTTGGATTTTTCTATAAAATTTAACAGTACAATTCGTTTACGGGTCAATTCCTACGATTTCAAAACAAAAAATTTGTTTCCCGAAAATTGCATATATTTTAAGAGCTTAAAATTTTGGAAAAAATTGAAATTTTTTTTCTTTGATATTTTACTCAAATAAATTTTTCAAGCTCAAATAATTCAGAAAAAACCACACCGCTTGATCAACGGTTGAGTTTTGGTAAAGTTATGCGCATTCAAAGTTTAACTAAATTGGCTTTCTTCTTTTAAAGATAATTTCTCTATAATACCAATATTGTCCTTAAAATCTACATTTTTCGACCGAGTTTTCTCCATAGTTTTACAATACACTTCGGGTACGCATAAATTTTATAACACAATTTTTTTTTAACAAAAACTTCTAGAAAATGAAATGAACCTGGAAAAGGAACATAACCTCAAATCAATTCAAAAAAGCTTTACTCATTAAATTCGTAGAAATGTGCAAACTTTGGCATACTTTTGATTTATCTGTAAAGTCTTAATAGGCAATTTCATTTTATTCGATTCTGGTATAGCGCTAGTTAATTGGTATGTAAATATGAAAAGTCTAGGTTTTTATATTTATTTTATTTTAATTACGTACGGGACGTAACGCCATTTGAAAAATGCCCATACAATATTTCAAATTTGTAGCGTTAACATTTTATTAGTTGCACGTTGTTAGTGTGGGTAATTAAAATTCTATATACTTGTGGAATATAGACTATACGCATAACAATTATTTTTATTTTACTTCCTGGTACTTCCTGGTATATTCAGAAAAACTTGCACTTTTTTTTGTTGTAGTATATTTTCCAAATTGGCAAATCGATGAAAACAAATCAGTATGAGCTTTATAATCTGGCTGATTAAAATGAATAATTTATGAGCTCAAGTGTCCTTCAAACTGCAACGCATGAACGTATCGAACATTGATCTATATCTATATATCTGAATATCTTTATATCTATATATCTATATATCTATATATCTATATATCTATATATCTATATATCTATATATCTATAAATCTATATATCTATATATCTATATATCTATATATCTATATATCTATATATCTATATATCTATATATCTATATATCTATATATCTATATATCTATATATCTATATATCTATATATCTATATGTCTATATATCTATATATCTATATATCTATATATCTATATATCTATATATCTATATATCTATATATCTATATATCTATATATCTATATATCTATATATCTATATATCTATATATCTATATATCTATATATCTATATAACTGTCTGATCTTGGTATATGCCAAACTTCGTTTAGCTCAATGTAAAATTTGCGCTGGCGACAAGTTTCGTTTCTTTTTCACCACATTTTTTTCCTTTTCTGCTTCTTTTCTGCTTAATATGATCACGTCCAGATGCCAGATCAGAGGATGGACCCATTCCGAGCACAGCCCCGGAGATTTGCTAAATTTCTATTTGATTTTAATACACTTAAACGCAATCAATTTTATTGCGCTCGTTTCGGTTGCCCTGTCGAATCGAATTCGATTTGATTTGCTTTACGATTTGTTCGATCAGCTCAGGGGGGATTTTGGGGGATTATCGGAACGGTAATGTCGATATGGATTTTAGCTTGTGCGCCGTTCGTAAAATCTATTGACTGAAACTGAGCCAGACTGCAGCTACCCTACGCCTAGCCCAATCCATAGACCGCAAAGCTACAGCCAAAACTGCACTGAGCGAAAAATCAACAGTTTCTAGAATCAAGAGAGAATTCCTGATCCAAGCTGAAAACTTTCTTCATGTAAGCATGCGTTAATTTTTATACCCTGTACCTAACGAAAAATGGGATAAAACTGGGTATATTAGAGATTGACATTTCGATCTATATATTTTCATGATTTTTCTTTTAGTATTATCTGGTTTTTGTTGAAATTTAAAAAAAAATGAAGTTAACATTTTATCTATTAAAAGATATAGTAAGTATATAAAAAGTCAGCCAAAAAATGGGCTTAACAAGCGAAAAACAATAATTTTAATTGCAAATAAATGTAAAAAAAAGTGATTTTTATACCCTGTGCCCATTGATTTTGTATAGCATAATACTCCCAAAGTTAAATTGTTGATGTTTTTATTTGAAAATAGTTTTTAATATTTTTGGTGGAAGTTTTTTTTTCAGTCTAACACCTACTTCTTGCTTTACTGCTGCATTGATATGTGACTTGGGCTTAGCATACCCCTTGTGCACGGCTGTCTACAGGGTATAGGCAGGCAAAAATGTTGTTTACAAGCAACTGCGAGTGGGGATATGCACATGATCCACAAGTTTACAGTTGTAGCCGCCCCTCGTATAGATCGTATAGATCGTACAGATCGTATAGATCGCATAGATCGCATAGATCTCGGCAGATCCATATAGATGAACATCAAGTGAATACACGAATACAGATCGTATCTGATCATGCACACTCATTATATCCACTTGCGACTTCTGTGTTAACATAAAACAGATGATGAGCAGCAGCTGTGACTGCCAATCCAATTCCATATCCAAATCCAAATTCCCAACCAAATTCAAATCGAATTTCTTACATACCCGACAACCACGCCCCCCGCCCCCACCATAACCCAACAACCCCGCCGCCCACAAACAACTGGATATGGTTAGCGTTTCTGTCAATAGCCCCAAAACAAACGTACAACTGACGTCATATATAGCACGATATGCATAAATATCTGAATATATATATTTTTATAGTATCCCCCCTTGACAAGTTGCAATGCTAATCTTCATCTTGATAAGAGCAATCAGCACAGCTATTGTCGCCTCATGAATTATCCCCTTATGTTCAACTCAGTGCAATCTCACAGCTGGGTCCAAGATGACAATGGCAATAGCAGTTCTTCTGTTCGTATGGGTGAGCTATTCCAAAACTCTGCTATTATCTAACACTAATCGGTATACTATAGCCTCATCTGTACCTCTAGAAAATGGGTTATACAGGGCATGCAAACAAAGTAAGATTGTTTTATAATCATGTCATAACAGCATTAAGTCATGAGCAGTCAGGGCGAAAGACTACAGTCGGACGTAACCGACAGTGGGAGAACTTCACCTTTCTGTTTCAATAATGCCCATTTTGTATATCTTAAACTAAGCAGATCTTGAAAACTGAAATTTGTTAAATTTTTAGATATTTACCAAATATAGGACAAGATTGCCTGAAATAACATTTAACTTTTGGTAGTATTTTTATTTATATTATATTTAATATCGAAAAATATTGATTATTTTTTTTATTTATATACCTAGTAATTATTATATATATTATTTATTATTTATTTAATTTATTTACTCAAATATTTTATGTTTATTCAGTCATTTATTAAATTTAACTTTAGATAATATTTATTATTTATTTACTTATTAATTATTATATATACTATTTATGAAATTTTGAATTTAATTATTTACCTAATGTTTATTTATTTATTTATTTTTTTTCAAATATTCAATATTTTATCCTTTTTTAACTTCAGATAATATTTATTATTTAGTTATCTATTATATATAGATTTATATAATATTTATTAGTTTATTTATGTTCAACCACATTATAACAGGAAGCTACAAACCCTATAATTTGTAAGTATTATTAAATGTCTTGGAAAAATATGAATATCAATAAACAAATAAATTTCAAGTATGTGCTTTGAAATTGTTCAAAGTAAAACATTGAGCTATATTTTTGATGGCTATAGCTAACGATGCATTTGAGTTGATATCAACCATAAAAATATTATTACGCACTTTCCTGTGCAGTTTTTATTAATATGGCATTTTTCATATACCTAGTATTATAAGTACTATATCTCATATATGAAGAGTATGTTGTAGTCGAATCAGAACCCGTTGGTATTAAGCGCTCTGGCTAAGCAAGTATGTAGATGAAACTGAACTACGACAATTTCTATAACGAAAGTGAGGTTATGTGCGGGACAAATGCCATATCGATTGCAAATCCATTAAGTAATCTATGCAAATTGTTCCAATTTTAACTACAGCTGCTATACTGCCTGACTACAGGATTGCCTCTGCCCCCAAACAATCAAACGAGGGCCCTGCTCCAGGCCCGGGAATTCTGCTTTCGTCGGGAAAACCTTGGATCCGGTCAGCGCTTGGCCTTGGATAAACAGCAGTACGCCAACCAGCCGTATGTGAAACGCTATTTGCATTGCTTCTGGACCCGACTGGAACTCTGGAACGATCTGATGGGCTTCAATGCAAACCGTATTATCCAGAACCTGGGCGGGGCCAGACGCATCAATGCCGAGCAAGGGATACCGGCCATCAACGGTTGCAACAACCAAGCCGCCCAGACCAACCCTGTGGAGTACTGTTATGCCGCATTCAGCTGCATAATGCGTACCGCCGTGGGGAATTGGTATCGCCGGCATATGCAGGATGTGATCAATGGCAATGCCTAACTGCCTCCGGGAACTTGCCCCTAAATACGCTATACTATATAGAATTACTTAAAACATTCCATGCATCGAATATTGCAAGAAAAACCCATTTGTCTGTTTTTTGATCTTAACGATTTTTATAGCAAATTTTTCCCAAAAACTTAATAAAAAAATATTTTTGATTTTTCACCATAACAAGGTCAAACAAATTTTATAATCAATGCGGAGTTTTGGATGTATTTTTAATCGGGCTGAAAATTGCCAAAATATTGATAGTAAAAACTAAAATAAATGCATTTATCTTATTTCAATATTAAACGGTCTGAATAGTTAAATTATGTATTTAAAAAAAGAGATTATTTTTTTTAATAATATGAATTTCAAAACTAAAAATTTATAATTATTATAAAATACCACAATTTAAACGGTTAAAAAATGAATTTATTTCCATTCGTAGGACTTGTTTTTTTTCGATCATACCAAGGTTGAGAAAAGTTTAAAAAATTACAATTTGTTTGATTTTAAACTTGAGCGATTTTTATACAAAATGTATTTATAAGAAAGCAATGTGAAATATGGATTTTAAAATATTTTCAAAATGTAAAACTCATTATTCTGCTACCTTAAGAATAATATTGAATATACGAAGCTAAAATTTAGCATTTCAAAACCTCCAAAACTGCCATCTGATATATTAATGACGATTTTAGCTCTATATGGAATTTGTATATGGAAATAAATAGAACTTTAAATCGGGTTCACGGATTTCAGATTTAAGTTGAGTCTTGTACCCAAACTTTAGTCGAGTCGGATTGTCAAAAGTTTATGAAATTAGATAAACCTAAGCTGGCTCTGAAACTCTGTCAACTAATGCAATCAGTTTTCAGAACATATTTGTTTGTTAAACTGAAACAATAACTCGAATTTTGCAATTCTTCAAAACATAAATAAAATATGGAGCCCAATAACGAGGATAACTCCCATACGCATCCATACCGTTCATTGCCGGACATAGTTACCTCCACAAGGCGCAAGCGTCGAAATCCAGAGAGCCAAAGCTATGGATTGCCAGCATTCGTGGAACCCAATTATAATCCCTATGTGATCCAGAACGATTCAACCCCGCATGCTCGAAGGGAGGAACGCAACCATGGCTGCATTTGCAAACGTCCGAATCGCGATCAATTGTTGTGAATATTTTTGAAAACAAGTAATTGCAACATAACTGGGGCAGGAACATGAAAATTCACTAAAACCATCTTCATTATCAAATCTTAAAAAAACTGCCACTAATAAATGCTAATTTAACTGCATGCTTAATTTTTTTTTTTAAATTTAATTTAATAAGTAAGAATTGAAAGAATTAAAGCTAACGATTTTATAACAAAATATATAAGCATAAATAATAATAACAGTTTTAATTGATATTGCTTTAATTATTTATTCATATACATATAAAGATTTCTATACAATTAGTAAATAAATATTTAAATAACGAGCCAAATCGTTAGCATGCAAACTAAAACTATCCGGCAACGCTGCTGATGGTAGCAGTGTTGTGCAGTGCAC
Organism: Hypselothyrea guttata; assembly: GCA_035045125.1. Classification (NCBI taxonomy): domain Eukaryota; kingdom Metazoa; phylum Arthropoda; class Insecta; order Diptera; family Drosophilidae; genus Hypselothyrea; species Hypselothyrea guttata. The sequence continues at coordinate 387,852 of JAWNNJ010000655.1, forward strand.
GAACAAGAATTAAGTGACCAAACAATAAAATAAAAACTCAAATTGCGCGCCAAACATTGCCATGCATACGAAAACTATCTGGCAACGCCGATAGCAGTGAGCAACAGTCTGCAGCATTGGTTCATTGGAACGCCGGAACCGGCATCAAGTGAGCAAGTGAACGAACTAGCAGCTGATAAGGGAAGAGCAATAGAGAGCGATAAAAATACGCACACACGCAGACAAACAAACAAACGCAAAGAAGTTGCATATTAATTCGACTTGCAGCAAACAAGTGAGACTCCAAACCGCATAAAATAATGCAAATCAATGAAAACTTGAATGGCGCGCCAAGCATGGCCATGCAAACGCAAACTAGCTGGCAACGCCGAAAGCAGAACTGGTTCATTGGAACAACGGAACCAGCAACGAATAAGGGAAGAACAATAGAGCACGATAAAAATACGCACACACGCTGTACAAACAAACAAACGCAAAGAAGTTGCACGAATGGAAAACGGGAAACGGGGTAAACGGAAAATTGAGACGCCACATAAACAGAATTGAAACCGAAGAATAACAAACGATTTGGGCGCCAAAGCGAGCGATGGAGATGGAGAAGAAGGCCAAGGAGCAGCTGCGCCGCTACAAGAAGCAGCGACATCCGCACAGCAGCAGCGACACCAGCAGCACCGACACCGACAGCGGCAGCAGCTCCTACTCCAGCACCGACTCGGAGCGGGAGCGGGAGCGAGAGAGGGAGCATCATGCGGTGCACGGACATCCGCATGTGCATCCGCATCCCCATGCGCATGCACACGCACATCCGCATGCACACGCACATCCGCATCCGCATGCGCATCCGCGCGCCCTGGAGCGGCATCATCGCAAGAAGAAGAGCGCACGCCGCACGGGCAGCTCGTCGGGGGGCGAGGAGCGACGCAAGCGGGAGAAGCGGGATCGGGAACGGGATCGCGACCGGGACCGGGATCGGGATCATGTGCAAAAGAAGCTGGTGGCGAAGCGCAATCACATCAAGCGCAAGCTGAAGGAGGCGCGCCTCAAGAAGCGTGCCGCCGCCGCCCTCAGTGGGCATGGTCATCGCGCCCTCTCCCCCGCCACGCAGGCGAAGCTGAAGAAGCTGGCGGAGCGCAAGCATCTGCGTGCCGCCAGCAAGGAGCAGCGGGAGCGGGAGCGCGAAAAGCTGCGCAGCGTGCATCGGGATAGGGAGCGAGAGCGGGAGCGGGAACGGGAGCGGGATCATCATCGGGATCATCTGGGCAGCAGTCGATCGCCCAATGGCAGCGGCGCCGTCACAACCACCAAGATACGCATACATCAGGATGTGCTGGGCGTGGCAGGGGGCGTGGGCCTGGCCGGGGGCTTGGGCGTGGGTGGCAAGCGGCAGAAGAGTCCCGGCCTTGCAACGCTGCCCGGGGCGCCCCCCTCCGCCGCCCGCATGCACCATCAGCTGATGTCGCGCGAGAAGATCATCATACAGACGCGCACCCGAGGACGCACACCGTCGCTGGAGCGGGAGCGCGAGCGGGAACGGGAACGCGAGCGTCTGGAGCGAGAGCGGGACAGGGAACGGGAGCGCCTGGAGCGGGAGCGGGAGCACGAGCGTCAGCGGCACGAGCACAAGCTGCAGCGGCACGACGAGCTGTCCACGCTGCGGGAACGGGATCGGGATCGGCGGGAACGCGAACGGGAGCGGGCGGAACGCGAGGCGGCCAGGGACAAGGAGCGCGCCGAGGCGTTGGCACGCTGCCAGGAGCGGCAGCGGGAGCGCGAGCGTTTGGCTCGTGAGAAGCTGCGCAGTCAGGAGCAGGACGACGACAAGAAATCGTACAGAGGCGGCGGGGGAGGCGGCGGAGGGGCAGGCGGAGGCGGTGGCAACAACAGCGTGCGAGATTTGGAACTGCTGCCGGCGTACGGCAGTCGGGAGCGCTCGCTGGAGACGACGGGAGAGCGCGGCGGCCGCCACAAGCGGGAGCTGGAGGCGTACGAGCGGGAGCACGAGTTCATGGAGGCGGAGCGCCATGGGCTGCTGGACGAGATGCGGCGCTACGGCGGACAGCGGCGGCGGGAGCTCAGCCCCCTGCCGGAGCACTATCAGCCCCGGATGCGCGATCCCCGCGAGCTCTACACCGAGGAAGAGCGGTGAGTTAAAAAAAAAAAATATATATATATGCACAAATTGTCTGCTGCATATCTTCGCTTTATCTTAAATTTAATTCACAGCATTACATAAAAAAGCTGGCTTCGATCTTGAATTTTCAATAATCAATATTTTCGATCGATTCACGTCTAAAAATCGATTGAATCGATTAATCGAAATAAAGAATAAAGATCGAAATCGAATCGAAGCTCAGCTCTATTATGCGATTTAATGCAATTCACAGCACTCAGAAGTTTTGAACGATGTGTACCATACGCAGATCAAGTTTATTTCAAATCTTAGATGCCACGCCCCTTCCGCTTACAATGAACATAAATAGAAAACATTTACCAGTTAAGGAAACACAAATCTAGTTACATAAATTCTGCTTTCAGTAATTGGTAGGTCTGTATCATAAGCAGATGAAGTTTATTTCAAATGTTGGATGCCACGCCCCCTTTACGCGTTAATCGATAATAACGAAATAATACGCGTAATATTGTTATTCGGAACTTAAATACTCTTTTATTATATTTAACTATCCTGAAAAGCTCATTAAAATCGGTTAATAAACACAGAAGTTATTAACGAAACAATATTGCAGGCGTTGCATCGCTCGCCACCTTGGCAGCGCAGCCATCAATGCTGGCACACATAAAAAAGGAAGAAGAAGAAGAAGCATTGATGCTATGCTTCTAGTGACAGTTTTATAAAATTATATTTAAAATATTTTTGTCATTATCGGAAAGAATTAAGTTTCTAGCATGTCATTCGGGACAGATAACTTTCTATATATATATGGGATATATTTATTGGATACATAAGATTTCAATTTGGTTTTCGTTTCGTTGCAGCGCCTACAAGCGCGCCTACATGGATGCGCGGTACAGGGATCGGGAGGCGTGGCTGGAGGCGCGCGAGCTGCGGGAATACCGCGAACTGGACGCCGAGGATGCGCTCTATGCAGACGAGCGGGAGCGCATTATGCGAGAGCGGGACAGAGAGCGAGAGCGCGAGCGAGAGCGCGAGAGAGAGCGCGAGAGGGAGCGCGAGAGAGAGCGTGAGCGGGAGCGGGAGAGGGAGCGTCTGCCGGCACGTGGCGATTACCGGGCGGAGTGGGAGCGTGACTGGGATGAGGAGGCGGGCGGCGCGGCCGCTGTGGGCGGTGGTGTGGGCGCTGTGGGCGTGTCCGCCAATGGCAGCAATACGCCCGGACGGGCGAGCGGCTTTGTGGGCGGGCCAAAGCGCGTGAAGCCGACGGCGGCGGTGCAGCAGGCAGCGCAGTCGGCGTCGGAGCCGGACTGGGATGCGGAGGAGCGTGAGGAGGGGGGCGTGGCGGTGGAGACGCTGGTGAAGAACGAGCCCGCCTGGCTGGAGCACGATCAGCGCGAGAAGCCGCGCGCCTGGCAGCCCACAAGCGGCGATTGGCGGGACAACGAGGAGCAGAGCTTTGGCAGGGCCGGCGGAGCAGGAGGCGGAGCAGGCGTAGGAGCCGCTGCAGGTGGCATGGAGCATGCAACGCCCACACATCAGCTGCATGCGCGTGGCGAGCGCGGCGGCGCACGCGGCTATAGGCGTGGCGGCGGGGGCGGGACGCTGCATGAGCATGGAGAGCGCGGCTATCGGCAGCATCCGCCGCCGCTGATGACGCTGCCGGTGCAGCCGCCCGGTGGCTACAGCTCCCGCGGCTTTCCCCACAAGCGTCTGCCCTACGGCGGAGGCGGCGTAGGAGGGGGAGGCGGCGGAGGCGGAGTAGGAGTGGCTGCCTCCTCCGCTGCCCCTTATCTAAAGAAGCACACGCATCTGACGCTGGGCGCCGCATCAACGTCGCTTGCCTCCGGCGGTGCGCAATCCTCGCCAGCTTTGGCCGCGGCATCCAAGCCCAGCCATGTGGCTGTGCAGGCCAGCGCTGTGGCAGCTGCCACAACAGCCGTGGCAGCCGCCAAGGCGGCGGCACAGAGCGCCGCCAATGCCACCACAAATCCCGGAATTCTGGCCCAGCTGAGCAGCAAGCTCAACAGCATCAAGCAGGAGGATGTGGCCATGGATCAGCCCATGGATCAGCAGCAGCTGGAGTCCAAGGGGAATGGCAATGGCAACGGGAGTGGGGGGAGTGGCAACGGGAACGGGGGAGAGCTGAGCGAGATTAGCGACAGCGATGACGATATACTCAACAAGACGGACAAGGTGAAGCCGAAGGCGGAGCTGCAGCTGGAGGCGAGTCCGCAGGAGCTGTCGCTGGACACGCTCTCCACCAGCGAGGAGCAGGCCAATTCCACGGAGGCGGGGGGCGTGGCGCCGGGGCTCAGCATCAAGCAGGAGGATGTGGAGGAGGTGCTCGACTTTGAGGAGATATCCGACGGCGAGCTGGAGGAGGATGCCAGGCACAAGGGTAAGCGCTGGCTGTTGTTGATCTGTAGCGTTATCGGTGTTATCGATAGTTGGCTATCGATTGTTTCGACTTTGGCAAACAACTGCAAATGGTATCGATAGTTTGCAAATGGACCGTTTTTCGACTGTTTAGGCTTGCCATCGGTTAATTTAAGCAAACCATTCTGCCTGTACATGTTATCGATAGTCAGCAAATAGACCGATTGTAGATTGTTTCGGCTTGCCATCGATTAATTTAGGCAAACAATTGCGAATGTAATCGGTAGGTAGAAATAGATCGATTTTCGATTGTTTCGGCTCGCCATCAATTAATCGAGGCAATCCATTCTGATTGTGAATGTTATCGATAGTCAGCAAATAGACCAATCATCGATTGTGTCGGCTTGCCATCGAAAACCTTATGTAGAAGCTGCCTTTTAATTTTGTACTCATTGAAAAAAAAAACCTTTTAATCGCTTGATATTTGAAAAATATGCCTAATATTGTTTATATCGATTAATCGACTAACCTAACTTTGATGGCGGTCGCAATTATTGCAAGGTTTGACGATTGATCGATTATTATCGAGGGCGGTCACTATCGATTGTCACAACGAAAGTGTCCACAATAATCTGTATGCATGAAGAATATACCAAATATATTTTATGTGTTGATTAATCGATTGTTATCGAGGGCGGTCACTTTCGATCATCACATCGATATGAGCAGTAGTTGTATGTTTGTTGATTAATCGATTGTTATCGAGGGCGGTCACTTTCGATTATCACATCGATATAAGGGACAGTAGTTGTATGTTTGTTGATGCATCGATTGTTATCGAGGGCGGTCACTTTTGATCATCCCATCGATATGAGCAGTAGTTGTATGTTTGTTGATTAATCGATTATTATCGATTGCGGTCACTTTCGATCATCACATCGATATGAGCAGTAGTTGTATGTTTGTTGATTAATCGATTGTTATCGACTGCCAACTATCGATGCTAGCCCACCAACTGTACTAGAAACCTAAACTGAATACCCTCTAATCTGTACGCTCTCTCCGCAGGCATAGGCGACGCTCTGGGCGTGGACTGGCAGGGACTGATCGCGGAGACGCGCAAGAGGGCGGCGGAGTACGCCGCCCATCAGAGCGTGGAGGGGGAGACGTCGGCGAAGCAGCGCTGGCAGCCGCATCGGGTGCTGCTGGACATGGGCGTCAGCTTCGGGATGGCGGGCGCGGCGTATGCGGAGCAGCTGATGCAGCAGGCGCGCCAACAGCTGCAGCTGCTGGAGCCGAAGCAGCTGATCAAGCTGGAGACGCCCAGCCTGGTCATGGAGTATCCGGAGCTGTTGCAGTCCTCCCGACTGGAGCTGCTCGCCTGCGTCCAGATGGGGCTGCGCAAGACGAACGCCGAACGGCTGCGCCTGGTGGGCAACATCTGCGGGCCGGGCAGTCGGGCGCTCAGCGCTCGCCAGGATCTCCGGCTGAGGCGGCAGCTCTGCGGCCTTCCCGCCCGGGAATGCGACCTGCCCCGCAATGTGCCCAGCATCAACGAGGATGTCCGATCTGTGGCTCTGCTGCGGCTTCAGCAGACGCTCGGTGTCTAATCGCGATCACAATTGCGTTTAACAATAGCGATTAAGCTTAACCATAACGATTACGATTACGATTACGATAACGATAACGATACACGTTGCAATTGAACAACAACAACTATTGTCATTAATTTGGCAAGTCTTATTACCTTAATTGTGCATGCTTTGATGAATTGTGAATACAAATTGAAACAACTGTCCATCTGACTAGAATATTATTAATATTGTTTATCACTTATCTTAATCGATTTTCCAATTTTTTTCCAAATGCCTAAGTTAAGTTCAATCAACTGGATTAAAGCAGTAAATAAAATGTACTCAATATTGAACAAGGGTTTTTTTATTTGAACAGGCGTTTAAAAGCATATATATATTCTCGATCAGTAGGACAAACCAAGTCCATATAGCCATGTCCGTATAAGCAACAAGATCTCACAAACTTTAAGAGCTAAAGATATCAGGTGCCAACGAAAGCGCAACATTTTTATTCTTCATCGATGTTGCAAATTGCATGACAGTAGCATAAGAAACAACGAAGATATGCCACATACAATTTGCTCGAGTACAGGTTCTCCCACTGTCCGTTGCGCTCTGTTCTTCCAGACTCTGCGGTAAAATTTTTCGTTAGCTTGTTGATATTTGTTATTCCTTTCCCATTTATTGTGGCAAAGATATGCAGCAAACAATTTGCTCGAGAACAGGTTCTCCCACTGTCCGTTGCGCTCTGTTCTTCCAGTTCTTTCACACTCTTCGGGTACTAACGGACATTTGTAGGTGAGGTTTTCCGTTAGCTTACTTGTTGATATAGTACTCGTATAGTTTTCCTTTCCCATTTCCCGCTTGTGGTAGAAACAAACTATTGATGATGGTCACCCTGTCGGTTGCGTGCTGCTCTTCCGCAGTATGCGGGTTTCTCGTTAGCTTACTTGTTGATACCTGTTATTTATTTCCCATTTATTGTGGAAGAAACAAACTACTAATGATGCTGCCCCTGTCGGATAAGAAACAGCAAAGATATGCAGCAAACAATTTGCTCGAGTACAGGTTCTCCTGTTCTTCCGCACACTCCGACAAAATAACAGACACAAATTAGGTTTTGCTTGGGCTTTATTGGGATAGAATTTGATGGAGGGGCTTCTAGAGGTCGCAGTGTTTCTTGATCCAATCCTTGAACTCCCAGACGCGGGCGTATCCATCGGGATTACTGGTGCCGCAGCCGCCGTAGACGAAGCCGGCGATGCCGACCACCTGGTTTTTGTAGACGGCGGGTCCGCCGGAGTCGCCGTTGCAGGCGCCGTTGTTGGGCTCATGGATGAGGCAGAGAATGTTGGGATAACCGTAGTTGATGCGCTCCTGGCACTCATCAAACGAGAGCGAGTGCAGGGTATTCTTTTGCAGATAACGTGGCAGATCACCGCCATGGACGAGACGACCCCAGCCGGAGATGACGATGTCCGCATCATGCGGGGTATTCTCGCTGGGCAGCTCGATGGCCTGTATGGTCGAGGAGTAGATGAAGGGGGTCTCCATGCGCAGCACGGCGACATCGTTGAGGAAATTGCCGTATTCCTCATGGACAATGATCTGGACCACCTGCTTGAGGACACCGCCCACAAAGCGATCGTTGCTGCCAGCCCTCACGTTCAGCAGCGAGGGATCGTACGGTTGCAGTGCACCCGACTCATCCGCAGTCACCACACAATGGGCCGCGGTTAGCACCCAGCTGCGTGCTATTATCGAACCGCCACAATTGTGGGACTCCCGCAATCTCAGCGACACCTGATGCGGAAATTCTCCTTGGGTGGCGTCCACACCGCCCACCACACGACCCTCCGGCGCCGCCTCCATCCCGGGTATGCCCAAAAGCAACAGTACGGCAAGGGAAATTGTAAGATATGCGTCGAACATTTTGTCGGCAACTCAACTGGTCAAGCGATGGCGCTTCTGCCCCTATTTATAGAGAGATGGCTAGCCCCCATCTGTATCTAATCTCAGTGGCTTATCTATTCGAGTCTATTTACGATCACTTCAATTACTTATCAAAATTATCACAGTTCCCATTGCAAACATTATCAGGACAGACTTTTGATGGGCCTTAAATCAAATCAGTTCCATGGCTAACTAATGTTGCTGATCTATAGATCCACGGGCTATATATATATCATATGGCACATCGCACTATATCTATGCTATTTTTGTAACTATTTGCAGTGCGTTCCCAATTCCGATTCCACACTCAATTCGCTGCGAATTTCAAAATTCAACAGGCTTTCAAACTTAGCGAGATTATTGTTCTTAAATTTGTCAATTAATCGGTTTGCGAATCGATAAATAATTCCAAAAACTTTGTACTATGTGGGAATTTTAAAAGTAAACAAAATTTATTTAGACAGTGAAAATCAAAAATTAAAATTATCCAAAAATTAATTGATCAATTTATTCACTAAAATTTTTAAGTAAATTTATTTCCGATTAATTCAAAAAAATTTTGAAACTGAACCAAATTTGACTTGTGAACTGAATTGGGTATAACCGATCTAATGCAAAATTTCGGTCTAAATTTTGCATTGACAACCGGTATTTAAAAAATAATTTTTTAATTTAATTTGGGAATTAAAAATTCTTCCTTAAAAAAATATTCAAATCTGTTGAAGAGAATTTTTGTAAAGATTCGTTAGAAATCTAAATTCAAATTTCCACCTTTAGAAATAATATTAAAAAAATTATACAAAACATAAATGCCAAAATATTTTGTTTATTTTCAACACAAAAATCAATATATTAATTAAGTAATAGTTACAATAATAGTTATGTATAAACTAAAGTTGACAATATGAAGTGCAAAGGCGCCTAAAATGTTACACATGGAAGAACAGTAAACAGTAAATTTAATTTAAGTATAAAATGCGCAGAAAAGGTTTTAAAAATAAACGCTGAATGGAATGCACAAAGTACAATTGGAATAATTACAATTAATTTGATAACACAATTCTGAACGCTTTAAAACATTATTAAAGAAATACTGAAATACTACAAAATATTTAAGAAGTAAAGCTATAGGTTGCTCTATATAAATTATATAATTATATGGTATTTTAGAACTAAATAAGTTGTGTTATAGTAGTTGATTCACTTTGATATTTCTAGACTTCTGCAGATCCATAGAGTTTGTAGTTTGTGAAATTTCCAGCAGTTCTTCCGAGTTTTTTGTTGATTCGCTGTGCTTTTTTTTTAGATATTATCCGACCCAAGTGCAAATATTTAATTTTTAAACTGCAGTTAAGACATTTGTTTTGGTTGCATATTCAAATAAATTAAACTTGTATCTCTATATTTACTAGGATGTAACTCCCCAAAGATTTTAATTTAGATCAAGGTATGTTTTTCGATTTTTCTAGATCAAATACTCGAGCTATTTTAGACTTTCCTAACATTCTTTTTTAATTTCCCTATGTTATAGAACTCTGCACATTTTGGTTTTCCTTTTATAGATCCAAATAGGTCCCTGCTATATCCTTCAAATTTTTTTTTAGATCTTCATACGTCTCTTTTGGATGCTTCTAAGACTCTTCTTGATCTTATTTAGTCTCTTTAAATATTTTTAAAGTTGCTTCTTGATCTTTCCAATATTTTTTTTGCCGCTCCAAAGTTTCTTCTAGATCATTCTACGTGTCATCCAGATCTTTCCTAAACTTTTATGAAGAATTAAATTGTTTTCTATCTTTCTTGAGCTTCTCCTAAGACTATGGTAGATGTGATCTAGTCTCTTTTAGATCTTTCTAAGTCTCTTTTAGATCTTTTACAGTTTTATCCTAAGTGACACCTAGATAATCCTAAATCTTTAATTTTCTTTATATCTTTCTCATCTCCTTGGGATCATAGATTCTTCCAGATCTATCTAAGTCTCTGCTTAGATCTATATAAGTCTGTTTAGATCCATCTAAGTCTCTTCTTAGATCTATCTAAGTCTCTTTCGATCTATAAAAGTCTCTTTCGATCTACATAAGTCTCTTTAGATCTTAAAAATCTCTCTTACATCTTCCAAAGTTTCTTCTGTCATCTGGATCTTCCTAAGGTATAAAGCTTCAGTTTCAGAGTCTCAGAGTTAATTGAATATGCAACAGATTTGGTTTTCTAGCTCGTTTTTTCTAACTGCAGTTAAATCAAGCTCAGGTCGGGGGATCTTACGACACAATATCAGGAGGTTTAGCACTCTATAGATCTGCAGTTTTAGTTGTTGTGTATGACAGCTACTTATAGGCTGTAGAGGGTGCTATTATCCGGTTCTACAGCCACGGCTTGGACTATAAAGCGCCTACGATCCGCTAAATCGCTGGGTGTGGAGGGCTAAATGAGGTAGAGAAAATAAATATTAATAAATATAAAACCAGAAAATATATAAATCATATAAATAATATATAATAGGTATAAAATAAATAATATATTTGTGATTAAATTGCTTAAGGTTTAACTAAGTTATGCCCAGGGTTAAAGCAGTGGATTAGCGGGGTTTTAAGCGATATTTGAAGCAAGCAGCGGGATATATGTTCAGCTATAGCTAGTAATATATATAGTTAGGTATAGGATAAACATAGAAAAACATTACAATACTCACACAATGCAATCAAATTGCTCTCTGGCCTCATTCTGCCTCTACCTAAACAGTTTCAACTTCTGCTAACTAAATGCAAACATATTTGGGCCAATTTTAAGCATTTACATAAAATACAGCATAAATTTAAGTAAGAAAATATTTAAAATATGATTATAATTTAAAAAATATATAAATATAAAATATAGATATATATATATTTTTAGCATTTGGAATGCTTAAGCGATGCGCAATATTTGCCATAAAAGCTGCCTTTACTTTGCTTTAATTTATGCTTTTTCGATTTTTGTTTTTATTTTTATTTCTTTGCAATTTCAAATTCTTCTAAGGGCAGAGTGTGTGTGTGTGTGTGTGTGTGTGTTAGCATATTCTAGGAATAATACTCGAGAGTTTTGATCTAAAATGAAACATAGAAGAAGAGAGAACAAATACATCAACAAATTGACAGAAAACAATAACAAAATGGGACGACAAATGAAAGCTTTAAAGCGTCAAATTTTATTAAATTAATTAGGTAATCAATTCGGCTAATATATAAATTAATTTATAGATAGCTACAGAAGCTTGATTTAAAGTCTTTAGAGATAAAAAAATCCTGCATTTCAAATAGTACAAAACTTTTTCAAATAAATTTCAGATGAATGTGTAATAATTTATAAAATTCTTCGTATCATTTTGAAATCAGCTCTTAATTTTTTTTTAATTATATACATATCTATCATTTATCTAAACAAAAATAAATACGTTGTTGTTTTTTTTTAGCAATTTCAAACGTTAAAACAATTAAAATTGTAAGGAAATCTTTGACAAAAAGTATAATAGTCTAAAACTTTGCTTGTATAAAAGTTTTAGCGAAAAACCTCGAGCAAAAAAACTTTTTTTGAAACAACAACCACAACCACAAAAATTAAAGCCACAACCAAATGCTAGAAAAAAGAGAGAAGAGTGAAGAAAGGATAGAGAATGGAGAAAAGATGATAGAGGATAGAGGAGATAGATGATAGGATATAGGAGATCAAAGATAGGAGATAGAAGAAAGAGGAGAGGATATAGAAGCAGTAGATAGGATATAGGAGATAGGAGATGGGAGATAGGAGATAGAAGATGGGAGATGGGAGATGGGAGATAGGAGATGGGAGATGGGAGATAGGAGATAGGAGATAGGAGATAGGAGATAGGAGATAGGAGATAGGAGATAGGAGATAGGAGATAGGAGATAGGAGATAGGAGATAGGAGATAGGAGATAGGAGATAGGAGATAGGAGATAGGAGATAGGAGATAGGAGATAGGAGATAGGAGATAGGAGATAGGAGAAAGGAGATGGGAGATGGGAGATAGGAGATAGGAGATAGGAGATAGGAGATAGGAGATAGGAGATAGGAGATAGGAGATAGAAGATAGCAAAAAGAGAAGGTGTAACTGCGGCTGATTTGAGAGTTGGGGAGTTTTGGGAATCAGACGGTTATCCGGCACTTACATCGGTACACTTGCACTGGCTCTCGTCGAAGACGGTGCCGGTGGTACAGCTCTGGTTGTAGCGGCAGGCGCAGGTGCAGTTGGCATCGTCCCAGTACTTGTGATCGGACTGCTCCAGGCATTTGTTCCTGGCATCCGTGTTCTGGCACTCGCAGCGGCACAGATCCTTCCGGTACTCCTGGTAGTTGTTGCAGTCCTTTTCCTTGATGCGACAGTCGCAACGGCAGGCCAAATGCTGCTCCACGGTGATGATTGCCGAGCTGCGTTTGCTGCTCGTACCGAAGCGTTCCACCTTCCGCACCCGCAGCTGCAGCTCCTCCGTCTCCGTGGGCTGGCAGGAGATGAGAGTTGAGCCACAACAGCCGTTGCATCGATTGATCCGGGTGCAGGCGGGCGAGTAATAAACATTCCCCGCCGTCTGCTCGCCCTCGGCCCCGGCATCGGTCAGCGGCTTCAGCTCCACGATTGTCGGCTGCGGGGAGCAGCTGGCGGGCGTGGCAGTCCGTACAGCAGCTGCAAAAAATTACAGGGTATTAGCAGCTCGCATAGTTTTGAAGAGAGCACAACTTACCACGAGACACGCTGCGCTTAAAGTTCTCTGAGAGTTGCGTAAAGCGAGAGCGAGAGAGCAAGCCAGAGATCGACAGAGAGCGAGAGAGATCGAGAGAGATTGAGAGAGAGCGAGAGAGATTAGAGATTAGACTGGAGAACTAGGAGAACTCCACTTACCCTTGGACGAATTGTCACCGGAGCCCTCCGCATCGCTAAATTCCGCCGTAACATTGCTCAGTTCCAAGGTCATCTGAAGGAGAAAAACAATAAGGTAAAAGAAGAATTAAAAAAAGTTAGGAGCTCTTTAATTAGGAATACAATTATCAACCTTAGTTTTACCCATTTTTAATGGTTACAGGGTATAAAAATTTCCTTCTGCCTATTACATACAATCGCACAAATTTATTAACACTGTTTTTGCCATTTTTCAATGGATACAAGGTATAAAAACAGAGGAAATTTGACTCAAAAGAACTTTTTTAAAAAATTCCGGGCAAGCTCAAGGAATGCATAATAAGAAATCATGAATCTTAAATAAGTTTAATGTTGTAAAGCTGAAATCAAAACATTCCGAAGAACAACAAATTTAATAATGTAAAATTAAAACAGGAAATAAAATCCAAACGAAACCAAAACCCAAAGAAATTATTCAATTCAATGTGGAAAGCGAATGACGAATCAGTTGGATTCCCCGAAAAAAACAATTACTTTTTTATACCCTATAATGTATAAAGTAAAGTTCACTAAGTAGAAACAGAACCATAAATTTATTGAAAGTGGAAAAAATTTAATAAAATACTAAACTCTCTAAAAGCGTTAATAAAATTAAAACTCAAGTATAGCCCACGATATGTTCTAGAATTAGCCAAATCAGAAGCAAACTTTAATCGATGCATATATTATTCGATAGTTTTATTCAAGCTACAGTCGAGTTCAACTAACTGTGATAATATATAACAATTAGCACTGAACTTTGCTTTAGTTGCTTGTGCTATAATAATTAATTAGTTGAGCAACAAATGACACATGAATCACGCCCAGGTTCGAATAAAATTCATTTAAATCGAATAAAACGATTATCGAATACGAATTCGAACGTCACAGACGACGTGCAAATTGCTTTTGTGTATAATAAATATTGACTAGACACGTATTAATGGGGCATATGGAATTTATATTTATATATATATACAATAGATCGGATAGATTTTGTAAAGGTAGAGCCTGCAGGCATTCAAGACAGACGCAACGATGAATCAGCTTTAAATACCCTACAGACTATGAGGGCATATTGTTTTTATTGGATCTCTGGAATTAACAGCGCTAGGCCTATCAAATTTGGCATACAGTTAGCTCTATATCTAGTTCAGTTGTAGTTTATTATAAAGTTTGAATACTCCACAGTATTATGTATATAGTTAATTCTGATATGACATTTTTGTAGAATTATAGCATAAAAAGTTTGAAGTTGTAAAAAAAAATAGATGAAATGGTAGACACCAAAAGCAGAAAGCTCAAATATAGATGAGGTATTCTACGGCTAATCCTAGCATATAAGATTATTAGAATCATAGTATAAATATAGAAGTTATATGCAAAATAATGAATAAAATGGGAAAAACTAAAGGCAGACAGCTCAAATTTGGCATATAGATGAAGTATTGTGTACTTCATTCTGGTATAGAATTTTCTTACAATCGTAGCATAAATATAAAAGTTGTGCTAAAAATAAAAGTCATTACAAGTTATAAAGATCACATCGATAATTCTGCCTGCTCCGAGGCAGCGCTTAGCCGCTCTCCTTGCTGGTTCTCCAAGCATACCTTCTGCATTACAAGTAATGCAGCGGGTAGCCGGCTCACCTATAAAGAATATATAGTCCGATCTCTATGCATAAGCTCCGAGGCAGCGCTCAGCCGGTCTCCTTGCTGGCTCTCCCTTTAAAAATGCATATTTTTTATGTTATACGTAAGTTCCAGGGTATGCTACAGTCGAGCTTAGCTTACGTTCTGTCTCTTGATAGTTGTGCATCCGTTTGACAATGTTTTGAATTTCTATGCAACGCGCGTGTGTTTATTATTTGAGTTTGTTTATTCTTTGGAATTATCTGATAGCCTACAACGACGTCAATGTTCTTAGCTCTCGGTTCTCAGTTCTCGGTTCTCCGTTAACCTGGCTAACATGACTAATCTTGCTATCAAATTATCACAAGCCAAGTTTCCGTCATCGCCCCTCCCCCTGCCTATCTAGAATATGCCAAAACAATTGTGTTGCCTCAGTTGTTCGGCATACAGCTGTTTATACGAATAAATAGTTCCCCGTATAATGGATGTTTGTATTAACTATCGACTGTGTCTCGGGTTACCTTGGACAAGTTGTTGACATTTCGAAATTGTTAACAATTGTGGAGCATGACTACGATTACAGCTGCATTTAAATAGAGCAAAAACAGCTATTATATAGCTTAATAGCCGATCTGGAGTTTATAGTTTATATCTGAGCAGTTTCGAACATATTGAATTTGCACAGAGCATTATCATTATTCAAACTGCTCGACATCCATTGAGCATCTCTCAGCATATTGAAATTCGATCCTAGACTCTGGAAAACTTTACAGAAATCAATCCTTAGAGAAATCAATAAACATTTTTTGACAAAGTTCCCCAGGAAATCCTAGATATTATCTATAACTTTACAGGCAGATCCCCTAGAGAAATCAATAAAGATTTCTTTGCAAAACTCCGCAGGAAATCCTAGAGATTATCTATAACTTACAGAAATAAATAAGAATTTCTTTGCAAAATTCCGCAGGAAATCCTATAGATTACCTATAATATTTTAATAAGTTCCTCAGCGATTAACAATTAAAAAAGAATAGGTTATTGCTTTATCGCACTATTATTGTACTTTCTATCTAATATATCTTCTAAGTTTCGTTCTTTGCAACGTGAAAATATTCTAGTTATATGCTGCAGTATATGATAAAGATCGTTGAGGAAACTTACAATTTTTGATTTGAGATCTCTTTAAAAAATTCGTTTGAAATTATCTGTGGAACTCTACAAAGTAGTCCCTAGTATTTCCTAGTTAAAACTCCTACAGAGCTTCTATCTTCAATGTTTAAGATAAATGGAATACGGTTGTATTATTAAATCTGTAAATACTGAAGGTATTTCGGGTATATATGTATTGTAGAATGGTACAGTTTCAATACTGTATTTTTGCTTTATAGCATATATAGTAATTAATAGGATCCCTGCTTTCATTTCCCATTCCATTGAATGTTTGCACGTTGTACAATATCTCGTAAGCCCAAGATCTATAATTTCTTATCTGGTAATTTCTAAGAATTCGAATACTATCTCGTAAGTGGCAGGAAATGGCGAAATTCTATTTGATCTGATTCATAAAGTGTATTGTTAATGGGCTTTATTTGTATTTCCACTTCTTACTACTGTAGCTATAACTAAATCTTTATCTATATTGTTACGAATCTGAGCAGATTCATATCTCTAGATCCGCTGTTGATAATTAAGAAAGTATTATAGATATATGTATATTACATATACAGTAGAATCCGGTTATAGCGACATTCAAGGGACCGACGATTTTACGTCGTTATATCCGGCAGACGCACTATCCGAAAGGAGCAAAAAAAAATTTTTTTTTTATATTATGGATGCCATGTTCGTAATAGGTTTTAAAATAAAACAAATTAATTTTTTAATCAAAACAAAAAATTTAATACAGTAGAATCCGGTTATAGCGACTTTCAAGGGACCGACGTCGTTATATCCGGAAGACAAAATCCATGATTTTGTTTCTTTTTCGTATTGAAAAAACACAAAATCCATGATTTTGTTTGCTTCTTTTAGCATTGTTAAAGAAATCAAATTTTCCTCTTTAAAGTTTTTTTTTTTGTTCGGCACGTCGCAATATCCGGTTGAATTGAAATGAAAAATTGAATTGAAATTGAAAAATCTCGTCGTTATAAGCGGTTTGTCGCTAAAAGCGGAGTCGTTATAAGCGGAGGCCGTTTCATATAAGTTTGTATGGGGACCAACCAAACCATCGAGTTTTCGTCGCAATAACCGGACGGACGCTATAAGCGGCGTCGTTATAACCGGATTCTACTGTATATTATATATAGATAGATATATATATTATAGATAAAAAAAAAAATTTAAAAAAGTATTATAGATATAGATTATAGATTATCATAGATGTATGTATGTATATTACAGCTATATTATAGATATATATATTTTATATTATACTATGTATATTATAGATATATGTGAAACTGAAAGTGTTATTTATTTAACGATATCTAAGCTATATATCTTTCTAGATCTTGTAGATACGCCGTTGGCGAAACCCGTAATTGGTTGAGTAAGTGAAAGAGGCGTGGACGGGCGAGGGGAGGGGAGGGATGGGCGGAGGGGAAATAAATTTGGGGATTATCTTGGAGCTGACGTCAAGGCGAGAGCAAATATGGGAAATGCGAGTTATTTGGCTTGGAATCAACTCTCGGCCATTATCAATGCCAGCCAAAGGGTGGGGAGTGGGGGGTGGGGGTGGGGGGTATGGCGCCACTGTTGTGCTTATCAGCAGCTGTTAACATAGATGCAACTGCAAGTGGCAAGTGGCAAGTGGCAAATGCTAGACGTTGACCCAATTATGCAAATGTCAGCGACGTCTCGTTGGCGCCAGACACCGACGTCAGCGTCGACGTCAACGTCGACGTCAGCGTCTAACGGTACTCACCGTGACAGGCTCAGCAGCGCCTTGACAGCAGCTCGCTGCCTCTGCCTGCTCAGCGACGCCGGCAGCATCCGCAGTCGCCTGACGCTGCGTTCGCACCTTGCCCCCTTGCTGTGGGTAACGCGACTGCGCAGTGGCAGCGGCGGCGGCAGCGGCATGTATTAACAGCAGCAGTAGCATGGCTGTTACACGTATGTTAAGTTGACGGCGGCGTCGCTGCTGCGCATGCTGTAAATCGTTGCTGCTGCTGCGCATGTGCTGGGTTTGTGTCATGGCTAGGCGACTGTTAACGCGCTGTTAACTGCAAGGAAATGAAGAGAAAGAGAGAGAGCATGATTAGCATGTTATATTAACTTTAACAACTTGTGCTATTTAAACTAACAACAATGGTTTTCAAGTTCGATTAAAAAAAAATATTGATATATCGTTGTTACATAGGGATTATCACTCGAAAAAGAACCCTTTTTTTTTTTAAATTAACATAACATTAATATTAGCTTACATATAACATAAATCTGTTAATTTAACATTGGCGCAATATTTGCTTTGCTCTGTTATACATTAACATAATTTTTGCGTACATATAACAGTTATCTGTTAATTTAACATTTGCATTACATTTGCTCTGCTCTGTTATACTAACATCAACATAACATGTTAATTTAACATTTGTCCAATATTTATTCTGCTCTGCTATACTAACATTAACATGATATTTGCTTACGTATAACAGTTATCTGTTAATTTAACATTTGCCTAATATTTGCTCTGCTCTGTTATACTAACATTACCATAATATTTGCTTACAGAAAGCAAGAAGCTCTTAACATCCCCAGATTTATGATCGAAATTTACGATGCGTGAGCGCAGATGACAGCAGAAACTGATTTATTTACGAGCGTTATGATTACTCAGCGTAGGCCGCTGTAACAGGTGTTTACACACACACACACACACACACACACACACACACACACACACACACACACACACACAGATACACACACACGCACACAGTCACCCACAAGTGAAGTTGAAGAATTGGGGTCAACATTTGTTGCTTTTGCCTTTTTTCTGTTGTCAAACGAAAATAATCAAGCATTTTTTTATGCTTAACTTGACATTGATACAAAAGCAACAACAGCAACAAGTGCAGTGTTATCATAAACATACAGACATATACCCTCACCCCCGCACCTTGCCACGCCCCCCCGCCCCGCCCCAACTCCCTGTCTTCATGCTCCAACAGATATCGCCATGCGTCAGGCATATCAATAAAAATATCAACAAACTGATTGTGTGACAATACACAAAACCCAAAGCATCCACAGCCAGCCTGCTAGACTCGCATATACCCTGTAAAATGAGGAAATTTTGATCGTACTGCAAAACAGAACATGAATTTCAAAAAATGATGTTTGTAGCTTTTATGGTTTATGAGATCTAGATATTCAGGCGCACGGACGGACGTACGGACAGACCAATTTCAATAGATTTTAGTTTAAATATTTTACAATTTTTAACAGGGTGGTAAGCCGGGTTTTGGGCGTACCGGTTCGGCAATGAATTATATTATCACTTTCTAAATTCTCTTTTGAAAAATTATTTTTCAAAAATTTAAGCTCAAAAGTTTGAGTTTATTTTGCTTTTTTATAATTTAGAGTTTGTCGTTTTCCAAAATTGCTCGATTTTCTAAAAATTCGCTTTCAAAAATTAAAATTCAAAAATATTAGATTACTGTTTTTTTTTTATTAAAATTATTCAACATTATTTTTTTTCAACATAAATTCAAAACACGTCGAATTTTATTGCATTATTTATTTGATATTATTCAGGTTATAATTTCAAGTTGCTGTAAAAAAAAATTTAAATAATACGCTATTAATTTTTAAAAGATATCGGGTAATTCCCAACGAATTGATCAATATGTAGTGCTGATCAAATTCCCTCTCAAGTCTAGTATATCCCCAGAGCACACACCCACAGTTCCGGTACAGGGTATTACTAGGGAGGGAGTCGATCGCCACTCGCCATGAATGGACAATGTTTGTTTTCTTGGCCCGTTCATCAGCTGCTGACCAAGAAGAAAGATGGTCTCTCTCTGTGACTGGGCTTTACAACCATCAGCATTTCGATAAACTTGCGCATTTTGTACAATCATTATCAATGGTAGTATTATTATTATTGTGCCCACTTGAGAACAGGAAACGCTGGAAGGAGTTGCTATAACAATCACAACAATGCATTGCCTAGCATCAAGGTGCCGCCGATGAAATACCCTTGGATTATGTGTAATCAATGTTTACAGGGGAATTATCTAATCGCTGACTAACCGAAGAATGCAATCAAATAATACTAAATGCCATTTTTATAATCTATATAAGTACTTAGTCACGTCGATCTTGGTATAGACAACAAATTTGTAATCTAAACAGATGTACATATCCCATATAGCTGGAGAACATTTCAGATCTGCAATATCCAGGAATAAAAATATTTTAATTTTCACCAAATATTTGTTATTATTGATCTATGGTTAAAATTTGAGAAGTAAAGCTTTACAAATAGCAAAGTTAGGCAGCAAATAGTTTTAGCCATTTTCAAAGCAATAAATGTTGTTTTTGGCTGATTTTGGCGTGATTATATGCAGTTGGGGTAGATAAGATCTGACCTGAATATGCATAGATTAAATATAAATATATAACCTTAATATGCATAGATTATATTTGACCTTAATGTGCCCAATAATTACAGTTTACTATTGGATAAGGTCTCATATGTCAACTTAGCTCTAAGAGATCAATAAGTAAATTTTAGTAAGCTTTCGAAACAAACTATTTTATGCAACTTAAGATCATAAAATGTCCAATTTAGTGGTATTTAAATTTTGTACAGGGTATACACGAGCGTGTACAACTTTAGCTATATCCTGCGATATTGTCTGCAGATTTTAATTGAAATTCAACGCGTTTCCTTTGCGTCATTGTATTTCTGCGCTGCATAAATATGAAAATTCTTATTATAGGTCAGTTTAGAGCGCGCGTTTCACTTTCAGTGGATGTCGATTAATCGCTCGACAAATACAAATATAATCGCATAATACGTACTATATACTATAGCTAAATATATGCTGATAGTGCGCAGCCCAAGGCAGTTTATCAGCTAAACAACAACAACAACAACAGCGGCAATAATCGCATCGCAATTCATTCATAAAATGCCATAATACGCAAAATGGACCCCCAGGCATAGAGCGAAGATATTCCGTATATTCTGTGTATTCTATGTGTATTGTGTGTTTCCGATAGCTCAGAGTTTTGTTTAAAAATAGCTCCAACTTCGATTGAAATCAATCTCAATGCATGTTTTTCGACAACCCAACAACAAAGCGAATGGAATTCCAAGAATTAGAGCTCGAGAGAAAAAATACACGCAATTGTTCTTGCAATTTGCTTTGAATACGAGAAAGAGCACTCACATATGCGTGCTGCTCATCCCATAAGAAAGAGCTATTGCAGAAGCAAAGCACTATTTCCGACTTACAGGTTCAAAACCCCACAATTTGAAAACTTTTAAACTGTTGATTGTACAGTTTTGCAGCCAAGAGGAAGTTGGTTTTTTCAGCTTTTAAGATAAGATAAGATTTTTGATTTTAGAGTTTTGCAGTTATAAGTATTTTTTGCTATATAGTTTAATAATTTGATCATTTTACCATTAACCATTAACGATTAAAATGTTAAATAAATTGTATTTAACAGTTTAATATTATTAATATTATTGAAAAATTAACTTGACAGTTGAATGTCATGTATAACGGTAAAAATAATACATAAATTTTATTTAACAGTTTAATTTATTATATTTTTAGTATTTAATAATAATAATATTATTGTTATTATGTATTATTATTAAAAAATTAAATAAATGTTATTTAACTTAAAATTGTATTTTAATTTTATATATGTATTTTCTGTTTACTTAACAGCATTAGAAAATTGTTTACAGCAGTGCATACCGTTAAATGTAAACACGTGTTTATTTACATACAAACATACATACATATGTATGTAATCAGTAGAACAAAAACAAAACAAACACAGAGAGAGAGGAAGAAAGGAAGAGAGTGCGGAGAGAGAGAGAAACAACAGTAGCAAAGGCAATTATATTAAGTGTAAAAACTGCTGCTATCAATGCTATCTCCCTTTTCCCCTCCCTCTGCATCACCCTCTCCCTCTTCCGCTGTTGCTGCGCTGTTATTGTTGGTGTTTCATCTGATTTCCTTTCGCTTCGCTTTGGCCCATTAAGCAAACAAATGGCAATAACCAAAGATATTGTTATTGTTATTGTTACTGTCATTTGTTATTGTTATTTGTTATTGTTAACGCTGTCTTCTGCGTCTTCTTCTTCTGCCACCGGCATGACTCATGTAAAGTGAAACTGTTAAAGCTGCATGTTAACAGCGCGCTGTTTATCAAATGTCACTCTGTTAGCGGAGACTGTTGGCAGCGACTGTTAACATGAGTCAAGCAGGTGTAGGCTGTTAAAAAACTGAATGATAACAGCGTGTTGTTAGCATTAGTTCGGACAGAGCGCTGTTAAAGAAGTTCAGGCTGTTAGGAAGCGCAGACTGTTAAGCAAATGTAAGACTGTTAACATATGTCAAGGCTGTGCACTGTTAAATAAGCAGAAGTTATTAACCAAATGTAGGCTGTTAATAAGCTACGACTGTTAGTTAGCTGAATGTTAAAGAAGCGCCGGCTGTTGAGTAAATGCAAGACTGTTAACAGACTCTGTTAGCCATGATTGTTAACATGAGTCAAGGCTGTGCGCTGTTAAATTAACACAAGTGTGGGCTGTTAAATAGCTACGACTGTTAGTTAGCTGAATGTTAAAATTGCGCTGTTAAAGAAGCTCAGGCTGTTAAAGTAGCGCAGACTGTAAGAAAAAGTGCCGACTGTTAAGCAAATGCAAGACTGTTAACAGACTCTGTTAGCCACGATTGTTAACATGAGTCAAGGCTGTGCGCTGTTAGTAAAGCTGAGGCTGTTAACCTGCAGGGCAATGTCTGTTTGGCTGTTAACGGCTTTTGCAATATTAACGCACATCTGTGTGTGGGCGTGTGTGTGTGTGTGTGCATGTTAACTGACGCTGCGCAGTCGCCGTCGCCGCCGCCTTATCAGAGCGCAGCGCATTCCAATGCCGTCTATGATGACGCCCGCTGCGTACAGATTACAAATGAAGCACGTTTCAATTATTTAATCATACATACATACACACATAATTATATGTTTGTATGTATTTCGCCCTGTGCGTTTTTGCGCTTGTTGTTGTTGTTGTTGTTGTTGTTGCTGCGGTTTTGCCCGATCTCAGTTTGGAGACATCGCTAAAAGGTGCGTCATGCCAGTTACACACAAACACACACACACACACATGCATGCATACATACATGCACGCGTTAACAGTTGCCAGGTAGAAGGCAAAACGCCTCCGACATTGCTCACGAACAGTGCTGCCAATTTAGGCAAAAAAAAAGCACAAAAAAGGCTTAAAATATATATTTGCAAAAAAAAAGCCAGCTAATTTATTCTTAATGTGTTATGAGCAATATAATATCGATCAAAATAATGATAGTAATATTTTAATATTATAATAAAAGCTAAAAAAAATAAAATAAAATAGTTTTGAGAAAAGGACAGAACATTTAATCATTGATAATAATATTTGAATATGATAATAATATTTTACCGACATTTTTGTAAAATTTAAGAAAAAAGGCGAAATTGCTCAAATGCTCTTCATTTTTCATTCAGCCAGATCATTTAATCATTGATAATAATATTTTAATATGATAATACAATTTGACCAACATTTTTTGTAAAATTAAAAAAAAAATCTAAAAAAAAAATAAACTTAATTAGTTGTGAAAAAAGGCGAAATTGTCCATATGCTCTTCATTTTTCATTCAGCCAGATCATTTATTCATTGATAATAATATTTTAGCAACAAAATTGTGAAAGGCTTAAAAAAAAAGCTGAGTTAATTTTGAAAACAAAGCGAAATACCCCAAATGCGTTTCATTCTTTATTCAGTGGCGAAAAAAGCGTATTTATCAACAGTGCCTAGCCAACTCTAAGTCTAGCCACAAAATAGCCAAACTGGCAGCACTGCATGCAGTTGAGCTCTCTCCTGGTCTCTATCGCTGTCTCTGTCTTGTAGGAGTGCCAATTTCAATTACAGTGCAGCCATTCCACCCTTACAGCAACAACAACAACAGCAACAGGAACAACAACAGCAACAACAAGAACTGCATAAAGGGCCAGCGTTGCCAGAAAATGCTAAATTTGCAGTACACACAAAATATTGGCTTCAAATAAGCTTAAGAAATAAAAAAAAGCATATAAATAGCAATGAAACGTAATTTAAAAATAATTATATATTTATTTTTAAACACAATTATGATAAGCAGAAACGGGCTAAATGGGCAACGCTGCAGCAGCCATGCAGAGCAAACAGATAACAGCGCATCAACAGCAGCAGCAACAACAGCAACAACAACAGCGAAAATGCAAATCAATTATAATTATAAAAACAAGTAAAAGTATCGAGGAGTAGACGACGCGCCAATACCCTGCATTTGCATTAAATTCATTTTAAATTGTTTCATTTTATTTATACATACATTTAAATATCATAAAGATATGTTAAAATAAATAAATTAATTTAATGCTTAATTAAAATTAGTAATTTGTAGACAATAAAAAATATTGATAGGATTTTGTATCATTATTTTCGTTTACAAATCGTTTAGGATCAAAATTAAACAAATAAAAATTATCGAGATTTTTGCCTTTGATAAGGTGACAAAACGTGGGTTTTAGGCGTTAAATAGTTCTTGAAAACACAATTTTTGGCTCTAAATTCTACATTTTTTCACCAAACACCCTCATTTTTGTTTTTTTATGCATTATTTTCGATTACAAATCGTTTAGGATCAAAATTAAACAACTAAACATTTTCGAGATTTCAGGTTTCAGGCGTTCGAAGTTCTTAAAAACACCATTTTTGGCTCTAAATTCTACATTTTTTCACCAAATACCCCCATGTTTGGTTTTTTATGCAATATTTTCGATTACAAATCGTTTAGGATTAAAATCACACAAATAAAAATTTTCGAGATTTTTAGCCCTTGATAAGGTCACAAATCGTGGGTTTCAGGCGTTAGATAATTCTTAAAATCACCATTTTTGGCTCTAAATTCTACATTTTTCAACCAAATACCCCCATGTTTGGATTTTTATGCCTTGTTTTCGATTACAAGGGGCAAATGTTTGTAATAAGTGCAATGAGGTACAGACAATCGGTTGTCTTACAAACGATACATGTTGTAGTTTTTTTTTTACCCTTTACTTTAAAAAAGTAATAAGGGTCTCTTAAGTTAGTGCAAATGGGAGAGGTGCGTACAACCAAAAATGGGGCGTGATAAACTCCAAAAAGTATAAATATTCCACATCAGGACGACGAGCTAAGTCGATATAGCCATCCGTAGGAAAACCTACTAGATCTCGCAAACTCTAAGAGTCAGAGACACAATTTTTGGATTGTGAAATTATTATAGTAATTATTGAAACACAAAGTACAGGGTCTCCTGCTGTCGGTTACGTCCGACTGATCGGCGCCGTCCCTACTGGTTTTACAAGATAATTTATGAATTTGTTGGCCCCCAGGCGGCTGGCAAAGTGATCGCTTGGTTACTCGGTGGTCTACAGAGTGATCTGTGATCTACACAGGGACAGACGGACAGACGGACAGAGAATGTAGGAAAATGTAGGAATGCGGAGGGCATAAACCCAGGAAGGCAATTGAGCAAAAAATACAAACGATAAGAAAGCCGTGGAGTTGCAAGGCGATTTATCTATGATTAATGCATTTGATATTCATTAACAATTCATTAAACCATAGAGAGAATATTATTATTAGTAGTATTATTCTTAGCGAATGCCAAGAAACATTTCGAAACAAAGTTATAACCTGTTTGAAAATGCAAACAATTTGTTATACAACATTTGCTGTTTGCCTTTGTTAATTATATTTTAGGTTAATTATCGCACAGCTTTCAAGTTGCATCTGATTAAAAAATAACGGAATTTTTCATATGCGAAAAAAAGATTCTTAACTTGGTTTAAAAGATTCAGTTTTACCAATTTCAATTTTTAAGATAGAACTTTAAAAAATTTGATTAATTTTAAGTTATATTTTTTCTTCTTTTCGACCACGCCTTCCTTTAACCCCCACATAAAATAACTCTATGCAATTTAAAGATACATATTAATTGCATATACAGTAGAATCCGGTTATAGCGACATTCAAGGGACCGACGATTTTACGTCGATATATCCGGAAGACGCACTATCCGAAAGGAGAAAAAAAAATTTTTATTTTTTAATTTTATGGATGCCATGTTCGTAATAGGTTTTAAGATAAAACAAATTAATTTTTTAATCAAAACAAAAAATTTAATACAGTAGAATCCGGTTATAGCGACTTTCAAGGGACCGACGATTTTACGTCGTTATATCCGGAAGACAAAAATCCATGATTTTGTTTCTTTTTCGTATTGAAAAAACACAAAATCCATGATTTTGTTTGCTTCTTTTAGCATTGTTAAAGAAATAAAATGTTCTTTTTTAAAGTTTTTTTTTTTGTTCGGCACGTCGCAATATCCGGTTGAATTGTGAAAAATCTCGTCGGTATAAGCGGTTTGACGCTAAAAGCGGAGACGTTCTAAGCGGAGGCTGTTTCATATAAGTTTGTATGGGGACCAACCAAGCCATCGAGTTTTCGTCGCAATAACCGGACGGACGCTATAAGCGGCGTCGTTATAACCGGATTCTACTGTATATCCATATGATATTTTATTTTCAAAAAGACAATAATATTTGAAAATTCTTAAACATTAACTTTTATTTAAATTTCCAGCATTTTCTAGCTCTAATTTAAAATTAATAGACCCTTTTAAATTTTTAAAGTACAGAGTCTTATCAAAATGATCTTTAATTTTAAACCGCTCCTAATTGATTTTATTTGAAATAAAAATTGCCAGAGAACCCAAAAATAATACCGGTTCGCTGCAAGCCCTGAAACCGATTGCAATTAGTAGAGTTTCAAGTTCATTTGGTTGAGAAACAATTCAGGCTACACTTAATCAGCGCTATGCTAATTCAATTTGCGCATTCGCGGCGCGTTTTGACTATAAATAAATTGAAGCCACGTTTTATCCGCACACACAGACACACAAGGGTTAAGAGCAGGGCCTAAACCCACACAGACGCAAAACACATAGAGGTTAAATCAAGCGCAGCAATTTGCACGGGTTTTTTTTGTTTTTTATTATACAATACATTTTTTGTTGTTGTTTTGTAAAGAGAGAAAAAACAAAAGCAAAAACAACAACAAAAAAACAGCAGCAATTACAAGCTGCTCCAATGACTGATAAAAAATAAAACATTTTTGTTCTATTTTCAATGCAAAGGCAAAAGGAAAAGCGACTTTAATAACAGCATGAATTAACTAACAAAAGCTGAAAATCACAAAAAACACACACAGCTAAGGTAAAAAATACAGTCAATAAATGTATCATACATGTGTATGGAGCTTAAAAAACAGCAACAACAAAAAAACAATAACAAAAACAAAAAAAAAAACTGAGGGTCGACGTACAGGTTTTTCTGCTCTGTTTTAGCAAAGTTTAATTTGAGTTTACTTTTTTTTGTATTTTAAAATATGTACTATTTCATTTTAAAATGTTTATTTTTTGAATTCAATTCTTAAAATTAAATTTTATACTTATTTTTAATAATTTAATTTATACGTTAAAACAAAATCTAGTTTAATTCTTCAATTTAAGCTTCATACTGGTTTTTCTGCTCTGTTTTAGCCAAGTTTAATGTGAATTTACTTTTTTCGTTTTTTTTTTTTAATATGTATTTCATTTTTAGCTTTCAATAATTAAATTCATACATTAAAATATGCATTCTCACTTTAAATTAAACTTTAATTGAATTTAATTTTATAATTTAGGTTTTATGCTAGTTTTTCTGCTCTATTTTTAGCTAAGCTTAATTAGAATTTTTTTAGTTTTCACATTATTATTTTTAAATAAACATTATATATTTTACTTTTAATTTAATTTAATTTAATTGTATACTTTATTTAAACTTGAACTTCAATGTAATTTAATTCAATTTTATTTTTAATTCATTTTAATGAATTTTTCTTCATTCTTATATTAAATTTAAATTTGTATTTCCATGTATTTAAATTTAATACTTTACTTTGTTATTTCACTTATTTTTTCAATTGTATTTAAAATGTTTTCTCCGTCGGCTGATTTTAGTAAAGGATTTTCTGCTCTGTTTTAGCACAGTTTAGCACAATTTTTTATTTTAAATCTTCTTAACTTTTAATTTTATTAAATTCTGTCATTTATTGTCTACTTAATTTGTATTTCAATTTTAAACATACAAATAAATGTAAAGTTTTTCGTTTTCGAACTTTTAAATTGATTTAATGTAATTTATTTATATTTTGATAATTTTAATTTGCTTTTTTAACCATTAGCTATTATGATTATATTTAAGCGTATTTTCAGCTGCACTTACACACTGTACTTGACAATTTCTGCACACAAAAACAACAAAATTTCGAATGTTAACCGTCAGCTGTTAACAGCGCGAGAGGGGGACAGCAACAGGTGTGGTGGTAGCAAAGCGCGCACTCGAAACACAGTTATGACAATGATAAAAACAAACTGTTTTTTTTTCTGCTTCTACACTGCACTTGATAAAAAAAATATAAAAAACACAAAATTCTTTTCCGTTTTAACGTGTTCTCTATGCAAACTCCAGCACGCTGCGTTTCGAACTGTCGTCAGTATCGGCCAACTGCGAGACTTTAAATGACAATAACGTTTTTTTTGTTGTTGGTTCGCTGCCTCCGTCGCAGTCGCAGTCGCAGTCGACGTTGCGCACTCGCTCTCTCGGCTGCTGCGATCAGCACTGGGCGCTCTCGCTCGCTCGCTCTCTTGCGCCCACTGTTACGCCTGCTACTGTTAAAGCTGTGCGTGTGGGTGTGTGTGGGTGTGCGTGTGGAGCAGCGTTGGCAATTTAGCTACTTTTCCGCTGGAGCAGCTGTTTTTTAAGCAGCAGCAAATATAGCTACTTTTAAACTAGCAACGTTTTTTGTTGCTTAACTTTTTTTTTAACAGAATACAAAAAAATGGATATAGTAAAAACTGCATTCTAGCTTAGAACTTTATTTATTCTTATTCTTATTAACTATTTACAAAATTTCTAATTACGAAAATTTGTACATAATTATGTTTGAACTTCTAGGCATATATTGTACAAATTTTCTGCCATTTTTTAATAATCTTTTAAACTAAAATTTACATACTATATATATTAGGTTGTTTGGTAATATTATAAAAAATTTAAATTAAATAATATTAATTTAATTTACTAACTATAGTAGAAATATAAATTATGGAAATAAACACAAATCAGACATTTTCCTGTTAATGCGATTGCTATACAAATATGGGGGAAGTTTTGGAATTTTCATTACTTCCGAACTACTATATATATATAATTATATTATTACTTGCCGATTATTACAACTTAAGATCCAACAATACTATGATTCTGAGTTAAAAAAAACCTCCAGAGATTACTATTAGTAATCATCGGATATCGTGCCATAATACAATTCCGATTTTATCCTTATTCAAAGGGATCAAGGAATAAACAATCTCCCAAAGTTATTAAACCAGTTTTTCCTAT
Source organism: Hypselothyrea guttata (assembly GCA_035045125.1). Classification (NCBI taxonomy): domain Eukaryota; kingdom Metazoa; phylum Arthropoda; class Insecta; order Diptera; family Drosophilidae; genus Hypselothyrea; species Hypselothyrea guttata. Next base: position 417,202 of record JAWNNJ010000655.1, read on the forward strand.
TTTTCAATAGGTACAGGGTATACAAATTTCCTATTTAAAAGGAACGAGTTAAAAACTCCCAAGGATTACTATGAGGCAACATCGGATATTTCGCCGTATTACGAATCCGATTACTCCCAAATTTCTCCGAAAGTTGTCCGAAAGTTGTTAGGAGCTCTCTGAGGTGGGCCAGGCGCCATACCACGTTTCCGATGTCCTCCGTATTCAAAGGTAACAGGGAATAAACATTCTCACATAGTTAATAAACCTGTTTTTCCTATTTTTCAATAGCTACAGGGTATAAAAAAATTGCCAATTCAAAAGGAACAAAGAGTTAAAACCTTCCAAGGATTACAATGAGGCAACATCGGATATACCGCCTCACTGCGAATCCGATTACTCCGAAATTTCTCCGAAAGTTGTTAGGAGCCCTATGCGGTGGGGCAGGGTTGCCGGACGTGGCCACGCCCCGTGAGTAGGTGCTCGGTGAGGTGGCCCAGCTGGGCGAACGTCTTGCCGCACTGGGGGCAGGCGTGTGGGCGTGGCAGGTGGCGACTGCGCAGATGCTTGAGCAGATGATCGGCGGTGGTGAAGTCGGCGGGGCAGCGGGGGCAGGCATGGGCGCGCAGCAGCACATGCTGTCGCTGCAAGTGGGCGCGGCTTGCCTCCCGACTGCGATGCTGCTTCTCGCAAAAGATGCAGACAAGGGGATCGCGTTGATGCACCAGCTCGACGTGGCGCAACAGACTGAGGCTGCCGCCGTACCCGTTGCCGCAGAGGGGGCAGACGTAGGCGCTGGGTCGGATGCACGACTCCTTATCGAGATCCATGGGCCAGCCAAAGCTCAGATCATCATCGCCATCCATGGTGGGCAGCAGCTCATCGATGTTCTCCTCCAGCATCTCCAGTTGCTCCTCCAGCTGCTCCTCCTCCGTCTCCGTCTCGCCACCGCCCCCCAGCCCGTGCACCCCCTCCGCATGCTCCAGCAGCAGCCCCAACGTGCTGAACACCTGCGCATCCCGATCCAGCCGATCCGCGCACATGCCACAATAGAACAGCGCATGCTCCCCATGCCACGACACCACATGACGGTGCAGGAACACCGCGGAGCGGTAACGCCTGCCCCCCCTGCCGCACTGCAGGCACGTGTAGAGGCCGTCGGCGTGCTGGCGCCGCACGTGCTGCCCCAGCGCCTCCTCCCGCCCGTACAGCGTCAGGCAGAAGCGGCAGAGCTGCAGTCGGGAGGTGCGCGCCTCGCAGGGTCCCTGGTGCTTGCGGCAGCTGGCGAAGCGGCCGAACGCCAGCAGGCAGCAGCGGCAGTGGTAGACACGCCCACCGCCCTCCGTTCGCTTCACGCGTTTGGCAACGCTTCTCTGGGCACCCGTTTCCGCTCCCGTTCCCGCTCCCGTTCTCGTTTCGGGCTTCTGGGATTTGGGTAAAATCCGCTTGGGACGCATTTCGGTTTGTTTATGTTGCCGCGCTTATCGATAGCTGAGCACTGCACTTATCGATGCAAACAAGGTTTCTAACATATCGAACCTATCGAAATGGCAGCAAGTGCCAGAAACATCGATATAATAGGCTGCTTGCACTGAGCCCGAATCACGAAGTAGAATATTCTGCCATAAGCCCTCTGTGGGTAGAAGAAGAGCCTAATACCCTGTTTACACTGAGCCCGAATCACGAAATGGAATATTCCGCCATAAGCCCTATGTGGGTAGAAGAAGAGCCGAATAATCCAAGATTCGACTATTATGCTGAAGGTGTGGCCTGTCTTGCCTAGTATTTCAATACAATTTAGTATTTTCGATACAAAAATGTGGCATATCGATAGCAAACAGCTGTTTATTACAGCTAATAAATTTAAAAACGCCCGCAAAAATAAAATTACTGAAATGAAAATAAGCGAAATGAATGATAAGAGCAAAAATATAAATGGGCCGATTCAACATTATTTCCAAATGAACCATTTTAATTGTTGTTACGCATTTTTATGCACTGTACCCATTAAAAATGGGTGAAAATTTATATTTTATTTTACAATTTGTGACTATACTGAAAAGCGCATTCAAATAAAAAAAGATAATAATGTAGCAATATCGCTGTTTTTGTCTAGCTCGCTTTTAAAATGCACATAAATTTGCGCGTTTTCTTGTTTGTTTACGTTTGAAATGGCGCGTTTTCTTGTTTGTTTACGTTTGCGCTGGCCGAACAGCTGGTCGCGTGATTCGATTCTTGGTGTAAGCACCCGAATCACGTTTGGAATATTCCGCTCAGTGTAAAAACGCTATTAGCTATGTTGGTAAAATATCGACCATCGACGCATTTCGCCATGCTTATCGATAGTTAAATACTGCATAAATACTGCATTCTATCGATGTGGCAGCGCGGCCTAGAGGTGCAGAAACAGCGATGCCGATATTATATTTATTATATTATATTTATATATATACTATATTATATGACTAAAAAAAAAAAAACCCAGATCTGGCGTGAATAGCTGGCAGCACTGCTTGAGCCAATGTGCTGCTGGCGCCATCTACAGCTCGCTGTTTGTTTGCGCATTTCGATACGATAATCTGATTGGGATTGCGATTGCGATAAACAGCGGTGCGAGTTATCTAAATTATATTAATTTTTGTTGCGCCTCTGTGTGTGTGTGTGTGTGTGTGTGTGCGCTGTGTGCGCTGTGCGTGTGAGTGTGTGTGTAAGCCCGCTGCTGCTTCTCAAAATTCTCGTCACTTATTGTCACATTTGTTTCATTGCAAAAACAGCGCCAAAGAGAGAAGAGCGGAGAGAGAGCAGAAAAGAAAAAAAAAGAGGAAAAAAAAAACGGCAAACGTTGCATACGGAATATGAGCGACGCATGCGAACGGCAGAAGCGCAGCGAAAATTGCGCCTCACCGAAAACTGCAGCAGCAGCAGCAGCAGCAGCAGCAGCAGCAGCGGCGACGCCGTCGATGACGTTGGCCCCAACAGCCTTGGAGTCCCAAGCAGCAACAGCAACAACAACAACAACAACAACAGCAACAACAACAACAGCAGCAGCAGCAGCAGCAGCTCTGCAGCAGCATCAAATGATGGCTGAGGAGCTTAAAGCAGCAGCAGCTGGCGAAGTTGCTGCCAACGTCGCTGCCAACGTCGCTGCCAGCGTTGCCGCCGCCGTTCCATGTGCCAACGATGAGGGGGACGCGCGGCAGCTGCGCGACATCAAGCAGCTGCTCTGGGGCAACACGGTGCGGGAGGATGTCTTCAGGCGCTGGTCTCAAGGTGAGTTGCCACCCCCCCTTCCCTCCCTCCATCCCCTGCACGCCCACGCCGCCCACCTGCGCGCGCTTTTGCTGCAGCAGCGACTTGGCAGCGTCGCCTGGCAGACAGTTACGCGATACCTGCAACAATCCAATTTGTATCTTCTTGGCGTTCATCTGACGATAGCTAGCAACGCAGCCAAACTTCGGGGCGTTACTTGCGCGACACTTCTGGGCGATGTTTGTTTTGCAATTAACTAGCGCTGGTGTGTTGAAGCAGTGACTTGGCAGCGTCGCCTGCCAGACAGTTACGCGATACCTGCAACATTCCTCAACAATCCAATTTGTATCGTCTTGGCGTTCGTCAAACGATAGTTGGCAAGGCAGAAACGAACGGACGATACTTGCGCGACACTTCTAAGCGACGGTTTCAACTAGGGCTTGTATGTTAAAGTGCGTTTAAAGACACTTTCACGACACTTTTGGGCGACACTGCTAGGCAAGACTGTTGAAGATAACTTTGACGACATTTTTCCCAAATAATATTGGGAATTGACTTTTGGCACTTTTTATAGCGACATTTCCAAGACACTTCTGGGCGACACTTCTAGGCAATACTTACTGGAGATAACCTCGGCGGCACTATCACAAAATAGTCTCAATTTAACTATAGCGACACTTTTAGGGGACATTTCCGCGACACTTCTGCGAATGACTTTAGCAATAAATTAAGGAAACTTAGCCTTAAAATAATATAAAATTTAATAATATATAATATATCCATTATAAGTTTGTTGTTCTGTGATTCTATATATCCTTCTATACATACTATATCGATATATATCTCGATCATTGCAGGTTTTGAATTTAGTGATGTGGAGCCGTCGGCCTTGGTGCAGAAACAGGGCGGTCCTTGTGCTGTGATAGCGCCCATACAGGCGTATTTGATTAAAAAGATAATCATGGACCTGCCAGGCATACCCTTCGAAGAGGTAACTTCACCGATACCCTGTAATCACGAATTTGTGCGTTTGGAGCGGATCTTCATAGTAATGTTGGGATAATATCGTTGCAATGTCGATAAGGCGTTGATATCGATAAATATCGACAAGGTTTCAATTTTAGGTTTTCTTAATTTGTTGTTTAGAGATATCGATAAAAGTGGATATCGATATAATCCCAACACTACTTTAGGGTCCTCCGTGTTGGTATGTGGCATGCCTCAAATGTCTCAAAGTCCATTGTGGACCTTCATGGTAATGTTGGAATAATATCGTTGCAATATCGATAAGGATTGGAAATCGATAAATATCGAAAAGGTTTTGACACCTATATATATCTTTGGTTTTTGTTGAAAAATTGAATTAGTTGAGCGATTTAAATGATCAAAATATCAGAAATAACGATATAGCCCCAACACTACTTTATGGTCCTCGATCGTCCATGATGGTATGCCAAACTAAATGATACCCTGTAATCTCTGTTGCAGCTGAGCAGCGAGAAATGTCAGAGCCTGCTGATCGAGGCGCTGTGCAACATCCTGAAGAACTGTCGTGCGCCACGCTACAAGATTGTGACGTTGCAGCGTCGCGCAACAACCAAAGAGCGTCGTGCCACGCCCCCAGTGGAAGAGGAGGCCGCTGCGCACATCGAGGCAGCTGTGGAGGCCACCGAGCGGGACACAGCCGAAGCGGCTAGCTCACCAAAGGCTCCCGCCTCTCCCCTAGCTCCAGCGTCGCCAGCCCTGCCGCCATGCCCCATAGCAGCGGTAGGGGCAGGCGGTGAGGATGGTGCAACAACAGGAGGAGCTGCCACATGCGTTGACGTTTTGGGGGCACGGCATGTTGAGCTGACACCGCTGGCGTTTCATGAGCGCCTGCATACCCTGCACTTCAGCACCCTCGATGAGGTCGCTGCGTACTATACGGCCCACTATGATCAGCATCTGGCTGAGACCTACGGGGTCCTACTCTTCATGTACTCGGTGGTCATTACCAAGGGCATCGAGCAGGTGACCATCGACATTTCGGACACCTCGGAGCCCCTGATACACAGCACCTACGGCTATGGGGCACAGCCCCTGATCAACCTGATGCTAACGGGACGGGCGGTGGCCCATGTCTGGGATCATGAGCAGGATGTCGGAGGCCTCAAGCTGCGCGGCCTTAGTGAGCAGAGCGACATCGGGTTTATCACCCTGATGGAACAGATGCGCTACTGCACCGTCGGCTCCTTCTTCAAGAACCCCCGCTACCCCGTCTGGGTGATGGGCTCCGATACGCATTTAACCGGTAATTGAACCTTCCCAAACCCAAATTATAGTAATAGTTGCCAAATTCAGATTCGAATTCTATTTCAATCAATTTTGATATCTCATCAAGTCTGATAAAAGTTAAGTTAAAGTTCCTAGATTTCAAGAAGACTAAATCCGCGTCTATCCTAGATTTCAAGAAAAACTAAAATAACAGTTTCAAAATTCAAATTTTAGAATATTTTCAAAAACTTTGATGTCTCACCAAGTCTGATAAAAGCTAAGACCTTCTTTAAGTTCTTTAATATATTCCCGAGGTTTATTTTAAATTGTTTGCCTCCCTTTAACAGTTCTGTTTAGCAACGAAAAGAGGCTCGTCTCGCCAGAGACACCTTCGGAGACGGGACGTCGCGTCTTCAAGTCGTACGATCCGGAGGGGAATAACTTCATAGCTACCACCTTGCTGCGCGACGTCTTGGCCGCCCTAGAACTCGTCAGTGAGCAAGGATAGTAAGTCTATCTGTGCTTTATCCCATAGATTCCCGGAGGTTTATAATTCTCCCCTCATTCTTTGCAGCGTTAGTCTGATGCAGAAGCGTCTGGATCCGGAGAATCTCGGTATTATATTGTTAAATGCTTTTATGGATGAATTCTTTCCACACGAGCGTCGCTCCACGCCGGACACATTTGAGCTAATGCATTACAACGGCATACCGGGCTCAAATCTGAACAACAAGGTAACATCTACAAATGCATGCAAATTGTCTGTTGCATATCTACGCAGTTCACAGCATCGATGAACTACGTGCACAATAAGTTTGTAGCTTTCAACTTGTGGCTTTTACCGATTAGCGGGTGATGCAGGGGAGCTATCAAAATTTAAGAACAAGTTTGGTCAGCAGTATGGGACAGTCTGTCTCTCATAGTTGCGGAGAACTGTCGGACGTAACCGACAGTAGGAGACCCTTTACTTTGTATAAATGTACTTGCAAACACAATCAGAGGCACACCAACCCCCTACTGCTTAGTGCCGCAAATTGATGTAGCATATCTTCGCTATTTCCTATCTGATCGCAATTAAATTTACAACATCGGTGGTGACGTCCATAGACTACGTACATGCTTAATTACAATTCTGTGGTATTCAAAATCTAAAACAAACTACTGCTGCTTACTGAATAGGAGAACCTGAATCCCGAATATGCTGTCTCCAGCTCTTATAGTTGCTGAGATCTAGGACGGACATGGCTATCTTGATTCGGCTTGTCGTCCTGATCAAGAATATATATTTTTTGTGGGGTCTGGCACGCCTCCTTCTGGGTGTTACATCTACAGTAGAATCCGGTTATAGCGACATTCAAGGGACCGACGATTTTACGTCGTTATATCTGGCAGACGCACTATCCGAAAGGAGCAAATAAAATGTTTATTTTTTTATTTTATGGATGCCATGTTCGTAATAGGTTTTAGAATAAAACAAATTAATTTTTTAATCAAAACAAAAAATTTAACACAGTAGAATCCGGTTATAGCGACTTTCAAGGGACCGAGGATTTTACGTCGTTATATCCGGAAGACAAAATCCATGATTTTGTTTCTTTTTCGTATTGAAAAAACACAAATTCCATGATTTTGTTTGCTTCTTTTAGCATTGTTAAAGAAATCAAATTTTCCTCTCTAAAGTTTTTTTTTTTGTTCGGCACGTCGCAATATCCGGTTGAATTGTGAAAAATCTCGTCGTTATAAGCGGTTTGTCGCTAAAAGCGGAGACGTTATAAGCGGAGGCCGTTTCATATAAGTTTGTATGGGGACCAACCAAGCCATCGAGTTTTCGTCGCAATAACCGGACGGACGCTATAAGCGGCGTCGTTATAACCGGATTCTACTGTATCTGTTATCTAACTAGACCATTTTTACTTTTTTAAAGTAAAGGGTCTAAATGGTTTCTGCTTGCCGAGGCCGATCACTTATCAGCCCAACCTCGTATTCTCTTGAAATCAGTTGTACATAAAAACATGCAAGATATTAAAGGAGCAATTTTGCAGGTGCGCTATTACTCCGGCTCGGCCATACTGCTGGAGGCGGACCTGAAGTCGATGTGCAGCTCCAACCCGATGATCACCTGCCTGCAGACCAAGTGGCCCAACATCGAGATCAACTGGAACGACGCGCACACGCCCTCGTTGAATTGACGCCCCTATGGAGTGGCGAGGACACAAAAAGCTAAAAAACATATGCAACAAAAGAACACAAACAACAACAACAACAACAACAGCAACCAGAACGGCAACAAAGCGATGAAAAGGCGCAACAAGAAGCAGCAACAGGAGAATTTGGAATAGGAAAGCGACGGGACGGGACGGGACGGGACGTTACGGGGGATTGTTGCCCATGCACATTATTATTTGAAACACCTTTTCAATTGTTTAATAATTTATTGAAAAAACGTTTTAAAAACAACCAAAAAAAAAAGATAAACACACACACACACACATAGACACGCAACACTAACAGTCTGCATAAATGTTTAACAGAGTAATTAACAGAGCTTCACTTAACAGCGGGGGCAAACCAACAACTTAACATAACTGCAATTAACAGAAGATCCACGCTCCTCCCTTTCTCTCATCCACTCTCTCACACACACATCCACACACACATATATATATGTATGTATGCATGCGTATGCATTGTAAGCGAAATGCCGCCATATTGCATAAAATATAAAACTAAAATAATTGTATTTATTGGTTGCCCTTGAAAGGAAACAAAGAAACGAAAAACAAAAAAAGTCCAAAACAGAATATAAATGTATCACAAATGAAATTAATAATATCTACAACAGTTGCAAAATATCAAATACACACACACACACACCTACACACACATACATGTTCAGAACAAAATAATTTTTGTTTATCGCCTTTTAACAAATTAATTGTAGTGTTTAAAACAATTAAATAAAAACAAAAGTAACTAAATGCATAAACAAATTGCAAACGCAGCATTTCTCTCTCTCTCTCTCTCTGTCTCTCTTTCTCTGTTAACAGTTGGAGCGAGCACACTAGCTTGCTCTCTTTCTAAATCAAGCGCTGGACACCATGGCACAAAGTGAGACGGCAATTGTAGCTAATTCTTTAAAAATAAACTACACTTTATTTTGATACCCATTAAAAATGGGTAAAAACAGGGATAATAACTTTGGATGTTTTTATATTATATTTGATATGCTACAGTCGGAAAAGTGTCCGATATATATATGTACATGTTTTTATTAACTTCTGTGTTTTAATTCGATATCAATTTCGATAAAATTCATTTTTGTTAAACTTTGAATGCGCATAACTTTACCAAAACTCAGCCGATTTTCAAGCAGTGTGGATTTGTCTCAATCATTTGAATGCTAAAGTAAAATTTGAGCGATAAATTAAAGGACAAAAAATTGAAATTTTTTTAATTTCAAGCCTTAAATATTCGGGAATAAAAATATGGTTTAAAATTGTCAGAATTGATGCTTTTAGGAATCGTATTGCAAAATTAGGTTGGAAAAACCAAACTTGACAGCATTTGGTCAAAAAATGCAGATTTTAAGGCTAATATTGAAATTATGGGGGGATTATTACTCCTTAAGCAAAAAATCTACAGGCAAGCCCGACTGTATGTATACCCTATACCTATTCCAAGTAGGGTCACCATGGAGTGCAACATTGATGTTAAAAATGAAACATCGATAAATCGGACAGTTCTGCGAACATCGATAATATCGAATTTTGCCATTGATAACTTTGCAGCTCTAGTACAGGGTATAAAAATCTTATCTATAACTGAGACTTTTACAGCGGATTCCTGCCAAACTGCAAGTTATGCTTCAAGAACAAGAATTTTAGTTGAAATTTAAAAGTTTTTCGATTACATGCGATCATACTGATCAGCAGTTGAGACAGGCGAGATCTAAAAGATAAGAATAACAACGTTTTTCGTGTCGGAACTGCATACTTAAATATTTATTATTTTCTTTTGTTGTTGCTGTTAAGAAGAAAAGTGTTTGGAAATCGTGAATGCAATATATCCAGGCTTATAAATTAGGCGATTATTGAAGATGAATTTATTTGCGTTTCTTCGATCTTTACAATGATTCCTTAGGCCTATGTAATCAATATTATTTACTTGATTCGTTTTATGTATGGTTGATTTAAGTGTATTTTTTGCTAGAAACGAAGCCATCCAAAATTCTTCGACTAGCGACAAAGCTGCATCCGTATCTGCTGTCCTGCTTTATCTACGTATTATATATGTATATATATCTATTATATTATATTATATTATTACTGATCGCTGATCTTTTCTTTTGTTAGTTTTTCTGTTTGACTGGTTCGTCCTCTACTTCTCCTCACACCATTCGTTCTCCTTTCGCACCTGCTCCTCCTCGGCGGGTGTGAAGTCCTTCTTGATGTTGAAGGTCTTGCGGATATCCTCGGGGGTCTTGCCCTTGATCATGTTAGCGACCGTCTTGCAGGTCAGCTCCAGCAGACCCTTGATGTCCAAATAGTTGGCGGCCAAAATGAGCTCGAAGAGCGTACCCTGATCGACCTTCAGGAAGTCGGCGTCCCAGGAGGTAATGTCGTCGGTGCGCTTCTCCTTGCTCTCGTCATCCTCTGTCGGCTGCGGATCGTCCTTGTGGTAGTTCGCCCAGGTCAGCACCTTCCGCAGAATGGTCGAATTCACATTCGGCAGCGGGACAATCGCGTTCTCGTCCTCCTCCATGCCGCAGTCCTCCAGCATCGTCCGAATGGTGCCAGAGCACTTGGCGATCTGTATATCGGTATCGAAAATCTCGTCATCGGACGACTGCAGCTTAATGGTCGGCATTTTAGATCTGCGAACGATAACAAACAATCGAAATGCCAAATCAGTTAAAACAGTTTAAATCGGGGATAGCATATCATTATTATGGGTTTACAAAAATGGAAGCCCAAGAAAACCCTCGCGTCGAGTGGAAAAAGATATATCTCCTATATATAGACTAAACTTTTGTCTCCAATATTTGTTTTCAAATTGTTTTTTTCAAACATACATACAGTAGAATCCGGTTATAACGACGCCGCTTATAGCGTCCGTCCGGTTATTGCGACGAAAACTCGATGGTTTGGTTGGTCCCCATACAAACTTATATGAAACGGCCTCCGCTTAGAACGTCTCCGCTTTTAGCGTCAAACCGCTTATAACGACGAGATTTTTCACAATTCAACCGGATATTGCGACGTGCCGAACAAAAAAAAAAACTTTAAAGAGGAAAATTTGATTTCTTTAACAATGCTAAAAGAAGCAAACAAAATCATGGATTTTGTGTTTTTTCAATACGAAAAAGAAACAAAATCATGGATTTTGTCTTCCGGATATAACGACGTAAAATCGTCGGTCCCTTGAATGTCGCTACAACCGGATTCTACTGTATATGTATATTGACTTAACTTTTAATTCCAATATTTATTTGAAAATTGTTTTAAATATATCAATAATTTTAATTATATATTTGTATTATTATATAAATAAACAACAAAAACAATTATCATAATAAATTTCATATAATATCAGTTATAATACCAACAAAATATTAATAAACAGCAAATATTAAAGCAAAATATCAATTTCAATATCAAGAAATATGAACCCGGTTTTTCCCTATTTTTCAATGGATACAGGTACAGGGTAGAACTGGGTTCGATCTTTAATTTCCAAGAAAAAAAAAGCTAATCGAAGCCCAGCTCTTGTACGGGGTATATAAATAGGGTATATCGAATATCAAAAATATCAATAAACAATGGCACACTCAACCACACACACACACACTCACACAAATAGCGTACGAAATTTTTCCGCACACACACACACACAGCTATGCACTTAACTCTACGCGCGCGTGTCAATATGCATGTGCGTGTGCGTGTGTGTGTGTGTGCTGTGCATGTGTGTGTGTCTGCGTGTACTTTGTTATGCAGAATTCATTTTTTATGGTCAAAAAAAGGCAACTCTGGACAGCAATGGCGTCAAATGTGCCCAAAGTTTTCCGTTTTTCCATTTTTCCATTTTATATTTTCTTTCGTTTTCTTTTGTTTTCTTTGCACCGCTGCATGACGCATTACTTACCACAATTATTCAAAGGCTGCGCAGCGTGAAGTTGACAAATCGAAGTGGCAAAATTGCAGAGCGTTTGGTTCGTTGTTGCGTTTTGCGCACGAAATTATTTCAATTTATTTTCAATCTACAAAAATCGCAGCGAATTTCTGATTTTTCGGTAAGGCTCAACAAACGCGCTGAAGAAACTGTAAAAGTTGTTGTATCGCTATGACAATCGATAAACGCGGCGCACAGCGTTGCTTATATGCTGCAAAATACCAACTGTTAAGTTAACAGCAGTGCTGCCAGATGTTAGATTAGCCAAACTCTGGTTCTTCTGTTTAAATACCTATACAAATTAATTTTTTTTCTGAAATTAAAAAAAGGCAACACTGAGTTGATTTTTTAAATTCTTAACCAAATATAACTAAATATTAGAGCTGTGCTTCGATTCAATTATTAGATTTTTTTCTCGGCGATTTAATCGATTATATTTTTTTTTTAGCATCTTTTGTGGGATTTCTTGTGAAATTCAACGAAATCCATTCGACTGATCTGCTCCGACCTTACTATTTATTTTTTGTTTTTCAAACAATATTAATTTAATTTTGTATGCATCGTTTTTTAGGTTTTTTCTCAGACTGCCTGCAAATTTAAATACGGGGTTTTTTTCTCGATTAATCGTTTAAATCGATGTTTAGACGTGAATCGATCGAAAAGATCGAGCCCAGCTCTACTAAATATATACGTTTGTATATATTTTGTATCAGTAACATTAAACCATAACAAATAAAATATATATATTTATATATTTAAAAATAAATGAATTTTTGCTGTAGCCTGAAATGAGCAAATCTGGCAACGCTGGCTAACAGTGGGGTGCCTGTTAGTTAACAGCGCAGCATTTGTTGCCCTCAGTTTTTGTCAACACTGCGCCAACATTTCTTGTGCCCTGCGTTCAGCGCATCGAAAACATTTTTTTAAAGCGATTTTTTAATGTGTACGCAATTGCTGGCAATGCGGTAATCAATGCAATTAAATCATATTGTATGTGCACAACAACAACAACACCAACAACAACAACAACAACAACAACAAGCGAAAACATAGCGTCATAAATAATTCAATTGTGTCATCAGCGATTTGGTTGTTGTTGTTGTTTATTTTTATTGGATTTGAGATCGCGTCGAGGCTTTGGAAAACATCAATATAATATCCAATATCAACAGGTAAATGCGACATATGTGTGTGTGTGTGATTAATTGCGCCCGCTTGTGTGCGTGTGACATACAAACGGACATTTATTTATGCATCGGTATGTGTGTGCAGGGCTGCCAGAAATGGCCAAATTTGCCAATCAACATAAATAAATAAAAATTAAGAATACTGCAAAATAAATCGCAAAAATATGATCAACCTATAGCAAATGCAAAATAAATATAAATTTAATTAAACAATATATAATAAGCGTAAACCGGCTAAATTGGCAACGCTGGCAATAAAAATGTCTGTCCAAAACAACAACAACAGCAGCAGCAGCAATAACAGCAACAACAACAGCAACAATAACATAATGCCGGCAGAGCAACAACAACATTAACATTAACAGCAACTGTTACACCGACTGCAAGCAGTTTAATTGCGCTGCGAAATTAGAAACGAAATGGCAATAGCTCAGCTTGCCTGCTCACTCCTACGCAGCCCGGCTTTCGCTTTCTCACACGCGCTGTCCCGCTTCACTACGCACACACACACACGCACGCATGCAGACACACACACACGCGTGTCTGTGTCGAAGGTCAGCTGTGTGTATGGGTGACCCTGCACTTGCCGCTAAATTATTGATTTGCTTAGGAAGCAGAACGACAGCAGCAGCAACAATAATAATATTTATGGCAACAAAAATAACAGAGCAGATCAGTCGGATGCAACCGACTGTAGGCGACCCTGTACGCATCAGTGTTGCCAATTTTTTTTTCGAGAATTTAAAAAAAAAACGTATAATTTTATGACAACAAAAACAACAGAGCAGATCAGTCGAATGCAACCGACTGTAGGAGACCCTGTGTTGGAATCAGTGTTGCCAAATTTTTAGAAATTTTAGTTTAAAAAAATTTGCAAAAAAAGCCAGAAAATAGCTAAGTTATTCTTAATTATGCGTCGTAAATTAAAGTTGTCCATTAAAATCATGAGTTTTTTGTTCCAAAAATATAAATTTGTTTATTTATTTTTTTATGGTATAATATTACTATGTATGTGGTTACTTCTATCATAGTAAAATATCATACTATAGTTTCATTACATACATATATACAAGATTATATATTCGGTCCTATTAAATAGGGTTATAATGACAGACCTATAATTTTTCCTTATTTTTAGAGCCTGTAGCTAAAAAAGCACAAAAGGGTCTATTATGCTAATGCAAATGAAAACTGTGTGTTACAGCCACACTTAATTGACCCATTTGTACTTCTCGAAAGTACAGGGTCTAATAAAAATTCGCTACAAGGTGAAATAATGAAAGTAAATAAATTTTTGAAACAGTTCAAATCGGTTCAGTTAAAACTCGCTTTGCATTCCTGGTTTGCTGCAACGCATCGATGCTATTTATTGTAATAACAGAATATTTGGATAAGCTCAGACCCCATAGACCCTTTATAAAGCCATATAGGGCCCTGTTCCGGGATACTCTTGATAAAGTAGTTTCTTATTTGGTCGATGTAACGTTCGCTCCTGTTGCTTCCTCGTCCAACGCATGCCTAATGAACAGATGAGGTCATTTGCATGCCACTTTCAGCCAACTGTTACAGTTACCGCTATTCTTGGCTCAGAGCGGGACGAGGGGCAAAACTCCACCTGCATTGCCTGGTATCGTCTGCTATATATAGCATTTACCCTTTAGCTCTCACTCTCTCAGCTCCCTACCACCCACTCCCTGTTTGCCATTTCAGCTAGCATTTCAGAATATATATGAATATATATCAGTATGTATTTGAATATATCTTTATATTCATCTTTAATATTTCACACCTATTTAATTTTAACTATTTCTATTTACCCCTGTACTTGAAAAAACTACAAAGGGTCTATTAGGTGTACTAACGCCTAAAATGAGGCTTGGCACATCCTACAGAGCTTTTATATATTCTTGATCAGAACGACGAGCTGAGTCGATATAGCCATGTCTGTCTGTCCGTTCGTATTAACACCTAGATCGTTAGCTAAAAGATTCAGATTATAAGAGCACTATATTTGTTATTTGGATTTTCTTATGCAGTAAGTAGATTGAGTTTGTTTTTAATTTGTGATACCTTCCAATTTCGAATAAGAAACAGCGAAGATATGCAATCGACAGTTTTTTAGAGAGGGTGGTATATAAAATATTCGCATACACGCTCACACAAAGTGCAGGGTCTCCTACTGTCGGTTACATCCGACTGTGGCCCAACTCTCCGTCCACACTCGGTTATATTTATTTTAGATACTATTTTGTAATTAAAATCTGGCTATTTCTGGCAACGCTGCTCCCAACTTCGTACTCCCAACTCCCCTATATATATTTTTGTTTTTTTTTTTTTATTTATTTTTGGTTTACATGACGATTGCCACATTGATTGAGCCGATAAGGCTTATCAGTGTATTTACCCGCACTTAAGTAATTGCATTCTCACACAGCGTAGGCCCAGAGTTATGTCTTATCTATAATACTATCCAAGTCTTTTTTTTCCTTTTAATAATACGCCTGGTTGATCCGTCAATCAGCTGCCGTCACATGACCTCCAAGTTCTCCCATTTCTCATTTTCTCCCGCTCTGACGTATTCCCAGCTCAAGTGGGCAACACTTCAATTCATTTCGTTCAGTTCATTACCCATATCTCTCTCTATATATATCGCTATATACCGTATCCAATATATATTGCCTTATCATCGCTGTCCGTTGAGCCCGTGTTCTGCATAATTATCGTGCTACGATAAATTATGCGCGATAAAATTGACCGAAAAAGCTAAATATATGTTCAACGATAGATTTACAAGCTATGCGATATATATTAGCGATAAAAGAACTACAAATTTTCAATTTATCTTATTCGATTTACAAATATTACGATAGTATTAGCGATAGAGGAGCTACGAAAGTTAAAGAGAATTTCTGGTTTTAGATGTTTTTAGTAAATTGAAGCTTTAAGTTAGTTAACTTCTTGCTAGCTAAAAATATACAAAAATTGTTTTCCGAAAAAAAGAATCTGGTATTATGAACTGAAAAGAAATATTTTCCTTTTCTTGGGGAAATAGATGAACTTTAAAGAAATCGTTTTGAATAGTAAATTTGTTTATAGTGAATTATAGATGTAATTCTTTTGATAACAGAGATTCAGCCTGGATCACACTCCAAAGAAAGCTATAGATGGTGTAGTTTATACAGTCGTAAAAGATCTATGGATGATATGCAAGGTGCCACGTGAGACGGTAGCATATTGCTCTACGTAGATGCCATACGCATGGATGAGCGATAAGATATCAAATTATTCGAGCCAAACACGATTGGACACAACACAAAAAAACAACTTAAGACACGCCCACATGCATATATATATATATATATATATAGAGTGGAAAATATAGACTTTTATATGGGTTCGACGAGAAATATTTCCACATATCTAAGTTGATTTATTGGCGTTGCATGAAGTGGCAGAATTTTATAGACTAAGGTCTTTGGCTTATCGGTGACATTATTTAGCTGAATACCAGGTAACTATAGCGTCCGATCTAAGGCCAAGGCATATCGCACAACGTTCAGTTTTATAGTATATATGCGCATATATAGTGAGAGAGAATGTTTGTTGTTTCGCATTGTCTCAAGTGGAATTGTCGCATGAATTTACGCTCGATTGTAGAAGTGTCAATTAAAATCATATTTGACTCATATAAGATTTAGCGGATTATATATATTTATATATATACATAGCATTTGGAGTATATACTAGTATATGTCTAATCTTCAGCAGTAAAATAATGTTTTATAGCCAGCTCTTGTGAGTAGACATAACCGTTAGTTGATTGCCAAGTTCTCACAATTCTAGACAATTCTAGTTCTGGTTGATGACTTAAAACAACTTTAGAAGGTGCAACACTGTACCACTGAAAAGGTAATTTATTCGATTAGCCAAAGAGCTAATTTAGAGCAATAGAACTTTTAGTCTACGTTTCAATTTATGGAAGAGGTTCCCTCGGAAGGAATTTAAATTGAACTAGCTACTTGGACTTTTGTAATTGAGCCATAAAAGCCAAGAACACGCATCACCGCTTCAATAAAATATGCTAGAAATGGCAATTAGATAAGGAATCGATATCAAATGCAATTGTCCGGATGAATAGGAAAGTTGATGACAGAATGGAGTTGGGAAGACGAGGAAGGGCAAGGAGACCAAGTTTAGACAGGGAATAGCGTGAAGTGGAGAGAAAAGAATGTGAAAGAAGAGCAAGGAATGGAAAGGATATGAAGGAAGGAAGAGCAAAGGCAATTGAAAGAAAGGAATATAAGAGCAAGGAAAGGAAGGATAGAATAGAAAATGTAAGGAAAGGAGACTAAAGACAGATAGAAGAGAGCAAGGAAAGGAAACAAGAGAAACGGTTGAAAAAAGAGAGCAAGGACCGGGGGAAAAATAGAAAGTAAAAGACCTGCAAACACATCATCTATAGGCGTTTCTTATTTTAACTAGAGCTTCATGCTTCTAGCTAAATATTTAAAGACAAATGCTTAGACATCAAACGGAAAACGCAGTACACGGCCTGGGTGGGGGAGGGGGATTACGGAATTGAATGTGACTCGCCGGAAGGATTATAAAGACATTTGCGGTTAGCGACTGCTACAATTTATCAAATGGCTAACCAAACAGCCGACGGAATGGGAGGCACTTGCATTGCTCGGTATCAATTTCCATTTGCAAACACCGGAAAAGACGTAGAATGGGGCAGGGTAGAACAAAAGTCCGTCACGCAAGCATTGAATACTTTTAATTGATTTCATTTGTCGTATTAACACACTTTTGTACATTCCAACAACACAAGAAAGTTCATTTGTAATTTCTACACGACTGAAATATTTATTTGGAATATTTCCCTAACGACTTTTGCAGGTATTTGCGGCAGAGAACCCTACGAAAGAAGTGTGAGGTCCTCGTAGTGCCGAAGGAATTAGCAATTCGCTGCAATTGAACTGACGGACGGCAACCGGCTAAGGTAGCCGTCGCATTTCCCTACACACACCGTCGTTTAGAGGAACAGTCGCCATCACGACGTCGTCGCGGCAAGCGCCACCTTTGTCAGTCGAGCACTTGGACGACGCCAGCGCTGACGATCGCGGGCGTGTCTACAAGCTGAGAAAGAAGAAGAAATACCTAAACGACGCACACATCACATAGACTACATCTCCCGTTTGCACACCCCACCACGCGGACGGACGGACGGACGGACGAGAAGGAGCAGCTCTAGCAGCAAATTAACGGACCGTCGAACCGTCGGACCGTAAGCATGCCCGTGCAGTCACCCATTGAGATTAGCAATCGTGCCATTGAGCATATCGATGATGTCGATCCACTTGAATACCACGGACATTGGGAGCCGGTCGGTGTCGCACGCGTTCAAAACACCGGCACCTCGGCGATGGTCACGTTTAGCAAACGCAAACAGCAACCCTACATCATTGGGGGTGCCTTGGAGTCCAATATGTATGTGTTCGAGCAATTGCATTTCCATTGGTCCGATTGCGACGAATCCGGCTGTGAGCACACACTGGAGGGCATGAAGTACTCGATGGAGGCACATGCGGTACACTTTAATGCCAAGTACAAGGATTTCGCCGAGGCCAAAAACAAACCGGATGGTCTGGCCGTCGTCGCATTCTTCATACAAGCCTGCGGCGATAAGGATTGTCCCGAATTCAAGAAGATCACCGAAGGCATACGCATTGTGCAAAAGATACACACGAGCGCATCCCTAGATTCCGGTAAGAAGTAGAAAAAGTTGAATGGATGAATGATGAGCGGTTTGGATAAGTTTAGTGCCAAGAAAGTGTTGAGGAATAGGAAGGCAGTTACCAATTTTTGAAAAGCTAGAGTGGAAGGAAGGGCAGAAGAGAATGATAGGTGTTTTGGATGAGTTTAGGGACAAGGAAGAGTCGACAGATAGGAAGCCAGTTATGAATGGTAAAAAGGGAGAGACGAAGAAAGGGTTTGAAGGAAAGGGTTTTTTAGATTGGCATGGGAGACGGAAAAAAGGAATACGCCTTTTAGAGAGCTTTTAGCATTTAGAGGGTATCATAAATGGTATGCTCAAAAAACTCAAAAACAGATGGAGAAAGAAAGTTATAGAAGATAAAGTTAATGGCTTAACTATAGGCAGCTAAGCCTTTCTAGATGTTATGCAAATGGGGAATACAAGGAGCCGATACCAAAACTATAAAACCAATACCAATTCCATTGCCCTTACAGACTGCCTATCCTGGATTGGACTGCAGGAGCTTAGCAAACACTACTACACCTACAAGGGTTCCCTGACAACTGCGCCGTACTTTGAGAGCGTTACGTGGATAATCTACAGAACGCCCATATATGTGTCGCGTGGACAGGTGAGAACACCCTCTAAACTCTTCACCCCCAACTAGAGCTGGGCTTCGATATAATCGATTATTTGGCGTCTACAAAACCAAAGATCGAACCCAGCTCTACTCCTAACCACACTCCTAACTCGACGTAATTGTTTTGGATGGCTTGCAGGTGGGCGTCTTTCGCAATCTGCAATCGTGCCCCAAAGACGAGTCGAAGAAGATAGTCAGCAATTATCGGGAGATACAGCGTCCGCACAAGGATCCGGAGATCTTCTTTGCCCGCAATACAAACACCAAATCCAAATTATGATGTGCTTTTTTGCTAGAGGAAGGCCATCTGTTGTCCCCGATCCTACAAACTCAGCGGCAAATCTTGAATCCAGTGAATGCGACGCGGCTCTGGTACCGGTTCTAACTATAAATGTGCATCCTAACTTAATTCTTTATGGTTGTCAATAAGCTTTTGTTAATTACACACTTGTATATAGCTTTATATATAAAATTCCCCTTCTTATATATAATTTAAAAATATATATATACTATATATATAAATTAATCGTAACACGCGGTTGCCTTGCATTAAATGTATGCCGGATCTAAATCTGATATATAAACAAGAATTTTGTATGAAAGCGTATAAACATGATTAATTGTAGTGTATTAAGTATGAGTATATATGTACAATATATATTTATATATAAATTTCATGCGTCTATCGGTTATATATGCATAGAGAAGGTGTATTTAAAGTCGTTCTAGGCGTTGTCCAGCAGTATCGGTATTAGATGCTTGACAAACCATTCCTTGGATATCGCCAGATGATCGCCCTCGACGCTCAGAAACTGCAGCTTGTTCTTCTGTAGCAGCTTATCCAAGCCCAACTGCAAATATCGACGGAATCAGGGAATATATATCATGTTGTTCGATATACTATATACATTTATTGCTTACATTCGTATAGACTCTGCTCTGATTTAGCGGCAATATCTGTGTGTCCTGGCCAGGCGCATAGAACTCAAACCATTGCGACTCCTTCGGTTGCACGATGGTGTCATTCAGGAACTTAACCAGCACCAATCTGAGAGATAAAGTCATTGGTTATTGGTATAATCGTGTACAAGCTGCATTAAATAACTTTCAAATCGCTTGACTATTCAGAAAGTTACTCAATGTTTCCATATCACGCACTTCTTGAGTTTGTTCAGATTCATGATATAGCTCTCCTTGACGTAGAGCTCGTTGTTGATGTCGGAGAGGAAGGTGCTGTGCAGTCTGTACTTGGTGTCGTCTAGGGGATTGTGCCAGTAGGTCGCCTGAACCAGACTCTGCTGCACGCGACTGTGAAAAGTGGCATATGTGTAAATTACAGATAATACAATTTATGTAAGTTAAAGAATCTATAAGTTACGTAAGTCAAAGAGGCTTTAATTTATGTAAATTAAAAAGAACATAATTTATATAAATTCAGGACAATATAATTTATGTTTGTATTAAATATAATATAATTTAAATAAATTAAAGAAAATATAATTAACATGATTTAAAGAGCACATAATTCACATTAAAGAAAGATACTATAAATTATATCAACTAAAGAGAATATAACTTATGTAAATTAAAGACAATATAGTCTGGATAAATTAAAAACAATTTGTATAAATTAAAGAGACTAATTTATATAAATTAGGCATAATTAAAGTTACATTAATTAATTAAAATGTGAATCACAAAGAATGTAATTTATATAAATTAAATATAAAATATTATTTTTAAGGAGAACATAAATTAGTGATAGTATATTTTTGAAACATGCAATATAATTTAGATAGATACAAATCAAAGCTTACTCCTCGTAGGCGGCATAGTTGAGCAGCTTCGTGATGTACTCACAGCTCGCGCTACTAAGCGTGGGGCACTTGGGAAGCCCAAAGACGCCCTGATGCTGTCCGCCCAGGCTGATGAGGGTGCGCATGGGAGGCGAGGGGCATCGCTGAGCCAGGGCACGTCTGTGTATGGAGGGAGCATATTTACTAACTTATTTTAATGAATGAGAGATATACAGAAGAGAATGAGAGATATATAGAAGAGAATGAGAGATATATAGAAGAGAATATATATCTCTTTTATATATCTCTCTTTTATATATCTCTTTTTTATATATCTCTCTTTTTTATATATCTCTCTTTTTCATATATCTCTCTTATATATCTTTCTTTTATATATCTCTCTTTTATATCTCTCTTTTTTATATATCTCTCTTTTTTATATATATTTCTCTTTTTTATATATCTCTCTTTTATATATCTCTCTTTTTTATATATCTCTCTTTTATATATCTCTCTTTTTTATATATCTATACAAGTATTACGCATGTTTTTGAACTTTTATGTTCAACTATTGTGTAGCTTATATCTCCTGTGTTTATCAACCTATTTCAATGCGCTTTTCAGGATATTTGAATATATTAGAAGAGAGTATAGGTTCCGAATAACAACATTCTATGTTCAATATAACGCTTGTTACTCAACTTTCTATGTTAAAAAACACAAGGTTGTGTGGGTTTTATTGATTTTTGGGCGTGAAGGGGGCGTGGCATCAACGATTTGAAATAAACTTGATCTGCGTATTTAATACACCTACCTATAGCAACCAAAACGGCTGCTCTAGGAAATCTCAGAGTTCAGACTCAGTTCGTCTCCCTGATCATGAATATATTTAGTTTGTGTGGTCTGCCACGCCTCCTTCTGCTTGTTACATACATTCCCACAAGGTTATTAACCCTGTTTTCCCCATTTTTCAAATGGGCACAGGGTATAAAAATGTTGAAAATTAAATCTGGGTTTGAAAATATAATAAAATTACAGCTGATAAGAACCCTTATTCTATAAACCTATAAAAATGGCATTAGTCACGACCAAATAATTGACATTCGAACCAGCTTGTCGGTTGCCTCCGACTGAACGACTTACAGAAACTGGCCGCCCTGCGAGAAGCCGATCGCATTATATCCATCGCTCAGCCGCTGATCCTGCGCCAATTGTTTGCAGACAAAGTCCACCTGCCTGTTGGGGTGTATGAAGAAGCCGCTCTCGTAGTCCAGCACGATATTGGAGCCGATCTTGAGGGAGCGCACGTAGGTGCCGTTGGTCTCCTCCTCGATCAGTTTCTTGATGGCGCCCAGGCTGAAGGGGAGGCAGCAGGTGTCCCCCATGCCGTGCCACAGCACCACGGGCAGAGCGTCGCTATCTGCGTTGGCTGCAGCTGCGCAGCTGAGCAAGCAAATTGCACAGATCAGCCTATACATATTCTATATATATATGTATATATATAGTATTGCACTGGTTTAAAGCTAATTGAATTCTATTGTTTCGTTATTGTTTACAATCGGCTTTTAAGTAACAGCAAAAACAGCTGTTGCTAGCACGGCGCTGTTAACTCCCAGCACTGTTACTAACA
The DNA here is from genome assembly GCA_035045125.1 of Hypselothyrea guttata. NCBI lineage: Eukaryota > Metazoa > Arthropoda > Insecta > Diptera > Drosophilidae > Hypselothyrea > Hypselothyrea guttata. Next base: position 439,865 of record JAWNNJ010000655.1, read on the forward strand.
GTTGGTATTTATTTGTGTTCGACTTATTTGTGGTGAGGCAAATGGACAGCTGAGCAAGCAAATTGCACAGATTAGCCTATACACATTCTATAGTATTGTATATATATATAGTATATATATTCGAAGCTAATTGAATTCTATTGTTTTTTCATTGTTTACATGCGGCTTTTAAGTAACAGCAGCAACAGCTGTTGCTAACATGGCGCCAGCAACGTTACTAACAGTTGGTATTTATTTGTGTTAAATGTAATGCCTATCGGCCACTGTAAAGTGCATGTTGTGCTTATCGCTCGCAGCTTATCGCGTTGTTAATTATTTGTTTGTATTTATTTGTGTTAATATAAAGTGCAATAAATTATTGTGCAGGCAAAAATAATAATTTTGCAAATATTGCTCGCTATTATAATAAAAATTTAACAAGCCAATAATTGCGACTGTTAAATGCCTATCGGCCACTGTTAAGTACACGCTTATCGATAGCGACGTTGCAGTGTTACAAGCAGTGTTGCCAGAAGTAGCTAAATTTGCAATATAAAACAACAAAACTTGTGCAAATTAAACATGCAAAATTATTAACAAAACAAAACGACGAAAAAAATCAAAATTACAATTTTGATAATGCTATAAAACTGCAAAAATACTGTTGGCCTATTGGACTGCATGCGGAAAAGCCGCTAAACTGGCAACGCTGGTTACAACCCTAACAGCGACGCCATTTTAACAGCGAACCAAAAAAAAAAAACGCAGTTGTTTTTTTTAGACGACGCTGAAACGAAAAACTTGCAATTTTCGTTTGTGGGAAAATATATAAGGAAATAGAGATTCGAAGATGTCGCAACGGTTTGCGCCTGGCCAAGCGCCGGTGCAGTCGCGCTATCAGCCGCCGCCGCAGCCGCCCGGCATGCGTCCCTATCCCCCGGGCACCCCCAATGCCTTTCAGGTGAGTTTTGATGTGATTTAAATTGATTGACAGACTGACTGATTGGTTGATTGACTGATTGACTGATTGTTTGTTTGCTTGGCAGCCACGCGCTTTTCTGCATGCGAACACAACGCAAGCGGTGCCAGGCAGCGCAGCTGCAAACGTCGGCGTCGGCGTTGGCGTTGGTGTCGGCGTCGGCGTTGGCGTCGGTCCATCGCTGCTGCAGCGCGCCTCGCAGCCCAGTTTTCAGAGCGGCCTGCGCGGCAGCGGTGGAGCAGGAGGCGGCGGTGGAGGAGGAGGTGGCGGCGGTGGTGGAGGCGGAGGAGGAGGAGGAGGCGGCAAACGCTCAGCAGAGGCGCGCAGTCTGAACAGTGGCGTCGCCGGCGGGGGCGCCAACAGCAAGGGCGAGTTCGGCGGGGGCGGCGGCAAGAAGAAGAAGAAGCTGGCTGACAAGATACTGCCACAAAAGGTGCGAGATCTGGTGCCGGAATCGCAGGCGTACATGGATCTGTTGACCTTTGAGCGTAAACTGGACGCGACGATAATGCGCAAGCGTCTGGACATACAGGAGGCGCTGAAGCGTCCGATGAAGCAGAAGCGCAAGCTGCGCATCTTCATATCGAACACATTCTATCCGAGCAAGGAGCCGAGCAGCGAGGGCGACGACGGCGCCGTCGCCTCCTGGGAGCTGCGCGTCGAGGGTCGGCTGCTGGAGGACGGCAAGGGGGATCCCAATACGAAGATCAAGCGCAAGTTCTCATCGTTCTTCAAGTCGCTGGTCATCGAGCTCGATAAGGAGCTCTACGGCCCCGATAATCATCTGGTGGAATGGCATCGCACCCACACCACACAGGAGACGGACGGATTTCAGGTGAAGCGTCCGGGGGATCGCAACGTGCGCTGCACCATTCTGCTGCTGCTCGACTATCAGCCGCTGCAGTTCAAGCTGGATCCCCGGCTGGCACGCCTACTTGGCGTCCATACGCAGACCAGGCCGGTCATAATCTCCGCCCTCTGGCAGTACATCAAGACGCACAAGCTGCAGGATGCCCACGAGCGGGAGTACATCAATTGCGACAAGTATCTGGAGCAGATCTTCAGCTGTCAGCGCATGAAGTTTGCTGAGATACCGCAGCGCTTGAATCCGCTGCTGCATCCGCCGGATCCGATTGTCATCAATCATTTCATCGAGAGCGGAGCGGAGAACAAACAGACCGCCTGCTATGACATCGATGTGGAGGTGGACGACACGCTCAAGAACCAGATGAATAACTTCCTGATGAGCACCGCCAGCCAGCAGGAGATCCAGGGACTGGACACCAAGATCCATGAGACCGTCGACACCATCAACCAGATGAAGACCAATCGCGAGTTCTTCCTCAGCTTCGCCAAGGATCCCCAGATGTTCATCCATCGCTGGATCATCAGCCAGACCAGGGATCTCAAGGTAAACCCCCAAGTTCCCCAAACTCAATGTCTGCCTAAAATCGCCAAATCTCGCTTGTTTTATCCGACTAATTCCATCAATAATTTTATCTGTCTGTCCGTCTGTATGAACGCTAAGATTTCGTAAACTATAAAAACCAGAGCAACCATTTTCGGAGTGTAGTTAGCTGCATACCATCCATGCGCAGATCAAGTTTATTGCAAATCTTGGATGCCACGCCCCTGCCGCCCACTATGAACATAAATAGAATACATAGACCAATTAAAGACATACAAATCTATCTACGTAAATTCTGTTTTCAGTAGTTGGTAGGTCTATACCATACGCAGATGAAGCAAATCTTGGATGCCACGCCCCATTTATGCCCTAATCGAAAAGAAAAAAAAAAACTAGTAACAAGCGTAATATTGATCATACAAAGTTGCTCTTCGAAATGCATAGTCTCTTTTATTGTATTTAACTGTCCTGAAAATCTCATTGAAGTCGGTCAATAAACACAGGAGATATTAACGAAACAATATTGCAGGCATTCCCTTGCTCGCCATCTGGCTTACACAAAAAGGGAAGAAGAAGCACTGCTGCGCTTTGTATGATATTTTTAAAATACTATATAGAGTACAGGGTATTCTACAGTCGGGCGCGTCCGACTGATCTACGCCGGCCATTCTGGTTAAAACTGTAGGGTCTAAAAAACATAAAACTGGGTGTTACACACATTTGTCATTCACCCGAACTCAATAGACCCTTATGGGGGTCGAGAGGGTTTTTTTGATGCCGTACTCAATGCTGCTTCTGTTGCTCTATTTGCAGTTGATGACGGACGTGGTGGGCAACCCGGAGGAGGAGAGGCGGGCGGAGTTCTATTATCAGCCCTGGACGCACGAGGCCGTCTCTCGCTACTTTTTCTCCAAGGTCAACCAGAAGCGTGCGGAGCTGGAGCAGGCGCTGGGCATACGCAATGGCTAGACGATCCAGATGTTAGATGATCCCTGGATGACTTGAGGAACATTTAAAAAACTCGTTGCGTACGGCGTACACTTAACACCCCCCCTCTACCCCATTTCCTTCACGGCAGTTCGGTTTAAGCTTCAAAATATACATAGCTATATACACAATTATAATGCTATCATTTATAATTATCATAATTATCATTTGTATTTTTACGAGCTGCGTAGAACTCAAAAGAATAAAAACCACAAACCACTTATTGATTAGAAACACACAAATGTGCACGTTTCTCGCAGTGTATTTTCGGAAGTTAGGCAAGCGTAGACTATACGCAGCTCAAGTTTATTATAAATCTTGGGTGCCACGCCCCTTCCGGCCACAATGGAATAAATGTGACTTTTTAAGAGAAACAACAAATCTATTTAAATAAATTATGTCTACGGCAGTTGGTAGAGATCGATAATATCCAGCAGTTCTAGATTTCATCAAAATCGGTAATTAAGCGAGTATAATGCATCAAAGTTTTGCTCATCTGATACTATACTGTATTAATACTAATTTAGTATTGATGTAGTAAATGATATTAATACAAATATAGTAAATGTAGAACTTCCGAGCGATATTCTATCGCTAATATAACTATATCATCGAGGAATTAATTAATACTAAAAATATAGAACTTCAGATGGTTGATATATATGTATTTATTGCTCATTAAGCTTAGCAACTAACAACGAATTTAAGTGCTCTGCATCCAAAAAAGTACTACGGTTGCCACTTATTATGTACTGTAGGGCTGAAAATGCCCTTTCCACGGACACCTGAGTCGCCGGTACGGACAGGACAACTTGTGCGATGGCGTTCAGATCGGGCGACTGTAGTTTCATAGCATTAAAAAACTGTAGGATATTCGCAGTTAAGGGTAGACGACCATACGATTCCCCATAATTATTGATATCGGAATAAATCGGCGCAAGTTCGGCAAAAACGGGCTTGTTGTTTTCGGACACGGTCTGTACTTCATCCAAATAGGCTGAAAGCAGTGACTTGTTTTCAGGTGCACCGGTTTCAGTGATGGATGATTCCTTCATCTGATCATCACATATGATAAGCTCGGGAACTAATAACATCGGGGAATGCATCTAAAATTATATAAACAAAAATGTCAAACAAAAAATTTATTAGTTTTTGTTTTTGCAAAATTAGTTCAGTGTTTGTGCGTCTTTGACAGAAGGGGCGCAGCGGATCAGTCGGATGCACCCGACCGTACCCTGTACCCTATATATATGGTTTCTTTAATAACTTCTGTGTTTTTTACCCGATTATAATGTGCTTTACATGATAAATACATTTAATGCTAGAGAATATATATTCTGAATAACAGTCTTCTTTGTTCGGTTTTTTTATCAAATAAGGCGTAAAGCTGGCGTGGCATCCGACATTTAAAATAAACTCGATATACTAGTTTTCGAGATCTCAGCGCTCATCCACACGGACAGATGGTTAGACAGACGGACGTAGCTAAATCGACTAAGCTCGTCGCTCTGATCAGGATATACTATATTCCATGCTTTTTTAGAAATATTTACTACAAACAATCAACAAAATAAAATAGGGCCTTACTTGTTTCAACTGGAATAAGCGGTATGCAATTTTCTTGAGGCTTTTCTTTGCCAAGCCCTTTTGTTGGTCAGTTAATATGCAATTGACCCGGGGATCCATATAGATCGCAGCTAATAGATCCTCATTTTCAAGCAAATTGCATTCACGTAGCTTTATCTGAGCCAAGAGTTTCTTTTTAATGGGGTTTTGGTCGTTCTCGCACTTTAATTTGATTTCCATCCAAATTATGAAGAACTCCGTGTACACAAATTCGTTCTCTTGCAGCTTTAAGGTCGCCTCGTAGGTGTCCTTGAGCGCATCAATATAGGTCTCCATCCAGTCCCAATCAATCTCAATGCCAATATTCGACTCTGTTGCAAGTATCTCTTTCAAATCGAGCAATTTTTCGATCATTGAATAGGTCGAATTCCATCTGGTGACGACATCCAACGATGGTATGTTTTTTTTGTGTTCGGTCAGGAAGCGTCTGCACAAATCCAAGATGGCAATACATTAAATAATACTACAAGAATAAAGCTAAACTCTACACTTACCTATAGGTCTCGGTGCGCAATAATATTGATAATTTGCGACAGGCTTTAACCTTCTCACTGATCTCGATGAGATTGTTTAGGTCAGATACGCATAATTGGAGCATTTGGGTAGCGCATTTCACAATCGGAATATTGGCCAATTCTACAGAATTTAGAGTCTCCAGGAATATGTCCTCGTTTGTGTCATCGCAGAGAGCAGACTCTTCAGTAGCATCATTTAAAATTTGCGAGGTCATTATCATATTCCGTCCATTATCCGATGTAATGCTGTGTTTCAAGTTTTAAATATTTAGTAGCAAACATATTTAGAAATTTATGTAAATAAACTTTTAGACCTTGTACTTTATAACAAAGGGCTCTATTAAGTTAGTGCCCAGAAGACGGTGTGGCAGACCCCACAAAGTACATACATACATATATACTTAAGGACAACGAGCTGTCGTATTAACATCTAGATCTCTGAAACATTTTTGGTATTTAGGTTCTCCTATGCTGTGCGATGTTCAAGTTTATTTTAGTGATTTGATAATCTGCTTTCCTAAGCGCAAAAAACAATAAGGGTTATGGACTTGTTACATTACGATCGGATAAGAAACACCAAAAATATGAGACAGACAATTCGCTCGACTGGGCAAGGCTTTTGTGTGTGAGAGAGTGGTGCAATGATTATGAAAACAGAAAGTACAGGGTCTCCTGCTGTCGGTAACATCCGACTGTAGCATTCCGTTGACTGTCTTACTGGGGCTTACCTGAATATTTGATCGAGATCTATGCCGTACTCAGGTAGAATCTCCCTAAGTTTCTCCTCAATATACGCGCCGTTGTGCTCATGACAGAGTTGTATCACGCCCAATGTCTTCACAAGGATCTCCGTTTCGATTATATTCGAATGGATCAGCTGCAGATTTAAACATATAACTGCTCGATCCATTCTGGTGGCGACATCCAATTTTAGCGACAGTAGTTTTCCCTTAACAAGGCTTCTTATATTGTCTTTGGTAGCCTGCTCTCTCTCTCCTACAAAACGCATTATATTTTGCGAGGTTATGGGTTTCATTGAGAGGGCGCCGTATATGGGGTTCAATATTTCCCGTAGCCCCTCGCTCTCCAGAAATGCCAATGGAATTTCATCTGCCAGCGCAATCTTAACCAACGACGACGTTAGAGCTTCTTTGCTAGTTTCGTAGCTAATTTTGGTTTTCTTGGCTTCTGGTTGCACTACATCGTCGGGGCCGTCCTCAAGGTCCAATTTAACCAATAAAGCGGCATGTTTGGTGGTCAAGTGCCGTTTCAAATTTGTCGCATGGCGACCTGCTAATTTCGCATCGCATACGTTGCATGTGGACTTATGCTCTCTAGCATCGAATGTAAAAAATTGACGCAATTTTCGATTTGGTTCCCGGCCCATATTCTACAACATAGGGTAACAAATTTTTTTGATTAAAAAAGTTTTTTACGATCCTGAAGCGTTTTGGGACGCTGATTTCAAAAATCGACTCCAAAAAATTATTTGTCCGTACGTTCTCCAGATATCGGGCGATCTATATTTGGTCAAAGGTAGGTGCATATAAACTACATTAAAATCGAAACGGTTAAACCGGTCACCGTTATTTTGGTTTTATATAAAAGATTAAAGTTGCCCTCACATATTCTTAATACATTATAAGAAGATTGGACGCATAGTTTCCTCCCTACATGAAAACTACCGCACTTGCAATCAGATTTCTTCAACATTTTTCAACTTCGGACGTAAATTTTCTGAAAGCGAGCTAGACAAAAACTGCGATATTGCTACATTATAATCTTTTTTGATTTGAATGCGCTTTTTGGTATAGTCACAAATTGTAAAATAAAATATAAATTTTCACCCATTTTTAATGGGTACAGTGCATACAAATGAGTAACAACAATTAAAATGGTTCATTCGGAAATAATGTTGAATCGGCCCATTTATATTTTTGCTTTTATCATTCATTTCGCTTATTTTCATTTCAGTCATTTTATATTTGCGGGCGTTTTTAAATTTATTAGCTGTAATAAACAGCTGTTTGCTATCGATATGCCACATTTTTGTATCGAAAATACTAAATTGTATCGAAATACTAGGCAAGATACGGCCACACCTTCAGCATAATAGTCGAATCTTGGATTATTCGGCTCTTCTTCTACCCACAGAGGGCTTATGGCGGAATATTCCATTTCGTGATTCGGGCTCAGTGTAAACAGCCTATTATGCTCACTCAACAAGAACTGAGAGAGAGAGAGAGCGATTCAAAAGTACGCTCGCTCATTGAGAGTCAGCAGATGAGCGAAAAAACGAAATGCTCATCGTAAATGGTCTTTTGTCTCGTTTCATGTGAAATTTTGCTTTTTTTCATAGTTTTCATAATAGAATTCAGCATGTTTTGCAATTAAATGTCGTTTTAAATTTGTTATGTGAGAGCCTGATAACTTCACATCGCAAACATTGCACTTGGACTTATTATCTTTGGCATTAAATTTAAAAAAATAGTTCACTTTTTTGTTGTAATCGCGACCCAATCCAAACGCACCGAATACACAAAGCAGACTGTTCATTCGCATATACACCCATACCAACGCAATAGACTTTTATTTTCGTCGCTCGTTGCCAAGTGGTCACGAATGAGCAGAGCAAAAAGGAAGCACAAAACTGGTTTTCGGTTGAGCACAGACCGTTCGTTCAAGAGACACTCGTGAACGGTTCGTGTCTGACTTTTTCCACAAGTGATGCGCAAATAACTGTTATTCGGCGACTGCAAGAAACAGTCAACTAGGGCTGCAAAACTATCGATAGTGGGTACATCGATAGTTTTCAACTTCGATGTTTCAAAACCTCGATGTTTTAAAAAAAAAACATCAATATATCGTTAAAACATCGAAAATTTTTCAAATATTTTAGATTGCGGTAAATACCATATATCTTATGCTATATTTAGAAAAATATAGAAAAGGCAAACATTAATTTTGTTTGTGTAAAATAATGTTATTAATTTCTTAATAATAAGGTATAAAAAATATGAAATTTTTAGGAAAAAAATTTATCTTAAAATCGATGCTCTAAGGAATTGTAGTGCAAAATGATGCAGAAAAAAAAACAAGTATGACTTCATTTGGTTAAGAAATATAGATTTTAGGGAGAATATTGGAATCATGGAGCGATTATCACTCAAACAATCGACATACCGAAATACCCAGTACCCAGGGGAGTTCTACATCAACTCTCTAATCCCAATCCCTGCAAGAAAACGTCGACAAATCGTGTGAAATTTGCAACAATAAACACAGATTTAATTAGAACTCGGGGTGTAAAAAGTACTACAGTCTATGGTTGGTGCTAATCGACGGAATCTGCAGCTGGGACGCTTAAGTATGTTGCCAACTCCCCGACCTGACTCCCGATCTGGGAGGGATCTAGGCGCTACGATCTAGTTGACCTTCTGGTGGGCGGTTGTGGAGGCGCCGAGATCGATGCGGGTGTTGTCGACGGGATAGAGCCAGCGCTGATAGAGATAGACCAGGAAGACGATATCATCCCGCAGGCAGGCGACACGATGAGCCGTTGGCATGGTGATGATGAAGGCGAACACGTCGTCGATGAAGGTGTTGAACGCCTTGTACATGAACGCCCGCCAGGGCAACGCCGCAACCGACTTCAGCTTGTAGTTGACAAACAGCTGGGGCAGCATAAAGAGGAAGCCAAAGGCATAGACGCCGTTCACCAGCGAGTTGAGCGTCCAGGAGTACCAGGATCGATGCGGCTGATAGATCAGCGAGTACACCGCACCCCCCACACACAGCGGATACAGCAGATAGCTCAGATAACGCATACCCTGCCGATCAAACTGTTGCGTTTGGCTCTCCGCTAGTTTTCTGGCCGCCAGGCGGGCCGAGGGTTCTACGCCATTCCGCTCATCCACCTCGTCCAGTTTGCGCTGGATGAAACCGCTGAAGCTCAGCTCCAGGCGCAAGATCTTCTTGCACTTCCACAGCTCGATGATCGCGCCCAGTCCCAACGGCACCAGCACCAGATACGAGCTGTCCTCGTCCAGCAGGAACAGAAAGATCACCAGCTGCGAGAACGCACGCCACAGTATGGTGCGGGTGGAGAGACCCTCGTAGGACGTCTTGTTGCGCCAGAAGCTCACGTCGTTCTTAAAGCTCAGGAAGTCGAGCAGCATCTGCGAAGCAAACAGCAAAAGCTTAATAATATCGATCTATGTCGAGCCGCTTAATATCAGGTATAGCACAAAGAATTCAAGAATTTATTTAAATTGAAATCATGGACTGTAGTCGCGTTCTGTGTCGCATGCGCTGTTGCCTATTTTCACATCTGCGAAGCAGCAAAGAGCAAAAGCTTAATAATATCGATCTATGTAGTCCATAATATAATATCAAGTTATGGGATAAAGAATTTAGACTATAACATTGAAATCATGAACCCATTTTCATAGCTAGTAGTATGATGGACAGCTGATCAGTAAATTTCAATTTTAATTTGAATTTTTGTTTAGAGTTGATAATACATTTTCGATGCTATGGATATACATATACGTCTGTGAGCGATGTATTAAATTAAATTGATATTGGTTGAAAATATTGTTTGTGATACTGCATATGGATATGCTATTTTTCGATATTTCCGATCTTTTCGAGCGATATATCAATTGGTTGAGAATATTTGATCGATAAGATCGTTTTTCGATAAATGCGATATTGAAGAGCGATACACCAACAGAATTCGATATTGGTTGAAAATAAAAGTTCGATAAGATCGTTTTTCGATACATTGGATTTTTTCGAGCGACAGAAATCGATAGAATCTGGGGAGGAACTTACGTGCACGCTGGAAATGAGGATGGTGCCGCACAGCAGGTACACATTGGTGTCGGAGAAGAGGCTCTTGATCTCGTCCATGTCCTTGGGGGTGAATCCGACCTTGAGCAGCGACTGGGTCGCCAGCTCCATGATGAGCATCAGTCGCAGCTTGCCGACGCTAATGGGCTTGAAGTGGAAGCTAAAGGTAAACTCTGTGGTGTTCTTCTTTACCGGGACGAGGTCCTTGAGGCGGGTGTTGAACGTGTCCGGTTGCAGGATGGGCAGTATCTGTTGCATATGATTCACATGGATGAGGCGGGCCAGCTCGGGGGGCACATCGCCCTGGGCGAGCGAGAAGAAATCGGTGAGCAGCGTTACATAGATATCGGAGCGTATATGCGTCACCGGAAGTCCAACATTTGCATTTTTGACCTTTGTATTATCAACGTTATGGATCTCCTCCGATCCATCCGCATCGGCCGTACGGAGCAGTTTAAAGGCCTCGGCACGTGGCAGCATGTATTCGCATAGGTTGAGGGTGAGCAGGACGGTCGGACCATCCCGACGCAGCAGATGCCATTCGAGGGGTTCCCCCTCCAGGGCCAGCACCACATGCAGATACAATGTACCGTTGCGTCGCGTCTTCAGCGGCACATCCAATTGAAAATCGTTATCGAAACTCTGCGTGTAATCGAAACGCTCCGCCCGATACAGCGACTGTACCTCCCGGGCAAGGGGGCGGCGGGTCTGTGAGCTGAACAGCGCCAACTGCATGCGGGGGCGTGGCTCCGAGAGGAAGGAGGTGTAACAGGGCTCCGAGCTGCACTTGAGCGTGCTGAAGAGCTGCGACATCTGGTAAACCGAGTGCATGATGTAGGCGACAAATGCCACGCCCACCACCGTTGAGATCGACGGCATCGCCATTGTCTAATTGGAATAATTGGAATTTGTCTAATTGGAATTATATTTGGAATCCAACGCCCTGGAATGTGCCGATGGATGCCTATGCGTGTGTGTGTGTGTGTGTGATGACGGCGACGTCGACTGCGGCTGCGACTGGGACAGCGACGGCGACGGCGACGTCAGCTTGTATGTTGTTGTGGCGTTGGCAGTTTGTTAAATGCAATTTATCACTTGTAATTAATGTACATTAAATGCCGGCGTATCTCAAGCAGTGTTATCGAGCAGGGCTGCAGCGCCACTGTTAACAACGATAGCTGTTGCGTTAACAGCGAGCACGCACTGTTGAGTGCGGTAACAGCAGCGCGCACTGTTTATACCAAAATACTGCAAACTGTTAAATCGATAACCAGCAATGCGCACTGTTCAATCGATTATGCTTAGCAGCGATAAGCTTGGCGCCAATATTTCTTTTACTGCAATTATTTAAAATAAAAGTGGCCGACGTAACTCAAGCGCTGTCCGTCCAATGTTATCGGGCAGGGCTGCAGCGCCAATGTTTTTCGCTGTTGCGTTAACAGCGTGTGCGCACTGTTGAGACGTTTACGTGTGTGTTAACAGCAGCCCGCACTGTTCAATCGATTACGCTAATGTTCGCAGCGATAAGTTTGGCGCGAATCTTGCTTATCACTACGATTTAAAATATTACTTTGCACAAATTTACGAAACTATTGAAAATTAATATCACAAAAATATTGAAACTGGATTTTTATACTATACTTTTTTTTTGGTTACTGTGCGTACGATTTACAGCTATGGCACCAACTGACTATTGTAGACTGATTTGATTTAGCTAAAACAAACAATGGATCAAAGGCAAAGGTTGCTAGTACTCAAAAAATGTAGTTTTTTAAATTAAATTGTTTGCAAAAGTATTTTAGTTAATTGAATAATATAAAAAAATAAATATTTCTATTTTGATATTGCGAGTGGAATTACAAAATTAAATTTTTATTTCTAATAAATTTTTTTTTTGCTAATTAATATGTTATTTTAATTAATAATAATGTATCAAATAGGTAAATAAAATAATGTTATTTAAATTTAAAGAAAATAGCATGGTAATAAATCGATAGCTTTATCGATAGCTTGCGCGCCAAGCAATCGAATTTCAAATGCAAACACTCGAAACGATTTTTATTTTTATTTGGTAGCAGTTTTATTTAAAGATTTATACATATTACATATATAGTATACACATATGTACAACATGAATATTTGTAAAATTAGGTACTAGAGTTGATTTTATGTATATATACACACATGTATGTATATTGTATATTGTATATATATATATATATTTATAATTATTACTATTAAGTACTATTACTTTTCGTCACGCACAAAAATTTCCAAACCTTTGGAATAAATTAAACGACTAAAATGTACACATTACGAAACATAGAAAGGGCTTTTTGCATAAACAAAATAACTATGGAATGTTAGACGCATCGAATGTGGAAAAAAGTAAAAGAGAAGGTAGGTTAACAAAACAAAACAGTAAGAGACAGAGAGAGAGAGAGAGAAAGAGAGAGAGAGAGAGAGATGTGAACGATGTATGCATAAATATATATAGATATATATGTGTATATGTATATATAATACGAATGAATGACAGACATGGTACAGTATATATATAGTATAGTTATGATATGGATATGGGATTCGTAAATATTTAGTTAACGCATAAATAGACGGGGAAGAGCATACGCTGGCCGGATTTAGGCCAATCGCTTTTTTCGACTAGGTGACAAGATCTTGAGCATTGTGACAACGGGCGCTTCGAAGGACATCGATACAACAAAGGCCAGAAAATAGGAGGCGACCGTCAGACCAAAGAACATGACGACCTGCAAACGAAAAATATATCTCTTGGTTAAAATATTTGGTATGGTTGAGGGTATGGTTGGGGATATTGTTGGGGATATGATTGAGGGTATGGTTGAGGATATGGCTGAGGATATGGTTGAGGGTATAGTCTAGGATATGGTTGAGGGTATAGTCTAGGATATGGTTGAAGGTATGGTTAAGGGTAGGATTGAGGGTATGGTTGAGGTAAGGTTATTCAATGTTTACATGTTGTAATAAAATATGTCGCACGTTGTCTGCATATAAACCTACCATCAAATCTCCTCCCAGATGCAGCGGCGCATCCGAATTGAGCGCCATGGAGCGTATCACAATGGGATGCACCAGATACGCGCAGTAGGTGACGCGAGAGAAGGGATAGAAGCAAGGTGCCGATAGCAACGAGTTGATATAGCCGCCATATCCCGTCGAACAGGCGATTGTGATCCAAGCCAACGACAGGGCCCAGGCCGAATGACTCAGCGAGCTATATGCCGCCGCCGTAAATTGGGACAGATCCGTCTGGTACAGCCCAAAGACCAGGACAAACAGATTCAGCATCGCCAGGGCCCAGGCGGTGGCGACCGTCAGTTTGGGCAATCGTATTTTGCAGTTGGTGCGGAACAATATCCAGCCGACGCCCATGCCAATCAAATAGGGTCCCAGGCGGGTCCAGGGTTTGTCGTAGATCTTGTCGAATAGCGCCAATGGATCGTCCGTATTCGGACGATGATTGTTCGTAAAGGCCACCACGGCCGTCGTTATCCAGGAGAGCACCAGAAACACTAGAGTTGTAATCGCCGACAGCTTGAAATGTCGCACGCCCACAATTAGTATAATAGCACCGATCATATAGAACTGTGTATCGTTCGCCAGGTACCAGCTCCACAACATGCACTACAGGTGGATGGAAACAAGATAAAAAGGATGAGAAAACTGTACAAAAGTTAAAGAATCTCCGAAGCATCTGGAGAGTGATAGAAAAATCTCCTAGAAATGGCAAAGTCTTCCAAGAAACATACGTAATATCAGAAATAGAAAAAATCTTCTAAAACATGGAAGATACGATTCCAGAAGATTCCAAGTAAGATAAGCAAGATTAAAAATAGAAAAAAAATCTTCTCAAACGTGGTAGATAAGATTTGGATCTTTTAAAAACAAGAATCGTATTATAGTGAAAATTCATAGAGAAAGAAGGAATGCTAGAAAAATCCAAACACCAAATATGAAAAGCAGAAGGATCTTTCGACGGACAATAAATATTAAGAAAATATCTTAAACGTGAAAAGAAAAAAAAACGAAACATTTTTCGGACTCATTCCAAAAAAGTCAATTATGTATTATTGTATATAAATAACTTGAGTTGGAAATTCTTCCTGTTCAAGATAGAAATTCTGCGGATAGAAACTATTAGAGCTCGCCAAATGCGAATGTGATCAATTTTAAAACTAATCTTACCATCTCATCAACTGGGAACAGCGTATTGATGTAGAGTATGTTGCGCCACCAGTAATCCGGGCAGGTGATGTGATCCATTGTGGGCGGATCGAAGATGGAATAGGCAGCCAGATAGCGCATTGTGACCTGGACCACGCCCAGTACGAAGAGATATGGAGCGGTTAGGCGCATAAAGCGATAGACAACCAGGCCGAGGAAATGCGCAGTGCCCGCGGTGAACTCGTTGGCGCCTTTGCTGAGCTTGTTCAGCTTGCCCTTGGCATTGGTGCGGAAGTAGAGGTAGGAGATGAGGAAGCCGCTAATGAAGAAGAAGGTGTCGACGCTGAAGGGTCCGTTGGTGATGGCCTGGAAGAAGAAGTTCTGTTCGACCTCCTTGCGCATCTCCATGTTATCCGAATACTTGAAAACGACAATGCAGGTATGTCCGAGTATCACCCAGGCCATGCTGAAGGCGCGTAGTCCATGGATGCAGGGTATGGTGTCGGCGCCGACATTTCGATCACAGATGGCATTGAAGTTCGTGATGGCCGAGAAGGAAAGCAGAAGTTCCGAGTAGATGCTCAGCTTCTCCGGCTCATGCAAATGTCCCTCCAAATGTTCATCCGAATTGCGACTGTTCGCTCCACTCACAGCGACATCCCGATGATGATGATGATGATGATGGTGATGACGATGCGCTGCTGTCATCCGTTCGTGATCGTGATGCTCGTGTTCGTGCTCATGCTCATGATGATGTCCATTCCCACTGTCGTTATCCGCGCTGGGCGGCAGATTCAGCACCAACTGATTGAGCTGTTTCAGGGAATCAGATTGCTGCGATTGCTTCAGAGCCTCGTCGTGGGCTGTCATCGTGTCGCTGTAGTCGGAGGAGGCACAACCGATGCCGGAACTCGTCTCGCTGTTGTTCATCATCTCCTTGTCCTGCTGACGCAGCGCCTCCTGCAGCTGACGTGTCAGATAGATCTCATATAGAGTGCCGCAGCAGATCAGCGCCAGCACAATGCAAGACACCACACTAAACGATGCGGAGGAGACGAGAGAGGAAGATAAAGAGTGTTAATCAACAGCGTACACTCGGAGGGGGTTTGGGGTTTCCCTAATTAATTTAAAGCTACTTGCTACTGTTACTCGTCATAGTTAGTTATTCGCTACAATTACTCAACAATATTTAGGAGGAAGCTACTCTACTCGTTACTCTAAAATGGTCGTTTGCTGCTCGTTAGTTGCCTGCAAACTCTCGCTATGCATCACTCGATTTTTACGCGTCATTCGCTACTCGCTACAGTTACTCGTTACTATTTATTTGTATGTTAAATGGCCTTTTACTGATCACGACTTCCATTTAGGCACTCGCTATACTTGGCTGTTATCTACTCGTTACTACAGACAGATGCCAGCAAAACACTTGACTCCACATTGAGGAGGGGGAGGAGAGTGGCAGAGCGAAGCAGCGGGTGTTAATTAACAGCGTAAACTCTGAGAGGGCGTGGCAACTGCGTTAGGTTTCGCTTTTTTAATATTTTTGGCAGACATTTCACACGATGGCGCATGCTAATGGCAAATACCAACTGAGCACCCTCCGTCCGTACAGGTACAGCTCTCTCTCTTTCACTCTGTTTGCGTTTGCCATTAGCGAGTTGAAGTCATTATTATTATTTTTTGAAAGTGAATCGATTCACTTGCCACACGAGCCGTACTCACATTAGCACACAGAATGTCTTATCCGACCAAATGCTAAACGCCGTATCCGTTGGCACCCGTATGTCCAGCAGGCGCAGCTCTCGACTCGGTAGCTCGTGGCGTGCGTAGGAGCTCATCAGCTCCACGTCGCTAATGCGGCAAGTGGAGGGCAGACACAGGCCAACATATATGGTGCGCACCTGCAAAGGGGAGGGAAGAAGACTCGTTAGTTGTAGTAGCAACTTGGCTATGTATATAATCACTCGATCAATCGAAAGATGATCTACTTCATCCAACAAAAAAATACCAATGTCATTTGCGTGATATGAGCGTCTTTTGTTGTAATACGTTTTATGCTCTCGCGAAAAATTGGCTACTCGCTGCTAAATTTTATTCACACTTTTCTGACTCATTGTTTTGGACTAGTCACTGTTGTTACTTTAGAAATTGAACTGTAATCGATTTTCATATACTATTTTGAATTTGTACAAATTTCTTTATTTATTTTATTCGTCACAGGTTGGTGTCTTCTTACACTCGCTATACATGATGTGCTTTTCTCTACTCGCTACTTGTTATACCTACTCGACACTTTTAGACGGATGCTACAATTAGTAGTAGCTGTTTATTTGTTTTTTTGCTCACTAGTTATGCTTTACTCGTTACATGCTATAGCTATACTTTTATACTTACTCGCTACCGGCTTATGACCTTTTACTGCTAATTACCTCTTCTATAAATATTCGCAAATCATGATTGGCGTTTACTTACCTCTTACTCGATATATCATTTCAAACGAGAGGCTTTAATCGTCGCTTGTTCATATTCATATTGGCTATAGGAACTCGTATTGGACTCGCTAGTTTTAAGCCGCCCCGATCGTAAATCGCGATAATCTATTCACTTGATGCA
This sequence comes from Hypselothyrea guttata, assembly GCA_035045125.1. Lineage (NCBI taxonomy): Eukaryota > Metazoa > Arthropoda > Insecta > Diptera > Drosophilidae > Hypselothyrea > Hypselothyrea guttata. Next base: position 457,032 of record JAWNNJ010000655.1, read on the forward strand.
AACAAGCTTCTAGTGTGGGTATACCCGACTTACCACTTGTGTGGGCAGCGTCTCGTTAAGCTGCAACTTGATCACGTAGAAACCGGGCACAAATGGAGGCGGGGCGTTGTAGACGCTGCTGTAGGCTTTGGAGAATGTCGCCGTAAAGGGCAGACCCCCGTTGCCACTATCCTGATTGTTGTCCTTATCCTGGTTGTTGTCCTTGTCGCTGTTGCTGTTGTTGTTGTTGCTGATGCTGGCATCGTGAATGGCATCGCAAAGGGCCATTGAACCCATCCAATAGTTGTTGCCATAGAAGAAACCGGATGTGTAATGACCGGAAGCATCGTCCACTGTAAGAGTTGAAATGAAAAGTAAGAAATCAAAATCGCATTGTGGAAAGAGAAGGGCAGTTGATGCCCCCTGCCTGTGGCATGCCTCATGCTCCGCTTCCGCTCATATGCATAAGGCCTACTAAACATATGCGCTCTCTCTTTCCCTCCCTCTCTCTCTCTCTCTCTCTCTCTCTCACTCTCTCTGTCTTCCTTTCTCTTGCATCATTTGCTCTCTTGGCTGCAGTTTTATTGTCTGTTTGTTTGGCACATAAAAAGTGTCTTGTGGTTTCGTATGCCAACTTGTGCCATTTTCAAAGTGGGGTATGCCTGGTTTGTATAAATGCACACACGAAAATCTCTCGATTTTGGTACCTATATATATAGTATATTCAAATAAAAATATTTTCCCTTAATCAATTAGGAGAAATAAATAAACTCTCTGTTTTTATTGTAGTTATTGATGAAATTCCATTTTTCATCCCGTTCCGTCCGTTTTAAAATATATATATTATTTATTCTGTAATTCCCATTCCGCTTTTATTTATAATTCAGTTTAATTCCAGCTCAATTTAAGTAGTATATGATTTTTGAGAGTTCAGTTTTGCTGCGTCATGTCAGCATTTCTTATTCTGATTCTCATGCATGGCTTAAAGGTTACCGATCTCAGGCTTGTTCTAAAGTTATTTGATTTTAAATTTCAATTTCAATTTTAAATTTAAAGCACGGCACACACAAAAGAAAGATGAAGCATTGCTGCTAAGCTTCCTATATTTAAGTTATGGGGTACAGTATATTCTACAGTCACGTCCTACTGATCAGCCACGCCCATTTTGTTTGATGATTTCTATTTCATTAAATTTTGTTATTGTTCAATTATGATTTTTGTTTTGGCATTATTATTATTATTATTATTATTTTAAATAATATAATACAACGTAATTAGTACCATATACTAACCCCTTATCTTAACCATTAATTCTGGTCTAATTTGGGTTTTTCTGGGTTTTCCTCAATTCCAGATTAATTAATTTATTAATTTTAAACATTCGACACATTCGACTGCATTTAGTCGGCATTAAATGAAAAATATTAAAATAAAATAAAATATTCTATAATTTATTACCAAAAAATTTTTTTTTATTGTATTGTTTTTTTTTCTTAACGCTGTTAGATTTTTTAAAATCCAATTTATGGATGAAAAAAAGCCAGTAATATTGTAATTTAATTCTTTAACGCAATAAAAAAAATAGCGAAAATAAAAATAAATTTTTAAACAAATTTCTTTACTCTCAATTTCATGCCAAATTTTGTTGCGATTGCCGTCGAGCACACTCGACTGGCGTACGCTTGCTGGCTTGTGCTGCTGTTATATAATGCCTGTTGCTGCTGGCCGCACAACAGCAACAGCAACAACAACAGCAGCAGCAGCAACAGCAACAGCAGTTGCAACATGTTGCCAACTGCCACAGTTTGCGTCCAGTTTCGTCATGTGATCTTCTGCCGCTTTGGTTAGCTTGTTGTTGCATATATTTGCACAGTGTTGTTGTTGCTGCTGTTGCTGCTGTTGCTGTTGCTGCTGATGTTGTTGCTGTTGCTGTGATTGTTGCTGCTGCTGTAACCAGTTGTGGGAATTGGAGAGGCAGCAACAGGTTTTCTTTTTTGCTGACAACAGACAATTGAAGCTGCAAAAGCTGCAGCTGCCAAAAAGGCGACTGCGCAACAATTTGTTGTAGTTGTTGTAGTTGTTGTTGCTTGTTGCTGTTGCTTGTTGCCTGTTGTTGCAGACATTTTGGCAATTTATATGCCTGACAACTTTTGCTTGGTTGTCAAATGTTGTCTCTGGACTTCCTACTAGGCGAAGCTACAACTTTGTAATGAGGAAGTAAGGGGGCAAAGGGAAGCGCCCCTCCAAAGAGGGGGCCAGGGGCAGGGGCAGGCAGAAAGTTTTTTTGTAATGTTTGTTTTTTGTGCGTTCAAAAACTGTGGCAAGACTTGGCCCTGACCATGAGCAGCTTTTTGGCAATAATATTTATAGAGCAGCAGTGTAGGGGCAGAGGGAAGTTACAGGGGGAGCAGGGGTCTTCAACTGAAGGGGTCTTCAACTGGAGGGGTTTTCAACTGGAGGGGGTCTTCAACTTGTTTGGCTAATTAGCGGCTCTGCAATTGCATTGCAGCAAACGTTTAGCCCAAATTATGAAGACATTTATGCCCGAGACAAAAGGCTTTGACCCATATATTAAAAAAAAAAATTCCAAAAAGATGAAAAAGCAGAGAGGAAAAAAGAAGTGCGCTCCGTTTTTATACCCTGTATTAAAATTGGGTAAAAACAGGGTTAATAACTTTGTGCGTATGCATGAAAAAGGCAAAAGTAGGCGTGACAGACTTCACAAAGTATATATGCCTGATCAGGACGACAGGTTGAGTCAGAAACTTTAAGAGTTAGAGCAGGCATTTTTCGGAATGTAGCTAGATATACATATACAGTACTCCGATCGAGTATATTTAAAAAATTGGATGCCACAGCCCCTTTACGCCTTAATCGATAAAAATCGAATAACGGGCTTTTCGTGGAACATAGAAAACTGTTATTCTTAATATATACTCTTAACTATAATATACAACTATACTCGAAATCTCATAGAAGTCGGTTAATAAACACAGAAGATATTAACTAAACAATATTAATTGCACGGACAAAAAAAATAGTAGGAAGCTTCGTTGCTAAGCTTCGTATGATATTTTATAAATATTTAAAAATTATACAGCGCGCAGCGCCAGCTGTGTGTGTTTAAATATTAAATATTTCAATAATTGGGTACAGGGTATGCGGAAGTCGGGCGTGTTCGACTGATCTGCTTTGCACATTCTGGTTTAAAATTATATTTCAAACATTTAAACATAAACATGTTGTTTTTTTTTATTTTTTTTAATATTTTTTATATTTTTCTGAATGTTTTATTTTGATTTTTTTCCAGCTCTTTCTGACGTTTTCAATTTAATTTGCGATTGAGGTCATTTGATTTGCTTTGCGTTGAAGTTTCTTTTTCTTTTGCTTTTGCTTTATTTTTTCGGGGTTTTCGGTGTTTTTTTATGTAATTGTTGGGCCAACTTTTTGGGTATCAGCTGATGATCAGTTTTTGAAGCGGGCAACGCTCTAACTAGTCAGATTTCGGCACTGGTTTATATATATTTATATATATATATATATATATGGTTTATATATGGTTTATTTGTTCATCGTTTTTGATGTCTCATGTTCAATTGAACGTGTCATTCAAGCGTTTTAACAAATCTTCAGAGACACAAAAGACACATATGGATGCTAGTACAAACTATATAGATATATATCTATATAAACCCATCAAGGTAACCAGCGACGTGGTACATGACAAAATCTTTGCTCGACAATCAACAACGGTTACCGAAAAGTCCCCCATGTCGAATCAGGTAGAGTCGGCTCCATTAACAATCCGCAATCTCAAGTGAACTTGGTCTCAAGCACTCGCTACCGTTTGCACCAAACTTCACATACTTTTCACTCTCTGTTTTTGTTTTGTTTTTGCTTTTTGCTTTTTACTTTTTATTATACCCTGTACCCATTGAAAAATGGGAGAAAACAGGGTTAATAACTTTGTCAGAATGTATGCAACAGGCAGAAGGAGTATATACTAAATTATTGATCAGTATATATATTCTTGATCAGAACGACGAGCTAAGTCGAGCTGGTCATTTTTGAAAGTTGTTTACCATACGCAGATCAAGTTTATTGCAAATCTTGGATGCCACGCCCCTGCCGCCTACTATAAGCATAACAAGAATACATAGACCTATTAAAGCCATGCATATCTATATACGTAAATTCTATTTTCAGTAGTTGGTAGGTCTATACCATAAGCAGATGAAGTTTATTTCAAATTTTGAATGCCACGCCCCGTTTACGCCCTTTTCGATAAAAACCGAATAACAAGCATAATATTGAACATAGAAGGTGGTGGAGATATTAACAAAACAATATTGCATTTAAAGCAAGTCATACACAGGAAAGAAGAAGAATTGCTGCTTCGTGTGACAGTTTTGTAAAATTATATTTAAAATATAGGGTACAGGGTATTCTACAGTCGTTTCTGTTCGACTGATCTGCCCCGTCCAAATTTTTTTGGCATGTACTTGCAGCTTCAAGCATATCAATTCTTGTCAGCTGGCAAGGTCTGCATCGAAAGCTCAAAGACTGTCTTATATCGGGGCTACCAGGGGAAACTAGTGGGGAAGTTAGACGGTAAAAATTCCAAAGCTGCAATCAAGCGTGCATTAAATTAAATTACAGCGATAATCTCATCGATCGGTTTACAGACTTGATTTTTAATTGAACCTATTTACAAATATCTGTGGGCGCTTTTTGTCGGTTCGTGTAATAGATTTTGGCAGTTTGTTTAATCTCAGTTAACTCTATAATGTAGTGTATTAATTTATTTATTATACCCTGTATCCACTATTAAATGGGTGAAAACTTGTTCTGTCCGTATTCATACCTAAATCTCGAAAACTCTAAGAGCTAGAGTCATCATTTTTGGTTTTTAGGTTCTTCTATACTGTACACTGATCAAGTTTGTTTTAGATTTTTGATATCTCCTTTTCTTCCCACGATAACTGCTAAAAACCAAAGGCTTGTAATTTATATATTTGTATATCAGACTGAGCCTTCCGCCCGACTGATCTGTAGATATATCTATATCTTTCTTATTTAAATAAAAGAAAGATTTGCACAATTTTGCCTCAGAACGAAGCTGCTTTTAAGTTACTCATCTGTTGATCTTTAATATAAGTTTTTTTTTTCTTTTTTTTAGAAAAATAAAAGTCTTACTTATTACTTTATTCCCACAATTCAGCGAATTTTCAAGAATTCTTCTGCAACAAAAGCATATATTTGTTTATAATATTAACAATTAGCTAAAAATGACAAGCACAAGACGTTTATATACCCTAGAAAAATGCGCATACTTGGGGTACGCGAGTGTGCGCAATGTTTGAAAGTAAAGTTCTGAAATGTTTACGGTTTTTTAGACCCTGTTCTTAAGATAGTAGAAAAAAGGCTTTTTAATCAATTCTTTTCTGTACGTTATTTTTTTATATACAATAAATTTTATATATATATATATAATATATATATAAATTTTTGTTTTTAATATTTTAACTTTTTTCCTAGTTTTTAATTTTTTTTTTTTAATAAATTATATTATATTATATATTATATAGCATATTCTTAAAATAAAGCTAGAAAGAAAAATTAATATAAAGAAATATATATGAACACTAAAACAAGACAATATACCCCATTGCAGTGTAGGGTATAACTCGCGTAACTTTTAAGATTATGTAGCTAAATAATTTTCAACCAGCTGAGAATAAGTATTGTCCATAGGAAGTACAGTTGGTAACTGCAGACGTGGGCCAAACTTTAAAAGCTGAATTGCCCAATTCTCCAAATAGTTATAGCTCTTTTTTTTTTATCGATTTCAACTGTTTTTTTTTTAATTTTTGAATTTTGATTTTATTTGATTTTTTTGGGATTTATTTTCATTGTCACTGGCGTGTCAATGGAATCGGCAATTGTGCTCTTGAAAACAATCGGCGAATTGTCAATAAGTGGGTTGTAAGTTAGGTCAAACCGATCTGGGAGTTATGCAGGTATATGTATGTGGCGATAAGGCAGGGGATAATTGCTCTTGGCTTGGAGGTTGATTGCAGGCCATGGAGGCTGGGCCCACAAATAACACAGCAGGCCGTATAGTATTTCGGGGTATTTCGGGGTTTATCTGCGCAACATAGGTGTTAACACTAAAAGCGATTACAGCACGACAATAACAAATTTTGAAAATATTTCAACAAATCCGAGAAGGGGGACACACCCGCCCCCAGGGCTGCCTCCAAATGACGTAAAAATTAAATAAACTGACAGTCGACAACAAAAATCAAAGCAGGCAGAAAGATAGCCGAAAATAAAATAAAAAAAAAACTCTTGTTGTTGTGCTCGTTTTTTTTTTTTTTTGATTGATGAAACGTTGTACCCAAAATAATAATAATAATAATAAACAAAAATTAAGTGCTTAACACACGGAAAAAAAAGAAAAAAAGAAAGAAAACGACAACAAACAGTTGTATTGTACTTATTATTTTAGAGTTGCGGGCGATTGCAAAAGATTTTGCAAAAAAAAAATAGGAGAAATATATATAGTAAAAAACTCATAAAAAATACAATTTGTTAGGCGCTCAACTAAGAGTTACCCTGTAGAATTGAGGAAAAAGTTTATAAAAAGAATCTGTATTATTATTTTTTAGTAGCGAATTCGGATATTGGATAAACTTTATCCAGCTTTTATTTTTATTTTTTTTAATTATTTAAAATGTTCAAATTTATTTATAAAAAGTGAATAAAAAAGTTTTCTTAAAAAAAAAACTAGAAAGAGCATTTTTTTTTTGAAAACTTGCTTTCAAATTTCTATTCTGCCCTAGCAAGGATATTTCAAAATTCCAGCCGTAAGCAGCTAAAATGTAGATTTAAAAGACCGTTAGCGTTGCCAATTTAGAGGGTTTCCAAATTTTTTGTTTTATAAATCTATTTAAAATTTTCTAATATTTTTTTTTAAATATTTGTAGATTAATTTTCTTTTAATTTATTTTATTTTTGTATTTATATTTTATTTTTCAAGCCAATTTTTTTTATATATTTTATATTGCAAATATATTTCTGTAAACGCTGAAATCTTGCAACGAATACTGGTAAAAAACATAGCTAATTATGAAGTTCGATAGACTTTCGTATTACAGGGTAGTCTGTCGTCATAGCAACCGCACAGTAGCCAAAGTTTTATTGGCATTTTATTTTTTTGAATTTGCTGTTTTGCTACGCGCTTCAAATTTAAACAGTGCCATTAAAAAAATGCGCAAAACAATGTGAAACGTGCGTCAGAACCATTAAAAAATGATTATTTAATACGATTTGATATGCCAATAACTTGCCATAAATACAGAAAAAATTAAAAATTAATCAAAAAAAAAACAAAAAAAAAATCGAATCCAAACAAAATTGTTTACACGGCGCATAAGTACGACAACGACAACGACAATGACGAGTATTTCTCTAGCTAGATTATAGCGATAGCTTGTTTTCCTTATGTTTTATTAATGGTCTGTACGTGGGATTAGCTAAGGGCGTGGCATACCCTAATACCACTAATGCTACTTGTTTGATTTTGTCACCAAACAATGATTGTCAAAGCCAATAGAAGCCAACGATAGCCAAAAGCAAACACGAATTGTCAACGTAATGATTCTGGCTAATGTTGGATCCCAGAAATCCAACCGAGTATCTAATTAATGTTTAATGATGCTATCGCTGGGCGAGGTGTGAAAATGTTGTCGGAAATTCTAAGCTATACACTGCAAAAAATAAAAATAATAATAACAACTCAATTACGAACGGATAGGCAACATTGAAGATATGCACAAGACAATTTGCTCGACTGTCCGTTCAACAGATCTGCTTTATCCTGAGTGGTTTTTTTTGGTTGGTAGCTATACACTGGAAAAAATACAAATAATAACAACTCAATTACGAACGGATAAGCAACATTAAAGATATGCACAAGACAATTTGCTCGACTGTCCGTTCGACAGATCTGCTCCATTTTGACTGATTTAAAATTATAAAAAACAAGAGAATATTTCTTGCTAAAAATCAATATATTTTTCCTATTTTAAATATTTCTCTCTCCTAGTCAAGTTTTTTGTTTTTGCTTCGCTCAGTGTAAGCAATTCACCGTAAATCTCAACGGTTTACCTAAATCAATTGTCACAGAAATGCCATAAAATTCCCGTAAATATTTCCGAGTGTACACAAATTCCTCAGTTAACTATGACAGCTCTATAATAATACCATAATGGCCCATAAGTTTGAAGACCTCATTAAGCATACAGCCACAAATTGGTGTCTCGTTCTTCATTTTAGTAGCTCGTTTTTATATCTGTTTCTGTTTTTATTTCCATTTTTTTTTTTTTTTTTGTATTTGTTGAAAACTTGAAATCGTTGCTCGCATATCTTCATGCAGTTTTTGTTTTATGACCAACGCCTTGGAAAAACTAACAGTTTTTTTTTGTTTTTTTGTTTTATGTTCAATAAATTATACAATGCTCATCAATGTGACAGAGTTCCAGCTGATTTAATAGTTAAGATCGCTTTTACATACATTAGTTTAATATTTATTGCCAGTTAGCTTCGAGCTCAAGCCATCTGTAGAGTAATAACATTTGGGTTTCTCAACCAACCAGAGGTTCAAGGAGCACCTCAAATCTTGCCTCATTCTCAATTATTTTCATAGCAATTTAATAAGTATAAAAAAAAAAAAATATTTAACTGAAAACTTTGCTCACTTTTTTCTGCTCTACTTAATTGCGATGTTGTGTAAGTTTTTGGTAATTTATAAATGTTTTTTATTTGCTAATGACCCAATATCATGCTATTAGAACCCCCCAAGTTCAGGGTTTAAGTTTATTGCACATTTTGTTAATTGACTAATTATTTCATGATATGATTTTCGACACATAATTGCATTGTTTAGAGTGGAAAATTTGCGGTTTTCTGCCTAGATCATTAACTTTGCCAATTATTATTATTACACTTGCACTTGGTGTTTATTTGGCAAGTATTTCGAGCGTGTTTAGCAGCATTTCAACATTCTAGATTATTTACTTAATCTAAAGTTTATTACCCAGGAAGCAGCAAATTTTTTACAGATTTGGCTTATATCAAAATCTTCCCTGAATAAAACTCAAAGCAAAAAATCTTTAAATGACAAGCGTAATATTAAATATGGCATCTATAATATGAATAGAATTTAATAGAATATAATTTATTTATTTATACTGAAAAGCGCATTGAAATCGTCAAAATAGCAAAAAGTATTTAGCTTTAAGGAACATGTGATGCTTATTATAAAAGATATTCGATCACAGATCACGAATATTTTTAAATATTTATTTCTGGGTATTGAAATTGAATTTTTATTTTAAATTTTTATAATAAAAATCAAATGATAATTATTATTTTCAGTTTTTATAATAAAAATCAAATAATTTGTTTTTTATTTGTATTATTTAAATTAAAATTAAGAATAGAAAAATAATTTTAAAATAAATATTGCAAGTAAATTGGCAATTAAAAAATAATATGTATAGCTTTTTTTTATCAATCATTGCGAAGCGTTTTTTGGGCTTTAATTTTTGTAGGCTCATAAATATTATTTGCGATGCCTGATTTTAAGTTAAATTTTTTTGCTAATTGGCTTAGTTTAATAGATGTTTATGGTATATAAATGTTGATGTGTGTCGATTTCTATGCAAATAAACACAAAGATTGCGATAATTGCTGTTATTGCGCTGTGTTGACTTCAATTGTTCGTTGGTTAACTGATTTTTGAGCAATTTGACGCTTGAGAACACGCCTGGAGTTTGTATCAGATCGAAGCCTTGATATGACAGCTGCAAATGTTGCAGATGTTGCGGCAGCAATTTGCTCAACGAGAGCAACAATTGCCGTTTGCCAGCGACAATTGTTATTCAGGTCTTGGCACAGACAGACAACTTGAGCGACAATTTCAATGTCAATGTTGCTGCTGTTGCTGCTGTTGCTGGAGTTCAAGTGCAACAGTTGCTGCCCACCAGCAACCGTTGCCAGCCGGCATTGAAATTATATTGCCAAACAATCGACAATCGACAAACGACAATCGACCAACGACAATCGACCATCGACCATCGACAATTGACTGACGCTGTCATCATCCTCAGCTGACATCAACAGCAATATTACGCTGCCGTTGGCGCTTTCGCCGCGATTTCTGCTCCACTTTGCATAATGGAGAGAGAGAGAGAAACAGAGAGAGAGAGAGAATGAGAAAGAGAGAGAGAGAGAGAAAGGGAAAGGTAGCGCGTAAAAGAGAAATGTAGTGCGAATACCTGCAGTCTCTAAATATATATTTTATGCCAACTCTCATAATATTGCTAAATAACTGCAGAAAGTGTAGTAGCTGCAGTCGGACGCACTCGACAGCAATTAACCTGCATCAATCAGTAATTTATTTATTTTATTACATAAAATTTTTCCTAGTGCTACAAGTACAAAGACATATAATTTACAATTTAACTAAACAGAATCTTTTCTTTGAGTTATTGCAGCTAAAAAAAAAAATAATACATATTATCAGACTTTTATTTATTTATTTCTAATTTATTTATTTATTTTTAATTTAATTAATTCAACTAAACAGAATCGTTTCTTTAAGTTATTGCATTTTAAAAATTATCCATTTTATCCGACTTTTATTTATTTATTTCTAATTTATTTATTTTTGTTTTAAATTAAATTTAATTTATTCAACTTAACAGAATCTTTTCTTTAAGTTAATGCAGTTTAATAATAATTCATTTTATCCGACTTTTATTTATTTACTATTTTTAATTTACTTATTTTTAATTTTTTTCAATTTAATGTAATTCAAATAGCGCCCAAAAATTGTACCTTGTTAAGGTATAGATATACATAACACACCATGAGAATAAATATAAATTTATAATTTATTATTATCAAATTTCCTATTCAATAATACAAATATTATTCTGATATTGTTTTAAATTATAATTTAAAAATGTTGCATTTTATTTTAAAATATTGCCAACTTAATTAGATAGACATATTTTTGATTTAAAAAAAAAAATTGATAAATTTTACAGAATTTAATACAATAAAAACCAAAAAATAATTAAGTAATTTAATCAAATATTTTGAATAATCTAGCCTTAATTATGACATAAATTGTATGGCTTTAGCTGGTATATATTATATAATCTAATCTAAATACCAATTCTTAACACTAATTTGTTCATTCGCGCCATGTGTCAAATATTTCGATTTGAAATTTAAATTGGAATACAACAAAATTTTCTACTTTGGCTTTTTGTTGTTGTTTTGATTTTCGTTTTTGTTGATTTTGTTGTTGCTTTGGTATTTTTGGTATTTTCGTTTTTTTTTGTTGTTTTTTTTTTTTTTTTGGTTTTTTGGGTTATTTGTGTTTGTTTTGTTTGGGTCTTTCATTGCATTTACATTCGATCGGATCTATCTTTCTATAGAGATTCAGCACAAGGTCAGCTGCATCTTCAGACATAGCCATCAGCTTTGGCTTTCAGTGGCTCAGATCTCAGATCCATTGCCATTGTCGACCCGTTTTGTGCGCTAACTGGTGACTAACTGGTATTTCACCTGACCAGGTAAGCGGTCAAAACCGAGCAATGAGGGGCGGAGGGACAAAGGGAGCTGCGAGACAGGGGCTTAAGACTGTGCTAAGGCTGATATGATATGATTATAATTCACTATGGTAGAAATTACTACATTACACTAATACTAATAATAATAATAATAATAGTATACCATAAAAATAAAAAAAATATATTTATAATTATTAAAAAAAAAAAATTAAAATAAGGCTGAGTTCAAGTTGGAGTCTAGCCATGAGGAGCTGGAACTAAGCTGAGATGCGAGTGTTGGAGCTGAGATATACACGAAATGCTGATGAAGAAATCTCAGATGGAGGCATAGAAGGAGCTGAAGCTGAATCTGAAGCTAAATCTGAAGCTGTAGATTGCCGATGAAGACGTGAGAGTTCAGACTTGGACGTGAGCTGAAGCCCAAGGTTTGCATCCAAAGTTGTGCTTTCAGCTGGAATCGGATGCGTCCGACTGCAGCATACTCAATATTTGGAATGTAGTTGAAATATATTTATTATTTATATTTAACTGAAGATGAGAAATTCGGGCACTACGGCTCTATTGGCTTTGGTCATATAGTACTATTTCGAATGTGCCAAGCATTCTCATCAATGACCTTAGAAATGATATATGTATATTTATTATTTATATTTTAATATATTTATTTTTTATATTTAAATATATTTAATTAGTAATTATTTAGAAAACCAACAATCTGGCAACGCCGAACGCAAGTTGGCAACATTTAAACATGTATATAGCATACATAATCACATACATCAGTCTGTAATACATCTATAAGTACATACTGATTACTTATCCGATAAGCAACATTTTAATGCTACATATCTCTCTTAATTCTGAATCGATTTTGTTGAAATTAACAGATTTGGTAGATATTAATGATCTATAAATGAGCTGTGAAATAAACTTGAACTGCGTAGTGTACACACCTATCTATCTATCAATAAGTACAGGGTATAAAAAGGAATACTGAATACAGAAACTTCAGATGTAGCCGAATTTAAGTTTAATTTGTGACTTTGATCTGGCATGAAGATTGAGAGCGCAGCTTTTATGCAATATTTTCAGTCCAATAAAATAGTAGCTATAAGAAAATATATATATATATATATATATACTATATAGAAACTCCGAGATGTCGCAGCGAAACGAAATAAAAGCGCACACATATAAAATAATGATTTCAGGGCTGCATTTAGCGCATTACGCAGTTGAAGTGCTATTAATAACACTGCGTATTTAACACTATTTCGACACTGCCTTCGTCATTTGCAATGGAATTCGCAATGACAACAACAACAACAACTGCAATTATATAATTAGCCAAGCATTCAATACCCAGGCTTGATGAACTTGTAACTGCCCAAAGTTGTCCGTCTCTCTTGGCTAATGCCAAAAGTCATCATGAAAATGCACAAATCTCGGTCAGGCCACAAAAATAAAAAAGAAGAAGAAAAATAAAAAATAAAATGCAGTTACAGCTCTCTAATTGGCAGCATTCACAATAAGAAAAACAAAACGATATTCATTATTTTGATGAACAATATGTATATCTATTATAACTGCCTTAACTATATCTATTGCTATATTTATTGCCTTCAGAAATATTTGTTGGATTACCAGATTACGCGGGGGGTTTTTTTCGAAATTTGATTTTTACTGATTCATGTTCGATAATTGCATTTGTTTTCGATGAATCTATGGCCATTATAGGCCGCAACGATTATCGAGTATTTTGCACTTGAAAGTTAAGAATATAGTATTTCAATCAACTGATATATCGACTGAGAATCAGACAAGGTTATTTGGCCCTTTAAAAATGTTGTTCCATAAATCAGAAGACTCTTGATGCAAAAATAAAAATTCGTGATCTGTCTCTCAGTGATTGTTTAAATTCAACAATTAATAATTTGCTTTAAGAGAACACAAAATACTGGATCCAAAAATCAAATTCGATCTTAAAATTCTTATTTTAAAATAGTATAAACTTTTGAGTTACGATTCGCACTCAGCTCTTTACATTGTAGTACGCATTTTTTATTTTCTTCTCAGTGTTTTTCTCGGACGATAATAGTTTAGGCTTTAAAAAAGAACTTTGCGCTTTCATCTGAAGTTTAGATGCAATTTCGAATCGTGCTTGTCCTATTAATATTTTTTTTAGAGCCAAAAAAATAATTTAAATTTTATTTAATGTTTTAAAATATATAAACATATAAATTTTCATTTCAAACATGGTAAATCAATAGATCTTATATGTCGCGATACGCTATTCCTCCTATGATAATAATGGTAATTCAAAATAGAGTCGAGTTTAAGGATTTTGTTTAAATTAACTACAAACTTCTAGGTTTATTTTGTCAGTGTTGGAGCTAAATAAAAATATACTTTGTGGGGTCTGCCACGCCTCCTTTTGCCTGTTACATACATTCTCCGAAGTTATTATACCTGTTTTTCCCAGTTTTTAATGGGTACAGGGTATATATCTGCCTCTATTGCTTTGTCTGGTCTCTTGTTGCATAAGTTGTTTCCCTCTCTATCTCTCAACCCCTTTGAGGCCACCCTTAATGTGTCTGTCCGTCCGACTGTCCGACTGTCCAACTGTCGGGCTGTCCGTCAAGCGCGCAATTATCAAATGGTTAACCGTATGCAATTATGGTCAATAACCCCAAATAGAGGGCCCTGCATATTTCATAACCGCATTTGTATGCCATACACGTAAGTACACGCCCCCTTTATACCCCCCGCCTCTGGCTTTTACCTAACGGAAATGATTGAAGCTGTCATAACTTTTACCAGGCATCAGTCTCAGTGTCAGGCACCAAATGAGGCCAAATCGATACGTTTAATATGCACTTGTGATCTGAAAGCAATGCGATATTATCGGTGGCAGTAGGAAGGGACCTCCTAAAAAGAGGTAAGAGGAGGGGGGAGGGCTTCAAACAGCTGCGGGCTGCAGCAACGAGCAGACCATAGAAATTGTTTGATTAAATGCCTCACGAGCCTCAAGACCAGCTGACGCATTAAACTTGAAACCCATTTGGCAAGCGATTGCGTTAGCAATTACGATAACAACAACGATAACGATTGCAATTTGCAATTGGCCGAAGCGCCATCTGATCATATGATATGACTTTTGAGTGGGTGCGGCCAGCAGTGTGAGAGTTTACTCGTTACTCGTTAGTTGTTAATCGTTATGTTTAATTTGTCACTTTTAGTAATTTACTCGTTACTCGTTGTTGATTGACTTAGATGTAGAATGATATTAAATATTCATTCATTGATATATATTATTTATTCGTTTAATTTTACTCGTTACTTGTTACATATGACTTACTTTCCCGTATTTATTGCCTGTGACAACTTCCTACTCGCTACTCGTTACTCGTCATTTGCTGCATTTTACTCGCTACTGGCTTTGTAATTGTAATTGTGTTTGTATTTAAGCTTGACGTTATATCTGAGATATAGATCTATATCTTTTCGCACTCGTTTCACTCGTCTAATTGTCCTAAAGTTGTATAATATCTGTCGAAATCTAGCCATTACGCGATTTTATACCCTGCACCCATTGAAAATGGGTAAACCAGGTTATAATAACTTTATGCTGTTGGCTTTTGAACACTTGCCAGATGCTAAACTGCTAGTCACTGCTCGTTAGACACCCATCCATGGAACCCTATGGCTGAGTAGTGCCAGTCAGCGCATATAGTATATTGCATTATATCGCTTGCTTAATTGTACTTCAGTTACGATGTTGCAACGACTTGGTTAGATAGTGCGATTTGGAAATAGTTGAAGAGCAAGTCGAGATTTTATAGATCATTTGTGGACATTGCTAAATATCTCTTGTCTTACCATAATTTTCTATATATCTATTCGATAAATGTAGCAACAGTTGAGGTGAATTCATAACGAAACTTTGAGTAGTAAGATTCCGGTATTTGCTTAGAATTTTTTTAAATTACTTAGTTTGGAATAATTATATTTCTCTAGCAATACCTATAAAAAAATTATTGTATATTGAAACTTGTAGGAGTTATAGGTTGAGAGAAATCGTATTAATTACCTTAAAAGTATATAGAAATTTGCTAAGAGCAAGTTGAGATACTTTTGTAAGCTCAGAAAGAATACATTAACTTCTCTATTTCTAGGTACAAAATAACAACTTCAGATGAGCAATTCGAACTTGAACGCTAAAATTAAGGACGACTTTGACTTGAACTATAATTATATATATTTCGAAATATTTTTTTAAATGCAAATTGAAAACTTGGTTGAACGTAGTGCTCATAGAAAGCGTACAGCCGAGCTTAGAGTTAATTTGCGTTGACCAAAAGCTATTTAGGGCCATAATTCATGATCAAGTGCAAAAAAACAAGATATAAAAAATAAAAAACTGACAACCATAAAAAAAAGAGTTGAACAAGTTGAATAACAATTGCGCAGCGCAGACTGACCCAAGTTCGTTGCCTAAGTCTTTTGTATTGCAATGAAAAATGGCGCGGGGAAAATTGAAAAATCTCGGTCAGAGTTGAAAGTGTGATATATAGTACTATATACAAGCTATATAAACGTATTCAGGTCTATATCGAGTTGGCGCAAATTACCTGTTATTGTGGCTAACAACTGCCTGCCCTGGCCATAATTTCATTTTTTGCCAACAACAACAACAACGAGGCGAAAAGTAAAAACAAAAATAAAAAAAAAAACTGCAAGACATTGCAACAATCAAATTAAAGTTAAATTACATAAGCGCTGCGTCGGCGGCGCCGTTAGCGTCTGCGTCAGGCGGCGCACCATGGACAAAACTCAAAACTAGCATGGCAAAAATTTATATTTTTGTCGTCGATTGCATTTAGTTTTTAGTATCAAAAGATTTCAGTTTTTTATATATACATATGTAAAGCTTGTTAAATTTACAAAGTTATTTAATTAGTTTATTTATAATTCCAAAATAAGTTATAAGTTAGAAATATCGTAAATAAAATAAAATAAGTTATAAATTTCGTTTGATTTAATTAAAGAAAACATGTTAAGGAAAGACAAAATTAAATTAGAGCTGAGCTTCGATTCGATTTAATCGATTCTTTATGTTGGTGATTAAATCGATGCTTTTTTGAGAATCGATTTTTTTTTTGCGCAGTGTAATTCAATGAAATTTAGGGTTCGGTCTGTTGTTTTTGTTTGTTTTTTCAAACATATTAAAGTTTAATCGATTACATTGATTTTTAGACTTAAATTGATCGAAAAGACAAAATCAAAGATAAAACCCAGCTTTAGTGTAAATTTAGAGTTCTATACTACATTAGATTTCTAACTTAGCAATTGGTAATGGAGTATTTATTCAAGAAAAAATTTGTTTATTTTATAAACTGATAATATAAGATATAGTACATATACTTTTTGGAGTTTTGGAAACTTTTTAAAGGCGCTTTAAAGCCGACTGGAGTTTCCAGTTGAGATAATTTTTACAAAACTTAAGAATATTCACTGCAAATTTCTTGAAAATCTGAAGAATATTCGTTGATAGATTTTTGCCATGCAAATCGCTGTTTTTGGCCACTGTGCGGCGCTTATCTGCAGTTATGGCTGTTGTCTATACCAAGACAGCGCTGACTTGGCGTGTTTATGTCTTGTGCAATTTTTATATGGATACTATATAAAAATATCAATGTGTCCGTCCGGCTGTCCGTCCCTCCGTCCATCCGTCCGTCCGTATGTCTGCTTCTTCTTCAGCTGCAACAGGTATGGGAAAGCAGTAGAAATTATGTTGCGTGACGTTTCATTTTGCACAAAGGCTGTAATTGGTAACTCCAGTTGCCTCCCTCCCCCCTCCCCTCCCCCCCTAACTACCGACCAATGTTAAAGCCTGCTGTCTATAAAAAGTCGGCTAAGTATATTGGCCTAAAAATTTGTGGCTGTTGTTGTTGTTGCTATTACTGCCATTGTGTCTTAGGCTAATGACCAACAAAAACCAAAAAGCAACAGAAATAAAAATGAAAAAAAATTATACGATATATATGTGTATATATATATCATATATGGTAAATATGCCTTTATGGCTAGATGTCTGCATGTTTCGGCTGTAAACAGGCCAGGCACGAGCTGTTGCCAATTTCGGCGCTGTTGGCCAACGACAAAATTGAGCTTTTGATTGGCTTTTATTGTTGCTGTTGGCCAAGCAGGTCAGCAGAGGCAACAGTTGATGCAATTGAGCTATTGTCGAGGTCATTTCCTGCTCAAAGAAAACAAACGCTTTTCAATTGTGCGCCGTCTGTGAAAGCCACAAGGAAGTTTGCACAATAGACAAAAAAAAAACCCAAAACCCACAAAAAATCACAGCAAAAGAAGCCGAAAAAAAAACAACCGACAAATTGTTCATCATGCAAGTTCATTATGATATCGTCAATATTTGCATTTCCTCGGCTGTTTGTTGTCTTTCGTCAAAAGCAAATACAAATAACCGAAAATAGATTTAACAATGGAGCGCATTTCTTTCGGTTTTCAGTGTCAGGACTTTGCACCAGACACAAGCTCGCTGGCCCAGAACCAGAATCAAGCAGGCCAAGACAAACCAAGACATGCCAAAAGCAGGCCAAAAGTCTAGTCTAGTCATGGCAACAATCTGGCCTTCAATTAAACCAATTTACGGTGGCACTTGGCAGCTATGAACTGCAGCTTCGAGGGGAGTTAATTGACGTAAATCGAGTGCAGCAGAAATAGCAGCCACATTTTGACCATAAGCAACCAAGCGAAACCAAAAACAATTGCCAACAATTTAACAATTTAGCATTCAGCTATAAGAATCAAGTCAAAGCTTCAGATACCCGTACCAAATCAAGCGCCTTGAACCGGTTCGATTCGTTCGACAGCAAAGCGAGGCAACAAAAATGCACGAAATTGTTCTTGAAATGAGTATAGCAAGGAGCTCTCGTATGCACGAGCTTCTCTTTCCAAAGGAGCCACGACACCAACGACGATTTAATCGATTCTTTTTGTCGGCGTTTAAATCGATACTTTTTTTTACGAGAATCGATTTTTTCGAGCATTGTGGTTTTTTTTTAGGATCTGCAACTGACGGTTACGTCCGACTGTAATCGTCCACCCGAAGTATTTGCTATGTCCTTAGTTGATTTTGTTTGTTTTTTTTCAAACAAATTGAATCTATTTCGATTAATCGAATAAATCGATTTTTATACGTGAATCGTTCGAAAAATTGATCGATTTTTGAAAATTCAAGATCAAACCCAGCTCTATTGGGCACCCCTGTTTTATACCATTTGAAGCATCTTAAACTTGGTATACCATTCCATGAAATCAAATCTACTTTGTCTTATTTAAATTTATTCGTTTAAATCAATTAGTTTTGGACTCTATTCTATATATATAATACTACTTGAGCTCTTTAAGCGGTTTTTTGAATACACTCAATTCTTTGAATATCAACAACATGTGCTTTTAATCTACATTACTTTTTATACCCTGTATTATTATAAAGCTAAAATATTACTGGCCAGCTTTGCTTAGTTTAGTTAAGCGTAAGCTTAAAGTCAAGACAGTAAAATCCAGTTTACTTAAACTTAGGTGAAGTATATTTCCTGGTTTTATACACGACAAATAAAATTAAATAATAAATATATTCCAAGTTTACAATCCGATTGATAAACAACAAGATAGGCTATGTTTGGGCCAAATCTTAAAGTTGTGGCGTTAAAATTGTGGCTCTTGAAGTTTTTGGTGATTCGCGCGCAATCTAAAGAAGATATGAAAATTCTTAAACGAACATGAGTTGGCTTTGATGTAGGAGAACCTAGGTGCCAAATATGGGGTCTCTCGCGCTTATGGAACTAGAGATCCAGGTGCCTAAGGCGATAGACGAACAGATGATATTATTTATGTTCGCACAGAACTATTATCTACTAAGCAAAATAAATAATAAAATTTGCTTTAAAGAAAAAACTGTTTAAATACCCTGTACCAATTGAAAAATAGGTAAAAACAGCGTTAAAAACTTTGTTTTTCTTCAATTAGAGTTTATTTTAAAAATTTGTGATTTAAACCATGTTTAAATCAAGTTTTTGCATTGAACGAAATTCACAAAATGTATTTCAATAAAAAGGCTTACATAACAGACATGCCCGTTAGGTGCAGCAAGAGGTACAGGCATATGCCAATTGAAAAGTCATACGACACAATGGTAACGCGATTGGTCACATCAATTAGCCATTGATCTTGGCCATCAGCAGCCTGAGAACTTGGGCACAAATGTTGGCACACAACAATTGTAGTTCCAATATTGAATGCATATGAATAAACAAAGAAACGAATGTTGAGTACAGCGAACAAACATGACTATTCTATGAGTGTCAACAAAACGACAAAAAAAAAAACAGAAAAAACAACAACGCAGACTTTGATTAAGTGAAACTTTTTTTGTGCAGTCAAAAGCAGTAGAAGCTGAAATAAATAAAAATTATTATTATTTTTTTTTGTTATTGGGTTTTTAGCTTTTGGTTTTCTTTGAAATTTGCTTTTGGGTTTCTTTTCGTGTGTTAATTGATTGCATAAGCGTCATAAACAGCGACAACTCACTTGTACACTCACTCATTCACTCGCTCATTCATGCACTCACTCGGTCAGTTCGTCCGTCTGTCCGTCCGTCCGTCCGTCAGTTGGTCAGTGGGGCGCACGGGTGGGCCTTTAAAACTACAAAAAGGGGGCGTGCTCTCGCTAGACGCTGGCGCAACCAAAAGCCCAAATTGAAACTCAAATTCGAATTCAAATTCAAACTCGAGCCAAAAACCAGTAAGGACGGCGCTGATCAGTCGGATGCGCCCGACTATCGAATACCCTGCATCTTATGCATTTCATATAATTTTTAAAATATTTGTAAATCATCAACAGTTTTAAATCATCGTAATGCATCTTCTTACTTTTCTCTGCAATATTGCATCATAAATAACTTCTGTATTTATTAACCGATTTCAATGCGCTTTTTAGCATAGTTAACTATAGTAGTAAAGAGCATATATGCTAAATTATAATTATCTTCTTTCAATATTACGCTTGGTATTCGATTTTTTTAAATAAGCTTGACTTGCGTATGGTATACACCTAACTACATACCAAAAATAGCTGCTCTAGCTCTTAGAGTTACCGAGATCTGCCCGTTACATGCATGTTGCACAAAGTAAATACCCCTGTTTTTACCCATTTTATGGGTGCAGGGTATTAAAGCATACAACAACTTGTCGCTCGACATTTACTCATAATTTTGGTTGCAAGTGCAGCGAGCAGTTAACAACTTGCCTGCCTGGCATAACAATAGTAATATCGTATTTAATTACAGCTCCATTCAAAACTTGGCAAATTCGCTGCATTATATAATGCAGAAAAATTGTCGAACATTGCTGCCGCTCATAATTTCGGTATTGTTAGTCATAAACTGCCCCAGAAATAGGTCTTGCTTATGTGGAGCCTATAAAATCTTATATTGAAATTAAAGCAAAGCCAAAACGGAGTCTGTGAAATTCTACGCAGTATCAAAAACTATTACTCAATTTTGGGTTGCTTTTGGTTTATTGAACTAGTTTTAAAACTAACCTATTTTAACCACTTTTTGCAACTTTATGGAGCTTAATTTTTATGTGTCAAACACAACTGAAATACATTTTTATTTTTTAACATTCTACATATTTAATGAAATTTTAAACCTACAAAAAATACAATAAAAATAAATTGCTCACTTTTGATGTTATTAAAATAAAGGTTATCGATATTTTTACATTTATGCATTGAAAATGATTTTAATTAATTAATTGTGATATTGATTTAAAACTATATTATAGCTTGAAATTTTAACCGATTTAGATTCAAACTTTTATAACTCCCAATTTAAGACACATTTTTAATATAACTAGAAAAAAATTTAGTTGCATTTCATTGAAAAATGTTCTCTACATTTATTTTGTTTCACTTTAAATTTAACCCAAACTTTCAGAAATTTTTACAGATTTCATGGCATTTATTCATAAACGTTTTCGATATTAATTTTAAAACCATTTTCACTTTTACACAAATTAATTCGAGTTGCAAAATTTTCTTGCTTACATTTTGATGAAATTTATGGAAAAATGTTCTGGATATTAACTTTGAGTTCAATGTCCCAAAAATTAAATCTTTTTTAAAATTTTGACTGATTTAAAAATTTTAGATCTGTAATTTTAATACTTTAAAATGTTTAAATAGACAATATATTCGTTTTATTAATCTTATTTATAATATACTATTGCTAAATATACTTATAGGAATAGTTGTATCTATAAGTTAAGAGCATTATTTATATATATTACTATATTATTATCTTTTACTTTTTATTTAATTCCTTAATTTAATTACAATATTAATTTTAATGTTTTATGTCGACAGACAATAGTTGAAAATAAATAAATTACCAGATTCGTTTAGATAATAGATTTATTAAACTGAAATCTAAGTTCTTAATTCAATTAGTGTTATTTTATTATTTATTTTTATTCTATTTTATTACTAGATTCGTTTAGATAATAGATTTATTAAACTGAAATCTCAGTTTTTAACTAAATTAATATTATTTTATTATTTATTTGTTATCTATATTAATACCAGATTCGTTTAGATAATAGATTTATTAAACTGAAATCCAAGTAGTTCTTACTTCTGTTTCTTGCTGTCATTTCAAAGCTCTGAGTATCTTAAGCTGTTCATAATTAATCTTTAGCTAATATTAACTCTAATCTGGCTAACAACGTCATCTGAAGCTTGGTTATTAGCCATGATCGGTTCTCTTGCCATTCTTCTGACTGCTTTTGGCCAAATAAAATTAAAAAAAAAGAGAAGAAAAAAACTGTTTGTCATAAGCTGCATGTGAACGTCACGTATGAAACGTGTTGCTTTTGGGAGCGCATTCTCAAGTTGTTGACGGTTTTTGTTGTTGTTTTTGGCTTTTTGTTTTTGGCTTTTTGTTTTTCTGTTGAGATTTGAGATTTTCATGTCTCGATGGCAATCTACATAAATGCATGCACCGTTCGAAGCGAAACGTTGCTATATAGACACTAGCTATATAGACACTCAAGGTCGCAATTAGTTCTTGCCAGACCACAGCGACTGCAACTGCAACTGCAACTTGCAACTTGCAACTGGCAACTGGCAACTGGCAACTGGCAACAACATTTAATATTATGGATTTTGATTTCTAGCTCAGTCTGGCCATTATATATATATATAGTATAAATCTATTCAAGTTTTCGACTTCTCGACGCTGTGGCAAATTGTTTGCCCCCGTGCCCCTCTGTCCACCACCCCTTAATTGTTTTTTCGCGCCAAATAAGCTGCGCTTTAATAGAATTTGTCGATCAATTTTCCGAAATCATAGCTAATTTATTTTCAGTCAATTTTATTTTGTGTTTACTGCTGCACTTAATATACATATATTATTAAAAAATATATATATATATTGTTTGTTTAATTGAAATTGATTTTTCAACTAGCCTCTGTTAAATAGCAAAACTATAAAAAACCTATTGACCTGAACTTCTTAAATTGAGCATAAATTTGATGCTTAAATTTCCTGGATTTCAATTTAAGCCTTAGCTTAACTTGTTTGCAATTTAAAGATCTTTTTTAATATTGTTAGCATATGTAAAAACAATATTTAAACTGTTGGGTTCAAGGCGCAAAAGTTGATTGCTTTTGCTATTTTTATAGTTTATGTTATTAACATAAAAATGTAAATTAAATAAGAAGAATTTGAAATATTTTTTTAAAAAACTTTGTTCTAGCGTTTTTTTAATAACTGCTTTTGAGAAGTTTTGTTTTTATTTGCATAAATTATTTAGTTATTTTATTTAATTATAGACAATTTGTAATTTTGCGTCATAAATAATATTTTCAATATTACCAATATGTAAAAAATGCATTAATATTTAAGCCTCTCATATATCTGCGAATTTATTTGTTTTAGAATTATAATAATAAAAATAATTATAGTTATTTGATTGAATTTAACTAAACTAAACTTTGAAGCTCGACTCTAACAATCAGCGGTATTTTAGCTATCTGTTAAGTAAATATTTTATTGAGTTGAAAATTACATAAAGTTTGTTAATTTCATTAACATTTCTCATAAATACATAAATCAGCTGTTTAACCTTTTGTGAAAATTTATGACCAAATCGTCAAATTATAACACTTTTATAGCTGAGAGATTTTTCACGCTTTGGCATAAATTTCAACAGCAAATCGATCAGGAAAAAGTTTTATTTTTATTATTAAATACTTAATTTAATTTCAGTATTTGACTAACAAGACTGAAAAACTGTTTAAAAAGATTAATAGAATTTTAGTAATTTATATGATATATTTATTTATTTACTAATTTTATCAGCTTTATAACTCAGCAAATAAGTACGAATTAAAGTTTTATTTGTTGTATACATTTAAATACTTTATTTAATTTCAACAATTGATAATTAGAAGTTTTAAACTTGACATAATAAATAAACAGCATTTAATTAATTTAAAATTTATTATTATATTATATTAATATTATTAATTGTTGAATTTATTTAGAAATATGTGTTATTTTAGCAGTTTTATAGCTGTGCTATGAATGTTGTTTTATATAAATTAATTTTAATTTTTAATTTTAATATAGACATTTAAAATTGCATTAAAAAAATAAATTAAATTAACGGTGTTTTAGAAATTTATTTTCTGTTATTATTTATTACATTATTATTTATTTACTATATTTTATTATTAATTTTTTTATATTTACAATTGTAAAAACAATTACAATATTATTATTATTATAAATTTTTACTCATTTCCTTGAATTTAAACATTTGCTGTAATTTTAACAGTTTAGAGAGAGAGAAAGGGATAAATAGAGAGAGAGAGAGAGCGCGATCGCTACGTATTTGGGCGGCGACTGTACTTACTCTTGACGGCCCACATCTTGGCGTCGCGCAGTCCGCGCAGATAACTGCGCATGTCCTTCGTGCAGTTGGCGCTCAGCGTCCGATTGGCCTCGAGCTCTGCCCACTGCGCAGCCAGCAGCGACAGCTCGAACACATTGAGCGCATCGCGCAGTCGCTGCGTGCGCGTCAGATCGACAGCGACGTCGGCAGCGCTGTCGTTGTTACTGTTCTGCTCACTGTCGCTGTTGTTGTTGCTGTTAATTTCCGTGTGTAGACTCAAGTTGATGATGTTATGTTGATCGGCGGGGTGCAGCGCGGGGTTAATGAGGGCCGGGGAGGACTTGTTGTCCTTGTCAATGGCGGCCGCTGCGCAGCCGAGCAGCAGCAGCAGCAGCAGCGACGCCAGCGCCAGCGCTCGCTGTTGGCGCATCATTCCAAGCCAAAATTCCCAACAAAAAAAATAAAAAACAAATTGCCTGGGCACGTTTCTTATTTATTTTTTATACTCTTGTTGTTGTTGTTGTTGTTGTTATTGTCGCTTTCACTCACAGAAAAAAAAGATCAAAATTCGACACAAGAAACAGGCACAAATCCAAATTCGAAAATGGCGAAAATTTCGAAAAATTCCTGCGACGTTTTTTAAAACATTTTCACAAGCTTCAATAAAAAAACAAATCACATAAAAAAAAAAAACGTATTTTTTGCGCTGCTTTTTTGCTGGTTTTTTTTTCTGCTGCTGCTGCTTTCGTTGTTGTTGTGCAATCGGCAGCGTTTGAACCGTTAGAATTACTGCGTTTGGCACTTTTACTTTCGTCGCGCACGCACACACGTACACAGGCGCACACACACACACATGCGAGCGAGGGGGACAAGGTGCGTCTGTATTGTTGCTGTTGAGTTGTGTGTGTGTTTTTTGGGGGGGGCGGGGGAGCTGCTGCTGCTGCAAGAGGCGAGAAGCGGAGACGAGAAGCGACGACGACCGCTTGGCATGAACGCACGTCAACGAATTGCGACTGCGCGTCTTGGACAGCTGTAAAAATATGCTAACTATTTCAAAAACGCAGCCCAAAAACGACGCGACTGCGACGCCGGCTGCGGCAGCGGCCGCGGCAGCAACAGCGCCAGCGCGAAGAGAGCCGAAAACAGCAACAACAACAACAACGTTCAAATCTCTGCATAGGCTCAAGTTGACGACGCTGCCGTCGCTGCCGTCGCTGGCGTCGCTGCCGACGCTGGCGTTCGCTTTGAAAGCGCAAGTGAGCAGAGTTTGCGCTGCGAATTTATTTACCGTTAACCGCCGCGCAGCGCAACGAAAGTGCTCAAAGAAATGAGCGAATTTCGAGTAAGAGAGCGAGCGCGAGAGCGCCGCAGCTCAAGAGAGCGCATGTGCAGCAGCAGTGCTGCCGCCTTGGACATATTGTGGCTAGATCTAGCTACTTTTCGCGCTGGTTGGCCATTTCTTGTTACAAAATGCTATTAGCCACAATTTTAGCAACTTTTAGCCATTTGGTTTTTTGTAGCTGCTTTTAAGATCACAATATTCTTTAATTTGCAAATGATTCGCAAAGATTTTAGAACGTTAATCGTTCGATAATCTGAACTATGTATGTACCTAAAAAAACTTTTTTTGGTTAAGTCGCCAAGCTTTGAAATATGTATTATTTTTTCTAAAAATTTCAATGTGCTGATAAAAAAAAAGCTATGAAATTGAACTGTTGATAAATCCTTTAAATAGAACCTAAATGTAAATAGTTGTTCGTAACTTAACTATTTATTTTTAATAGGTAATTATTTCGTAGCCAGTTATTTTTAGCCACTATTTTTTCTAATATCAGTTACTATTCACTTAACCACTTATTTTTAGTTTTTTTTCAATGTGCTGATAAAAAAAAAGCTATGATATTGAACTGTTGATAAATCCTTTAAATAGAACCTAAATGTACATAGTTTTTCGTAACTTAACTATTTATTTTTAATAAGTAATTATTTCTTAGCCAGTTATTTTTAGCCACCATTTTTTTTTTCTAATATCAGTTACTATTCACTTAACCACTTATTTTGAATAGATAATTATTTATTAGCCAGTTATTTTTAGCCACAATTTTTTCTAATAGCAGTTACTTTTTATACCAAAAATCTGGCAACACTGTGCAGCAGACGAAACAGCAACCACCAGTGTTGCCACATCCGCTTTTCTCCGTGAAATCTGACTCTTTTTGAAAAGCATATGCTGTGAAAAATTTTAAAACTGCTTGAAAATGGAATTCGTTTTTTTTCTAAAATAATTCTTCACATTTTTTTAAGCTTTTTTATTGCAAAATTCTTTCTAAATTTGTCGGGGAAAAATTCGATTTAAATAATGACGATAGATCTATAATTGTAAATTTTTCTTTGCATTAATTTTGCCAAAAAGCTGAATTTTTAAATAACAAGCCAAAATTCCCAATAGCAAAATGCTCTTCAAAAACAGTCAGATATGGCGAATTTGGCAACAGTGATGCTCTGCAAAGCGGCAGAGCAGCCAAAGAGAGCGAGAGAGAGAGAGAGAGAGAGGTGGAGAGCGCGCTGGCTGCGCAGCAGAAAAAAAAGCAGAAAAAAGCCCTGCGTCATCGTCTATGTTGTAATAAGCAAACGAATGTCGTTGTCGCTTTTGCTGCCTTTGTTGTTGCTGTTGTTGCTGTTGCTGTTGTTGTTGCTGTTGCTTTTACTCTCTCGCTGTTATGTTGATGTTATGCGGCTGGAAGTGTTGCAAAACAGCGCGCAGATTGACCGCAAAAGCCAATTGAAAAGTGAGAGAGAGAGAGGGAGAGAGAGCGAGCAAGAGGAGCAGGTGAGAGCCTCTCGCTGTCTCGCTCTCGCTCGCTGGCGAAATGAGGCAGGAAATGAGCCAAATAATTGAGGTTAAGTGAGTGCATAATGAGTGTCTCGAAGGAAGCGTTCGAATGCGTGATTTGAGTGTGAATATGAGTCTGTTTGAATAGGTGTGATGGGTGTGTGTGTGTGTGTAAGCGAAGTTGCCACGATCGAGTGCACAAATGGTGCAAGTGAATAAATGAGTGCACTCAGTGAGTATCGAATGAATATTAAATGAATGCAATAATTACGCATAATGGGCATTCAGTGGCATTCATTAAATATTATTACCAAATATTAACTAAATCTAGCGATAATTTATGCTAATTAGCAAGAATGAATAAATTAATCGAGTGCTAAGTGAATAAATGGCAATAAAAACGTGAATACATTTGGGAATACTTAATAAATAAAAAATATAATTAGATATAAATTCTAATGAAATAAATGCAAGAAAAGTAAATTAAAATCGTTCAAGAACAATACATTTATTTAAATAGGGGGGAACAAATGGGGAAAAAAAATCGGATTATAACCAAAGTTTAAAAATTCGAATATAATGAATATATTCAAGTGAATTGTGTAAATTCGAGAAAATTGTAAAAATTAATGCATATAATATATGAATATTATGAAAATTATTGAATATTAATTTATGAATGCGAAATAAATAAAATGAAAGTGATTCAATTCGGTGGAAATAAATAAATTTCAATAAAGTAACTGGGAAAAGTGATTCCTATCGAAAATTGTGAATAAATGCGAATAAAGTACTAAAATTAATGAATGACAACAAAATAAACTAAAATCGAGAAAGAAATAAATTCGAGTAAAGTGAATTAATTTGACAAGAACTGTTTAAATGAAAGAAAACTGAATACATTAAAAAACACGAATAAATAGAAGAAGAAAAGTGAATACATTCCAAAAACTCAATTGCCGAAAATATTCACTTCTGCACAACGAATATCGTTGAATAAAGCAGAAACAGACTTGTAAATTGAATGCAATTCGAATAAAATGAGTATAATCTGAAGCCAATGAGTGAATTCAATTGAAACTGAAGCGAATAACGCAAGTGAGTGTCTACAAGGAACTCATTCGAAACAAAAACTAATTGCACTCACTGTCACAAAGCATTCATTTGAAGCTTTAGCTAATGAATGCCTTTCCAAGCTAAATGAATACCTCTAGCAGACAATTGAAACAAATGAATGGGTGTTTTTTTTTTTTTCTTTTGACAAATTGACAGCCTGCAGGCTATTCAAAGCAGTATTCACTTGCCGATAAGTGTGAATAGACGAGCCTAAATGCCATTTAAGGATGCCTGATAAAGTGAATCAAAATGAATTTCGCTTCAATCACATCAATCACAGCCCCAAGGCGGAATGGGTACTCGGAGCGGACCAGAGCGAACTGAGTGAGTGTGACAAATGAATGATCTTTTAATTAACGTGTTTAACACAGCGTTGAGATCATTAATCTAATATTTTGTGGTTTTCAAAAAACCAACAAGAAAATGAAAAAAATAAAAATAGAAAAAAAAGAAAAAAATAAAAATCGTAAAAAAAACTAAATGGTAAAAATGGTGAATTGTAAAAAAAGTAAAAAATAGCAGGTCTACAAGTATTTTCTATTTTTGTTGTTAATTAATTTGCTTTTCGTTTTTGGGGCTGTTTATCGAATGCACTCATTGATTCATTTGGCCAGCCACAAGAAATGTGGCAATTGGGAGCGTGTTGCCGCTTGCTGTTGACCTGTTTACAAAGCCAGACGGACAGACTGACACAGATATATATATATATACATATATACTATATATATACATATATATAGCCAGTAAGGACGCGCCCGACTGTAGCATACCCTGCACTGCATATTTTAAATATTACAATCTAAATTAAACTAAACTTTAATCTAATCCTATCTAATCTTATCTTGAACTTACCGTCGGGCTTGCTTGTATACCCTTTACTCAGCTACAGCTCGCGCTACGCGCTTTCCCGTACATTATCTAATTGAAATGCACACACACAAAAGCGCTTGGCGTTGACGTCTCTCTCCATCTCTTATACGCATAAAATTGCTTATAAATGAGCAAAACTGGGATACATTATATATCCCTAATATCCTTAATTATAGAGTGATTTGGATAAAACTTATAGAATTGGTAGATATTAATGATCTTTATCAACTACTGAAGACAGCATTTATGTAGATAGATTTGCAGCTCTTAAGCAGGTCAACCTATGCTGTTTATGTTTATTGTGGGCGAAAGAGGCGTGGCATCAAAAATTTGAAATAAACTTGATCTGCGTATGGCATGCAGCTATCTACACTCAAAAAATGGTTGCTCTAGCTCTTTTTATTGCCGAGATCTCAAGCATATATAGACTTTGTGTGATCTGCCACGCCCACTTCTGCCAGTTACACAAAATTATTAACCCATTTGCAATGGCTACAGGGTATAGAAAACACCTCCAGTTGCAACTTTGGCCAAAACTCGGTTCCCAGTTCCCCCATTCACAACAACAACAACAACAAACATAAAACATAAACAATCTAAAGCAACAACAAGTCTGTTGCCTGTCTCTGTCTCTCTCCGTCTCTCTCGCTGCCTCTCTTTCGCACAGTCTTTCTACGGGTATTGTGTAAGAGCAGAGTCATTAGAGCGAAAGACAACCAAACGAATAAACGAATAAACGAATCAGCGACTCAAAGACTCAACGAATCAACTCAACGAATGAATGCCTGCTGGCCTAAAAGTGCTTTTTCAATTTTCCAAAACCTGGCTGAAAAATTGCCAAAAAAAAAAGGAAAAAAAAAAAGAAAAACCAAAATATTTAGCCAAGCAACTGGGCATTAGCTTTAGCTTTACCGTTAGCAGACAGTAGCCATTGTTTATTTTTTTTTTTACTAAATATCAATTTTTTTTATTTTTATTTTTTCTTTTTTTTTTGGAGTTAAGAAAATGAAAAACCAGTTAGCAGCATAAATATGGTAACTAAATGGCAAACATTTGCAAAAGCTGGAATTCTGCAGGAGTGCAGAGTTTGTCTACAAATATATATATATATATTTCCTAAATCTGTGTGCTTAGTTATAGATACGCCCACTTTTATATCTCTGCTAAAGTTCAATAAAAATGCATTTTAATTTAAGCTGAAAATCGCGCCTTAAAATCACAACAGAATACGTGCATTTTTTTTGTTTAAATTTTGATTTATTTATTATTTTTATTGTTTTTCTTTGGGAAACCCGTTTTTTACACACCTAGAGTAAAATAAATCGCCAGAAGACAGGGACAATTAACGTCAAGTACTAAGGGGAAACTGTCAAAAGTTTAACAAAAAAACTTTAGCAAAATAAAGCAAATTTTTAGACCCTGTAGCTTAAAATAGCACAATAGGGTCAATTAAAATAGTAAAAAATAAAAAATGTTTTCAGTAGAAATCGTTGTAGACCCCATAAAGTATATACATATATATTCTTGATCAGAAGTACAAGCGTAGTTGATATAGCCCTGGACAACATTTATGATATTTGTTGTAGAATTTTGATAGCTTCGCTTCATTCACCGCAATATATTAGAAATTTTTTTTTTTTATTTTGAAATTTTATTTTATTTAAATTATTTATGAATTGATCTTTAGATGCTGTACTTTTAAAAGGTAAAAGAAACAGTTGGTTACGTCCGACTGCAGCTGCGTTCTTACTGTTTTTTTTTTTAATAGAATTTACAAAAATGATCTATAATGTTGGAAGATGCTAAAAGTTCAATTCGATTCTAGCATTATTTGGCATCTGTTGAGCTGGTTTATCGAACTGATTTATCGATAAATGTGACCTAACCTAAGCTAAGCAATGAAATCAAAGTCAAGTGCCGTACTTCCATCAAATTTGTTTTAGAATTTTGATACCTTCTCTCCATCTTTAAAAATTTTTTTTAATTTTGAATTTTTTCTTATTTATTTGTTAATTTTTTTTTTCAAGAATTCATCAAAAATAATGCAAATTATCTGTAATGTTGAACGAAGCTAAAAGATCCATTCGATTTAAGCTGGTTTATCGAACTGACTTATCGATAAATGTGACCTAACCCAAGCCAATCGATGCGATCAAAGTCAAGTGCGATTGAGGAAGACAAAGGCCCAAAGTGGGATAAAAGTCAACGGTAAACGCTGCAAAAGTGTGAAGATCAAAGTGTGATAAAGCGGCAGGCGAAGTAGGGCGAAGAAGAGAGCAAAGAAGAGCGGAGAAGAGAGAGGAGAGAGGAGAGGCACCGAATGAAGATGCAAATGAAATCTGAAGAGACATAAGCATGGGTTTGTGCTATTTTCGGGCGGTTCATGGACCGTCATGTCATACTATTCATCTTTGTATTCGTCTTTGTGCTCGTATTCGTTTGCGTATTCATCGTATTCGTAATGCTGTCAGCGGCACAAACCTGTCGCTGTGCCCAGCGTCTGGGTCGACTTGGCCCCGTCTCATATTTTAATGAGAAAAGTGAAAGTGTCAAGAAAATAAAAAAAAAATAAAAAAAAAAATAAACCAAAAAACCAAAGACGACAACAACAGCAAGCACAATAAATATATTCAACTTAACAGTGAATAAATAATAAAGTGCTACTAAAACCTAAATACAAACACAAACACGAATATGAATACAAATACGAATACCCATACGAGTACCCATACGAATACCCATGCGAATACCCATTCGAATCTGTATACGAATCTAAATAAGCGTGTCGATTCACGCTCAAATGGTAACGGAATTTAGCCTAAATGACAGCGCCAGCGGCATTACTAGAGTTTCCGCTATCAGTGTTGGTAAACAGCGTTTGTTCTATGTTCGATATACCCACGCAATGAGGTTAAGAACGAACGTTTCCACAAAACTCGGAAATTTGAAATTCTGTTTGTGTTTTATATAAAAAATAAAAGAATTAATCTCTGAATGAATTTATTTAGTTAAATATAATTATAAATATTATGCATTATTTATTTATTTATAATATTTTATATTTATATTTTATATTATGCATATTATTAATACTGTATAACAATTATTAGAATTATTATTTCTTAAATATAATCTTAAATATTTTACAAATAAGAACAATACTTAAACCGGTTTTAATGCTTGCTATCGATAACAGCGATTAGTGTTGAGCTAAGCTAACTTCTTCGATAACAATGAATAAAGTTGAAAATTTCTTTAATCATAAGAGCAAAGATTTTCCTCTTTCTATAACTCACTCTATATAATGCTTTAATATTTTGCCAATAATAGCAATACTTCAACTGCTTCCTATGCTTATTATCGATAACATCGATTAGCCAAGCTCTTCGATAACATTGCATAAATAAAAGCGGAACATTTAGTCGATCTTAAGAGCATCGGTTTTCCTCTTTCTATAACCGATTCTATATAATTTCGATAAGTTGGGTTAGTTTTTGGGGTCGCTGAATAATCGTTACATCAGATTTTCACACTTTGACCATGAACGCATTGCTTGGCCAAGGGAAAAGTGGCAATGAGAAAGGGGAAATCGGTGCAGTGGAGAGCGGGACGTTATGGAAGGGGGAAAAATGTCTGCAATGCAAGAGCTGAAGCGATGAAACTTAACTAAATGCCGTTGATTTTTCTGGCGTCGTAACAGATATGTGTTTTTTTTTTTATTGTCGTAGGGTTTTTTAGGTTTTGTTTTAAGTTTTTTTTTTTTTTAGTTTTTTTTTGGTTTTGAATTTATCTTTTTTGATAATTACTTCATTTGCAATCTTTCATGAAGCAATAGAAAAAACTGGCGTTAATTAAAAACGCAAACGCAACGAGGAAGACGCAAAGATAGAGGGAGCGAGGGAGGGACGGAGGGGCAGGGGGAGGCAAATGAGCGCAGATTGCCTCAAAATTCATTGAAGATGAAAAGGTGGGGGAGGGGGGAAGCGGTGGGCTCAGTTTCTGTTATAAAAGATATATATAGTTTTTTTTGTATTATTTTTTACTTGACTTTTGCGGGATGTCGTTGTAATGGAAGTTCACAGCGATTTGAAGTCAGGGGAAAGCGTCAACAAGGGGGTGGGGGGAAACTGTTATGCAACAAAAGAGAAAATTGACACACAAAACAACAACAAAAAGTAAGACAAAGCGCAAAGAGAGCGCTCCACAATGAACAAAAATGCAATGTCACTTGGCCATTAATAACACTTGAATACAACAACAACAACAAAACAAGTTGCCGCACGTCGCATGCGCTGATATAACGGTCTTGTTGCAACGCCTGCAACAACAATTAGTCTTCAGACAACAATTGCAACAGTTGCCGCTATTCAAATTTAAATTACGCGCGTGCAAGCAGTGCAGTTAAACTGCTTACATGCAGGCAAGCAGCGCAAGCAAACAATGCGTTTGCTACCGATACGTAGATGGCGCCACCTGCTTGCGCACATTGCAAACTTTAACAGCCGTAAATTTGCAGCTGATTGCGCCATTAATTGAATGAAATTGCCAAAAATAGCTGTTTGTGTAAAATATTGATTATAAATATTTTTAAAAAGCCAGTTAAAGCTTGTTACATGTCAATTTTAAATAAATGTCTCTCTTGCAAACAGTGCACGTCAAGGCAAAGCAGTGTTAAGCAGCCAAGCATCATTGTAGTGAACTTCAACTGCTTGCATGCAGATTATAGATTTGCTGGCAATACATAGATGGCGTTACTCGCGGAGCTGTCGGTGATTCCACTTTCGCGTACTCTGTCCTGTGATTCCATAGCTGGCGCCACTTGCATGAGCTTGGAGAATTTGAAATCGTAGGAGATTCTATTTTCGGTGCTACTCTCCTGTGATTCCATAGATGGCACCACTTGCATGAGCTTGGCGGTTTTGGAACCGTATGGGACTCTACTTTCGGAGCTGATGTCCTGTGATTCCGTGTGACTTGTCAGAACCGAATAAGAGTCATCCGATACCCAATCCCTGGGACTTCTCTGAATATTCCGCATAGTAATTTCCGGAATTTGGTTTGTACATATATATTCTGATATTTATCAAATTCAGCATATATATTCAAAAATAATTATTCAAATTTGGCGCTTGCATTTTGCTCAGAGTTTTTTTTAGCGGCGCCATCTATGAAATCAGCTGTGTACCTTAATGGCGCCATCTCGTGGGTGCTAGGTAAGTTGCAACATGTCGGCGTGACGCTAAGCCGGGCCTGGGGCTTGAAGCGCAAGTTCGTTGCGCGTGCAGATCGGAAGCAAGCGGTTGGGTCGCACTCCAGCTGCTGAAGCGTGCGCTGCGGACGCAAGCTCAGCTCTGCTCGAACTAAACCAAGCGAATGCGAAACGCATGTTCGGCTCTCCTCCAAATTAGAAGCAAAAGGTTCAGTTGCGATTATTTTCTACTATACTTTGTCAGGTTGAAAGTTACTTAGAGCAAACTAGAGATGGACGCGTGTTGAATATTTTTAACACCACACGAGCACGAAATTTATATCTAAAACACGCACGGCAGAATTTAACCAATGCGAAATTCTTCAAATGAAAAAAGGATATGAAATAATCCCCCCATAACTCCATTATACCAAAAATCTATCCAAAAATCTATATTTTTCAACCAAATGCGGTAATGTTTGGTTTTTTCTCCAAAATTTTGCAATAGAATTCATAAAACCATAAATTCTTACGATGTTGAAACACAAATTTTTTTCTCGAAAATTTCAGATTTTTTAAAGGGTTTAAAATTTTGACCCTTAAAATTTTCAAAAAAAATTTCAAATTTTTTGTCATCGATTTTTTTCTTAAATTTTAATTTCCAACTCAAATGATTAAGAAAAAAGCACATCGCATGAAAATCGGTTGAGTTTTGGTAAAGTTATGCGCATTCAAAGTTTAACAGAAATGGCTTTATTTGTTTAGGGAGTGATAATTCCTCTATAAATGCAATATTTTTCCCTAAAATCTATATTTTTCGACCAAATGCATTACATCTCGTTTATGGATGAATTTTAACAATTTTAAAACAAACATTTTTGCAGATTTTTTCAGAAAAAAACTTAATATTTTAAAAGAATTTTTTACTTAAATTTTCATATCTAAATTTCAAATGATTAAGAAAAACCCTTATGGCATAAAAATAGGTTGAGTTTTGGTAAAGTAATGCGCATTTTAAGTTAAAAATAGCTATTTTAAATAAATCTCCCCATGATACCAATATTGGCCCTTAAATATACATTTTTCGACCAAATGCGGTGATGTTTTTCAAAGTTCAGGGTCCAAAAATAGGCAAAATTTTCGTGTTGAATGGAATTAATAAATTAATATCGTTAATTATTATAATGTTTGAATATTTGTGTTAAACATAATTTTATAAATAAATAAATTAATTAATTAATACCCGAACCTGAACCAAATCTAGAACTTCTACGATTATTTGGGGTTTTGCAGCGCTGTTAAAAGAAATTGTTTTTCTGGAATGAAATTGAATAGAAGGTCTAAAAGTGGAAAAAGATTTTTGTTTTCTTTTGTATTTATTTTCAAAATTTCTGTTTAATTCGTAATGCTCTCGTTTGTTTCGGTTTTCGCTTATATATATATACATATTGAAGGGCATATGTGTGTATATATGTTTTGGGCATATGTAGAGCGATTTCTGCGGTAGTTTCAACCAATTTACATGCAATTCAATTCAATTCAATTCAATTCAATACAATACAATTCAATACAATACAGTACAATTATTTTAATGCATTTATTTCGAACGCAAAAGGTACGCAACGAAATTGTTTTACAACTTTGTAAATCTTTTTTTAATTTATTTTTTATTTTTTTTTATTGTATTTGCTGATGTTTGGTTAGTGTGTGTGTGTGTGTGTGTTAGAAGACAGCTTGGAAAATCGTGCTCAATTTTGTAGTTTACATTCATTAGCTTTACTGTTATTACTGGTATATAATTAATTTAGTTTATTTGTTTTATTTTTTATTAAGTATTTTCTTCACTTGACTAAAAGCAAAATTTGTTTTGGTTTTTTTTGTATACTTTTTCAAATTGTAATTTTACTTTTGTTTTTTCTTTTGTTTTTTAATTTATTTTGTGTGCACTTGCGGCAACTTTTGTCTAATTTTTGCTTTAATTAACTTATGTATTTTTTATTTTTATTTTTATTTTTATGTTTTTAGCCTGTTTACCTAATTATTAATCAACAAGAAAAAAAAACGCATTTCATAGTTTTTTTTAATTAAGTTGGGCTACATTAAAAATATTGCAAACAATAAAATTATAACAGAAAATTTTTCGAAACTAGCGCGCATTAAACTATTAAAATGTTAATTGTATTATTTTTATTTTTAACTTTTATGACTCCTGGCCTAGTTAGTACTGGGTTTATGTGTTCTCTGTGTGTTTGGGCTTGTATTTATTATTAATCAATTCATTTCGTGTAGTTCCTCAGCTGAGTTTAAAAAAAAAATTATATGAAAAATGTGTGTAAAATGCCAATGTTGCCAGTTTGGCCTATTATAAGCTAAAATATCGAAACTTGATCTTCATTTTATCGCCGATTTTGCCGACTTTCAAATAAAACTGGATTACCAAAAATTATATTTTTAAAATAAATTATTTCCAAATTTCACAGATTTAATTTTATCAAATGTTAAATATATATTTAAATAATCAACAAATTTAAATAAATATTTTGTGTTTTCCTGTATTTAAATTAAGCCAATATTTCAGCAGTAATTTGATAGATTTTTGCTATTTTTGTCATATTTTTACATCGAATCTAACTTGACATGGCAACACTGACGATTGTTTCTATCGATAGGCACAAAGAAACTTAATTGGCTGCTGTGATGTGAGTGAAACAGTGCAAAACTATCGATAACAGTTTTTGAGCTTTTCAGTTTTTCGAGTTTTTTTTTGAGTTTTTTTTGAGTTTTTGAAGTAGAGTCTGATAGAGTGGAAGCTTGAGTATAAAGAAGAGCACATGTGAAATATATAGTATATAGTACAGTTTGTATATAGACGCATCGACATACATAGATATATCATAATTTGTATATACAAGTATATATGTGTGTATATAGTATGTATCGTGTATATATAGATCGTATATATTCATAGAGAAAGGCACAGATGAAATTATTACATAATTTTTAAATACTTTCTTGAGTATTGTGTGTGTGTGTGTGTCGCAATAAAGTTGTCTAAGTTCGATTTGTTTCAAAAGTTTCATCTAAACTGGCATACGCTACTATAATCGCTATCGTTAATCGATAGCAGCCTTATCGACAGGTATGCCTTATTGTTTGTTGGGTTTTCTCCATTTCTACAAAGAGTGTAAAAAATGCATTTTTGCTTCGGTTGTTTTTTTTTTGTTTTTTTTTTTGGAAAAGTTTTCAATGTTTGAGAAATTGACAGTGTATTTTGACGCTCTTCTTCTTTGTTTTGTGCTGACGTTTCTTCAGTTTCTCATTAGATTTAAGGTTAGCTATGGTAATTCGTTGATAGTTGTTCATATACAAGTATATATATATTTATATATAATCTATATGCTAAGTAGTCGTTATCATTAGGTTGCTAATACTTTTATTTATTTTCATATTTTTATTTTTTTGTTATAAATGCTACATACAAGATTTTCGGTATCTTTTTGTTTGTTTTTGGTATTTTCTAGAAATTCGTGGAACTCATAAATTGGTATTTTTTTTTAGGGGTAATCGAGGCTTTACTACTGTATAATCCGACCAGCATTAAAAGTTTTCACTACGTATGTTTTGTTTAGCATTTATATTTGTGTATAATATAATAATAACAAGTATTTAGTATTTACTTGCGGTATTTTCCAGCCCGTTAGCCCGTTTGCTTTAGCATATAAAAAAATAAACATCAGATAGAATACGAGTTCTCTTTTTTTCCACATTCCCAGGGGACTTTATCGAATATAAATATAGTTTGTCGTTGTTTATCAGGCTACCAAAAAGTTAACATACTCTAATTACCCTTACTTCTGTGTGTGTGTGTGTGTGTGTGTGTGTGTGTGTGTGTGTGTGTGTGTGTAGATTTTGGCACAATCATGAGCAGGACAACGATAGTGACAGCTGAACGAGAGCGCGCTAGAGTATAAGGCCAGAAAGAGCGCGCTATAGATTGTCCAAAGTAGAGCAAAGTTTCTGCTATGTAAGAGGGAGAAAGAAATAATCTCCTTCTGTGCATGTGTAGGAGAGAGATGGAGAATGTGTGTATGTGTGTGTGTGTGTGTGTGTGTTAAGTACCTAGGTAAATTCGTTTTTTTTTATAAATGTTTTTTTTATATCCATAGAATTACGTTTACTTTCAAGTAAGTTTTTTGGTTATATTTTAGGTATATTTTTTCAGTAATTTTTCTGCTATTTGCCGGTATTTTGCAGTATTTTTTCTGGTTTCGTTTTGTTATTTCGGCTTTAATAGTTACAATCTTAATGCGCTAAAAATTTACTATTGCTTATCAATGCGTGTGAATACTGCGTTCATATATTTGTTCTGAGCGTCATCGATTTCATTTTCTTCTACTGCTTCTTCTTCTTCTTCTAGCGCTTCGATAACTTTTGGACTAGACTACATAAATACCATACAATACAATACAATACAATTGGGGGCATAGACATACACATATTGTTTTGCTCTATATACATACATGCTCTATTTGGTTTCAACTTTAATTATTTATTTATTTGTTTTCTTGTGGGTGTACATACAGTTAGTTGCAGTTTATCGTTATCGTTATCGGTTGCTTGGGCTTATTATAGTATAAATGTTGTTAAACTTTAAGAGCTAATCACAGAGTTGATGATTTTCTTTTGTTCACAAATTTCCATCATGTATTTTGTGTATCGTGTACGTACGCCTCGCTCTATATATTCCATAGAGTGCATATACGATATCTATCGATAACATATCGCACAGTTCGTCTATATATATGTATATATAGTATTCATGTGTATAACTGTATGTATATCGCATATAACGCTTGTATATTTATATATGTTTATATCAATTAATCAGCTTTTAGTAATTTCGTCTAATTCATCGTTTTCGTCTTTCTTCTTCTTTATATATTTTGGTTGAAACGGAAAACGCTCTAAATAACGGTAAGTTCGTTTCGTTCTTATTCAAGTTTTTATCAAGTTTTTGTTGTTTTTTGTTGTAGCTAAACTTATGAAAACCGTAGATTGCGCTAAAAACAGTTGACATTCAAATTTGTATCGCTTAAGAACGCTCTATGCATGTAGTTATCGTTAATCGGTAATCGTTAATTGTTACAGTTAATCGTTAATCGTTACAGTTATATAGTTTACAGTTATACAGTTTTACAGTTATACAGTTTACAGTTATACAGCTTTACAGTTTACATTTTAACGCCTAACGCTAGTGAGTAATGTTATCATTAATCGTTTATCAATAATCGTTTATCATATAATCTGCCCTAAGTCGCTAATGAATTATAGTTTTTAGTTTTTGTTTTCTTCAAACTGAGCACTTGGAAAATTCCCTAAAGTTAACACAGGCTACAGTAACATATGTATATATGTGTGTGTGAGAGATGGAGATAGATAGAGAGGGAGAGAGAGAGAGTGTCCGTTGCAGGCTGGCTGTTTGGAGTGTTATCGATAATTTGGCAAATTTAAATTTAGTTGCAGTTGATAATGTAAATTAAAAGGTTTTTCTAAGGTAATTCTGTAATAAAGTCAATGAATAAATTTAGCTAATCGGTTATCGATAACTATTTTACTTTCAAATAGTTGCCTAATGTAATTAAAAAAAAAAAACACTAAAAACTTATTGATGCAATATTATTTAAAATAATAACTAATGTCGATATCAAACATATATATAAACACTTTGTGCAATAAATGAACAGTTTCAACGATTTATCGTTATCGATAACAGTAGAGTTGCTGCTAAAACATATATACTTCGATGCGCAGACGAAGTTAATTGACAATCGATAACTTCATAATTAATATGCCTAAAAATAGCGCCTATGAAATGAATGCAACTAAACGATCTCGCTGTTATCGATAACAGCAACCCTCAAAACCTGCATTGGTAA
Source organism: Hypselothyrea guttata (assembly GCA_035045125.1). Taxonomy (NCBI): domain Eukaryota; kingdom Metazoa; phylum Arthropoda; class Insecta; order Diptera; family Drosophilidae; genus Hypselothyrea; species Hypselothyrea guttata. The sequence goes on from JAWNNJ010000655.1 coordinate 497,585, forward strand.
GGGAAACATGCAATTTGCGTTAGGTGTGTGGGGTGTGGGGTGTTCTTAGCCTAATCCATGGATGACTGCGGCGACTTGACCAGCAAGAGTTCATTGTAATCGCTGTCCTCATTGCCGCACTGGTCCCGCTGATCCATGCGCCGTCGCTCGCTGATGATGCGCAGGATGTCCGCCGAGTCGGATTTGCTGAGCGGCGGTACATCCCCGCTGCCCGGCGAACCGTTGCCTGTGGGCGGGGCAGAGGCTGTACCGGGCAGAGTGGCAGCTGGAAGCAGGGACGCGGTTGCAGCGACGGGCAGCAGCAGCGATGACTCATCCATGTCGGCGTCCTCGTCGAGCGCCTGCTGCTTGAAGAGCTGCTTGGTGCTGCCGCTGCGACTGCGCGGGGGCATGGAGCGGGGCACGGAGAGCAGGAGGCTGCTGCGTCCGGGGGCAGCGAGCAGCAGGCAGCCCTGGTCGACGGACTGCGACCAGCCGAATGGGCGACGATGGGGCATGGCTGGGGGCGTTGGTGTTGTGTGCGTTGAAGTGGGCGTTGTTAGGGGCATGGGCGTGGCTGTGGGCGTGGGCTGCACCAGTGCGCTGACTAAAGACAGAGGCGTCGACTGCGTTTCATTCGAGGCAAGTTCTCTCTCTCTCTCTCCGTCTCTGTCTCTGTCCCGCTCTCTGTCGGGGCGTGGCACCTCCGCGCTGCGTATGCTGCGTATGTCGAGATCGTAGCTGGAGCAGGGGCTGTTGCCACCGCCATCGGACTCCAGGGACTCGAAGATGGTGCCACGCCTGCGATAGTCGTTGGCATCGCCGCCCCAGGGCAGCGAGTCGCAGCTGGTGCGCTTTGCCTCGAGGTTGCGTCGTCGGATGGCCTGCTCGTCCAGCGAGCGCTCCTTGGAGAGCACGCCGCGCTTGCGGAAACCCCCGGCGGCCGAGGCGCGTCGCCCCCGTCGACCCAGTGGCGGCAGTTGCAATCCATGCTCCGCGCTAGCGGCGACTCCAACTGCCGTCACTGGCCCAACGTGCGACTCGCCCAGCCGACCGGGCAGCGCCTGAGGCGACAGCGCGCCCCCCATCTCGGCCAGGCTCAGACCGAGTTGTTGTTGTTGCAGTTGTTGTTGTTGTTGCTGTTGTGGATTGAAGTACTGCACGGTTTGACGTCGTGCAGCGTTCTGATTGAGATTGGTGGCTGCACTGCTGTTTAAGCTGGGGCTGGGCAGCGGGAACTTCTTGTCCAGGGATGGTGTGCTGTAGATGAAGTTCTTGGGCAGCGATTTGACCTTGGCAAGGGGACGCGGCGGGGCGACCGCCTTGCTTTGCGCCTCCGCCAGCTGTTGGCAGAGTTTCTGCTCTTGGGCGAACTCCTGTTCGCGTACAAGTTCACGCTCCAGCTCCACCTCCATGTCGAGCTCATCCTCCATCTGTTTGTGGCTCTCCTCGAGGTGTTTCATCAGTACAGCCACGACGACGTTCACCAGCACGAATTGCGCCATAAGAACGAATATCACAAAGAATATGGGAGCGATAACCGAGCTGACGCAGCAATTGCGCACGCAATCAGTTGCGTCATCGCAATTATCTCTCAGCGTGTCCTTCATGATGCCGTTCCAGTTGTCGCCAGTCGCTACGCGAAACAATGTGAGGAAAGCCATGCCAAAGTTGGCGAAGTGCGCGTGCTCGCCCAGACCCTGGCAGGGTATCTCATCGGAGCACTCCAGCCGCCCGAACAGCTCCACGCCCAATGCCGCGAATATGAAGAACAGCAGAAAGAACAACAGACCCAGATTGCCCACCTGGGGCAGGGCCTGCATCACTGTATCCAGTAACGCCCTAATGCCCTTGGCCATTTTCAGCAGCTTTAGGACACGGGCGATGCGTAGCACCCGCATCACACGTATGATGGTCGGATTTATGGGTATTATGTTGGTTTCCAGCTCTTCGAGCACTATGCCAACGATGGAGAGCAGAACGATGCCGACGTCCAGTTGGTTCCAGCGATCCTTGAGGTAGAGATGCCAACCCAAGGCCACCAACTTCATATTTGCCTCCAGTATGAAGACAGCCGTAAAGAAATAGTTGAAGATCTTCAGAGCATACTTCAAAGCATTGGGCATCATGTAGTACTCCATGGCCATGGTTACCACATTCAGTCCAATCACTGCGGCAATCGCCAAATCAAAATACTTGGATGTCACCACATTGTGCACGAACATCCGCGTCGGCGAGTAGTTGGTGTAGTAGGGTGGCTCATGCATCCGTCTGCGTTTCTTCTCCATCTGTAGTGCTCTCTTTGCCGCCCTGCGTATCTTCTCCTCCTTCTCCTGCTCCTCGCGACACCGATGGAAATTCTCCACAACGACGCCCACGAACATGTTCAGCACAAAGAATCCGACGAGCAGTATGAAGGCAATGAAGTACAGTAGCCTCCACTCGTTGTAGTTGACGATCGGCTGTTGATCGACGCCGACGGCATCGAGACCCGTGTACATAATGTTAACCCAACCATCACGGGAACTCAGCACGAACAATGACATTAGCGCCTTGCCCAAATCGTCGAAGTTGTATTTGCGATTGGTCCAAACGTTGCCGGGTATACGACGACACTCGTCGGCCGTGCGCACGTTCTTGATGTTCTCGCCCTCGCAGTAGAAGAAGGTGCCCTTGAACAGCTGCACGCCCAGTATGCCGAAGATGATGAAAAAGGTGCAGCAGATGAGCACGATGTTGCCAATGGGACGCAGGGATGATAAGAGCGTTTGCACGACTAGTTTCAGACCCGGGGCGCGGTTGATCACACGCAGCGGCCTCAGGGAGCGAAGTAGCCGAAACACCTGCGGAAACGAAACGCAATACGTTAGCAATAACACATTTCAATGCAAGGTTAACACAATTTCCATCGATTTTTTTTTGTATCCACGTTGGGCGCCACATGTCCAAATTGGTTCGGTAACTGAAACTGTAACGCTGCAACTGGAACACATTTAACGAAAACGGAAACGAAAACGAAAACGGACACAAATACGAATACTTGAACAGAAACAGCAACAGGATGTTACTAAAAGGGGTAACATGAGAATGGAAGTGATTGGACTAGCAAGTGATGGGAAATACAGCTCAATATCTGATCAAGATTTGGGTAGATAATTATTGCGGATACGGCAAATAATCAACTTATACCAAATTATTTTCCACTTTTCAAAACACGTAGGGTGCAATATGCTCAAATTGGACTGAAAACTGGTATGGATGGCTTCTAACCATTTTCACTCAGCTGACGTCGTTGGGCGCCAAAATATTTAATGGGAATAGAAATTGAAAAAGGACCATTTAAAAATGATAAAGATAATGATTATGATTGACTGGGACAAAAATCAAAATGTGATAAAAGGAAGAGTACAGACAAGACATTTAATCAATTCCCAGGAGTTTTGGATTAATTGAGAATGGTAGCCAAAATAACGAAATGAAAAGATAAAGAACTTCAGATAACTACTTAATTCAAAATATGGGATTACGATTCGTACGGGGTAAGGCAACAACAGTCATCAACGTCTAATTCAATTGGTGCTAAGCAGGGGCGTGTCTTGGGGTTAAGAAACGCAATGAATAGATTATATTTTAATGATATTACGAGTATATTAAAATTTTTTGTTATGTATTTACATATGTGATGAGTGGGGGGAAAGGTTCGAAGTGGGTACTCTACACACACAAAAATGGAAATAGATTTAGTGAGCGAGCGAAAGTCAAGTGGCGAAGAATTAAGACTTAAAAGCGTTACGAAAATGGAATTCTTAAGCTTTGATGGTTATTTAGTTTTTGTTGGCCTTAAAAATTTACCTGCAGATTGGTTTAGTTTTTAGTTAATGTTAGTTGGCACCCGATTCATACACATATATAGGGTATAATACAGATTTAAATATAAGTATTTAGCATAAGAAATTTCAAATAGCGAGACAGAGTTTTAGAGAGAGAGAGAGAGAGATAGAGAGAGAGAGAGAGAGAGAAATGTCGATGGAAACGAGAGAAATGTGTGCTATGGAGTAAGCTTTTTGCAAGGGAGACAGAGATAGTTGCCGATTCGGTTCGGTTGTAGTTAGCATTAGAGAATAGATACACTCAGAAAAATGGCATAGTAAGATAGCAATCGTCGTTAAATTTGTATTCTCCAAGAAGAGAAGGCAACCAAATTATTAAAATAATTATTTTTATTTTGATATTTGACCTACTTTTAAATAGGATTGATATCAATTAAAAAATTTTTAAATTGGATTTATTACAAATTTTTTTTTTAATTGTCGATTCAACTAAGAATTTTTAAAATTTACTGGTTTTCTCTGAGTGTAGAGACTAGAGTTAGTCGTCAGGATAGTCAAAAAAAGAGAAGAGATAGAGGTAGATGGATAGAAAGAGACAGGGAAAGAGAGAGAGAACGAGCAAGCGAGCCGGATGGCATTTTTGATCGGCGTGCGCAACAGCAGCTTTTGCATTTCGATAACGATAACGATTGCAGTTTTATGGTTCATGGTGATGTCGAGAGTGGTTCGCACTTTTTTGGTGGTTTTTGATGTCATTGCCTCTTGTGGTTGTTGTTGCCTTAACTTGTCGTTGTTGCTGTTGTTCTTGCTGCTGCTTTTCTAGTTTTTTTTTTTTCGTTTTGTTGTGTGATTTACCGCACCAGACTTACCCTTAAAATCCCAAATATCCGGGGACTCGATTCGCTAATCAATGACATTAGCAAATCGATTATCGATATAGTAACCAAAGATCCGTCCATAATATTCCATCCGGATGTAAAGTACGCATCCGGGCCATAAAACATGCCCGTGGCAACTACCTGCGAATTGAATCCAAAATATTATAACCAAAAGCTCAACGAAATGCGGCAATGCTGGAAATCAATTTGATTTTTTTGTTTTCGATTGTTTTCGATTGGTGGCCGTCGATGATGGGAGTACGCGTTTTAGTTAATACTATCCTTTAGCATGATTGTTATCCGTTCCGGGGTGATTATCGTCAGGGGTCTTACCTTAATGAACATTTCGACAGTGAAGACAACGGTGAACACGTAATTGGCCGTTGACAGGAACAGTCTCTCGGTGCTGCTTGGAGGGATATTTGGTCTTTCCATGGCCAATGTTATGCAATTGAGAGCGATGAATAGCAATACAACATTGTCGAACCATTTCTGGTTCACAAACCACGTGCAGATCTGCCGGAACCTAAACGAACAAATACAAATTGAAGTGTGCAACAAAGTTGAAATCGAATTACAGCTCCCATCTAAAGCGTAAAGTGCTAAAAAAAGCCAAATCAAAGTGAAAATCAAAATGAAAATGAACTGGCGTCTCTGTGACAAAGTTGAGAGCAGGTAACAATATACTTTAATGGCGATTGCGATTGTAGTCTATGGCAAAAGCAATTTACGAACAGAAAAAAAAATAAAAAAATTGGCATTTTCTAATAATAGAAAAAGGCAACGTGTGACAGTTGGAAAAAGCGAAACAATTGACGGAAGTGCTTTAATATTAAGCTTGTCCTTGCGATATGTTTGGATGTCTGCAGAGACAGACAGACTGATGAGACCTGAATTAACTAATAAATAGGTCTCTTGAAAGCCAGAATTAAACTTAATTGCAATTCCACTTCTCATAAAAATTATTTCTTACTTAAAATATGATATTGCTTTAAATTATCCCTCCAAATAGTTTAAGCGAGTCAATTGTAAGATAGTAAATAAATAAATCCGAATTTATGGAACGATGTTTGGTTAAATAAAACATCGTACACTTTGATGGGTTCTCTCGTAACATGTAGGCGATGTAGGTCTATTTATTTCCAGCTCTGGTTAGAAATGAATTGTTCAGAACAGAGTAGCTTTCTATTTAAGATATTTCCAGCTCAAGTTAAGAGTGATTTATTCAGAACAGAGAAGACCTCTCTTTAAAGATAAACACTAGACAGGCAACACCATTGACAAATGATAATCGATTCTAGTTTTTATTAAGCTTTTAGTGCTCTAACTGAAATTGTGGAGCTTTAAGAAAACTTTAAGGGAAAAATCAAGCTTAACGAATCTATCATAGGTGTTTGAGTTTAGGCACAGCGTAAAGCAGCTTTAAGCTGCAATAAAGCTCAATAAAAGCTCTTTAAATCATATGAATGCAGCAATTCAGCTTAATATTTAGACCTTAAAGTGTAAGAGAGTTCAATTGAAAGCTATAAAAATATTAGTGAAAGCGTTGAGAAGCTTTTCGCTGAGCTTTTGCTGACGAGAACTCACCTATTCTCCTCCGGAAAGATGTACATGGAGTATGACTCACGTTCGGCTGTGAAATTGTTGGGCGTGAGCCGCTGTATGAGCATCATCAGCTTGGACTCCCCACTGTGCGAGATGGAATGTTGCTGCTGTTGCATGGACAACTGTTGCAGCTGCTTGGTTAGCTGATGGGGCGGCAGTTGGGAGTGATGCGATTGCGTTGAGGTGGAATCGAACTGTTGCTGCTGATGCTGCTGATGCTGATGTTGCAGCTGCAGCTGTTGCAGTTCCTTCTCCTCCAAACGCTTCTTCAGATTGTAGTGGCAAATGGAGTTCTTGCGCTTGTCCCGCGCCTCCATATACTGTTGCAGCATATCGGGCTCATTGAGCGTCGTGTACGACTTTTGCCATTTGTCCAGATCGATTTTGGAATTGGTGTACGACAACGACTTGCGGTTCGCCTCCAAATTGTGCAGATTCAGATGCGACGTCTTGCTAAATGCCAGCTCAATCGAGCTCATGCGTCGCTGGCCGGCGCCCGGCTTCAGTTTCGGCGGCTGATTCAGATTCTGATAAACCTGCGAGTTGAAAATGCACGCGGAGGCCCGACGACTGCCCGGACCGCTGCCAATGCTCAATGTGTTCGACAGTCGCCTAATCGAGTTCTGTGGACTCAGGCGGTTCGTGTCCTTCTGCCTGGGCTCCATGCCCCCCGATATGCTGCCCGTGCGCAGCAGGCAGCTGTTGTCGCTGCCATTGTTCAGCTGCTGCTCCTCCTCATCCGGCGCACTATTAATCGGATCCTCAGCAGCTCCGATTCCGATACCGATTCCCATTCCGACTCCAACTCCACGCAGCGTATGCGGACGCTTCTTGGAGCTGCTGCGCCGGAAGCGCTGCTTAAAGCTGCTCGGGGGCGTGGCTGCGGCTGGCGCCAGCGGTAGGCGCTCACTGGAGGAGCTGCCGCTGGTGGAGGCGCCACTGCCCCCGCCCCCAACGCCAGCTGCTGCCACAGGCAGCGAAACCGCCAGCGATGCCGTCAACTCGCTGAGATTCAGGCTATGCCCCTGGCTCTCGGCCGTCGATGATATGGTGGGCACATAGATGGGCGTGGCAGCTGCCGTAGTGCTCGAACTCTTGGAGATATCGTCGATAATGACGCTGTGCATGCTGCCGGCCAAAGCGTTGGGCAGCAGCCCGCCTCCAGTCGCCAGGCTGCCCGAACTTGGGCCACCCGCATGACCTTGCAGCTGGCTGGCGTTCAGTATGTTGAGCGGTTTGTGCGCCAGCACCGGGGAGGGCGGTATGAGATCTATGGCGGGGATTCCCTCGTCCAGCGACCGTTGGCCGCCGCTGAATATATTCGGCGGCTTCAGCAACGACGGCGATGGCGAACTGGGCGGCTGTGTGGCCAAAAAAAAATAAAAAACAAATCGCACAGGTGAAAATAACACGTCAATGTTCTTGCAACAACAACGAAATATGGGGCGTTTTGCACTCTAGAAAGCTTTGCAAATGCCTTAAATGAACTGCGGCGTTTTCTATGATTTATGTGTTGCTTAATTTTACATTTTTGCCATTTTTTAGTGTTTTTTTTTGGCGCCAAAGCAGCAATGCACTACAGCGTATAAAATGTGAAAAGATCTGGTTTTAGATCAAATATCATTTACACTTTTCTACTTCAACTAAAATCTGATGTATGTTAATGTATTTTCATGGCACAAAATTATACTGTAAATTAATTTGTTGTTAAAAAAAAAACATGTATTTTTTACTACTTTGCGTTAAGAGGCAAAATATTACTTACGAGCAAAAATGACCTATCTAAGGACAGACCTTATAGAGCTCGATGCAAATAAACTAGTATTAAGAGAATATCCAAATGACCTAATCAAAGATACCTCTTGTAGACCTTGTTTAAAATAAACTACTATGAGAATTTACATATTTATTTTAAAGATTAAATTATGTTATTTACACATGTTTTCAATTTTAATTATAATTTATTATTATTAACATAACGCTAATTTTTTCACTTTTCGCCTAAGCAAGGTCAAAAAATTGATCTAACTAAGAGAAAGTACTTTTGGCATTTGCGATCCAAGTAAGACACTCTGGTACAATTACAATTCAAAGAAACTTTCAACAACTTTCAACAGAAAAACTTAACTCAACTTTAAATAAATTATTGTTGAGCAATGGATTAAATTAGCAACAACATTTGAAAAGCTTTTCAGAGTTGCAATATATCGTAAGATCTTTGAAATGAGCTTTGGCTTAAGATTGAAATAAAATTGGACTGCAGTCCGATGCTCAAGCTGCTGGGGAATTGGGGTCGCAATACCGGGTTCTGTTGTGGCTCCTTGGGCTGAGGAACTTACCTCAAGGTCGCCCCACTGACGAAAGCTCATGCCTGGCTCCATGGTGGTGCTGGGCGAATCCTGGGGCGTGGCTGCTGTGGTTGTGATCAGAGGCGGGTCGCGTATGAGCCGCATCTTGGAGAGGCGTGGCGCCTCGCTGCGCCGATCCTTAATGGAATATGTCTGTGCACGTGGCAAGGCGAGGCGTATCGAGGCGGGCGTTTGCAAGGCGTGGCAGGTGGTGCATGCGTACAAATTGTGGGTGCATATCGTATTTTGTATTGTATATTGTATTGTTTTGTGATTTGAATATTGTAGTTTGTGTATTCATGTGAATGTCGGAGGTGAATGGAAAGCGAACTTACCTTTTTGAGGCCACCACGTGAGGCTTTTGTCTCGTCGTGTGGCAAGAGCTTGCTGCTCGCCTCCTTATCGCCCATTGCAGCGGCAGCAGCAGCGGCAGCAGGGTTGCCACCCTGCGTGGGCAACTCGTTGATCTGATAGTCTTGTATGGGTTGCAGCAAGCGTTGGCGGTGCATGTTGCTTTTGGCCTCAATGATCAGTTCGGCCGAGTCCTGCAGCTGAAGATGTGTATACTACAAACTGTACATACCGTGACACGACTCAAAAGCTCACTCACGCTCACGCTCACTCGCATTAGCACTCAAACTCACGATTAAGCTCCAGCTTAAGCTCAAGCTCAAGCTCAAGCTCAAGCTCAAGCTCAAGCTCAAGCTCAAGCTCAAGCTCAAGCTCAAGCTCAAGCTCAAGCTCAAGCTCAAGCTCAAGCTCAAGCTCAAGCTCAAGCTCAAGCTCAAGCTCAAGCTCAAGCTCAAGCTCAAGCTCAAGCTCAAGCTCAAGCTCAAGCTCAAGCTTAAGCTCAAGCTCAAGCTCAAGCTCAAGCTCAAGCTCAAGCTCAAGCTCAAGCTCAAGCTCAAGCTCAAGCGCAAGCTCAAGCTCAAGCTCAAGCTCAAGCTCAAGCTCAAGCTCAAGCTCATCCCTGCTCATTCACGTTCACTCACTCTAAAGCTCACTTTCTCACATGCACATTCGTCTAGCTTAGGCTCTGCTTGAGTGGGGGCAAGCTTTTGCTTCCTCCTTTCTGCTTTCTCGTTCTCCATACACTTACCTTTCGCATATCCTCGGCGCTACGCCAGCGATTGCGTACCTCGTAGTAACTATCGTTAGTGGTCGATGAATCCGCTTCGCTGCGTGATTCATCGTACATACCATCGCTATAATTTTCTGCCAATGTTTCTTCACGCAGTTTTTTAACCAATTCGCGCTGTTCGCGCTCGCGACGTTCATTTCGCTGAGGGAATCAAAATTTCAAAATTAGACTTTTTCGTCAACTTGAATTGAATATTTTGTACGGAATGCGTCGAGTTAAATAGAGCATAGAAATAGTTAAAGACATAGATAGGATAGTGATCGATCAAACGATAAACACAATAAATATTTCAACTGAAGATCGTTGCAAGTCGATCACAGCAAATAAGATCAGTTTTGACCTTTAAAATATAGTTTAATTTTTCATACAAAGTAGTTTATAGCATAAAGTTAGCTTATACGAAAAAACAGCTTTAAAATAGTTAAGAGATATGGTTAGGTATAAGTCCTATTGTTACCATGAGAGTTTAGGTCTAATTTTTAGATCGTTTACTTTGGAATTGAAGCTTTAAGGGTCGGTTACAACGGAGTGTTTTTTACTGATCGAAGTTAGGTCGAATCTTTTGGTTGCTTACTTTTCAATACCTACTGGTTGAGGTTAGATTGGCTTGAGGTTTGTCTACTATGGGTTTTTACTATATCGAATAAAGTTGAAGTTTAGGTCATTTTATTTGGATGCTTACTCGGTAATTTACTTTTAATATCTGATAATTAAAACATTGCTAGGATGCACATTGATCGATCACATATCGTTTATAAGCTTGGGAAACGTTGGATTATTATTATTATAATTTTTTTTTTAGTCGAAATTTGTTAATTCTAATTGTAGAACTTAAACAGTTTGAACGCTTCCCAAGTTGGAATCTTTGAAATGATTTAAATTTGTAGTTAGGCAAAGTTTGGTTAGTTTCGTTAATTTGTAGGATGTTGGCAAAACTCTACCTCTGAACTGAATCCCTCAACCAAAATGGCGACCAATAAATTAAACAGCACATAATTGCCGAATGTCATAAGAGCCACAAAGTACAATGCGGCCCAATGACTTGTCTTTTCCATGCCATTGAATAGTACCACGTTCCAATCCTCTTGCGTCAGTATCTAAAAACATTTTTTTGTTGGTTGGGTTGTTTTTGGGATTTTTTTAAAGTTTTTTTGTAGTTGTTGTAGTAGTTGTTGTTGTTGGTATTGATGATTATTTTTTGGTTGGTTGCAGTTGCAGGTGGCGGGCGGCAAACGTGGTGCAGTTTATTGATATATATAGTAAATATATATTTATGTATATATATTTTGGGATATGTATAGAAAGAAGCAAAAAGAAAAAAAATAGAACAAATTCCAATAAACATATCGGGATAAAATAGAACATTAGAAAAAAGAGAGCATAAGAACACATTATGTTTTTTTTTAGAAGCAAAACGCCACAAAAAATATGTGTTAGATATACATATATATATATATAGGTTATATAAATATTTGATTAATATGTAGTATAATATATATTAAGTGGTATACGATAAGCGTTACAAGTATGTTATAAGCTGCCTGTCAACAAATTAACAGCTAACTGAGTTCAATATTAAATCACAAACATAAAAGTTAAACTCGTTTTTTATGGCAATGTTTTTCTTCCCCATTTTGATGCCAAATTTAATTTAGTAAATGAATCCTAGTTGTTGTTACCCGTTAGATCCTTAGTCCTTAATACATTCAACATATAGCATATAAATATTAGTTGAAAAAACAAACACAATAAGGAAATTGTTGTGGCCATAGCGCAGTGATAGAAATTGGCAAATGAAAAACATTTCAAAAACTCAAATTTAAACTCGTAATTCGTGGTGTGATTTTAACAAATTAAACAACAAACTTAGCAAACGCTTAAAACACTAGACAAAGCGCTCAAACGTTAAAACTTAAGAAGGGAAATATTGAAATAAAAAGTATTTCAAATCCAATTCATGTGAAAGAATTTCAATTCAATTTCAAAATTTTCAAATAGCTGAAAGCGCGCAAAAAGAATCTTGCATAGAAATTCAAAATGTTAGCGGTATTTTATCACTAATGAAATTTATATTTCTTTTTGTTTTTTTTATGACGTGCCAATAATTAGTTCTCTATATAGTTTTAATATATGTATATATTTAGAGTATATAGTACAGTTATGTTGTCTTGGAGTTTAATTTTTGGAGCGTGACTGTACATTTTTCATTGTTTTGAAATATTTTGGCAAAAGCGGCAAAAAGGCGGCAAAAAGCAAAATTAGAATTTCGTAGCTAAAGTGTAAGAGGTAATAAAAGAAATGAGCAGAAGGAACGCAGCAAGAAACAAGCCGAACAAAGCAACAAACAATTAGCGCTTTCCAAAAATATCAACGCAATATGCCTATACATAAGATTCTTATCGACTAGTTGATATATATCGTATACAGTTCATATATACTATATATGTTTAAATACATATGGTGGGTACAGTTGTGTAAGTACTTATATGGCATAACGGTAAAACGAACGTAACGGCACTTGTATTAATCGCTTAAGCTAAAAATAAAATCGAGAATAACTCAGGAGTAGTCAGAGATGAGAAAGAGATAAAGCACATGCGACAAAGAATTGATTGAGAGATTGAGGTTATGTGACAATCGTTTACGGCATGTATGTATGTATATGTGTGTTAGTGAGAGATATAGAGAAAGAACGAGAGAAAGAGAGAGAGAAAGAGAAAAAACATAAAGTGAGTGAAACTGAGTTGTGAGCGTTTTTAGACGCTGTACTTTAAAAAAGTACAAAACGGTCTATTAAGGCAGTGAAAGGCAGAAGGAGGCGTGGTCGACTTCACAAGGTGTATATATATATGTTCTTGATCAGGACGACAAGTTGAGCCGATGTAGCCATGCCCGTCTGTCTGTTCGTCCGAATGTCTCCCTCCTATGTCACCCAACCTAACATATAAGAGCTAGAAACTCCATATTTGATATTTAGGTTCTCCTATTCAGCAAAGCACTTACAGTATAAAAGCTACATAAAAGCTTTTTATTTAGTTCGTAGCCCATGTCATTTTCCACCGATGATTGGAATATAATTACAATCGGACTAGAAACAGCGAAGATATACGATTTGACAGAGGAGAGTGCTTTGTGTTATGTTGTTTAAACACAAAGTACAGGGTCTCTACTATTGGTTACGTCCGATTGTAGTCTTCTGCCCGACTGCTTGGCTCTGTCCTTACCGGTTACAACTGGTCTTGGCTATCGATATCGATATCAGTCCAAATGTATCGAAATGAACATGCAGTCAAATAAAAATATTACGCTTGATTTTGGTTGAAGTATAGTATATTCTGGTTACAGAATCTTATGTGAAATGCGAATGGAAAATTTGGATTCTTAAATTGCAGCAAGATCATTATTGTCAAAAGTAAAATTAAAAAAATTACTTTAATTTTTTAACTATTGGAAATAATTATACTATTATTTCAAAATTTCCAAATTTAATTGTATTATTTTTATTTTTGTTAATAGAAATCAATGTTCTTAGTCAAAAGAATCAGTGCGATAATTTGTTTGACTTAAAAAATCATAAACATAAGGTTTTCGATAAATATATATATTTATGATTGTATGAATTTATAAGCTAGAGTATGAATAGAATTTGTGTATAGTGTGTGTGTGTGTTTGTGGAAATATATCTAATACTACTGAGAGAAAGGAGATATGTTAGAAAACTAAGAAAAACTAACTGAAAAATTAAGTGACCAAAGAACCTAAGAAACTAAAAAACCTGAATAGGCCAAAACTAAATTAGTTGTACTAGAAAAAAGTTGTATCATTTCGTATATAATATATCCGGAAGAGAGTGAAAAATATATATGGTATATAGATTAAACTAACTAAAACTAAACGAGATTTGAACGTAACGTACGCAAAAAACTAGAGTTTTCGTCATAAATATAAATATATATAGTAGATATATATATATATGTAAGAATTTGCGCTTTTTGTAAAAAAATATTTCTGGACGTTTGCTGTATTTTGTTTTTTTATTTTTTTTGGGAGAATCTTGTTATGTTATATAGTTGGATAGGTATTCGATATATATATATATATATATAGTATATATATTGAAATTTCTTATAATTTGAGTTAAATTTTGCTGTTTTTGATTGATTGATTGATTGATAGATTGGTTTCTTACTTGAAAGACTGTCACAGTGGCCCACAAAATGTTGTTGAAGTGTTTTCGATCGCATTCACATTGCGGATGTCGGCTGATTATTTCGGGACACGTGCATTCACGTTCGAGTCCGGATTCGTCCAAAAATTTACAAAACTTACCGCCAAACAGATACATGCCGAGTATGCTGTAGGTTTATACGTATATATATGTTTTTATATATGTATGTATATATATATCATATACAGAATATATAGAGAGGATTTGTGTATGTATATATATATAAATATATTGAGTTGGTTTTAGCAAGTACGTAAATAATTGCGATATTGTTTATGAATATATACTATATATATTTATAATTTATATATGTATATATATATATAAATTTTTAGATGTATAGATGTAAGTAGAGCTAAGGGCCCTCAAATGGCTGCGTCTTTGTTCGATCTTTGAATATATTTATATATGTATGTAGATATACAGAATAACTAGTTTATGTATGTATATAAATCTGTAGCTGATAACTGAATCGGTATCTGTGTGTCTCTGTGTGTGTATATATATATATAAATATGTATGTGTCTTTGTTTTCTGGCCCAAGTTAATTAGAACTTCGAGGAATTTGTACTTAACATTGTATGTACAGAGAGTGGAGAGATTCTAGGGTATCTGTACTTGTATATTGTTAAAGTATATATAAAGTTTTATTCGGATATAATAAAATTTTAGTAAAGACTGTTTTATTTTACAGAGTTTGCTTGGGAACCTCGGAACATAAACTGACAAAACTCTATAATTGGGTATGTTTGTATGTTTATTGAGAGGGAGCGAGAGAGAGATAGAGATTGTACTAAAAGTATGTATGTATGTATGTATATGTGTGTGTGTATTTGTGTGTGATCGAAAGTTTCAGAGGGTTTAGAGTTCAGAGTTCATAGTAAGAGTTATGCGTGTGACAGTGGAGTGGAGAGTTCTCTGGTGTCGGGTGTTAAGAGAGAGAGAGGGTCTTGAGTACTAAACAACTTAGAGTCTAATATTAGCATATTATAAGTATATACATAGATATAGCTAATAGATATAATACTTAGAGATAGCGCTGAATGTACATTAGCAATAGCAAGAAGGAAATACAGGCAAATCTCTGTGCAAATGTATGTGTATATGTGTGAGAGGGTGTTAACGACGAGTAGAGCATTAGTTAGTAAAAAAATAAACAAATAACGAGTAACGAGTAGAGAGTAGCTAGTAAAGTGTCGGCATAGTGTGTACAAATGTATCGATTTTCGTTTATAGAACAGGCATGCATGTTTTCAAATCCATGCTCGCTAAGTTCAAATTTATACGCAGGCGATTCTTCAAACTGTTTTTAAACGCTTACCTGTGCAATATATATATGCAGTATATATGTATATCGATTATACTATATATTTAGTAGTGTCGCCCTTATAGACTAACTAGTTGTCTAAACTGAACAGAACTCGCAAATGCTTAGCAAATCAGACTAACCTACGAAAACTGCATGCGAATGCGCGATGCTTGCTAACTCAATGGATTATCGATAACAAATTGCATGCGATACATCACGGTTACTTATTTACACATCGTAACGAAACGGAATCGAAACACAAAGTAAATTAAACACACCACAGCAAAACTGGAAAGTACACACCACAAATAAGTGCCAGCGAGTGAGAGAGCAATTGATAAATCTAGGAAAACAAAAAAAAAAAAAAAGTCACAGAAAACCACAAAGCACAAAGAGTAGACAAAGTTATCGATTACAAAAGCTTGCATTAGGTAGAAATTTGTTCATAGTTGCAGGCGATTCTTTGGCAAATTAGTAAGGCAGACAGACAGACAGACAAAGACAGTTGTAGATAGAGAGAGAGAGAGGTACATCAAAATAGAGAGACAGAGACAATGTTAACATAAAAAAAGAAGCACAACAATGATAAGTAAAAATTTATCGTTATCGTTAGCGTTATCGTAATTGTTACTGTTAGCGTTCGCATTATGGCAAGCCTAGCACAATATTATTGTCCACAAACAAACGAACCAACAAATTAAAGACTTTAATAAAGTAAAAAGACCAAAAATCAAACGAAAACAAAATGCTTACATTTGGTATTATATTTTGGTATTTTTTGTTAGCTTTCGTTAACTTTTTTCTTTGAACAATTACGTGTTAGTTATCGATAGTTGATTATGGCATAAGATTAGGTGGTATATATATATATGTAGTATATATATATTTAAGCATATAATTGTAGTATATTGTGGTATATATAGAATGTATTTATATAATGTATATATAAATATATATATTTAGAGTAGGTATATAAATGCTAATAGCAATAGGTCTACCTGAAACACTGTGACGAGCGCCCAAAGCAGGCTGTCGAAATTCTTACGATCGCAAATCTTCTCTCCGTTAACTTTCTCGCAGAATTTACATCCGAACAGATTCATGCCGAGTATACTAAAGTGATGGTTTGGTATTGTTGATATATAATATGATATACATATATATATTTTGATAATATAATATTCTTATAAATTTTTTTATTATGTATTATTATTATTATATTTTTTTTGGTTGTGTTTTGTTTTTGGGGTTTTTTTTGGTTGTGTTTAGCATACAATTTTTTTTTATATTTAGCATTAGAATTTTGATTTAGTATTAAAAATTAATTAGTATAGCAATTTTGTGTTTAAAAAGAGAAATAGAAATAGAGAAATAGAGAGAGAGAGAAAGAGAGACAAAAAGAGAGAAAGAGATAGTTAAGGAAGAGAGAGCAACAGAGGGGGAGAGAGCATGTGTCTGTAACTGAGCAGCAAGCGAGCGAAAACTAGAAGAATATACTGGAAAAACAAAACAATGCGATTAACTGAAAATGTATCGATAAACTTATCGATAGTTTGCGTGTGATCTTACACACAGACACGGCTCACGCAGGTAGCAAAAGCTGCTTGAACAAAAAAGCAAGAGCAAGAAGCTCAAACATACCCAGCGGCTCAGACGGCCCATACGAAATGGATTACGAATGCAATACCTTTGACAAAATGTCAAAAGTCGATTACTTTCTGCCTTGCTCTTTGATGACATGACAAACTGCATTACTGTAATCAGAAATGTAATCAAGTGCCGAATGGAAATTACAAATGTTTGCATTGTAATGCAGAATGTTGCTGAAAATTTGTATGCATTACATTTGCGTCAGTTGTAATGCAGACCTTAGTCGGCTCTGCACCGTTGGGTTCTGTTCTATAGACCATGAAGAGAGCGAGAGAGAGAGAAAATGAGAGTGAGTCTGAGAGAGACCGAATAATTCCGATAGAGCTTAACCAAAATATTATATAGTTTAATGGCAAAAATAATCAAGCTAACGCTTCACAGCTGAAAAGTGAAAAGTTAAAGCCTAAAAAAAGTTGGAGTTGTAGAAAAATATTTATAGTTTTCGTTTAGTATTAAAAATTCACACATTTCTTCTTTAGATTTATCATTTTCTTGTTTGTTGGGATTTTTTAGGCGATTTAATTAGTTATTTAATTGGTGTGATGCTGGGGACACTGACTGCTAAAAGTGTACGTATTGTGTTCAAGTGGATCGTGTGAGTGTAGTTTTTATTTAAGTTGGATTTGGTATTTTTTTAAAAGATATTTACGTATTTTTTGGCATTACTAACTACACAAACGTTACGTTTACGACTTTTAGTTCAAGAACAGAGCAACTAAACTAACTAAACTTTTGGTAAAAATGATTATGTGTATCTTGTGTATTTAGCTGTTGAATGTAATTAAAGAGCATAAATCAAATGTTTATAAAATAGAGTTTAGAGTATAGCATGTGGTATATAGTATCAATTAAGTATTAAGTATAATTATAACATATACATAATTATAATATATATAATGATATATATATTGGTATATGATAGCTGGCGCGACTGTAACTACACAACAAGCGTACGACTTTTAAGTACTTTTAACTAAATTTTTTGGTAGACAGTATTTTGTTGGTATTTTTCGTTTGTTGTTTTTGAGTGTGCATGTGGTTCCTGATTTGAAACTGATTACGGTTCGTGTTGTGAGTATGAAAAGAAAATTATTTGTATGTGAACTTTCAAATACTCTATGTGTTTTTGGCAGTGTAGTGTTGGTAAACGCTAAAATAGCAAAGACACACATTAAGTTAGTTGAATTGAATGAAGCTTTTTGGGCTTGACTAACTAATTATCATAACTGTTCTTATTGTTAGTGTTGTAGTTGTTGTAGTCTTAAAAACAAACTAAAGAGTTTAACAAACTAAGAGATAGTTTTGTGACGAGTGATGATTGACGAGTAGCGAGTAGTAAGTGACGAGAGTAAAGTAAAGAGGAAAGTAAATGAATAAATAAACGAATAGAATCGAGAGAGAAAAATAGAGAGAGAAAGATAGAGAGAGAGAGAGAGATAGAGAAATCGACTCGTTGTCGTTGCTCATTCGGATACCGTGAAAAAGAGAGCGAAAGACTTAAACAGAGATAGGTATATCACTCGTTTACAGTGTAAATGTGGCTATGTGTTTGTAGGTGTGAGCGTTTGAACGAGTAAAAGTGTTGTACAACGTTACGGCAGCACAGAATAGTATTTTAGTAAAATGGGGAAATCAGGAGAGCATCATAGAAACAAAAGGGAGCATATGATCGTGGATTGTGGATTAGAGGAAACGAGAGAGCAGGGACTAGAGAACTAGAGCAAAAGAGCCGAAAGATCAAAGTTAAATTTTTTCAACTGGACGTACGATTTGATTGTCAAAATTCTAACTACGATTCAATTGGATTACGAGTACATTTAAACGAGTGAAACAGAGAAATAGAGAAAGAGAGAGAGAGAGATCGAATGAGCGAGAGAGAGAGAGAGCAAGAGACAGTCTTACACAATTGTTTACTCAAATGGTACGCAGGGTTTTGGGTGTAAGAGCATAAAAATGAGTACAGTTATTACCAGGGAAATATTATTATTATTATTATTATTATTATTATCATAATAAATACTTTCTTTTGGACTTTGGTATAGCTTTTAAATCTTGAAAGAAAGTTAAGAGGACTTTGGGGCGAGTGTACAGTGTTGTATAACGCATATAGGAGACGAAATTGAAGAGCAAGGTTAGGAGTTTGTATGAAAAGAGAATGTGGAAGGTTACAAAGGAGGATGAGAGAGTGAAGTTTGACTGTGACGACTGTTCAGTGTTATATAGCGCCTGAATAGTGTGCATGTGTATGGTATGAAAGGTAGAGCGGCTACAGCTCTAGGAGCAGAAAGTGAAAGGGACAGAGATAGAGAAAGACAGACGCTGAGAAAGTGAGAGCCACAACTTTACATGAAAGTATTAATACGAAATGTATAGTTGTGTCTCTCTTGGAATCTGTTGAGTGTTGTGTAACGGGCGAACTGTTCTGTTAGCTTTCATCTTTTGGCTTGGGGAATTAGTAAGCTACCGGAAGGATATATTATGTAGGTTAATATATACGAGTAAGTAGTATATGTTATACGCAACTATGTTATATGGATAGAAGCTAAGCTCTAGAAGCTGTTCAAGATGTTAGATCATTTGTGGCGACCTCTAGGGCTAACAGACACTTGAACTGGCTGTGTTTTTATAGGTTTATATAGGTGGTTAGTAGCTGTCGATACTATCGCCTCTGAGGTTGTCTGCTTTTATTTGTTTATTATGATTATATTTGAATTCTTTTTTTGTTTGGGCGTCATGAAAGTACATAAGGCTACAATATCAATCCAACGATTTATCGATTGCTATTCATAGCGCCCAATTATTGGTAAAGCATTTCTGTTATTCCGATTATATCTTTCATTATGAGGTTAGTTTGCTTTTTCTTCAATTTGTTGCTGCTGTTGTTAGATTGTTTGGCATACATACAGATAGATGTCGTATTAGTGTCGGTGTCGGTGTCTGTGTCTGTGTCTCTGTTGTGTGTGTGTTATTAGTTCTTATCGTGGTTCTGATTGTCAACATCAGGTGTGGCAACAGTGAAACTCACCTGAAGATGAATATGAACAGCACGAGCAGTGAGAAAAATACCGCCACATTGTCCATGGTGCGCAGCATCACAAACAGTTGGCGTCTCAGGTTCGGCATGAATCGCACCAGCTTCAGAATGCGCAACAGTCGGAAGGTACGCAGCACGGACAGTCCGGAGCCACCGCCTCCGGTGCCATTGCCCGCAAATTGTTGGCATATCTCAATGGCGCTGTGTCGATGAGAGTGTTAAAAAAACGTTGCAAAATTTTTAATTTATGTTAGAGGGGAACTTTATTTACTTTCATTTCTAGCAAACTCTATTAAAGAACTTCATTGAACATAAAGCCATAAGCCGGATTTGAGCTGAACCGGTTCAAGACCGCGGTACCGATGAATATGAAATTTATATAAAACTTGAAGTTGGGTGGGCTTACGAAATCGATTAAAATTCTGCCAAAATCGTGCAAAGAAGTTTCTCCTAGGATGGAATGGTATAGTCAGATGTAGCCGATGGTGAAATGCTAGGATTTTTTTCTTTTTTTTTGTAACAACTGTAAATCAACCTATGTGGAACGATATGCTAACTTAGTAGCTTTTTATACAGTCTGGGATAAAATGGTATGGTCGGACGCAACCGACAGTGAAAGTAACTGTTTGCAACGTATCGAAATCGAAGTACGATGTGTTTAGTTGGGTTTCGATAGTCTTGATCTTGATTACTGCCCAGCTTTAGTCGGCTCTTCAGGACCGTCTCTCACCTGAGTATGACAATGATGCCATCGAAGACATTGAAGCCGTTGGCAATGTAGCGAAAGGGTCCCTCGGCAATGACCTTGAGCAGCATCTCGACGGCAAAGATGCCGGAGAAGACGACATTGCTGGTCTCCACGATGGCGGTGAGCTCCTCGGGCTGATCGTGATACTCGATGCCCATGGACAGCGTGTTGATCAGTATGGCCAAGAGGATGCCCTGCTGGAAGTACTTGTGCTCCACCAGCAGCTTGATGTAGCGTCTGATCCAGCTGCAGACGCGCATGAGGCAGCGGTAGACCACGATGAGGAGGCGCAGCGCGGGGGAGCGCGGACGCCGACGCTCATCGAGGGGCGAGAGGGCGTTCTGGTAGAGATCGTAGCAGCAGGCGTAGTCCTCCATATAGTTGCCGGTGGGCGGGGCACGGCCTCTGGACTGTGTGTGTGGTCGCTGGCCGTTGATGTTGCGACTGCTGTGATTGTTGTTATTGTTGTTGTTGTGGTGATGATGGTGCTCCTTGCGACCACGCGGCTGCTGCAGCTGCTGCGCCTCCATCGGCACCACAGCCGACACCGCGGCGAGTTCCAAACTCATGCCAGGCACTGCACCCCCTCCCCCACCCGCTGACGTTGTCCCTGCCATCGCTGCCTCTGTGGCAGCAACAGTGCCCTCATCGTGCGTCGACACGGTGTTCGTGTTCGTGTTGGTTTTCGTTGTGGCACGTCGCAGCGCCTCCACCGTGTGCGGATCGCAGCGCGCCAGCGACGAGTAGAAGGACTCCAGCGTGCTCTGGCCCGTCGGTAGGGCGGCTGAGAATGCCACCGAGAAGGCCAAGAGCTCTTGGCAGGTCATCGCGTCGTGTATGCCCAGCTCAGAGCAGTCGGCGTACGGATTGGCAATGGTGCCGATCGTCTGCGGTAGATTCACCTGTGCACAGCGAGAAAAAATATCCAATTTTCGGCATGCAAAATATTTCTTTTAAAATCGTTAAAATTGATACTCTCCCGAATTGTATTGCAAAATTATGCAGAAAAAACCAAACATGATAGAATTTGGTCGAAAATTGTGGATTTTAGGGCCAATATTGGTATGATGGGGCGATTATCACTCTTAAACCAAAAAAAAAAAACATTTTTGTTGAACTTTGAATGCGCAACAAAACTCATCCGATGTGTGATTTTTTTCTCAATCATTCGAGTTCAAAATTAAAATTTGACCAAAAAATCGAATATGGTACGAAATGATTCTAAAATATTAAAAAAAATATATGAAATTTTAAGGAAATTTTTTTTTTTTTTTTTCGTTCGCTGGATTAAGAGTGGATCGGGTGCATTTAACTTTTGACACCGTAAGCGCTTGGTTTTTCTCCCAGTGTGTTTGTGCTATGTGAAATATTGATTTTGATTGCAATTAATCGACCCTCACCTGCCAGATGCTGCCATCGCCAGCTTGCGTCATCTTCTCGGTGGAGTGTATATTATGCTTTTCCAATGTTGCCACAACGCTGCTGCCGCTGCCGCTGCCACTGGCGCTGCCATTGCCGCTGCCAATTGTGGCAGCAACTGTTGCTGTTGTTGCAGTTGCTGCTGCTGCTGCAGAAGTTGCTGGTGTGGTTGCTGCTGCTGCTGCTGTGGCAGCTGCGTCTCCGCTTAGAGCTGGCGGTGTATGCAACAGCACGTACTCGTTGAACATCACCGAGGGACGGCGACTGGCGGAGGTGGGGGGACTGAGGAAGCCCGAGGTGCAGGGATGACTCTACAGTTGGGCGTGGCGTAAGATAATAAACACAGACATCATAAATTGATTAATATCAAATTACTGCATCGATTTCGTATGATTAAAAAATTACATTTAATTTATATACACTTTGCTCCATACAAAGACATATAAAATATTTATAATATATATATTCACAACAACTACAACAAACTAAATTGTCTTATATATATCTACAATATACTATCTGCAAATTGTTTCAAGTTTTTTGTTTTGAAGCTTAAAACAGCAAGCGCTTAAAATAAATCATTTATATCTCATCTCTCATCTTTTTTCTTTAATTTTATTTCATATTTTAATCTTAGTTTTTCCCCAGAATTTCTTATCTTTTATCTTTAAATTAAATTTCAATTATTTTAATTTTAATTTTATTATTTTAATTTTAATTTGTAATTTATTTTCTCTTGGACGACTGGTCTAAGTCGACTTTAAATAAATAAATAAATAAATATATATTTGAATCCTTATATCTCGGAATGGATATGTTGAATGGTTCGATGCTTCGAGATTAAAATTTAGTTTTAAATTGGAATTAAATTTAGAGCTCTATTAATATTAACCCAGCTAACCGTTAACCTTAGACTGATTGGGTTTATGATTTTAAATTGATTTCATTTTCATTGCATTTAAATTTTCATTCATTTGCTGGCTTTGCTGGGATTACTCAACAGATTGTTTAAATATACAAATTAAGATGGGGCTTAGCTTTGCTGAAATTTAGAATGCAATCAAATTCAATGAAAACCTAAAGATATTGTGGAAAACATGAAATGAAAATGGAGTATAACCCAAGTTAAGTCAACACATTCGTAATATCTCACGTTTCCTTTGTGCCTATTTACACAGTTCATCATGCCACACTTCTTGCTGTGCCATTCATCAAAGCCTTTCTACCCAGAGGAGCATTTTCAATATTTTTGCCTCACAAAAGAATCAAATTATTTACATACGCAATGAAATCAAACAAATTTTTTAATATTTAATTGGCATTTTGACAGAGGCGTGCATCAAACAATACCTCCCGGGTTGTCAATGTAGGGATATTATTATTATTTTTTTTTCGTCTGAATGCTTTGTTTCGCCATTATATAAAATGCGTACAATTGTTATGCATTGCAGCGTAATTGCTTGATTTCTGATTTATGGCATACGGTTGCAAAACAAAGAAACAACGTGTTTTATTATGGTGCTTACTGAATATGCAATGACGGTTTTTTGCTCTCATTTCCTCTCTCTTTCTCCCATTCAGCGGAAAAACCCCGCACAAATTGTTCAATATTTCAATTGTTCAATTAAAATAAAATTTAATAAATTTAATTAAATTTGAGGTTCAATAAATTGTTTGTAGTAATGTTTATTTAAATAAATTCAATTACGGCTTGATTTTTTTGAAATTAAATTTAAATTTGCCAAATTCTCATTATCATTTTATTTACACTGCAAATTCCGCATTATTTACATTCAAGGTTTTCCTTAGCTTTTTTATAACGTACTTTTGAATATGAGATTTTATATTTTTGTATATTTGATTTAAGTTTATTTAGACATGAATTTTAGCAATACCTTGCCTAAATTTCCCAACTGCAGCTACAAGTTGTGCAATGTTTATGGCAAATATGAAAGATCATTATTAGTGGGTTAGTAGCAGTTAAAGTATTAAATTATTGGAAGAGTTACGTTTATTATTGCTTGTCTGTTTATGAGTTTTTTTTCTGGAATTATTTGTATGCCGTTTTAGTATACTGAGTACTGTATAAAGAATTTTGTTTGATTTAAATTTTGTTTAACTTTTTGCCCATTTATCGTTTAGAAAGTATTGTCAAGTGTTTTAGAATTAAGTGTTTAACGAATATCGTATATAAGTTATTATTTCATGGAGATTTATAAAACAAAGTTGCTACATATGTTCAAATTTAAATGCCGAATATCGTAAATCGGGTTTCGTATGTCAGATCCTTTAATGAGTATAGAATTTTGCGTGTTCTTTTTAGACAGAATATCGCATATAGGATATTAATTGTTGGTTTGTCAATACAAATAAAATGGCGTTTATCGTATAACGTATGTCGAGTAGCATACGTCGAATATCGTATATCCTGTTTGGTACTACGAATATCTTTTACGAAATATTGTGCAATCGGCTACCGTAATTATTTTTATTTATATGTCAGATCGATATAAACGGATTTTATCGATCGAAAATCGTATATAATAACTGAATATCATGTGTTTATATAAATAATGTCGTATGTATTATGGATTAGGTATGTGTATCGTATTAGTTATCAAATATATATATTTGAAAATAAAGTGTTTAAATGGAAAATCTTTTCGATTATTGCGTTTGTATGGAATATCGTAAGTAAATCGAATATCGTGAGCATATAGAATACCAATTGTATATGGAAAACAGTGAAACTACCATATTTCAATAGAAAATTTATTAAAACATTAGATATATGCCTTATATCGTATGTAAACCGAATATCGTATATGTATGAAAT
This sequence comes from Hypselothyrea guttata, assembly GCA_035045125.1. Lineage (NCBI taxonomy): Eukaryota > Metazoa > Arthropoda > Insecta > Diptera > Drosophilidae > Hypselothyrea > Hypselothyrea guttata. Next base: position 522,590 of record JAWNNJ010000655.1, read on the forward strand.
ATCGTTGATATATGGACAGCTGTGGAAATGTCGTGTGTAAATGAGAAATCGTTTCGAAAATTGTTTGCATATCGAATATCTTATGTAAATCGAATATCGTAGGTATATAGAATATATGTGTGTGGCAAAACGGTGTAAATATGTTATATAAATGGGAAATATTTTCGGATATTGCGCCTATATCGAATATCGTATGTTTATAGAATATCGTAGGTATGCAGATTACCATTTGTGTGTGGAAATCGTATAAAATATTTGATATATATCGAATATCGTATGTAAATTGAATATCGTATTTGGGTATATCGAATTCTGTGGCCCTGCTTGGGAAGCTGCAAAGATCTTGGTTGGTTCTCTCTCACTTACGATCAATTGCTCCGAGTCGATGACTTGCTGTGGCAGCTTGAGCAGAATCGTCTTCTGCTCGCCCGCACCGCCTTCGGGGGGCTTCAGTTGCATGTTGTGGCCCGCGGGCTTCTTGAGGGAGGAGGTGCGTCTGCCGATGCCCACGCCCACTCCGACGCCGACGCCCACGCTGCCGCTGCCTGTGCCGCTGCCATCGCCCAGCGATTGCTCCGTGTTGTCCGACGAGGAGAGCTGAGCCTGAGCGGCAGCAGGCGGAAGGGGCGCGGCAGCAACAGTTGCCACCACCAGCTGTTGCTGCTGTTGCTGCTGCTGCTGCTGCTGCTGCTGCTGCTGTTGCTGCTGTTGCTGCTGCATTGTGACGCCGGCAGCGCTGCCGTTGATGCCGTTGACCAATGCAACCGTTGTATGATTGTGGCTGAGGTTGAGGCTTTGGCTGTTGTCGTTGCCGTTGCCGTTGTTGCTGTGGCTGCTGTTGTTGTTGCTGCTGTTATTGTTGTTGTTGCTGTTGCTGTTATTGTTGTTATTGTTGTTGTTGGAGTTGAGGGGCACCATAACGGTAATCATCTGATCCTGTATGCTGGACGGCTTGCGATTACTGTACTTGGGGCAGTTCGGATGGTGGCACTTGATCCGCGATGGCGAGAACGTCAAATTGTCCGCATTCGGCAGCAGACCCTCGCGACGCTGCTGCCGCTGATACCTGAGGGGTGGGGGTGAAGGCGGGGGCGGAGGCAGCAATAGGGAGCAAGAAGATGCAGCAGCAGGGGGCAAGGGGCAGAGGGTGCAAACAAATGCATACGATTAGTGTATTGTTTATGGCAGAGTTTCACACATACACATACACACACACATATACAAGCACACACACACACACACACACATGTACAGTTGAGTTGATATGTAAGCAAAGCGTGGCATTTGTGCTATGGCCGGCAGATGGCGCTAGTGTCGTCTGTAGTTGTTGTGGCACTGTGGGTCTAATTGACACTTAATAGCACAAAAATATGTTTATAAATTTGTATTTATTTATTTATTTTTTTTCTATATTTGTATATATTTTCTTTTCATTTAAATAATTTTTTCTTAATTTATATTTACATAATTATTCATCATCATTTAAACTTGTTTAATTAATATATTTATTATATGTTGTGTTTTTTTTATGTTTTTATTCGTTTTATGTAATTTATTCTTTATATTTACATTATTATTTTTATTAAAATTAATTTATTACTTATTTCATATCGTGTATTTTTTTTTGTTTAATTGATTTTCTTTTGTTTTATATTTATGTTTGTTTTATTTATATTTATTTTGCTTATTTAGGTGTACTTCATTTATTTATTTAATTTATTCTTTTCTATAACATTCTATTCTTCGCTTTAATTATATAAATATTATCAATCAATATATTTTTTTATTTATATCTATTATCAGTTATGTCATTAAAGCCCACAGTGCTTTGGATAGTATGTATATACATAAAACTACACTCGAAAAAAATATGCAAATCTGTTGTTAAATTCATTAAATTTTCATTTAAAGTATGTTTCCAATTTCTTTCTCATAACTGAATTTTTAATAAAAATTTACTTTTTAGAAATCAATCCAAATATTAGTTTCAATGCGTTATAATAAAATATTAACGGAATTTAGTTCCAGTTTCTCTATATTATTTTGTTCCAATATTTTTCCAAGTGCAGCCCTGTGTATTGTGCATGTATTTGTGTGTATGGTGTGTGTGTGTGCGAGTGTGCTTTACTGTTAGACAACAATTACATAACTCAATCAAATGAACAACGCAAATAAGCAAACATAAAAAAAAACACAACATCGACCGCAATTACAATAACAACAACGACAACAACAAGTCGAATGCAAATTAAAGTTAATACATTAAATTATAATTAAAACACATTTTGACTGAAGTGTGGAAGGGACAATGCGAGGGGGAGCGGGAACTTAGCTTAGCTTAGGCTATAGTACATGTATTAATTATGCATATTTATGTTCTGTTCTAAGGTCCCAGGCAGCAAGCTTAAAGTTGTTATTAAAGCTCTGACACAACGGTAATCTGGCTTAAAGCTTGTCACTCGAGTGTTTGATTAAAATTCGAAATCTTAATTAAAAACTTGAAAAGAAGAAGAGACTTGAGCTTGAAATATATATGTAAAATATAATAAAACTTCAGGATAATGGAAAATATAGCTTTAAGTTCTCTGAAAGCTTTTTCGAACAAGCTTAAGCCTTTCAGAAAAGCTTTATGACACCAATTGAAAGAATCTAAACGAATCTGAAATTGAGCGCGTATGTTATAGATTGAGTTGCACAATATCAAAGCTATTTAAGCAGCTTAAAGCTTAGAGTGTGCTTTAAAGCTTTCTTAAAGTGTCAATTTGGAGTACTTTAAGCAAATATGATAAGCTCAAGCTGTAAGGTCAGCTAAAAGTTGCTTAAAGTTTTCCCTCTGAAAGCGCTGTAAGCAAAGTTGGGTCAATTTGCAGCACTATCGAAAGGTATCGCAAATGTTCAGAGCTTTTCATAGAGTATTTGCTAACACTGCAATTGCTTTAGTGTATGTTTATCTATCATCTGTATTTGATACACTCGCATTCGCATTCATATTCACATCGATATACTAGCTAGAACTAAACTCTATGGCATTTATATGCAGGGTGTTGTTTTAGTATCTTGTTGTTGTAGGACTGCAACAACAACCATCACAACAACGGCGGCAAATGCAAATAATTGAAAAGCAAAGGTCATAAAAAATGCAAACCGAGAAAAAAGTTGACATCTGTAAACGAAAAAAAACGAAAAAAAAACTAAAAACTAAACCAAACCAAACTGAAAAGAACAATAACAGGCGCATAAAAAATGCCAAAAAAATAACGTATATGGCGAAACAGGTGCAGGACGTGAGAACCGAACGCATGTTAAATGAATTTTTAATAAATCAAATGAAAAGAAAATAAAATAAAAGCAACAAACGAAATGAAAACTAAAAGCAGCAGCAAAACCAAAACAAGACCCAGACTGAGGCGGAAACTGAGACCGAGACTGGAGTGGGGAATATGACCATTAAATATGGGCGTTGGGCATTAGGCGTGGCCAATTTGTGTGCCGGCTTAAAAACAAGTTTTTGCTCAAAGTTTTTCTACAGCTTTTAAGTTGGAGTACAACATAAGCCCCGACGGAATTTCCAGCGCAAGTTCAAGGCGCATAAAAGCGTACTTAAAATGCCAAAGCAAAATGGAATATGGTCGGAATTAGAAGCTCTATTTACAGCACATAGTATACAACCAATTTAACCTCTGCCTTGTAAGAATTGCAATTTATTTAGAAGCTGTAAAATTGCGTTAGACTTTAGTAGAGGCTTCTATATAAATTAACTTTATGCGATCAAGGAAATGCTGCTACTTTAACTGACCTAAAAGCTCTGTCAAGATATATGTATACTCATATATCTAAGAATTTGTAAGCAATCAAAGTTTATTAGTATTATTGAAAATCTAGAAGTCTCGACTTAGTGATAGTAGATTAATAGAGGTAAGAATTTGTAAGCTATGAAAGATTATTTTTTTATAAAGAATTTGTAAATTATGAATTATTTATAGAGTAACTTTATAGAATAATCTCACTATTGGAACATAAAAGATCCACAACTTCTATTGAAAGCACGTCATGAAAGTTCTCTAAAAAGCCCTACACATTGATGTAATTAGTATTTTGAGAAATGTATGAGTTATAAAATCTTCTTCTGGATAAATTCTCTCTAGGAACTCCTTCACCGGTATCACTAAGGACCCCCTTAGAGGGGGTTCACCGGCTCTACCTAACCTAACCTATAACATCTTCTTCTTAATACTTTATTGCTCAATTAGAAAGTGGAAATGCTATTATAAAAACTGTATTCGATAGCACATCGAATTGCTAAAGTAATTTCTACCTTCCGTAGACTATATAGAGCATATAAGCATCGAAAAAGCTGAATCGATACTTTTAATTGAAACTTGACAGGCTGGGAAATTCTCGAAGCTTCCAGTGCTTGTAATCGCTGTTCAGACACTGCTTGAAATTTGAAATGCAGCAGCTTGAATAATGTATCGGAGAGCAGATAAACCAATTGGTTTTGCCTTTGAACTATGTAGGTGCAAAGTTCTTAAGTGCTAAGTAAATACACGTGACCTGCTTCTCTCAACTCTCTCTCCTCTCTTCTCTCTCACTGCCCCCTTTCTCCCCTCTGCTGCCTCTTGGCTGTACTCAACTGTACTCAAGTGCGTCGAGTTGAAGGTAAGGCAAATTAATGAAGTCTCATCGGCTTGATGAGAGCACATTAAGTTATCAGCGTGGGGTATTAGTGCTAGGGATTAGTCGTTGAATTTGATGTAATCATAAAACTCAGGCCAGTGTTGCCAGTGTTGCAAAGCGAGGCGAATTGTCAGTCACTCATCGTATTTGGTAATTCGTTTTGGGTATGGACTTTGGTTATTGTTCTTTGTACAATGAGAAACGGTTAGATGGCAAACGAAACGATCAACGCAAAGAGAATTGAATGAAATCAAAATAAGACAAGCAGCATACTTATATAATCTGTACTTCTTTAACATTCGTCTCTTGAAGCGACGCCACAGATGCGCTATATATTTCACTATCTCCGCGTAGCATGTGGCAGGCTCCGAGTTGTTTGTGCTACTGGCCAGCGTCGATGTCGATGTGTAGCGCGCTCTCTCCTGCCGCATCCGCTCCATTTCGCGCTTCTTTGTCTCCGAGAACTGCGTGGCAATTACGACCAGGCACAGGTTGATCATAAAGAACGAGCCAATCTGTGAACGAGAGCAGCGGAGAGCGTATTAAAATCAACCAACCAACCCATAGCTTCCCTTAAGGCAGTCTGTAAGAGCAGCGAGCGTATTAAAAGCACAAAACTATAGCATACTTTTCAGCGAAAACTTTCTCGTCTGTTCCTGTTGCTGTTGCTGCTCACAATGAATTGTGTCTCAAAGTTGCAACAGTCAACATGAAAATCAAATAAAAATACCCAGCCGTTAAGTGCTTGCCAGGTCATTTAAAGTGTGACCAGCTCTGCTTGAACTACAGCGTACCGTCAACAATACCGAATTAGCATACATTTTTTTTTTACCAAATAGGGCAATGCGGAGCTATCCTCTATCCTATATCTCTGAAACTCTGACACATTTTTGTTATTTAGGTTTTTGTATAGTGTGTGCTGAACAAATTTGTTTTAAAATTGCGAAAAAGTATATTTTATGGTATTATTAATATTATTGGGGGAATTATCTTTAAATGAGCATAGCATTAGCACACCTCAACCGACTTGCAAGCGGTGTGGTTTTTTCTCAAACATTTTAGTTAGAAATTAAAATTTAAGTAATTAACCATAGAATAAAAATTTGAGGCCCTTAAAAAAATATGTAATATTTTAAAATCTTAAGAATGAATCCCTGTTTAAGCTACTTGGCTTTCGTTTTAACTGCAAGTCTAGCATACCCTTTACGGACATTCCAGTTGGGCAGAAGAGCATACCTACGTTTGTAGTTGTAATTGGAAATTGTACTCGAAGACTTTAGAAGTGTATACTTGCAAGTATATTTTTTTTTATTGCTCAAAACTTTCGTTTCGATTTGTTGTTGTTGGTGTTCAATGCTGAATGTTGAATGGCTTTTGCTGGAAATTAGTTTGCCTGCCTCTCTGTGTCTTTGCCGGCTGCATAAATTGCCGTCTGTCTCTGTCTGTCTATTGCACTCTGGTGAGGCATCCATTAGCTCTGCTGTTGCGTTTTAATAGCTAGCTGGCAAAACAAATTTGCCAACTTTAAATTGAAAACATATTTCAGCAGCAACAAAAACAACAACAGCAACAACAACTTGAAATGTGAAAAATATTTCTAATTTAGTCGAGCACAAAATGCAGCTAAAAACATAAATATGCAATTTCCTTTCAACTTTCAATAGCTATAACGAGGCCAGAGACTATATGCAGCTATTTGCATACCAAAAGTTCGACTCGATTTACTTGTTGTTGCCATAGCGAGAGGGCCAATATGGATAGACCTTCGGGATCAGTGTTGCCAGCTTTTTTGGCGTGAAAATAAAGCTTGAATAAAGCTAAATAAGTGAGAATGAAGCAGATTAGACTGCCGGAATGCTACAGTAGGACGTAACCGACAGTAGTGGATCTTTCCTTCAATAAAAATAGCAAAGAGAATAAACTTATGGAAACTACTACCCCTCTGATAAGTCGAGTTACTTGTCTCTTGCATATCTTTGCTGTTTATTTGATTCGATAGAACCAAAGGAAAGGATGAGGCATCCAAAATCTACAAACGAACTTGATCTGTTTGCTGTTTTAGGAAAACCTACAAACCAAACGGACGGACAGCCGGTTGAAAATGGCTAAATGACTTATCTCGCTCTGATCAAGACTATATAATGTTTATATAAATATACTCAACAATTTTGCAAAAAAGATTGCTTTTTAAGAACAGCCGAATTTAAGGAGAAAAACTAATTATTTGGCAACACTGTTTGGGATAGACCTACCAAGCAAGTCGGAGAGTTATGCGAGCGGAACTTCAAAAGCATATAAATAATTGAGTCGAGCACGTGTCTGTCTCTCCTTCTCTCCTTCTCTTCTTCTCTCCGTCTATCTGTCAGGCTTTTAATTAGTCCAAGGACGCCTCTGTTCTTTCTAGCCATAAGAAATGGTTAAGAGAGACGTGAGAGCAGGAAGAGCGCTCCAGCTGCTGTGGCCAAGTGAAGAGTGGCAACATGTGGCATGGTCAGTGTGAGGCATGCAGCGACTTTGTCAACTGTGGCAGGCAACTGACATTCCATTTTTCATTGCCAAACTTTTGTGGCAGGCAGGTCATTTGTGTGTGATTAGAGTTGCCAAGTAATTTACTTATTTACATTTGCCAAATGGCACAAAAAACAAGCAAAAAAAAAAAAAAATGCAAAGAAACATTGAAAAATGACTCAAAGTATGCATAACTTGCGCTCAAGTTTTGTGTATAATTTAATTAAGTTTGCCAAAATGCCTAAACTTTGGCAATGCATAAACATTTGATGATGTCTGCATAGACGTGACTGTACCACATGCTGGCATTCTTGCACCCAAATTCTAGACATTTTTATGGCAAATATAACACTTGCAACATTTACAACAGCTTAGACTTCCATTTGATATTATGATCTAATGCAACTTGTTTCCATTTTATAAGCTTAGAGAACAATTAATGCAAAAATTCAGCTGTTCAGAATTAGGTTTTCTTTGTTACAGCTACAGTTTTAGGTGGCAACTGTACCGTAATTCAGATACTGCCAGCACATCTGCAATGCTTATATTTCTAGCTAACAAAATTAATTCAATTCTTGTAAATTTACAAAAAATTTGTTTGCATTTTTCCATCGTTTTGTTAATTTTTTAATAGTTTTATAATGTATCTAAGTTTTTTTTAAGTTGTTCTTTATACTTCGTTCAATCTCAATCCTTGAAAAATTCTGTACTTTCTTCAGGAAATTGGATTAATAAAATAGATTTTTTTGATGCAGTACAGAGCTTAACATTGAATTATCATAACTATATTTTCCACTATTAAAAAAAACCTTATAAAAAACGCATTAAGTTTGTCTTACAATTTTTAAGTGTATTGCAAGACTACAGGTATTTTGTTTAATATTTATACGGAGCCCATTTCCGTTTTCGTTAGAGTGCCTGCACACTTACCACAATTAGCAGCACAAAGTAGATCCAATCCCAAAAGCTGTGCGCATCCTGCACGTAGTACATGATGTCCGTCCAGCCCTCCAGCGAAATGACCTGCAACAGCCAAAAGTAACCACGATTTCAGCTCAACAACAAACAAAATCAAACAGAAAAAAAAAACATTTTTAGCGCAATTAGCGACTCAAAGGTCAAATAATACTCGTATAACATTTGCTTGTTTTCTTTGGGTGCCACGTCACGTATGCGTAATATAGCGCTTGGCATGTTGCAGCTGGTCCAGTTGGCTCGTAGTAACTGTCCGTCTGGCTTTTCGGCTGTCCGGGTTTAATGCGTATTTGATTTGCGTTTAATTGCACAACCTTTGACTCCCCCCCTGGGCATCTGCTAAGCCAACCAAATGACAAATATCTCAAAGTCACAAATCAAATGCGAACCAATGCAGAAGACAGGAGAGAAGACTCGAAGCGTGAATATATTAAGAGGCATTTAGCATTTCCAAATGGGCTTCTATTTTATGTAAATGTGTCTGTATTGTTTAAATTTTGTCTCAAATATTAGAATAGTTTTTTATAAGCTTGTCAAATATTTAATAAATCTTGCTTCCAATATTGTATAAATGAAATATGATAAAATTTTAAATTAAATTAAAATATATTTGGAATATGAAATTATTTTTTGCAAAGTTGCTGAATATTATTTAAATGTTGCCCCAAATACTGTATATGTTGAATATGAAATAACTTTTAGAAGTCTGTCACATATTAATTAATTGTTGCATCAAATACTCTTAATGGAATATGGAATAATTTAGAGGCTTGCTAAATATTATTCAAATACATATTTAAAATATGAAATTATTTTAAAAAAAGTGTTGTTATTTAAATGTTGCCTTAAATATTGTTTATATGAAATATAGAATAATTTTGACAAGTTTGCTAAATATTATTTAAATGTTGCTTCAAATATTGTATAAATGACATATGAAATTATTTTTAAAAGTTGAATATTATATATTATTCAACAGTTGCCTCATGTAGTATTCATGTATATATATATATATATTCCAGGCAGTGAAGAATGTAATTTTACACTGTAATAACTTAATTCGCTATTCGATTCGAATTTTTGTATTAATTGCATTCATCGCGCACACGTTTATGTAATTATGGCATAGTTGCTTGATTTTCAAAGTGATTAAATCAATCAATAACTGTGCTTAGTTCGTTTGCCTGCAGGGGGCAGCAGAATGGAAGTGACGTGTGGGCGCATTGCGTTGCGCATACGCCACGTCAGCCAGCGGATGGAGAGGAGAAAGCGAGTGAAGCGAGTGCTGTCGGTATTCAGGATGCTGCTCTTGCTGCCCTATGCAAATTGGCAGCTGTTTATCCCTCTGTTCTCGCAGTGCGCGTTGCACAGTGGTTCAGCTTACGTTAAATTCAAAATTATAAACTAAATTAAATATATATTATACTATATATTAATAAATTATCATTAGCTTAAATTATACTATTTTCTAAATTACAATTGTTTATAAATAAATAAAGATAACGTATAAAATATATGTGAGTACTGTGAGTACTATTATAATAATTGCCATTCCTGCTTGCGATTGGTATTTTTTGTTTTTTATTTTTGACCAGTGTGCGTGTGGCCGTTTCAATGAAGGCAATGCCAAAAGTGACAGCAGCTGAACAGCAAATTAACATGCAACTTTGTCACTGTCGCAGGCGTTGGGCGTCCGTCCAGTGTCAACAAAACAAAACCGAGTCTATGTCAATGTTGTCATTGTTTTATTGGTTTCAGCAAAAGTTGTCCGTCTAATTGCTGAAATTTCAAATTTGAAACTCACCAGAAATATGGCCACCCAGGCCATGCCGATGTTGTCAAAGGAGATGGTGCCCTGAAATGGATTCTCGCCGCTCTGTCTGCAGGTCGTGTAATACTGATTCCAGTTCACGCACGACGTGTTTGTCGGCTCGTTCAGGTCCATCAGCTTGGCCTCCTCTGCGAAACAAGTTGGTTACGTTAGGGTACAGTCTGGAGCATCTAAGCAGGACCCTAAGTCCCTAAGTCGCAATGATTGCTTCAAGTGGAAGTTTGTGTAGTATCTTCGATCAAGTTTAATCAATTGGCGGATTTTATTGACATTTTTCAATTTATGCCCTTAGAATTAGAAATATTGTTTGGCAAATCTAGAAATTAAAGCAAGTCAAAATGTATTTAAAAATCCTTATCGAGTTGATTTCTTTAACACTTCTGCTTCAGCTATACTATGTATCTTGACTTCTATGCAAATATCGGTTAAAAGAGAATCTAAAATATATATTTTGTCAATTTGTCAAACAAATTTGCATTAAAAGAAATTGTTTTTTTTTTTATTATAACTTTCAACTGCCTTTAATGCCTTTATTATTTATGCTTCCGACTAGGATTATTTTAATTTCACGACATAATCGGTTTAAGATATATCTAAAAAATTTATCATTGTTAATTTTATTAATATATCCTAATGTAAATATCAATCTTTTAAGATCTACTTATAATTCAGCTAGATTATTTCGATTATAGATCAATAAACAGGAAAGTACCGTTTTAAGTCGCAGAATGATATCTAAACAAAATGTCAACATTTCGATATCTTACAGAATTTGATATGATAACTTGATCGATAACAACGATAACTCGATAGCAATATAATATATTTGTCTGCCTTCCACTGCTTATTCAAATTAGGGAAGTTCGACTGTACTCCAGATGACGTGCATAGAGCGTAGTTAGAGATAGGTCTTTGGGTTGTGGGATGGGTGAGGAAGCTTGTTTGTGCTGGAGCTATGGGGCGGGGTTAGGGTGGGGCGGGGTTGTCTTATAAGTGAGAAAGTTAAGCAGTGCGCAAAAGCAATTAAAAGTGCCATCAAAATTTGATTAACACGCGCCGTTTGCACTTCATTTAGCTTGAAAAGTGAGCAAAAGTTTTTAAGTTTCAGTTTTGAGATTTGAGTTTGGTGTTTGGGGTTTGAGTTTTCAACTTGTTTTTCATAATATTTGATTTTTTTATATGTTTTTCCTTTTGGTATGGTCACTTACCGCTGCAGACGAGGGAGCCGATGCGATAAGGAGGAAAATTGCCACAGAGATGCATGCCCGAATCCTCGGGCGTTGAGCAGATGTAGTCTTGGTCCTTGGAGAACTCATAATATTGCGAGAGGCTGCGAGTTAGTACAATACATAAACCCGGATCGAAAGAGAATGTTTTTCGGTGTGCGTTTCATTAAAAACGAGTTTTGGAAAACCAGACAGCGAACAGCAGACAGACAGACACACAGGATTCGAAAGATCAAAGTTAATCATAGAGAGACAAAGATATATATTGAGAGAGAGAGATAGAGAGAGAGGAAATGGAAACAGAAAAAGAGAAAGAGAGAGAGAGAAAGAGAGCACAAAAAGAAAAGTTCCGTTTAAGATTAAACATATTCATATAGTATATTCATATAATATTTTAATACGTAGAGTAAATGCCATTATGCGTACGAGTATTATAACATTTACATACATGGACAATTTTAGATAGCGAAACAGAGACAGAGACAGACAGATAGATGAGTGAAAGCGAAATAGTACGTTGAAATTTTATCTATGCATAAAATTGAATTTTGTGCGGAATTTTGTACGAATCGAAAAAATGTTTGATCACGATGCCTTGTCCTATGACAGACGAGGGACACCTGAGAACATACCACTAATTAGACAAAGAAAGTACGAGATAGAGAGAGAGTGCGATTATATAGACTGCCAATCGATAACTAATGTGACAGAGTGAGACACGTTGTTCCAATGCATTTCCAATTCAACAGAGAGGAGAGATAGCGAGAGAGAAAGAGTGAAAATGTGTAAGAAGAGAGAGTGAGAGAGAGATCACAGGTGAGTTAAAGAGAATGTGAAAGTTTAAAGAAGTAGCGAGCGAGCGTGAAAAGTTGAGTGATAGCGAGAGAATCGAGAGAGAAAGAGAGAGCTTTAAGTTCGGCAGTGAGCATTTAGTTCAAGTGAAAGCTTTGCTGCAAGGGCGTGAGCTTTAAGCTTACATCATCTTAAGCTTTTATGAAAAGTTTGCTAGAATGATCGTAAAGCTGGAGGAAATGCTAACTTAAGATTATTATAAAAGTAAGGGAAAAGCTTTAGAAAATTATATAAAGCTTTTCAGCGGACAGTGAGCAGCTGCAGATAATAAATGGTTCAATCATGTTAAAGCAAAAGCTTAAAGCTCTGAAACGAGCGTATGAAAGCACAAGCTTAAGCTCAAAAGCGAGGTTATATTTAGGATTAAAGCGTTGCTTTTAGTGCATGTTAATGCAAAGCTCGCTGCTGTGAACGTGAAGCCAAGTCCTTTAGCTGAAATTAATCTAAAGCTTAAAAGTTTGAGAGAGTTAAGCCAAGCAAAAAGCTTGCAGTGGAAAATTGCGTAGGAGACAGCGTAAAGTAATGCGAAAAGCTGAGGCTGAAGCTTAAATTAGATCATAGGAAGAGCTTTTGAGAGGCTTAAACACAACTGTACTTCAGCTGAAAGACTTACAAAGACACCAAGAGAGAGTGAGAGAGAGACATCGAAAAGCGATGCATATCAAACAAGAGATTAAGAAAGAGAGAGTGCGCACTCAAAGAAAACAAATAAAAAAAATACGAACCACAAAATTAAGTCGTAACACTTGAAAAAGAAAATTAAGAAGAATAACAACAACCGAAGAGACGCAGAAGAACAAAAGCAATGAAAAAAGAAGACGAACAAGAAACGACAAAGCAATTTAAATTAAACGCGCAACGCGCTCTTAACGGACGCAGAGAGGGACACCGCAAAAATGTCAACCGTAGATGTGTGACAGTGTATGTGTGTGTGTGTGTGTGTGTGTGCGTGTGTGTGTATGTGAGTGACAATAAAATGTGTTTAATATGAACGTGCGCGCACCAGCAAGGAACCCACAAAAAAGAAAGAGAAAATGAAATTTAAATAAATATAAAAAATCTTACAACAATTCGCACGCTCAAAAGTATGCAAACTTTTGTCGTATGTGTACGTGTATGTGTATGTGTGTATGTGTGGAAAGAGACGGAGAGAGCGAGCGAATGTAATGCGAGTTTAATTTTGATTATCGTTGTGGGGTGAGAGCACATGGATGGATACACGGGGAGAGACGCTGGACGTAGGACGAAGGACGGAGGACGGAGGACGGAGAACGGAAGACTGGGGTCGGCATGATGGGGATAATGGGCTGAGGGGTCGCGGCGGGGGCAGCTTTAAATACCTTTGTAATAGAAACTGATGGTTTTTCCTGTAAAAAGAGTTGAGCTTACAAAAGATACACACACACGTACATAGATAAGAAGTAGCTTGGCTTAGGTGTGTGTGTGTGTGTGCGTGTGTGTGTGCGTGTGCATGTCTTGAGTGTGTGTGTGTCTCTGTGTGTGTGTAAAAAACAACACAAAAAAAACTATAATTTGCTTGCCAGGGAACTGCTTGATCATCTTCTTTTTGTTGCACTGCACTATGGGCCGGAAACCTCATATTTTCGATAAAATAGCAATGAGATTTTGCCAAAATTTTATCAATGAATTGTTTAATATTTTTGTTGTAGATACTGCTTAGTGAAATATAAAATTAAGTTAGATAATTTTTTGTATATTTAAAAAAACAAAAAAAGAGAAAAAATTTTCAAACAGATTTTGATCATCCAATAATTTTAACCAAAATATACTCCAAAATGTAGCCTTTCGTTCGATCGATCTGTCTTGTTTTAGCGATACGATTTTTATCCATTTATTATATACTCACCAACAAATTTATTTATATTACTGTAAGCTCAAAATTTTTTTAAGTTTTTATAATATATTTATCACGATAACTCTCTAAGACCCGAAATCTTTTTTCTGATTAAAAAATATTGCAAGTTTCGTCAAAAATACAGGTGTTTTAGCCCATAGTGCCTTAGCTGGGATACACTATATGCTAACTACATATGCATATATAACAATACTAAGGGCGTAAGGCTGTGTGAGTGCGTGTGCGTGTGTACTTGTGAGTGTGTGAGAGTTGTGGCTAATTGGTGTGCTTGTAGTACAAGTAAGGGAGGGGCAAGAACGAGCGTTGCGCCTATGCAGCTCAGTTCCTCTTTGAGGTCAGTTGCCAAACAAAACTAAAACTCGGAAACAAAGTGAAATACAACAGGAAAAAGAAACAGAAACAGTAAGAGAAAGCGAAACACACTCAAACACACACATACACACTGAGAGAAAACTCAAGAGTTTTCGCATTTGAATAAAGTATTAACGGGGTCGAAAGTTCAATAAGAAGAAGGCATATAAAATAAGAAAGGTCTTGATTCAAGAATAAATATTTTCAATTTAATAATAAAAACTTATTTCTATTTTATGAACTTTATATTCATGGAATTGGAGAAAATTGGTAAATAATGTTTTAAGAACGCGCTGTATTGGATAATTTAATTTTTGGATTTAAAATATTACTTTTGATACCGCAAATGCTTGATTCAAGTACGAAAACTCTTGCCTCTTCTTTTAGGGAAAAGTCATATCTTGAGCTTTATTTAGCTGCACGCATAGTTCTTTATTTTTCTCACTGCACACACACACACACACACAATTTCAAGTGTAGAAACACATTTAAAAAATATATACGTATATGTAAAAAAAGAAGAGGCAAAGAACAACAACAGAAAAAACATGAAACACTTTTGTGTAGTTCAAGTGGAAAACTGTTGCTAAAACATTTACGAATATAACACGAGTGGGCGGAGGGTACAAAAGGGGCGAGGGGGGCAAGGGGACGAGTACGAGTACGAGTAAGAGAACAAGGAAAACATGGCTTCACTACGGTCACACACACACACACAGAGAGCAGCTACCAAACAGCTACAAGAACGAGTAACGATAATACCATCTCCGCTAGGTGTGTGCACGTGTCGCTGTGTGTATTGTGAGAGTGTGTGTGTGTGTTTGGTGTGTTTGCTTTGATATAGTGTGTGTGTAGTGTGGTTTTTGGCGTGTCCATAGTGTGGCCGCGGGAAACAACGAGTGAGAGTAACGAGTGAAAGCAACGAGACCAAGTACCGAGTGCTGTTATTTGGACACTTTCTATCACCAGCAGAGCTATGTAAGTGCTGTAAAGCAAAAGCAATAGAAGTTGGAAAGCGACGAGCAAAACAAACGAAAGCAAATGATAAACAGCCAACGTTTTTAAAAGCCAATCAAAAGACGAAGGATAAAAATAACACTAAGGACAGGGCGAATTAGTCTAACTAGGGGTCAATTTATAGTTCTCTGCAGTTGCAGGAACGAAACTTAAGGCAACGAGTAAAACTGTAAATTGTATTAAAAAATCCGAAGAAAATATATAGGGGCAATTCGTTGTTTCTCTTTAACGAAAACTAAACTTGTAGCTCTATAAACCAATACAGAAACAACGGGAAGTTTGGGAATGTTCTTTGAACAAGCATAGAGGCTAGATACTAGGGTATATTACTCGTTATGTACGCCATTTTCTTTTTACTGATTCACTCGTTTGTTTCGTGCGATAGCTTGGAAGTGTAAGTTTGATTTTAAGTGTTGGGTAACGCATGTAAATGGCCAATTAGCCGTTGAGGGGTAGTGTTGTGTAACTAATGATTGCATTTTGCTGTTGTTGAAATTGTTATTGTTGTAGCTGTTGTTAGAGTTGAGAACTAGTTTATATCGTTTAAGAATTTCTAATATATTATAATATGTAGGTAGTTTAAAAGTATTAAGTAAGTATTTAGATTTTAGTAAGTATATATTTCATCTAACTGCTAATATTACTTATAGAGTGTACGAGTTAGAGAGAGAAACACAGAGAAAGAGAGAGAGAGATTGGGAGAAAGCTACAGTTTAGTAACTCTGCTGAGTTAATTTTAGTTTAGTTTCTATGTGAACATTTATATAGGGAGCAAGAGATTATTGAGAAAGAGAGAGAGAGAGGGAGAGAGAGAGAGAGAGCTATTGTGCGGCTGGCTATAGCGGCGCAGGAGAGAAACATTGATAGAGCGGGAGAGAGGAAGATAGCGAAAGAGATCGAGTGCTTGTTATAACATCACATAGGATTAGCGAGCGAGCGAGCGAGCGCTATTAGGTTAGACAGAGAGATAGGGCTAAGTCAAGACAAAGAGAGAGAGAGAGAAAGATAGAGAAAGAGAGAGAGAGAGAGAGAGTGTGATAAAGAGAGGGGAAAGAGCAAGAGAGATCTAATAGACAACTAGACTTCGCATATATGTGTGTATTGTTGTTGTGTTGTACTAATACAGTTACTGTTAAGCAAAATATTATTTTGGTATTTAATTTTTTTGTATTTGTATTTTGTTTTTGGTATTTTTTTCAGGTAGTTTTAATAGTTGTTGTTTGCATTTTTCGTTTTGTGTGGTGGGGGGAGTAGAGGCAGTTGGGGCAGTAGTTTGAAAAGGGGGGAAAATAAATCATTTTATCTTACGAGTTAACACGGACTCGAACTCTGTACACTTCAGGTAGTCCCCTGTAAACAAAAAATTTGTTCGCGGTATGATTTTTGTATTGGTATTGGTATTTCACTTGTAAATTGCAAAAGAAATGTTTCATTTTTTATTGTTATTTATTTTTTTTTATTTTGTTTCGGTTGGAAATAAAGTGAAAACAAAGCGAAGAACGAACAAAGAAACACAACAATAGAATCTGGAAGATATACGAGAGTTTGAAAAACAATAAAAATAACTCAGATTTGAAGGGAAATTTGAGTATTTTGTGTTGGGTTTTTCTTTTTCTGTTTTGCTTTTTGTATGCTCTTTTAAAGCACTTGGCTGCCAATTTGTCAATTCATCAATTCATCAATTCAGCAAATCGCAATTGTGATGCGAATCAAGTTTTGTGTCGTTTTTCGACTTGTTAACACTACAAATGAAAAGTAGAACTGAAAATCAACTGAAACCAAAAGTAAAGAAACACAAATACACTTAGAAAAAAATAGGTATTTACATATAGTATATAGAAAATAATATGTATGCATAGCATGTATATTTGTTGGTATTTATCTGGTATATTTCGTATATTTTGTAGTATATTTGTAGCTTGTTTGTTGTTACTGTTAGTACTTGTTGTTATTGTTGGTCTGTTGTTGTCTGCACATCACAAAAAACAGAGAGTGAGAGAGAGAGAGACAGAGAGACGACAGTGAGACAGAGACGGCGAGTGCGCCCTTTGTGAGTGTTTTGTTAAATGCTTGCTAAACGGCCGAATGATTCACGAGTTTCAAGCTACAGCTGTTGCACGTGACTGTACAAGGGCCCACACGTATATGAATGTGAATGTGCGTGTGTGTGTGTATGTGTGTGTTTGTGCACGTGTGCGTGTACCAAAAAATACACACAATAAAAAAATAAAAAAAATTCTCGTGAGTGAAAAAAATATTTATTTAAAATAAATGACAAAAAAAAATATCTTTTGACATTTCGTAATGCTTGCATATATGTTTGATATATGTATACTATAATTGTATAATTAAAATCGAAGCTTAAGTTGCCTTTACAAATTCTGGATGAGTTTATTATAATGATCTATATGCACAATTAAATTACAAGTTCAAGTTGCCTGAACAATATCTAAAATCCAGGTTCAAGTTGTCTAAACAAGTGCTAGATCAATTTACTATAGTCTATGTTAAATCTAAGCTTCAAACTTAAAAACTTTAAGGGAGACCTTTCATTTTGGCCTAAATCGATTAAGTTTTTTGTGTTTTTTTTTTTATTTAAAATAAATACATGTTTAAGTTTAGTTAAAATAAAAGATGAATGCCAAACCAAGTTTAATCGAACCAAACTGAGTTAAATTAAATTAAGCCCTAAAAACCGAGCTTATTAACAAAATAAAATCTAGCAGATTTAATTTACATAACCTCACTTTTTTAACCCAGACACTCCGAACGCAACTGTACCAAATTATTCAATAACAAACCTTTTTTAGGCTCGGGCCGTCGGAAATGATCATTAACAGTTGTCAAACACTATCGTTATGAAAATACTTGAAAATGAGAATTGTGGGCTATGTACAGTTATGCATGAAGTGATTGCTAGCTGGGATGTGAATTATTTACATACAGATCTACAACTATAATAGTATTTGTGCTATGCGCTATTAAAAATCAATAAAGAAACTGCGAAACAAGAAAAAATCGCATTGCTGTGAGAGCAGCATACAAAATCAGGTTTTTTTTTTCTGCCATTTGATGTGAACTGAAATTCACACCATGAAAGTGCTGGCAATTTAAATGAATGAAAGTATAAAACTAAAATTTGCATTTTAAAGAAAGGGCAACAAAAAGCGTAATGGAGCAATCGGAAATGCATATAGTACCAGATGTACATATGTATGCATGTATTATTAAATACATACATACAACAAAAATGTGAGGCATACAAATTTGCATTTGCCGGCGAATTATTTACAATAATTATGCACAACGCAAAAGCGTAAAAAATTCATCAAAAAAATGAATACCAGAAAAAATGGCTTTAAAAAATGGCGGCATAAAATTTACACCTAAAAGTGTGGCCTACTTTCCGGCATGGCGAAAATTGATGATGCTTCATATACTATTTATTACGCGCGCGTGTGTGTGTGTGTTTGTATGTATTTATGTACAGTTGTGCATGCAAAACAATCGATTAACGATTAACGATAACACAAACTGCTCAGCGGCAATTTGCAAGTGGGGCACAAAAACTAGCAAAAGCCAAAAAAATTATTTGTTTCTTGCCTACTCTTGGGTCCAAGACTAACCGTTACACTCAGTGTGTGTGTGTGTGTGTGTGTGTGAGTGTGCGTGTGTGTGTGTGTGTGTGAGTGTGCGTGTGTGTGTGTGTGAGTGATGCTGCTTTTTCTTACGTCATGGACACACACTGAGAAACTCACGCTCCATATCCATGATAAATGATTGTTTGCCAAGTTAAAAGCAAGTTCTGGGCCCACAAAAAACCAAGCCACTGAAACTGACATTCACATGTCAGCGATTGCAGTTCTCAGACTTGGGCTCCATTGTCATTTGCTTATGCTGGGAACAGCCCACAATGCTCTGCAGCATGCATTAAAGACCGCAATTCCTGACGCCCCATATCATCTATACTATATTCCATACTCCATGCTCCGTGCTCCGTGCTCTATTCAATGCAGTCACTTTACTCAGCTGCTGATGGCTATAAGTGACACTTGGGGTTATGGCAGGGTTTAAACTTTAACTAGTTATCTCCTGTCAGAGTTTCCAAAGTCAATGCCATCACGCTTGACTTGTGGATACCCTGGAATATACAGCCGCAACTCTTGGCGTGCCTTTGCCCTAATTTACAAAATTCGGACGCTATTTAGTAGATTTTTATGGCACTACTATTGGAATTATTCTATCGAATATTCTTTAAAAGCCTCTAGATTTACAGGGCATCTATTTCGATTTTTTGCACAATTATTTAACTTTATATGCACAGTGTAGGATGTGCTCTTAATAAGCTGTTTGTTAATAAAGCTAGTTATATTTTTTAGTTTCCTTCTGGTAATCTATCTAATCTAGAATTTAGACTGCTCCTGTATTAAGCATTTTTCCACACATTATTATTATGATATAAAATTAATTATCATTTAATTATTTTAGTTTTAATTTTAGTTGTGATTTTTTTGCAACTTTTAGAGTATGTAATAAATAATACTTTGAACGCGTACGAATGTCCCGTGCGCTATTATGAAAATGCTTATATATATTTATGAAAAATATATATTTTCAAGCTGTTAGAATCCAATATTTAAAAAAATTAATGTCTGTTTTGTATAATTTGTAGTCTGCATTTGGTTTATTTAAATGATTGCTATTATTTTCTCAGAAATTATTTTTGTTTTTAGAAATTTTGGCATATATTTTTTTGCATTATGATTTTTTTAATAATTCAGTTTATGTTTTTTCGTAATTGCATTTTTGGTGCTTCCAAAATTTTTGTCTTAAGCAGCTTTTAATGAAATAATTTGGAAATTTGAGTAATGTTAAAGTCGCACACAAGCGAGACTGCTGAAAATTCAACACTTAAGGCTAACGACGAAGAGATCTTCCTTTTGTAATCTGGCATGCTTAATGCCGCTTCTTTTATGGGCCACCCGTACAGGGTGTCTGCGTTCTAAATATGGCTGATGTCTGCCAAAGTCTGCACTCGTTTGCCATATTCACTTTCTGTGCGATGAATTACTTATTACCTGGGCTATAAACTGTTAAGCACAGACTGTGGCTGTCATTGCGACTGATACTGACAGTATAATTAATATGAGCTGTCGTGCGACTTGCAACACTATGTGGCAGCCACAACGGGCTAGAAGCTGGCTAAGAAGTGATGGGGCAAAGGGCGGCAGGGCGCAGAGGGGGCAGAGCAGTCGGCTGGTTCATCAAATTTGACGGGCAGCCATTGCATTTGCTATGCAAATTGCCAGCAGCAGCAGCAGAACTGCAATGAGTGTGAGTGTATTTGAATGTGAGTGTGAGTGTGAGTGTGTGAGTGCGAGTGTAAGCTGTGAGCTGTCAGTGGCATTGGCCAAAAAATCAAAAGCAAAGCCAACGCAAAAAGCAAAAATCATATGAATCAGCAGCCAGGCAGCCCAGTTGGGGACAGTTGCAGAAGCAAGATATACAAAGAGAGAGACAGAACTTTGGGATAAGGTAGAAAGAGAGAAAGAGACAGACACAAAAACTGTGAGGTATGGGAGTAGAGAGAGAAAGAGAGACAAAGAGAGAGAGAGAGAGCTTAAAGCCTTAAATGATCTAAAGCTATCAAAAATCAAAGCTAAAAATCGTAACGCAAAAGTGAAACACAACAGAAACAAAGCAGAAAATCAAAACGTTTTCAAAAATATATATATGATATTATCTTGATATTATTATATAGTATAAATATGTATATATTTAGCTAAGCGATTTACAAATTCTTCACGATGCTTGCAGACAAACATCCCGTGTTATTCACGTCGTCAGCTCAGTTCAAACGTCCGTTGCCCCACAAAATCAAATCAAAAGCACAGCCAAAAAATAATAAACATCAACCCATTTCCCATATTATTTTTTATTAATTTTTGTTCTTTTGTACTTACGTTATGGGATAGATCATGCCTTCGGGTCGATCCAGGCTGCAGCGTTGCCTCAATATACCCTCCCAGAGCTGCACACCGATAATGCCAAAGATGAAGAACACAAAGAAGCAGAGCAACAGCACATTGCCCAGCATGGGCAGGGTATCCAGCAGTAGCATCACCAATATGCGCATGCCTGGGAAATAGGGTATTTTGTTAAGTCGAGCACACCCCACCGTACACCATGCCCACTTACTGGGTATGCGATTGATGGCCCGCAACGGCCTCAGCACTCGAATGGTACGGATCGCTGTCAAATTCAGATTCTCCACATGCATCACGTACTCCAGGAGCCCGGCCAACACTATAAAGAAGTCCAGACGGTTCCACGAGTCCGCCAGGTATGTGTTCTTGCCACACATGCCCATCGCGACCATCTTGATGGTCATCTCCAGTGCGAAGAAGGCGAAGATGATGTCATCGAAAATCTATGCAAGCGGAAAAAAATTACAAGTCAATAACTTTAAAGCTGTAGCTGCAGTAGATTTTTACGGTTTTTGGTGACAAAGGGGGGAGGTATCCAAAATCTGAAACAAACACGTGCTGCTCGCGAATTAGGAGAATCTAAATCCCGAATATGGTGTCCCTAGCTCTTATAGTTGCTGAGATCTAGGTGTTCATACTGAGGGACAGACAGACGGACAGACAGACGGACAGACAGACAGACAGACGGACAGACGGATAGACGGAAAGACGGACGGACATGGCTATATCGACTCGGCTTGTCGTCCTGATCAAGAATATATTTATTTTATGGGGCGTGGCATGCCTCCTACTGGTTGTTACACACATTTCCTCTTTGCACTAAGTTCTTTTTACTTTTTTAAAGTGGAGGGTCTAACCATCGGAGTGAACAGGGATACACGTACAAAGAGCAAGGAAGAGCAGAAGAAGAAGCACCCTGTAAGTGGCTGTACCGAGAGCATAAATAGCAAATCATCAATTTAATCTTTCTTATGCAGGTGAAAGCGCATCAAAAATCCATGCATGCGGCAAAAATGCATTTAAAGGAGATACATAGACCAGGACAATAGAAGGAGTAGCAGAAGCACCCCCTATGCACCCTCTGAGTAGCTGTACCGACGGCATAAATAGCAAATCATCAATTTAATCTATCTGATGCAGATTACATCCTACATCCTATACGCTTCATCACTCAGAAAAAACTGCAACGAATTTTTGATTTAAAAAAAATATGACCAAAAATAATTCTTGGAAAATTTAAATACTTTTGCTACTTGATTTAAGCACAAATTCTGTTTCAACTGACAAATATTCGTTCATCATATATTTAAAAATTTTGTGGAATATTTTTCAAAATTTTAATAATTAAATCAAAAAAATTGAGGTCGAAAACGATCTTGCCTATAACAAAAGTAAACAGAACTTATTTGAAATCAAGTTTGTTTAAAAAGTTTTATTAGATAAATGCTGTATTTATTACGAAACGCATCTAATTAGCATCTATTTGAAGTATGTTGACTTTTTTTCTGAGTGTAGCAAGCTACTGCCATAGTTTTCAACGTCTTTCGCTGTAATTGGTTATGCATTATGACACCTACTACAGCGCTGGGTAGCTGAAGGTAAACTGTGGCTGACACTTGGCCAAATGAGCTGCGATACTACACTTAAGACACGACACAACGTGTTGCTACTTCATGCGTGTACCCGGAGAGAGAGAGAGAGAGAGAGAGAGAGAGAAAGTGAGAGAGAGAGAGAGAGAGAGGGAGAGCTGCTTTCAGTACTTTGTAAACCAAACGCAAACAATGGAAACCCCTCGCTCGTCTCTGACACACATCGTACTAAGTGTATATTTCATCTTTTGTAGAGCTCGGTCTTGGCCTCGGCCTCAGTCGCAGTCTCTATCTCTGTCTCCTTCTCTATCTCCTTCTCTATCTCCGTCTTTGTCTACGTCTCTGTCTCCGTCTCAGTCTCGGTTGACAGGCGTTGCTCAAACAACTCTCAGCAATTTGGGCGCCACTTATGTCCTTGTCGTTGTCTTATACCGTCTTCCCCTCTGACCACCCTCGTCATCATACACTCAAAAAAAAAAACACTCTTTAAACAGAAGCTTAATTGATAATTTATGCAAATAATTTTTGTAATATACACGAGTAAGTATGCAATTCAAATTCATGTATTCAAATTAAATAGCAAAAGGATAGGGAAAAAGATTTTGTTAATAGTTAATAATTGCAAATTGATATTTTAATTTATTCAGATTTAGTTTGTATTAAAACTTTTATTGCAAAAAAGGTGAAAAATTCAAGAAAGCGTTTTTAAATTTCTTTTATTTGTAATCTATTGGATTTTAATATTTGTTCTTTACATATCGAGCCCTTTCCGCAAAAAAATCGTAACCAACATTTTTACGATTTTCGATTTTTTTAAGGAATTTTGTATATATTTAATCAACTCATCTACACAAAAAATTTAATAATCTAATTCAACGTATTTACTGAGATATTAGCCTAAAAAATATATCGTAAGCGCCATATTTGCTGCGAATTTCAAACACGTTCTCGCAAAAAAAACGTTCTCTTGTAAAATTTACGATTTTAACGCGGGAAGTTCTCGATATTATTAAAACAAATACTAAATAATATATTTTTTTTTTTGGCTATATGTAGCGCTTATCCAACCCAATTTAACTTAATATTATTTGTACCGCACTTTAATTTCAACAAATTGATTATTTTGAGTGTTTGATTTTACGTTAATTTAGCACAACTCAAATTTGACTATGAAGCGTAGCTATTTGTTCTGTGAGTGTACTCATGCTTTGACTCGTTTTTGACTGTTTTCTCATGCATCTGAGCACGTTGTCATTTTGGCCTCATGGCGTTCCTGTTGCCAATTTGGCCCCGGTTCTGTTGGTCGCTTTACACTTGGTTGCGGCCAAAATGTCTGCCTTCCATATCATTTACAAGCGTTTTCGCACGTTGCGCATCAGGAGCAGAGGGGCAAACGGCGCTGTGTAGTACTGTAATTGCCCCAAAAAAGCCCCAGACCATGCCTAATATACTACCCCTAGCGACACCCTCACCTCAGCCCTTCCCCTCAGACCCAAGAGCTGAGACGGTGTGCGCGTTGGCTGCCTAATGAGCCGAAGTGCCTGTTTGATGTCATCAGCAAGCCAGGCAGGCAGGAAGTGAGCCAAAAAATTGCTTAAATAAATGACAGTTAATGTGACAGCTGGCACAGAGCTAAGAGTAGAGACAGCGACAAAGGGAGAGGGAGAGAGGGATAGAACAAGAGAGGGAGAGAGGGAGATTATGCTCAACTCAACTTACCTGCAGTATCCTGCAGCGCGGCTTTAGGCAGGTGTCGTCCACACAGGGCTGGTACATGCCCAGGGTTATGCAGTTCAGCAGTATGACCAGAATCGAGATACGCTCAAACCATGTGCACCGTCCAAAGGATGTCCGAGAGTCCGGTTACAGAGTTACAGTTAAGGATAAACACAGATATCTAGATAAATGGCGTTACGTCACGTTAGTGCCACAAAATGTTGCACAATATACTATATTAAAGGTTTACTGTTTTTAATTATCGCTTTTGATATAACTGGTCAATTATGTTGGTTCTATTAGGTAGAAGGTAGAACGGCAGGTGGAAACAAATTCCACCTCACTTAGGCCTCATATAGGTTCTATTAATAATAATCGAAATAGTTTTGAATAAAAATGTATTTAAAAATTGCACAAAATTATTTGGCTTAAACTCAGTCATTCATCAAGTGGTTTTGATGTTACGGAACTGGCGTTACGAGTCTTTAATCCTCATTGTTATATGTCTGATATTATCAGGACTTATTTAAAATGTTCAATACTAACTTGTAATAAAATACATAATTAATTATAATAAAGTAAACTTAATATTGTATATGTAAAAACATTAAATAATAATTTTATAACAATCTTACAAAGCAAACTTAAGGGAAAATTTTATTTTCCATACATTTTTTGTGAAAATAATTGTTTTCTGGGCGCATATTTATTTCAATCTGTTTGAAGTTGGCTTAAACCTCTGCTGAAGTCTTTAAGCCAAACACTCGCAGCGAAAAACACCAACTTGGCTGTAGACAAAGTCTAGATAACAACTTACAGTTGCTGAATACTAGACTTGTTTTCCATTTCCACTAATGCGCACTTCAAGCACTTGTCAAGTTGCCTGCATCGTTTTCATTCCCATTTTCCATTTCCATTTTCATTCGCATTTCCATTGGTATTCGCATTTCCATTCGTATTGCCATAGCCTTTGCTTCTTATCTGCTGCTTGCGGTGCTTGCAAAATGGCACAAATTGATGACAGTTGCTCAGCTACTCAGTCATTTATGCACTCATTCATTCATTCATTCATTCATTCATTCGCTCTCTTGGCTGCAGTTGCTCCGTGCTTCGGGCTAAACTTTGGTAAGCCTTTTAGCCCTTTAGCCAGTCAATGCATTTGGCCACTGGCTTGGACTTAGGCCACAGACTGATTGAGGCTTTTGTGCCCCATAGACGGTAGATGGGAGATGGGAGATTTCAGACTGAAGTTTGATAGAGCCGAAGATAAAGTGCGAAGAGACAGAGCTGAGATGCAGAGCGTTAGTCACAGCAGCGTGAAGATAAATGACAGAGCAAACAAGAATGAGGACTTGCAGAGCGAGCAGAAATGAAAATCAGAGAAAAACATATAAAACAAGTCAGGACGGAGCAGATCAGTCGGGCAGTCGGACGTAACCGACAATAGACGACACTTTACTTTGTGTGTCAATAATCCCTACAAAGCAATTTATTTTTTTACGCGGCTCAAAAAAACAACTGAAACTGGTGAGCAAATAGTCTGCTGCATATCTTCGTTGTTGCTTAACAACACGTAATACAATTCATAGCGTTAATAGAGCTTTATCAGTTAATAGACGCAAATATCGATATCGATTTGACGTCCTAATCTAAGTTACATACATATACTTTATCGGACCTATTAAGTACGCCCCATTCTCTATATAACACCAATTTACCAATTTTCACCAACCTAATGTACCCTTTGGCATGTTTTCGATGTACAGCAAGAAAGTCAGCTTAAGCAAAATATAAAAATCAAGCAAATTTCAGTCAAGTGCAACATAAAGCGAAAGATAAAGTGTTAATAAGTTTAAAGTGCAAGTTAGTTGAGCAAGATGATTGAAAAAGCTGTAAGCAAACAGAGAGAAAGCAAAAGCAAACTGCCCACAAAACAATA
The DNA here is from genome assembly GCA_035045125.1 of Hypselothyrea guttata. Taxonomy (NCBI): domain Eukaryota; kingdom Metazoa; phylum Arthropoda; class Insecta; order Diptera; family Drosophilidae; genus Hypselothyrea; species Hypselothyrea guttata. The sequence continues at coordinate 549,134 of JAWNNJ010000655.1, forward strand.
ACGAGGGCAAAGAAAAAACCATCAAGAAACCGCATTACAATTGTGTGAAAATGCTGACTTTAATGAGAAACGATAAGATACACTGCGAAAAATTAGTACAACTAAATTGAATAGGAATAAAATCAGTTAAAAAAGCTTTTAGGCGGAATACGAATAAAGGTCCATGAAGTAATGAAATTATAATATGTCACTATGGTAATAATTACTACATACATAGTAATAGTAAACCATACAAACAAAAAACAATTTTATATTTTTACATAAAAAAAAACAAGTAATACTTATTCTTCTTACTTTTTTATGTGCGCCAGATACCGCTAAATCTGGCTCAATACCGCTCACATCAAACTCTTGCCATTGTCACACTCCAGATCCACAAACTAATGGTTTCGAAATTATAATAAACAAAAATTTATTATAATAATCACACTTGCCACTCCACTTAAGCGCCCTTGACACGTCCCACTCACTTGACCACAGACACTACACTGTGATCAGCTGCACTGCAGCAGCTGTATTTATAGTGCCTTCAGGCTGCGCAGGCGGTGTCTCTTATCAGTTCTCGAGAATAAGAAAAAGAAAGAGCCAAGAAAACTCACCCACTAATCTGCAGCTGTGGTGAGACAACACATCGGCCGCTCTCTGTGCGTAAGCTGCTAGGCAGCGCTTAGCCGCTCTGCTTGCTGGCTCTCCAAGCATACCTCCTGCATTACAAGTAATGCAGCGGGTAGCCAGCTCGCCTATAAAGAACATATCGACCGCTCTCTATGCATAAGCTGCTAGGCAGCGCTTAGCCGCTCTGCTTGCTGGCTCTCCAAGCATACCTCCTGCATTACAAGTAATGCATTAGAAATTGTGAATATTACGCTTATTTTCTCCCTGTGTAGAAAATGAAATATGCGTGAAGCGGAAATGAAAAAAAGCTGCAAAATAAAAGGCAAGCGAACCATTAACAAAAGCTAAATCATCAAGGTACAATATTTGCGAGAAGTAATGCATAAATTTAAGCTGCAATTGCGAGAGCGAAGAAGAAGAGGGAAGAAAGTAAAAAGCCAAACATGCTCGTAATACGCAAATCAAAAAGCGAACGGAAAGGATATGCGAGGCATGTTTAACATGAGAGCAATTTTCGCCTTATAACAGAAAATACACACAAATATATGTTCTCTCTCTCTCTCGCACCGTCTCTCTCTACTCCCGCATATGGGAACATAAACCCGCAAGTTTGCGATACTTTTGTGTTAAAAACAACAATCGGCGACGCCGCGAGTTTTCAATACAAAGCCAAGGCCAAAGGAGAGAGGCAAAGGAGAGACAGATAGAGCCAGGGAGGGGGCGTGGGGCAGTTAGGGGCTGCATAACATGTAGGGACTGCGGCCTGTGCTTAATGCATGCCAAATGCGCACCAAGGACCCATTTTTTATGGCCCGCAATTACGAGAGGAGCAGCAGTTGAACAGAACCACAAAAAAAAATCTAAAAGGCTACAGTCGTGCGTAACCGACATAAGCCTACCCCAAAACCGAGAGCAAGCGCCACAAATTAGGCAATATTATTTATTTAATAACTTTTGAGTTTATTAATCGATTTGTGGGGAAAGTGAGCATGGAAATTAAAATTTAAAAAAATCTTAAGCTGCGTATAGCTTACAACTACCCACGTTCAAAATTTAGTAAGTCTAGATCTTGCAGTTCTCGAGTTCTACGTATTACACTAGAGGAACAAATCGATGGATCGACGATGAAGGCAGAAACTCATATGCTTCGTTTGTTCTGCCTGGTTCATACAAAGTTATTACACCCCTTAGCCATTTTGAATAGCTGGAAGGAATAATGAAAGCAAGAAAATAAGGAACGCAGAAGGGAAACGGAGAAGGAAAGCCAAAAACAATGTGGGGGAAATGTTTACGCTATTAACGCACAATTAAAGATAAAAACGGACACAACACACACACATACATGCATATACCCACACACACATGCAGAGTACAATGGGCAGCATCCAAAAAAAAAAAGGACAATCGCAGTCCTTGCAATTCATTAGGACGCCAAGGGGGCGTGGCCGGGCAGGGTTAAATGGACAGCATATGCAGGTCAGGTCGCGCCGTGTCATAAAAACGAATGTGAAAAGCGCGCGCACACACACACACACACACACACACGCGCACGCATACGCACACAAATGGGACCTTTGTGCGGGGGGGCGTGGCATTGGGGCGAACCGGAATCGGGCTGAATAAATATTGCAGCAGCTCAAATATGCGACACTAGAGCACTGCAGTAGATCGAAGCTGTGGCAGCGGGTTCGAGGGTATAAAGGTATAAAGCAGCGGCATAGGCTCTGTGAATCGTGAGTGTAGTGGTGGTGGTGGTGGTGAGGGGAGGGGGGAGTTCCCCAAACTCAGGGTTGCATGCAACGTAGGCAGGGAGATGGGCATTATTTTTGATTTGGCGCGCAGCGACGTCGATGGCAAAGGCCACCAAACCAACAGTAAACAAATTTAGTCGAGCGTAAAGTCGGCCAACAGAGGCGCCAAATGTGAAGGGGCGTGGCAGACGCCCACCGAAAATACTATACATATGCACTGAGCAAAATAACTGCAACAAATATCTCAGCATTTTTCGCAGTTTCTCTTTCAAGTGCAAATTTTTAATGTCTTCCATAAGTTTATTTAAAAAAAAAAACGTTACCATTGCAGCTAAAGCTTAAATTTAATTAAAAAATTATTTATAGCCATAATAAAAACAATAAATAATTAATTTAATAAATAATTTAAATTTAAAACACGTTGTGTTAACGTTTAGTATGCCGGCTTCAGGTATTTTCTTTTCAATTTGAACAAATGTAGAAGTGGGATTTGAGCTTCTTTTGAAGTACGAATTTCCTGATTGTTTTTCTCTGAGTGTAGGCGAGCAGGGCGCGCAGATGAACGCATGCAAGCGTGCTGAAATCGTAACAAATTAAAAGACTCTGACAAACAAAAAGTGACCGTGAAGCCGCCGCAGCTGAATGGACACGTTCATGGCACATATATATATGTTATATATATATATATATATATATGTTATATATATGTTATATATATATATATATATGTTATATATCTGTAAGTATATATGCTGCATAAAAAGCATTTCGAATGCCAAGGCAAGGTAAACGAAACAGCTGCGGCTGGCTTAAAACTTGAAATAATTGGCAAATGGCAGAGCCAAAAAGGCAAAAATAAAAGAGAAACGCAAAAAAAAACTAAAAAAAAAACACTTTAGCCTATTGACGCCCAGCTACTGCCACTTGAAAAATCTGTAAAATCGTGGGCAAATAAAACTTTTGCGTTTCTTTTGGAGCATATCAAATAAAAACACGCAACTGAACTGTAAGTAATGCCCTCGACTCGGCAATAATTAAACTGAATTAGTGGCCTAGTAATGCCTGAGATGACACGCGTTTTCGCTATGAGCTCAATTAGTCACTGCAATCAGGGCGAGAAAACGTCAAATATTGTACTAGCTCTGATTTTCCAGATGAACTCCAATTCTTTTTGTAGGTAAGAAATGTCCAAAATGCATACAAATACGTCTATAGTCAAGATAAATAAAGTGTGCAAATAAAGGCAAGCATTATAATCCTCTGTTTGGCAGATTAGTTGGATGTATTAAAATAAATGATTTCAATACTGAAATCAAAGCATTATGGGGAAAAATACCAGATTTTGAGGCAATAATCCATTTTTCAAAGTTTGTTGAATTCATACTCATTGAAATAACATTACACTTTAATGTTACGTACCAGTTAACAGCTGTTAAAGTCGGCCAAGCTTAACAACACAAATATAAGCTGCGCTGCAAAGTAGGCAATAGAAATTGTAAGCAGCGCTCTCAGCTGGAATGGAAATACTATTAACTAATATCGGTAAAAGTATAGAATCTTTCGTTGATATAATATTTGTTTTTAGAATATTTAATTATTATTATATTTATTTTATTTATTTTATAATATTATATATTATTATTGTGTATATATTGAGTTTAAAATGATTTTCATTAAATAATTTAATATTTGATATTAATTTTATGTTTTTCAATAAATATTTCTAAAAAATGACCATTGCAATAAACTGTAGATAAATTTTCGAAATCAATTGCTTGCATTTAAGAATTGTTTTCTGTTCATTTTTTGTTGGGAGTTTAAACGATTTATTTGTATATCTTTTGGCTTACTGTTGATATTATGGAAATAGGTAATATCGTTATTATTTTTGGCATTCAATATATATATATTTTATTGTGATCAAATGGCTGAAGTAAGCTGAGAGCTTAAACCGGAAGCCAAAAGGAGGCCAAGTCTAATGAAGTCCGAGCTGTTTGGCAGCCGTAAATGACCGAAAGTGGCAGCCATAATTACGAAGTGCTTGCAGAATGTCCCTGCGGATGCCTGTGTCAAATTGCTATCTATGCTAACGATGTGCGCCCCTTTCAGAGAGGGGGGCGTGGCCGGCAGAAAAGTTCGCGAGAGAGAGAGAAAGAGCCGTGCTTAAAAGTTTCACGCTAAAAGCGCCATAAAATAGCTAACGAAATTCCTGATAGATATTGTATATATAGATATATATGTATATAATTTGATGTAGAGTTAATGCTGTTGCATGCTGTGGCAAGCGGCAAATGGCGACGCTGCGGCGTTGCCAATTTTGGCAAATGGCGCAATTGACCTCAAGTTGCAAGTGCCTCAACAACGTGGCATTGACTGGAGACGACGCCACGTAGACGATGCAGCGACAAGTTTTTTAACTGAAATTAGTTTTGCTTATTGAACTTTGAAGTAAGAAACCGACACAGCGAGGGTCAGTTGGAGAGGGGGCGGGGCGTAAACTGATTATGGCCAATACGAATTGAATGCAACTGGCAACAAATCGTTGCAAGCGATAAACAATAATTGCCAGAGACAGACAAAGTTGTAGCTGCAACGTAAACTTTGCCAAGTGCCAAACAGCAACAGAAACAAAGCTCATAAAATCGCAAAGATATGAAGCATGTGGGGGCGAGGCTGAGAAAGCAGAGAAAGAGAGAGAAAGCAGAGAGAGAGAGAGAGAGAGAGATAGAGAGAGAGATAGAGAGAGAGAGAGCGAGAGGGAGACAATGGAAAGCTGTTGCGTCTGGGGAACTGGCAACAATGGAAAATCAAAATTTATGGCAAACAATTATGTGAGCTCTCTGCTCCCTCCCCCCTCCCCCGCTGCAGGTGCACGTGGCAAGGGGCAGGGAGCAGGGAGCGGTGGAGGGAAGGGGGCACGATTATCTAGCTGCTCGTACTTGTTATTGCTGACTGAGCAAATGCATTCACAAAAGTCGCCGACGTATCGGATGGCAGACAGGAAATGCCAGCAAAAGTCCAAGGCGAGGCAAGGCGAACCGAAAGCAATCTGGGGGCAGACGTTGCCGCAAGGACATGCCACATGCAACTTGCCACAACGGAAACATAACGGGAAATGCAATAAATAGTTTCTGTCAAATTATTGTCGCACCCACAACCCACAACTGCAACTCAATTGTGTCCTTTAGACATTAGCAGCACTCAAAAGTTATGGGAATTGTTAAATTTTTTGCATATCCTGCGACTATAAAACGATGCACTGGGGTATCATTTGCTGCTGCTCAATATCCGATCTGAAAGACCACAAAAAACTCCCAAAAAAAAAAAAGAAAATATATATAAAGAAAATACTTGTAATAGTAATAAATGGCAGCAATTGAAAGCGAAAAGTTCGTCGCTTAACTGAGCTGCAAAAAGCGAGTTGTCAGGCTTATCTATAATCCAACCAGTATTGCCAACTAAATCAGCCAATTTTGTTGGAAACAACCAAAAATTTCAAATTGTTTCAGAAAATATCAAATTATCAATAAATTAATATATGCAATCTTAAAAATAAAAATTCCCTCTTATCCATTTTTGTAATATTTCAAGACTCTGTTAGTTGAAATTGGAAATGTATATTATATGATTGTTGAATTTTATATGACATTAAAAATTATTATTAAATAAGTACGATTAAGAACTTTTTAACGCCTTAAACCCATGTATTCCGACCTTACCAAGGGCCAAAAAATCCGAAAATTTGTATTTGTCTAATTTTGATCTTAAACGACTTGTTATGAAAAATAATCCGAAAAAAACCAAACATCGATGAACTTGGTTAAAAAACGTAGATTTTAGAGCGAAAAAAGTGTTTTTAATAAAATATTTTATTTATAATATAATCACATTTTTATAAAATTTAGCTTGTTTTCTATTAAGCAGCAATTGTGCAAAATTGGACAAAGCATATTTCCTGGACATTAACCAAATATTTTGGGTTCACTTTACTCATATGAGCAGACAAAAACTATGCAAAGCAACTGCGATTTGAAGTGGAATTTCTGTGAAATGTCATGTTATTGAAATTAAAACAGAGCATGAGTAGCTAATTTCATGGAATTGAAGTTATTTTTAGTGGGTCGTTGTTATCCTTGGGGCTACGAATGCCCCTACGCACTGCTCTTCCTACCCGGCACTTGTATGCTGGCTTTTTAACTATTTATATAGTTTTGCGTCATCTACAAGTACATGTTTGTCTTTCGATGTCCTTGTGCCTGGGCCGTGTCCTTAAATATCAACGTCAGTCAATTTTAATTTCAGCTTAAATTAAATGTGAAGTGCGCCCAAAAGTATGCAAAGCGATTTTTCATGCACATGCCACAGCCACAGCCGGAGCCGGAAAAGTGAGCGGGGGCAGAGTTGTGGAGGGGGGGGGGAGGGGTGCGTGGGAGAGGTGCTTTCACTGATTGGCGCACATTATCCCCAGCGACAGATGAAAACAAACAAGAAAACCAACAAAATAAAAAAAACACAGGCAACAAAATGATAAAAATAAAGAAAATATATAAAATATACTCGACGCATCGGAAGCAGCGATGGCAACCCTGGCAGCTTCTTCCGACGATGAGCCGCCGCGCTCTGATACCTGTTATTTATGCGACATTCCACACACAGACACACACACACACATCAACATAAATTTTGCAACAGGCAGGGGTAAAAAAGATATGGAAAAGACAACGAAAATGTGTTCTTTAAGGTTCTACAATTTTAAATACCCTGCAAAGCATATCTTCAATTTTTAATAAATATATATATAATTATATAATCTAATATATTCTATATATAATATACATATTCTATGCATAATCAAGTTCAATATCAAGATAAAGATCTCTTTGTCTACTAATATCATTATCAAAACAGAAGAACAGAGAGTTTTTCATTAAAAATGAAATCCAATTCCGCTTAATTTTAAAATATTTAATCTTAATAAAAAACTATTAATAATCATTTAATTATTATTTGCGTGAAATTATTTTATTTTTAAATTAAACAAAAAAATACATAAAAAATCCAGAGTTTTTTTTAAAAATTTGCACCCAATTTCAACTTTACATATGCTTTCATACTCAAAGATCTTTGAAATCAATCATGACTCACTGACTGAATAACTTGTTTATTTGTGTATTTTATTATCTATTCATCAATCAACTAATCTAGGTAATGTTTGTCTTTATGTTTTAGTATCTTTTTATCAATCAAACAATCAATCTATCTAGGTAAAACACTTTATTCTGACTGATTGACTAACTGTTTAAATATTGTATTATCGATTCATCAATCAAGTCATCTATCTCTACACTATCTAGACTATCTAACTATACAACTATCTATCTATTTAATGTCCTCTATTCAATACCATCTATCAATGGGTAAAACAATCTATCTCTCTTGATTTCCAGCGAGCTTTAAATTTATATAAATTGCTGATGCGTTTTTCTAGAACTTTATGCATCCATTAATTCTAACTAAAATCAGTCTTAATCCGAAAAAAAAACTTATACTAGCTGGTAGAACTCTTCAAGGCAATTCAGCCAGTAAAAATCAATAGGTAAATGTGACAAGGACGTACGCAGCATGCCGTGCTCTTCTCTTCTGTTCTGGCTCAACAATTTCTCCCGCCGTGGGAAATTATATGCACTCAGAAAAATAGTCAATGAATTAAGCTTCTAAACGAATTTTGTTTTTTTTTTTGTAGAATTCGAGTACAAATCGGCATAAGTTCGTGAATGAGTGCTGATTAAATGCAATTCTCAAATTAATTCAGATTAATTTACAGATGAATTCCGATTAATTTACAGATTCATATAACATGAACCTATGAAAATAAAGTGAATGTTTTCAAGAACGAGCTTAAATGCATAGTTTTGTCCTTGAATCAAGAATTCTCTGGTAGTTCAATAAACCAGAAAATTCTTTAATTAAGAACGAAACTATGACACAAAAAATTCTGGATTCAGCATAGAATCGTAAATGATTTTAAATAATTTAAAATTAATTCATAGATTATTTTAGATTAATTCAGGTCAATTTAGATTAATTGAAAATTTTATCTTGTTTTTTTTTCAAAAAAGAAAGAAAAACAAATTTTTCAAAAGGGGTTTAAGTTAAAATCATGAATAAATTCAGATTAATCCCAATCAATTCACAGATTATTATCAACTATATCAGATTAATTCAGATTAAATAAAATTAATTCACAGATTATTTTCAATTATTTCAGATTAATTCACGAATTGTATATTAATTTTATTAAAAAAATCAAATAAGTTTGAAAAAAAGACCTTTAAAACGGATTTGAATTAAATTGAAAATTTGCTTCTTAAATCAAGAATTTTGTGGCTCACTGAACTTTAAGGTAATCGCTTGATTTTTCTCTCAGTGTGCTGTTGTTTTAAAAAAGGATATGGATTGGTGATGAGCATCAGGCACCAGTTGCGCGGTCGCGTGTACTGCGTCAGCGCCTTCATGGAGATCTCGGGGAATCCCGGATATGGCAGATTCGGTTCGCCCGACGAGGATGAGGAGGAGGAGGATGTGTGCGTGGAGTCGCCATCGTCCGAGCTGCAGCTGCCATTGCAGCTGGAGGCAGTTGACGAGCTGCCCGCCGATGTTGCAGCCGCAGCAGCAGTTGAGCCACCAGCAGCAGCAGCAGCAGCAGCATGTTGTCGATGTTGTCGGTGTTGCCGGTGCGCGTCGCTCAGCGAGGAGGCGCCACTGTGCCGACGCAGTGGCCGACGTCGATCCTGACGCTCCTGACGATCCTGACGATCGTGACGATCCTGACGCTCCTTGCTACTGCCGCGACTTGAGGGCGCATAACGTCGCGAGTGTTGCTGCTGCTGCTGTGCATGTTGCTGCTGTGCATGTTGCTTGTGCGTATCGGAGGCATTCGATGGCTGGCGATGTGCGCGACGCGTTGACTGCGGCGTCGCTTTGGCGCTGCTGCTGCTCGTCTTGCGCAGTCGACGCTGTTGCTGTTGCTGCTGTTGCTGTTGATGTTGCTGCTGTTGCTGTGCATGTTGCTGTTGCTGCTGCTGTCCGCTGTCAACAATCACGGACATTGGTGGCTCCTCGTTGGAATGCATTTGCTGTGAGTTTAGTTTGGTATTGTTGCTGTTGCTGTTGTGTATGTTGCTGTTGCTGTTGCTTCTGTTATTGCTCCTGATGTTGCTGTTGCTGTTGCTGTTGGGATTGTTGCAGCTATCGTTTGCTGCCACGCGACGTCGCTGCCCATTGCTTGCCTGTCTGCTCAATGTTGCAGCTGCTGTTGCTGTTGTTGCTGTTGCTGTTGTGTTGCCCGCAGCTGCTGCCTGCTGCTGCTGCAGCATCTTCCGTTGGCTATGCAACGACAACGACAACGACGACGTCTGGCCCAACGTGATCAGCTCTGGTCATTCCATCGTGTCTAACGGCTGTCTGTAGGAAGAAGCCAAGGAGAATGAAACGGATTAGACAGAGAACGATGCAAGTGCACAGAGAGAAATATTGAGATTATTCAAACATAAAACATTGAACATTAAGAAACTTTATTTCAATGCTGTGTTTTAGAATCAGAAAAATAACATAAAAACTTGAAATGTTTTGTAAGAAAATACAATAAATATAAATAAAATAAATATAAATAAAATAAATATAAATACAATATATAGAAAATTGGTTTTTAAATAATAACACAGAAATTTCATTTTTACTTTTATTTTTTATAATTTCTCATAAACTTACAGCTAGAATTTTTGTCGTATTTGATAAATACGTTTTATAGTCTTAATTTTAATTTTCTTAATTTTTTTCTTGCTGTGTGGCAGCTTCATTAAAGCCACATCAAAATCTGTTGCTGCTTTGCCGCAGAGCACACGGCATGTCTTAAACCCACAAGCAACAAGCACTTCAGTGCTGAGGTACGTGCAAAGTTTGTGAATTGATTTTTAATGCCACGCACTATGGCGGCAACTCCATAAAAACCTGGCAAATATCCATTTTTTGGTCATTTTATTTTCAGGAGAAAAATGTATATGCCAGGCAATTAATTTTCAAGGATATTTAAGCTTAATTTCAAAATATTTAAATTGTATTTTTAAGCAAAAGCGTTAGAGGATATTTTTTTGTTTATTGTTTAGTTTTTAGGGTCAAAAATGTATCTGCCAAACAATTGCAAATACAATTTTGTTCTGAATGTTGTATAAGCTAAATTTTAAATGTGTTTTATCAATAATTTTTTAATATTCTTTTAAGCTGGTTATTAATTAGCGATGAATGGTAATATGCAGTTTTGATTCACGCTAATTGCTGTTTTTAGCCACTGTAAGGCGCCGACAAAATGCCATGCCCCCTTTGCAACGCCCATGCCCAGAGCTGCCGTTGCCCACAGCCGCCATAAAAGCAACCCGTATAATGAAGCCCAAACATAATTTATATACGCAAGCGTGTGTGTGTGTGTGTGTGTGTGTGTGCCAGGCTGTAAAAATAATGAGCAGCATATTTTGTGCCCACAACGAAAATTGTAGCATACTTTTTAGGGCGCTTGGCCTATATGAGTGCCTATATGAGCATGCGGGTGTGTGTGAGTTCCATCATTAATTACGTCTGCTCTGCATGCGTGTGTGAGTGTGTGCGTGTGTGTGTGTGTGCGAGTGTGTGTGTGAGTGTATGTGTGTGTGGCGCACCTAAGTATAACACATTAACTTGCCAAAAAGTGCCACGTTGTGGTTTTTGACGCAGACGTACAACAGCAAACACACACACACACACACACACACACGAACACACGCACACACACACACACACACAAGCTGCAATTGTGCGAAAATTGGTTTATTGATAGGTCAACAACAACGAGCACAACACGCAACCATATAGACGGGTCAAATTTTGCATAGTTCGCATAAGGCACCAACTACAACAGGCAAATTACAAAGGCAATTACAACAATTCTCTGAACATAATAGCACAATGTATGATGTGTGTGTCTGCGTATGTGTGTGTGTGTGTGTGTGTGTGTGTGTGCGTGTCTGTGATGGAATTGTCCGAGTGGAAGAGAAGCAGCAATGGCGAGCAGACAGACCTTTAGGGGATTCAATAGATTAATAGAAGCGGCATTGATAAAAGCGAACGCTCTTAAAGGAGGCGATAGGGCGAGAGACGGTAAAAGTGTTTCTAACAGCCATAGATAATCAGTTAATATCTGGAAAAATGGCGGACAAAGTGTTAAGTAAAAGCTTAAAAGTATAAACAACCCGATTGTTTCACAGATTCGTTTTATCTTAGATTTTTAGATTGGGTTCGAACCTCAAATTTGTCTAACGAATATCTCAAAATCATATTTGATTTTTGAACAGATTAAATATTAATATTCAGCTTTATCAAAATTTCTGATCTTTGTACTAACGACAAGCAGCAGAGGAAACAAAACAAAGCCATCAACAGCATAGTTTAAAATGGCCAAAGTCAATAATACAACAAAAAAATGTCGCCAGCTGAAAAGCTGAACGAGAACAAAAGCAAATTTTATTGACAAATCCGAAAGCTACGCAAAATGAACAAACATATTAAAATAGACACAAATTTTGAGGGGCCAGAGAAAGAACTATGTCAAATATTTAACAATGCCCATAATCAGTTGTAATCCATGGGCTTGTTGGCAAATCAAACAAAATGGCCGAAAAATGGCCGTGTCCTAATGCTATCAACTGCAGATTGCTCGCTCTGTATGGGAGATGGGAGATGGGAGATGGGGAAGGTTGTCAGTGGTTTTCGGTGTCAGGCGCGTGTCCTGCCACAGACAGGAGCACAAAGGGCACAAAAGGCACGAAAGAAGCCCAGAAATCAACAATAATTAATCGTCTGTTGGCGCCATTTGTTTACAAAGCGGAAACGGAAGTCAGCGCCAAGCGAAGACAAACAAGCACGCGTGTCCCCCACCCATCCCCTTGGATTTCGCTGTCCGAAAACTTTCAATATGAATTTCAAATTAATAAAACAACGGACTTTCAACTATTTCAGCTAAGGCAATAAAAAAACAAACCTATCATAATCAGTTAAGAGTACGCAAAAATAGCGAGTACAGGCACAATAACAGAGAATAACGAGAAGAGCAATTTAAGCGCCTTGTATAACAACATATAGCACATACGTAAACAAACACATACACACACACGCACACACACACACACACAAACACATTCATAATTAAACACAAACAGCAGAGAAAAACAACTTATGAAAAGGAAATGCGTGAAGCTAAAGCAGCGAGTAAAGAGCGCTGCAGTGGCGAAAAGGGCGCGAGAGAAGTACAACCAAAAGCTATTTGGCTAACCAGGCTAGCCTGCACAGTGGTTTCAATATCATAGCAATTTAATTCGCAAATTCAATACAGACTTTACAATAAAATACATTAAACCAATAAGAAAAAAAAGTCATCAAAATTTACAATTTTTGTTTTATGATTTTAAGTACATAAAAATGTTTAATATTTTTAAATGTTTTAATAATTGTAAATATACTATAAATAATTTTAATAAATTAAATATATCATACTATATGTATTATGAATATATCACATATTCCATAGAGTCTATCCACTGTCCATGAATTACAGCGAAAATCCCACACGTTCCTGCCTGGGCGCCATACGCATATTTAATCTCTGCCCGAATATATGTATATATGATATCTATAGACAGACATGTAGATATATATATACATATAGCACATGTTGAAGTTCTTAACTCATTTAAGAGTTTAATCTTGCACTCGCTTTTCGAAAAGACAAGCAGAACAGAGATATAATAAAAAGCTGCTGCTTGAGCGCCATCAGCATAATTAATTTATAGATACATATACATATATCTAAATGTATTTGTAGATTGTTGAATCATTTGCAATTCCTAACTCATTTGGCAGCTGATGCTTAGCTTTTATTTATGCCATAATTCATAACGTTTCATTTGTACCATAATTACAATTGTAAACACATTTGTCACCCAGAGAAAATGTGCTTTCCCCATTGTTAGCTGAACAAAACAAATTATAGAACTTTAATATGCCATAATCTGAATCTGTTCCATGATTAACTCTCTCTTCTTTACCTCTTGCCCTTCTAATAATGCTCCAAAGTGTTGTATCAAATAAATAAAATATAGAAATTGAACAAAATATCTAAAATAAATAATTTGTAGAAAATTGAAGGTGAGGATTCGGGCTCGACGTCCAGCAATGGGAGATTTTTAATCGAAAAATTAGGCTTTGGTCAGATATTCTCATCAGAAAACTTTTTCCATTAAAAATCTCCCATTGCTAGACGTTGTGCTCAAAATCTCACCTTCAATTATGAAATCATACGTCGCTTTACAATTGTAAAAATAAATAAAAAATTTATAGAAAAACTACAAAATACATGAAATGAATAAAATATAGAAAATTATCAAAAATTACATTGAAATTATTATCAAAGATTTCTTCAAAATTTTACAAAAGTATATGCAATTCTAAATATTTAATCCTATTAATATTATTGCAAAATATTTCAATTACTTGATTTTTTCTGTTGTCCTGACTGACTAACTGACTGACTTGTATATAACACCCAATATTTATGTATGTGGAAACATGTATATTTGAATTTTTTGGCAGCTTTGTAACTGATTATGCCGAGCTCTGACTGCGGGTTTAGTTTTGCTCTGCCCCCAGTTAAATTATGCAAATAGATGTAAGGTTACAGTTCTGCCTTTTTCTACCGAATTGAAACCTTTAGCTGAAAATAAATAAATAACCAGAGACTTGAGCTGAAATGTCCTGTGTGTGTGTGTGTGTGTGTGTGGCATAATTTACTTTTAAAATGTAAAATCGAGTCGCTAGCTGTCATTGATATGAGCAGCCCTGTCTCGGCCAGCTTAAAAATGTACAAAAAAAAAAAAAACCAAAAAACGGCATAGGCAAAGGAAAAAATCATACAATTGGGTAGGGCTGAAATACGCATACGCAGCGTTGTGCACGGCGGTAAAATAAATCAAAGCGAGAACAACGTCGACGACACCGCGGCGCCGAGATGCCCAGAGTTGTATTCCACTTTTCGCTTCAGTATTTTTTTTCTTTTGCTCATTCGCGCTGGCATACTGAGATTTATGCTCGCCGTTGTTTATGCCACGGCTGCCTCTTGCCCTCTGCCTCCTGCCCCCAGCCTCTTGCCTCCTGCCTCCTGCTCCTCACATTTTTCATGCCTTCTGCTCTCAACTTTTGCTCTGACAGTCACACAACGGCCGCACATTAGCATAAATCCAAGTGCTTACGCTCAGCTAAAGCTATAGTAGTTTTGTTTCTTGATTTTTGTTTTTTTTTTTGTCCTTGCTTAACACTAACTTTATGTATGCTTGTATCACGCTCTGGCTATCGACATCCTTTCGATTGTTTCAATTGAATTGTTTTAAGAATTCCATTTTTTCTGAGCAAACATGGCTTTATCTACATAATTTTGTAATACAATTTGTTTACGCATTAATTCTTACTATTTAAAAAAATTAAAATGATAATAAATAATATTTTTTATTCGATTAAGTGATGGATCCCATAAAGTTTGTCCTTTGCTAAATATATAAAATGTTTCAAAATATATAAATGTTTCAAAATAATCTAAATCTTGAGTCTCAAGTATCTTATAGTAAACACAATACTAAGCTAAGATCGATCAGAGTAAAAATTGCAATGCAGAGCCTACGAATATTTTTGTTGCCTATCCCAAGGGGCATATATTTAATAGAACTCCACGATGCACTTAAATTTGCATTTACCTGGAAAAAAGAAGTCTTAGTTACGTTTTGGACTGATTTTTGTGATCAGCATTAAAAGTGACTGCCGAAATGATATTTCCTGAGGAGTCTATTCATTTGTGTGTTTGTATTTTGGGTGCGTTATTCTTGCCAAGCCATTAGGCAATGACACGCGCCATCAAAAGTCGCCAGTTAAAATCTGTGTCCAGTTGCCGCTTCCCTGTTTCCCTATCTTCACTTCTTCCTGTCTTCCTGTTTCCCTGCTTTCTGGCCATAACAGTTGCGAAGCTCTGATGTATTTAGCATTAATATTTATGATTGCTCAGCTGTGTATAGTACGTTCTGGCTGTTGGCTGTTGGCTGTTGAATGCTGTCCATTCGCATTTCGCATTGGCTGATTTTCATTGCGCTGATTTTATTGCAAGTACGAGCATTATTATTTGCTACAGTTCTGTGCATTTGCTTATTTTTAGCTGTTGTTTTTGCATACCCTGTACTTTTGGAATGTGCAAACGGGTCTACTAAGTTAGTGAAAGTGGGAAATGTGTGTAACGCCTAGAATGAGGCTTGGCAGTCAGACATCACAAAGTATATTTATGCTTGATCGGACGTGTCCTTGGTGTAGACGATTTGAGGAAGACCTCTGTCCGTCCGTCTGTCCGTATGAACACCCAACAGCTACAATTTAAAAGCTACAGAATTGTAATGTTGCATATGAGTTGCGCAGGACATTCTCCATCGACATTGCTCGTATAAGAAATAGCAAAGATATATAAAAGACAAATTGGTCTACTGGTACAGTGTCTTCTACGGTCGGTAACGTGCGACTGATCTGTTCTGTTCTATCTGGTTGTTTTGTTTTTTGTTTTTATTTTCTGTTTGTTTTGCCTCGCATAAAAATCCAAAAACTCATTTTCATGCTCAGCAGCTGCCAAACGCACATCTTTACCTTTAAAAGATTGAGCGAGGAGAGAGAGGGAGAGCGAAGAGAGAGACGGAAAGAAAGCAGAGAGAGGGAGAGAGGGAGAGAGAGAGAGAGAGGCTGAGACACTAAAACCCACAGACACTTACACATGCAGACAGTTGAAGTTTTTTCCATTTCATTTTCCAATTTCATTGGCTTTTTCAGCTCTCTGTTGCTTTTCAGCTTCATTGAGCGCATTTGTTACTTTGCTTTGAACGCTTTCTGCCTCGGCTTTTCTCCCTCTCTCCCTCTCTCCCTCTCTCTATCTTACTCTTCCTCTCTCTCTCTCTTTCTCTCTCTTTTGGTCTGTATGCTTATTGTCCTTTTAAATACACAGCCGTAAAATTCATATTTTTATGCTTTGGCTTTTATGGGCCATTCGCTGGAGCACCTTGCAGTTGGCCGCAACGGTAAGTGGCCCCACTCTCTCATCTCTCTCTCTCTCTCCCTCTCTGATTCTCTGTCTGTCTCTCTGTCCATTGGCCTGTCTGTTTTCCTGTTCCTCTGTCGATTTGTGTGTTTGTATCTTCAGCTGTATCTGACATCAATTCGATTACATGCGCTAATGCAATATGCCCCAAAGGCAACGCACAAGTATCTGTATCTGTATATGTATGTGTATGTGTATCTGTATGTGTATCTGTATGTGTGTCTGTATGTGTATCTGTATCTGTATTTGTATCTCTATCTCTGTCTGTAGCTGTATATTTTACTTATATGCCTGGGCTTAGGTTAACATTAAGTTTCGGTTAGGCCGCTTACTGAATATTAATGTCATGTCGGATATTGCCTATAAAATCTGCAATATATATGTGCAGGAATTATCTGGCTAGTCGCTGTTATTACCACCGCTTTTGGCTTCTGATGTTATGTGAGTAAATAATATGTCTATTAGCCAAACAAATAACAGTTCGAAACATTGGCCATGCCACATTAAGAGACAGAATCAATTTCGATATAATTGAAATATTATATATATAATTAAGCATACCTTAAACTAAATAAAATTTATTTTTAATTTGTAATATTTGAATTTTAAGCATCAGTATTTTTCATTTAATCGTTTGCTTTAAATACAAGTATATTTTTAAACCTTCCAAATATGTATATTTTGTTTAATTGTTTTGAAAGTTTTTGTTTATCTAGAAAACGAAACCCTTAAACAATAACTGCAGTTTCCTTCAGCGGAATTATTTAAAAACGATTTCCTCTGCTTCATTACAGTAATTGCAATGATTATTATTTTACACTGGCAAGTGTTTACAATTTCGCACATTACGCATACGCCAGGTAGTTCGCTGGCATTTTGCCCTGCTTAGCGTGAGTCTGTGTCTCACATTTTTTATTTTCTTTCTTTTCTTTTGTTTTCTCTGCTTTTGTCGTTCTACCAATGCAGCCACAAGTTGGCCAGGACACGTCATGGCTGAGCCACGCCCACACACCTTTGAACCCACGCCCAGCCCATTCAATCAAGTTGGCAGCGCTTCTGCGGAGCGCTCTTAAGTAATGAGTTCAACATCGTCGCCCCTCTGAGGTAGATTCAGCTCCAGCTCCAGCTTCAGCTCCATTTCCCATTCCAGCCTGCGCTTCATCTTTCCAACCCCGCCCCCTCTCACCAGCAGCAACTGCAGCTGTTAAATAAGAAAAACCAAACCAGCTAAGAGCTGCCAGCTTCATAATAATCTCAAATCTCGCATACTCCAATCGAACTCAAGACCCAAAAAAAACAGAAAATCATCTAGCAACTAATACCAGCAGCCAACGAAAAAAGTTAGTTAAATTTTACAGATCTTTATAGCTAAAATAAAGTATAAATTAAATACTTAAGTATAAATTAAATTAATTAATTGTGCATATTGTAATAAACATATTTAATTTATAAGATAAATATATTGCCCAATTTGTTTCAATTAGAGCTGATATAAATCATTTAATTGGGGAATTAAGTTCTTAATTAAAAACGATTTCATTTCAATATAATAAAAATTAAACTAATAAAAAAATATTTATAAAATAATTGTTTTAACTTCTTTTACTTATATTATAAACTATACTCGACCAAGACTTAAGTTTATGCAAGCAAAAAAAAATATATATAAAAACAATCTAAGTTTTTAGTACATATTTTATTTATATAGTATTCATGCCATGAGGATTCATGTAGTAAAGAGTTGTTTGACTTTTATTATACCCTGTACCTATTAAAAATTGTTAACAATATTAATGGTTCATAATTTTGATGGAATGCTTAAATATTAATTTTAAACCAAATTCAATAAGAGCCAAAATTAAAATTTTATCTGTGATCTCTTGCGCTTCGCTTTTTTCAGACAGTGTCGATTAACAACCTAATTCAGTATTTTTTCAAACCGATAACTTTCATAATCAATTCAATTTGAATCGGCATGTCGATTTAAATGAAAATTTCGTGTTTTTAAAACAAATACAAGCTGCATTTAAACTATGTTTTAAATGTGAAAAATTTATTTAGTTTACACTTTTTATAAATTACAATAGAACTTAATTATTTTTTACAGTGCAGCTGCTGGCCACAACTAAATGTTCTAGGTTCTAGCCAACATTTGCTCGTTGCTCAAATTAAAATGGCATTTATTAGATCAATTTGGCATCATAAAAAATGCCACACACAAAGTGAAAGCAAAGCTCCCCTGATGCAGGCCAAATCAGAGCATTTTGTTGATTTAATACTTGTGCTCCCAGTGGACGCTGCTAGGGCTGGAAGGGGCGTGAAGAGAGAGAAGAGGGAGTAGAGGAAGAAGAGGGTGAAGAGAGGAGGGAGAAGGAAGACCCAGGCTGATATGCGTAACTTTTGTAACATGTGTGTAGAACATAAAGCCAAAACTAATCGTTGCCCTTGCAGCGCAGTGGAGTGAGAAGGTAGGTAGGGACAGGGATAGAGAGAGGGAGAGAGAGAGAGAAAGAGAGAGAGGGAGAAGAGATGGAGAAGAGAGAGAGGAAACAAGAGAGAAAGGGAAACAGAATTTCATGTGCACCTAGCTGCTTTATACTTGCTACCAGTTTGCCTGCTGTTTAGTCTGCTCCCTGCCCCCTCTCCCTACCACTTTCCCACTCTCCCTCTCTCTCTCTCTCCCTCTTTCTTTCCCTTTCTCTGTTTGTGACTATACCAATGAATTTTTATGCAAATTCTTCAGTAGCCACTGCAAAAGCAAGCCAAGCAGGCAACTGAGCGCTGGGAGTTGGCAACTTGTTGCCACATGCTCTGGTTAAGGGTTTTCGGTTTTTGGTAACTGGAACTGCTGCTGCTGAGGGGGCAGCTGTTGCAGGCAGGCAAGGGGGAGGGGAGATTGTGGGAAGGGGGCTGTAAGGCTGGGGGAAAAAGCTGGTAACACACTTGAGGAAGGCTGGGGGAAAACTGCGTAGGAAGGTAGCTGAAATGTTGGGGGAATGTGTCGGGAATGCTGAGAGAAAGCTGGGTGCAGGCAGGCGCAAGAGAGGGGGAGAGGGGAAGAGGGGACGATGGGAAGAGAGGAAGAGGGAGTCAACAGGAGAGCAAGTGCTGTTGGTCGGTTAAGTGGACTTTGGGAGGTTATGTCTGCCTGTTTGGTTGGGTACTGCGTTGACAAATTAAACAAATAAGACAACAGCAACAGCAGGCACACACACACACACATACACACACACACACACACACGCAGCAAAGGCCGTAATTCGATTTCAGCTTAGGCATCAGCTCCCCTCTTGTCCCCTCCACATGCCACACACTTGTGCTCTCTTTGTGCTCTCCCTTCGTCCCTACAATTCGTTCTCCCGGCTATGGCGAATTTTGGGGAAATGACAACGACATGTAAATACTTTTTACACCGCCTCCCTCCCTTTCACCCTCCGCCCACACAACATAAATGCTTAGAATTCTGTTGACAACAAAAAGAGAGAAAAGGCAAAAGATAAAGAGCCAACAAGAGCCGAGAAAAAAGCAAAACTTTTTGGCCCAAATCGAAAAGCACACGAATGAATTTTCATTCAATTACACTGAACATTTGCCGCCTGCCGCACTCAGGTCTGTTTATTTTTTATATTTGCTTTTTTTTCTCTTCGGTTTTTGGGTGCCTGCACTGATAAAAAAAATCTACATACATATTGGATTATTTTTGATACTTGCATAATTCAGGCATGATTTGTCGTATAATTCTGTACAATTCAAATCAAAATGTCTGTGAAAAACGAGAATTGTCGAAATTGCACAAATATTGGAATATTGTTTCTTCAATAACTTTCGTGTTTATAAACCGATCTCAATGCTCTTTTCCGCTATAATATGTACATATAATAGTTAAATATAATATACCAGCACTATAAAAGCTTCTGAAAAATGTTTAAGGGTTTTACGTTATATTTGTAACATTATCTATCAGCTTGAATTCCGAATCGCACTTATTTATAGGCCTTGAAGGGTTTATCCATTTGCTTATCGTTTTTATACGGATTGTATATCAAAAAATTATCAAAATATCTGCTTGTTCGATTAATTTGAATTCTTGTTAATTTCTTGTTTTTTTTCTGAGTGTAGCTGGTGAACCTGTACGGAGCTGGAGCCTGCCTGTCTCAGCCTCAGTGTCTGTTCTTGTTGTTTTGTTTGTTTGTTTTATTTGTCTGGGGACTGAAACTAGCCCCAAACTGCACAAGGGACAGCATAGCATTAGCTACCTCTCTCTATCTCTCTATCCCTCTCTCTCTCTCTCTTTCTCTGCCTCTCTCCTTCTGCCTCGTTCTCTGTCTATAGTATACGCCTGGCAGCAAGTTAAGGCCATTGTCTTAGTTCTGACTGAAAATTCATAGTCGCTCTGTTTCAATTTTTGGCCTCTGCTCTGCGCCGGGGGTTTCCCCTGCCCCCTGCCCACTGCCCATTGCCCCCGCCCCCTTGGTGTGTTCGGTGCTCTGTGCTCTATGCTCGATGCTCAGTTATCCTGTTCATCCTGTTTTGTGTTGTGTTTGTGTCCTGATGTCCTGTTGTCCTGCCGCCGGCAATGCCCCGTCTCGTTGCCATAAAATTTCATTTTATCAAACAATGAAAACGTGTCGGACGCGAGGAGACACACACACACACACACACACATACACATGCATATAAAAAGGGACATGACAGGACATGTCGCAACATGAGCAACGTGCGCTGGAGCTCGCAGGACACTAAAGCTACGCCTTGGAGCATCTTTCAGCTTCTCAACATCACACATTGACGTCGTTTCGCATTTCGCATTTTGGCGCTTATCATTATCGTCTCTGAAGCCTCGGAGTGCTACAAGTGCTCCATATTCATAGTTCTTTAGCTACTCTTTCTCTCTCTCTCTCTCTCTCTCTCTCTCTCTCTCTCTCTCTCTGTAGATTTTAACATCCCCGTGGCGCATTTTGCCATTACCGAACCGATTACGTATCGATTACTTTTCGCCAGTATGTAGGAAAACATGGGCGAAATAATCGATTACTTTCCTATGGACATGGCCGCTTTGTATAAAGCGCCGGCGACCTGTCGATTACCCGTAATGTAGGATGTATACCACAGCCGAATGGTGTTCGGCTATGCATTACGATGCAATGTACATTAGATGAATCGTAATGGACAAATTCTGCGTTCATTCCACAAGCAGCATACGTTGTAATGGACGTATTCTGTGGGCACTCCACAATGCAGCATACATTGTAATGCAGACGTAATGCACGTGCATTACGATTCAATATACCTCTCCATTACATCGTAATGCACGTGCATTACGATTCAATATACTTCTCCATTGGATCGTAATGCACATGCTTTACGATCCAATATACTATTCCATTAGATCGTAATGCACGTGCTTTACGATTCAATATACCTAGTAATAATTAAGTAATACAGCTGCTTTGAATTTTTCGTTTTATTTTTTAAAACATAATCAATTTTTTTTTGGGTATTATTATTTGAACATTATTATTTACGTCTCGTTTGTGGCATCGTGGAATCCTCACACGTTTACTCCTCATAGCAAGTCGTAAGCTTGCTGCCTGTTTATTTCGCCATGAACTTGCAGCAACTGGGATTGGCTTCCAAAATCTGCATCAATTTAATATAGCACTAATGAAAGAGTTTAATAATTATTAAATTATAAATAATTTATTATTTATTTAAATCGCACAACTTACTTGCCATAAAGGCCAACGCTTAAAAAAACACGTGTTTTGCGCGTAGAAAAAAATAAAGTGTCTGTCGTGTGTCAAGTGTAAAAACGAACTAACACGCACTTACACCGGCAAAAGAGAATTAACCAAAATGAACACACTATTCACGAACCCACCCCGAAGGCAAATGGAATTGACAGAAATGAACACACAGAACACGAACGCTACGCGAAGTTTTGACGTACAACAAAAACAACGATTCGTAAATTTTTGCCGATTACGATGCAGCATACGAATTCGGCAAGGGTAATGGATTACTAAAATTACATTGTAATCGAGGTATTCTCCACAACACATTCAGCTGTGCGCCATTGGGATATTATCTTGCTCTTGACAGTTCATTTAATCAACAATGTCTCTCTTTATGCTGTGCCTTCTAAGGTTTACAAATTCCGCAATCAAAGCAGAATTGAAATATCATAAGACCTAGAACAAGGCAAAGGCGAAGGGAGAAGAAGAAATACTAAATAAAATTACAGAGAGAGCAAACTAAAAATTTTATTTGAATTTTCCTTTTTCTATATTTTTAATTTCTACAACCATTTCCCTGAAAACAACCCAAAAACTTAGGTTACTATTTAACGAATAGTTTTTAAATTAATGAAGTTTGTTTTTAAAGTTCGTTTGATATTAATAAATAAATATATGCATTTAATTTAAATATTTTGCGTATTATGTATTTAATTTTTTTAAAATTGCAAATATTTCACTTTATCTTAAACGATTAGTTTTATTTGTGCATCAGCAAAAATTTTTTATTTCATTTCAATTATTTATGTTGTATTCAAAATTGTATTTAATTTTTAATTTAATTTATATTTTATAAATATAGTATAACGTGATTAATTTTTTAATAATAATAAAAAATAATCAAAAATTGTATTTTTAAAGTTTTCTCACTTTTAACGCAATTATAACCCATAAAATATTTATTTTGTGTTTGATCAAAAATTAACATTCTTAATTTTCGTTTCAACTCATTTCTCCCGGTGTATATAAGGCCATCACCATCAACTGGCTCTATTCATGCTGTTTATTAATTAACCTGCCACTCTCTTTCCTTGTGTAATTATATTTGCTTTCTAATTATGACAGCAGAGAGCCAAAAGTTTGACTTCCTAATGCCAATTTCTAATATCGTTCTCCCCTTTCGGCCCATTTATAGCCCAAATGCAGCCGGATATCAAGTTAAATTAATTGGCATTTTCCAGAATATCTTTGTTTTTTAGTCTCCTATTTGGCCTACGCTGTCCTGCAATTTGTAAGCAATTAAACATTGTGCAAATCATTTTTGTCGCTTGCCGAAAGTTGTAAATTTTTTTTGTTTTTTTTTATTTTTAATTGGGCCGTCAGTTTAGCGACAAACAGCAAAATTGCTAAATAATTTACTGCTTATGCCATTGTTGTTTGTTGTTGGTTGTTTGTTGTTGTTACTGCAGTTGTTGCTGTTGTTGATTAGGCCAATGTCCTGCCCCACAAAAGGCGAACATTAAGTGGCATAAGGCGCGCCTTAAAACTTGCCTAATTGGCCGCTGCCTCTGCCGCTGCCTCTGCCTCTGCCTCTGCCTGCGCCTCTGCCTTCGCCTCTGCCTCTGCTTCAGTTGCCTCTGCTGCTTTTGGCGGCCACGCAAAAAACTTTTTACGCAAAGTTGGCCACAAAAATTGTGTTGGCCATAAAAAGTACGCAAAAATAAAAAATCAGAAAAAAAAAAGAAATAAGTAAGCCTACGGTCGGACGTTACCGACAATAGGAGACCCTGTATTTTGTGTACACACACTCACACACACAAACACACACACCTTTTTTTCCATTCTTCCCTTTACCAAACACGAGCAAATTGTCAGCTTCATATCTTCGCTGTTTTATATTCAATAATAATGAAATTCGCAACCTCGTGTGAGATTGGCATAAGTTACAACTATTTCCAATTACAAGCCCGTAGCTTTAAAATTGTGCCTGCTGAAGTTTTTAACAGTTGCCAAAAAAATTGAAAAGATTTAAAAAATATTTAAAACAAACTTTATCTGCTTACTGCAGAGGAGAACCTACATGCCAAAAATGGTGTCTCTAGCTCTAATAGTTGCCCAGATCTAGGAGATCAGACGGAGATAGACGGAAAGACGAACTTAAAGACATCCGTCGGACGAAGAAAAATAGCCCAATAGACCCTTTAGCGCTTCTTTTGAGTACAGGCTCTAGAAACTACGTACGGAGAGTGGAAAAATAAAGCGAGCCGAAACGCAGCGCAACGGAATCGCCTGCCGCAAAATATGCCAGCAAAGTATGAATTTGTAAGTGGGGCACGGAGCACAACCTGTACCCAAAACCAGAGCCAGAGCCGGAGCCAGTTAACGAATGAAGTTGTGCAACTGTTATACAATCAACTGTTATACGGTCTGCGGCTGTATTATTAAGCAATTTGCAAACAAAGTAGCCTTTTCTGGCTTCTGCTCGCTCGATTGTTTAGCCATTTACAGCACATTTTTACCTCTTTTCGGCAAATAAATTCGCATTCTGTGCTATTTCAGGCGCTACACACATTCCCAAAAATTCCAACAAAATGGCCCCAAGTCTGTCAGCGCCCAACCCTCAATCAAATGCCAAACAATGCGATTTGCATAGCATTTTGGGAATGTGCTTCAGGCTTCTAGTCGAATAACTCTATTTGGTGTTGAGATGTTGAGATTCTAGCATTTGCATTGCGATTGAAATTTCCATTTCAAACCTATCAATTGATTGTTGCTCTTGCTTATAATTAGTTCGTTTAAGAGGATTCACGAAAATTTTAAATTGAATTGAAT
The DNA here is from genome assembly GCA_035045125.1 of Hypselothyrea guttata. Taxonomy (NCBI): domain Eukaryota; kingdom Metazoa; phylum Arthropoda; class Insecta; order Diptera; family Drosophilidae; genus Hypselothyrea; species Hypselothyrea guttata. Next base: position 574,270 of record JAWNNJ010000655.1, read on the forward strand.
TTTAAATCACATATTTCTTTTAGTTGAATTTCCCCATATCATAATAAATGTAAAACGAATGTTTTTTCTTTTTATACCCTGTATTTATTGAAAATGGGAAAATCAGGGTTAATAACTTTGTATATAACACGCAGAAGGAGGCGTGGCAGACCCCACAAAGTATATATATTTTTGATCAGGGAGATGAGCTGAGTCGATTAAGCCTTGTCTGCCTGTCTATCTGGATGAACGCCGAGATTTCCTAAACTATAAAAGCTAGAGAAGCCGTTTTGGTCATGTTTGAAAGGTGTATATCATACGCATATCAAGTTTATTTTAAATCTTGGATTTCACGCCCCCTTTACGCCTAAATCGATCAAATCTGAACATCGTAATAGCCGTAATATTGAACAAACTTGTTATTCGAAATGTATACTCTCCTTTATTATATTTAACTATCCTGAAGAGCTCATTGAAATCGATCAATAAAAACAGGAGTTATAGACGAAACAATATTGCAGGCGTTGCCTCTTTCGCCCTTTAGCAGTGCGGCTATCAAAGCGTCACACATAAAAGAGGTAGAAGAAGAAGCATGGCTACCACGCTGCGTATGACAGTTTTATAAAATTATATTTAAAATATTGAGTACAGGGTATTATACAGTCGGGCCCGTCCGACTGATCTGTCCCGTACAAATTTTGTTGTTGTGAATTTTTAATAGATTTTGAATTTTGTAGATAGCTTTTTAATAAATAGATGGGTATCTATTGACTTACAGCTTTAAATGACATTTAAATGACATTTAATCAACAATTTTATTGAAATTTATCAAGATTGTACAGAATTTGTTTCAAATGAAATATTAAGCAGTTTGCATTTGTCACTAGCAATTTAATTTTAAGTAATTGCAAGGGATTTCAGTTTCAACTTGGGCTTCTAAACTTTGTCTGCAAATGTTTGGCAGGCGTTCAAAAGCCGTTACATTTTGTACTTTAAGGAAAAGAAAATCCTTTATGCATTTCCACCTCGGCTGAACACATGTCATATATATATATACATATATATACTTTTAGTCATATCGTAATAACAATCCTTTGCCACATGCTTAGTGCTGTATGAGGGGCTTTTTGCAGCCTTGACAAAGCTGTGTTTTGCTCTCTATCACTGTCTCTTTCTTTATGTATGTGCTTCTCTGTCTATTTACCTCCGTGCGGCATTATTTTTGTGGGCTGGGGGCAAGTTCTTCATTTGCTTGTGGCACTTGTGTCTGTCGGCGACAGTTCCTAAGCTGGACTGTGAGCTAGAGTCAGAAGCCGCTGGTTCAAGTTGCTGTGCTGTCACCTTGAGATACATTTGTGGCAACAACAGTAAAAGCATCAGCAGCAACAGCAGCAGCAACAGCAGCAGCAACAGCAGCAGCAGCAGCAGCAACAGTGACAAGGCCAAGAAACAAACATGGGCAACTGTCAGCCTATGGACCAACAATTTGACCTGTTCCAAGTGAGACTCAAGCAGCAGCAAAAAGCTCAAAAGAAAAGAAAAATCTGTTGACCTTTGGCTGAGCGTAACAGATAGAGAGAGCGAGAGAGAGAGAGAGGGAGAGAAATAGAGAAAGAGAAGAGAGGCGCCAGCAACAGAAGTCACAACAGCAACAGCAATATGAACCAGAGCACTTGGTCTACCCTTTTTGGCCTCGTCATTGTTTGGCCCAAAAGCCCCAAACTGGCAATAAACTTGTCTATTTTAGACACACACACACACACACACACACACACGCGCACACATACACACACACACACACACACACGCACATACTCACACACACATGCGAAACTATGCCAAGATATATAAACAAATATTTTTTGCTGCAACTTTTGCCTAAGCTGCTTTTTGTAGGCTGCGGCTCGATTTGAATTAAATTCTTTTTTTTGTGTTTTCGTTTAGACCCTGTACTTTAAAATAGTACAAAAGGGCATATTAGTTGAGTGCAAATAGTAGACCCTACCCTGTAACATATATATTATATATTCTTGAGCAGTAGGTAAAAAAAAAGTAAACTAGCCGCAATTGTAAAGCTACAAGGCTTTAAATATTCTACATCGATGCCGAGAACTGCATTTTGATCGCATAAGAAACAGCGAAGATATGTAATAGATAAATTTGGCACGTGCTTATGCCCTTATATTGTCTTGTGTGTGACAAGGTACTGGGTCTCCCACAGTCGGTTCCGTCCGACTGTTTTTTTTTTTTTTTATAAATTTCAAGGTTACAACAACAAGAAGAGCGTCCAATCGGCCATTAGGCGTACTATGAAAAGCCTCCCTGCTTCCACGCCCACTCGTCTGTCCTGCCGCCCTTCGGCCCCCCCACCCGTCTAGCCGTCCATTGCAACTGCTTCGCATTTGCTGTCATTTCAGCTGTCGACTGCCTTTGGCCTGATTTTTTCGCTTTTATGCGAAGTGCAAAAAGCAGCAGAGAAATCTGACAGAATATGGGCAAAGCGGAGCAGGGGAAACAAATGAAAGGCGGCCCAAAACATGCGAAGAGATAGAGAGAAAGAGAGAGAGAGGGAAATTCAGAGAGACTCTCCTGCTCTCCCATTCTCCTACTCTTTATGCCCTGGCCCGACTTGCAATTAAGAAATTTGTCAGTTCTGCTGCCGCTCGTCACGAATGAAATGAGATGCATTCAATTGCACGAATTTCGCACAGAAGATATCAAAAGGAAGAACGTCGAAAACCTCCAAATTCAATGCATAATTAAACCATCTAAAACGCACAGGGCCAAAAGCGAATGTTCTATTTAAGCACTTACAAAAACTATGTCAACATAATTGCAAACCATTTATACAACCATGGGAAAAAGAAAACATTAAGCAAATCTTGGATTTTTTTTTAATTTGCTCAAAGATTTTTTTAGTTTTATATTTTTGTAACTCATTAAGATATAAAAAGATTCTAAACAGATTTAAAAAAGATTGCAATATTTTGTTGTATTATTATGTTTGAGTTTGGAAATTTGTAGATAGTTTTATATAGCCGTAGACCGTATTATTTTGAAGTCAAATTTTAGCCTAATAGATTTGTTATTAAATTAGCAAAATAATGCTGGTCAAGACTTGATATCCAAGGTTTAAACTATTTTGGAACGCTGCGTTCAAAAATGTACACCAAAAACCAATCTAAATGTTTAAATATTTATCGTTTTAGAAATTAATTAATAGAGTTTGATATGCACAGTTATACAATTTGTTTTATGCACTGTTATACGAACTGTTATACATACACCTTAAAGCTAGGTCAAACTTGTTTAAACTAGCAATAAACTATAGTACTTCGATGGAGAAAATTAGCAGTTTCTTTTCTTTTTTTTAAGTCTTGCTCTCTCCTTCTTTTTGTTTTTCCTCTCTCTCCCTCTCTCTCTCTCTCTTTCTCCCTCTCTTTCTTGCCCCTCTTTGTCTCATCTCTCCCTCAGTCGTTGTGTTTGTACTTTCTCGGTCGTCGTCCTGTGTGCCAGTTACTGCGTTTGAAGCCAACTTTTGCTAGCTTGCCTGCTATCTGCCGCACTTCCGGTTTCCGGTGACACTTCCCCCTCCCCAGGCAGCCCCCTATCTGGCCTAGTAGCATCAGTAACAACACCAACAACAACAACAACGACAAAAACAACGACAACAACATACACTTCCTGCACGTCGTCTATGCCATTATGGGCACTTGAGTCGCTGCCAGCAGCTGCCATTTGTTTTGCCCATAAATGTTTTGCAGCCTTACCTCCATTATCTCCCTCTCTCTCTCTCCCTCTCTCTCTCTGTCTCTCTCTGCATTAGTTTGCCTGTGTTTTTAGACTCTTTGAACGCACAAGTTGGCCACGATTTATGCACTTCTCCGCAAAAGCCAAAGCACTCGTTCTGACTCGACTCTGTCATTTCGGCCAGTTTTAAGCGCATCGTCGAGCAATTGGAGATGAGCGCGTGTTGCATTTGTTTACGCACACGTTCAGACATGTTGCGACATGCTCCGGCACGTTCGCATTGCAGTTGTCAAACAACTGTTCAACAGACAGCATGAACCTACATTTATGCTTTCAAATTGCAGAAAATATTGCACTTGCACAAGTGTCATTCGACTGTTATACAAGTGTTATACAAGCATGGCAATACACTTGCATAGTTACTTGCTTGTTACGGGTAGTTACAGACGACTGTTATATGAGTTTTATACAAGAATTGTGGCTATGTTGCTCTTCTTTCTACGCTATTCTGTTATACGACTGTTATACAAGAATTGTATTTTTGTTGATTTATTTACAATGGTATACATAAGAAAATGCTGTTATACAACTTTTATTTAACTGTAATAAGAGTGTCATACATCTATTATACAGCCAGTGAGACCATTTTATCTATACAACTTTGATTTTTATAATGTTATACAACACTCTTACACTGTTATACAACTGTTATATGCCATTATATGGAAATAGCTGCTTTTTGGGTGTACGTGCTTATTAGGATCACCAGACGCACTCAGCTTTACGAGCACTAACAAGCAGCTGCAGTAAGTGCATTTCGCCATTTGGCACTACAACGAGGTAGCTGCCCTGGTACTCCCATCCCCCTGCTAAACCCAATTGTTATGCATCCCATTTAGCACTGTTATATACTCCAGCAGTTGGCAGACACCTGCGACGTTTGTAGTTTGGGTTTAGGTTCGGGTTTGTGTTTGTGTTTGTGATTGCGATTGCGTTTGGTCTTCCTGGTGATTTGTTGGTCAGTTGGTTGCTTTGGCAGCTTGTTGCATTTTTGGTTGCAGTCTTCCTGCTCGGTGTGTGTGCAGTTGTTGTTGCTGCTGCTTACCGCTGCCTAAATTACATACTTCCGACTTCCTTCCTGCCATGAGGGCAACGGCAGCAGTTGCGTTTTGTTTGCCTCGGCCATTCGGCTTCCTAAACGGGTTTTGTCAAATTGTAACCGGGGCAAACGTTGTTAAATTCTCAACAGAGCCCATTCAGCGGCATTCTCAGCCCATTCGCCATGCCACTCAGCCACTTCCGGCCGCCATTTATATTGTGCGTCGTTGTGTGCGTTGCTTATTCAGCCCAAACAACTGTTATACTGTGATTATAATATCATTTACGCAAAATACAACTCAATTTCATGCATATCCGGCGCATTAGGCAGATTTTCAAGTGTTGCATAACTGTTATATTATACAACTGTTCAACGTGTATTACTTATAGTTAAGTTGTCTTTTAGGTACAAATTTTCAGTGCCTAATTGTTTACTCTGCGAAATTTGCCATGCCACAACTGTTATACTTTTATTTGAAGCTTTATTAGATACTAAAGTGGGCAAGTTAGCTAAATCGCAACTGTTATACAACTGTTATTAAGATAACATGTTGTCACCTAAGTCAGTTTTACTTAATTTGAACAGTAATAAGCTTATTAAACCACTAAAGCAAACGAGCTGGGCAAAATACAACGGATATACAACTGTTATACATCTTTTATACAGTCAATCGTTTGATAAATGCAGCATTTGAACTCTATTTGAAATATATTAAAATTGTTAACCTTTTATAGATTGAAAATTAGCTTCAACACGACTGTTATACGGTCCACAACAAAATAAATAGGATTTAGCGTAATTTGTAATTGCTTTGGGGTTGTTTTTAGCTTTTTATCTGCGCCTCCGCAGCATATGTCATGTTCTCATAACTGTCATACAAGTGTTAAATATGGATATATATCTATACCTAAATATATGGATGTATATAAAAGATGGAAGAATGTTTATTTACATCATAGGCAGTGTTTTGATTTGACAAAATCTCATTTAAATTTATGAATGTATCCCGGGGCGCACGCAACTGTTATAGAGCAGGACGTGGGCGAGTTTTCCACTTTCCACTTTCCGCTTTCCACTTCCCACTTTGGCATGTGGAAAACTTGTACATTCAATTACCGTTATGCTAAATGCATTGCTGTGTCGTGAGGTTTTGCGTGTCGCCATTTGCATTTTCCGCCATTTTATGCCCGGGGCACTCGCAGATGTTTAATTCTTCTCCCTTTATTTTTTTTGTTCATTTCCAGAGGGAAAAGTTTTTATGCCATTGGGATTGGGCAGCTCATCTTTTTAGTTTCGGTGGGGGGGAGGCAAAGTTGCTGCGCAGATTCTTTGTGCTTATTATTATAATATTATTATTATTATTATTATTTTGCTTATGCTTATTATTTTGCCGCCTTATTTTCTTAACGTTGTCAAAAATTAATTAGGCTAATTAAAATGCTAACAGCAGCCGCAGCAAAAACTTCAAGTTCAAAGTTATTTCGTAGTTGATTGAATGAAAACTTTACCACCTGGCAAAGAACCGAAACGACAGAGACAGCGCGAGTGTCAGAGCGAGAGGGAAAATTAATTAACTTGGCCTTGGTGCACGGTGCGCGGTACCAAAAGCTGTTTGAACCTCGCATTTTTGGCAAATGGCAAACAATTGGCAAAACTCAAAACATAATTAAGCTGCCTCGCCTGTTCCATCCGCCTTCATTCTACTTTCGCTTGGCTCGTTGTCGCCGTTGCGGCTTTCTTTTTCTCCCCCTTTCCCTCTTCCGATTCGTCCACCTCTCCCTCTTCTTCCTCTTCTTCTCTTTCTTGGTCTTCGCATTTTACGGCCCTCGAGTCTTGAAATCAATTAGCGCACAACACTCGAGCGCTGCGTAGCAAATACGCTTTTGGGTTAAAGCTGCGGCATCTGGAGAGTGGAGAGTGGGGAGTGCAAAGAACGCAGTTCACAGCTTTTGGTTTCGGTATTCTCTTTTTTATATCGTTTTCCTTTTCGGCTGCTGTTTTTCTTTTCCTTTTTTTGGTTCAGGTTCACGGATTGGGGTCAGTTGAGGCCGCGGGCAGAAAGAAAAACTGTTGTCTCGTATCAACAGCCGCATCGGCACAAAGCAGGCTTTTTGCCGAGTTTAAGTACGCTGATCTTAAATCAAGACTCTGTGGTATATTGCCAGTATTTCTTTCGGTATTTTATGTGTATTATTTTTTTTCAGTTTGCACTCATAAAATGGGTAAAAATACAGTTATAGGCCTGTCTGTCCTTTCTGTCTCATCCATCTGGATGAATGCAGGTATTTTGTTGCCATACGCAGATGCAGTTGATTACAAGTTTATTTTGTTTGCCACACCCTCTTTTACGCCTTAATTGATAAATGCGGAATAACAAGCTTAATCGAAAACATAAAAGATTGTTATTTACAATATCTACGCTCTCCCAATACGTTTATTTATATTGAAAAACTTATTGAACTTTATTAATAAGCGCAGAAACTTGATTGCATGGTGGAGACAAAAAGTAAGAAGGAACATTGCTGTGGCGTTTGCTATGATATTTTTTAAAATTATATTTAAAACATAAGGTGCGAGATATTGTACAGTCGGGTGCGTCCGACTGATCGGCTGCGTTCTTACTGTTTTTATACTCGTATCACGCTTTTTTTTGCTTACTGTGCGTGTCAGTGTCAGCTCCTGGCTATAGCTCTTATGCGCACACACACTTACACTCACACACGTACACATACTCACTCACACTCTCTTACACACATACACACACACACACACACACGCACACACACACATCATGTGTGTGCCTTGGCATAGGTCAGCACGTCGCCATCAGTTTGCTCGGATTTGGCTGCAACAACAGTTAAAGCCACGCATATTCAAGTGAGATGTCGCTAGTTGTCCTTGGTATAACAGTTGTAAAACACGTATAACAGCGGCACATTAAGCATACTTTTTATGGCAAGTTGTAAAAGCGTAGTAAAGATGGTCTAAAAGGCTGCAAATAAGAGTTTGTTATAGCTCAGCGTTATCTAGTTTGTTAACAGCAGCTAATTGTAGTATAACAGCTTTAGAACTTTTATTACTTATATGACAGTTGTAAACCTGCAGTAAAAATTGCTTCAGCTTAAAACAGTTTGCAGCTAGTCTTTAAGAGCAGTGCATAGCACCATTACCACAAGTATAACACTCGTATAACAGTTAAATAACATGCGTTTCATTACATATTGATGAGCATTTATTGTGAGCAAAATCATAACATATATATATAGTGACTTTAAAACTTAAAAAATGTTATACTTGTCTAACGCAAGTGCCAAACTGTCTGTATAACAGTTAGCCTTTTGCCTTGGGCTTTTATCATCTGAAAGCTAAAACCAAACAACAGTTGAAGTTGATGCGCTTAACTCGTCTGTGATATCAGTATCAATGTCACGACTCCGTTTCTTTGACAGTATGTGTGTGTGTCAGAAAGAGAGAGAGAGGGAGAGAGAGAGAGAGAGTAAGAGAGAGAGAGGGAGAGAGAGAGAGAGATAGGGAAAGATGGTGAAGAAGCGTGCATGCTCAATTCGATTAGAGAGCAGGCAGCTGCAGTATCAACAGATGGCAAGCACAAGTGCTGTACCTTCAACTGACACACAAAAGGGTTTACTTAGTTTGTGTGTGTGTGTGAAAGAGAGGCAGAGCGACAAAGAGAGGGAGAGAGAGAGAGAAAAAGAAAGAGAGAAAGATTGAGTGGGAAAGCACTTTCCGTTGTCAGTGAGGAATTGCAAGAAGAGGCTAACTAAAAACGAAGCGAAGGAAATGGGGGACATGTGAATAAGACTACGTTTACACGATACAGGTTTTTCGTGAAATTTCCAAAACTTTTTGATCTATGAAGCTATACAGCTTTTTTGTTATTTGTTTGTAAACACAGAGTTGGGTTAGTGCAGGGTTGTATGAGGCCAAATTAGTTACAGATAACCACTGATCGCAGCTTTATTTAACATATTTATTTTATTTTAATTATGCGATTGATATGGATGTAAACATATCTAATTCGCCAATAGTGCAATCGAAAACAAGGTATAATGGATATGTTTATCGATAAATTTTATGAAACTTCAAGTTCACCGTAAAAGTTTTCAAGAACTTGCAAGAACTTCAGCGTGCAAATGCGGACTGAGAATGTGGGTGCGATGCGTGTGTGGATGTTTGTGTAGGAGTGATTGAGAGGGTGTGGGAGGGTGGGTACTCTAGTGAGTGTATGAGTGTGAGTGTGAGTGTGAGTGTATGAGTGAATATGGGGACAATAACTGAGCAGAAAACAGCGAATGGCAAACGGGAAACGCAGGGCTTTGACAGAGACACACGCCCACTACTAATGGGCACCTTGGGGCCTGCCTCTTGCTCCGACTGAAGCACTTTCCTTTGTGCCGTTCGTCTGCTTTGTGCCAGCTGCAAATCGAAATGCAAAAAGGGTCAGGGGGTCGAGGAGGGTCGGGATCGGGATCGGCATTTTTGGTAGTTGCCGCTGGCTTTAATGCAGGCATTTAGTTATTACTGTTGACCTTTGACTCGTTGGCATGCCACAAGCTGAAGGCCATACATGCCTCTCTCCCTTTCAACTGCCGCACAATCAAAATTCAATTGATCTGGCAGCACTGGCAGCGCATCAATCAATCAATCGCAGCTCATGCACACGTTGGCAGCTCGACTTCAGCGTGAAATGCAAATTGCAGCAACGTGTCTGTTGCAGCTGTTTCACGAGCGGCAGTTGGCACTAAGACACAACTGTTATACATGTGTTATACGACTGCCAGAGAGAAAAATAAGGCGATCTAAAGAAGGTAATGTGTTCAGAAATGCATAAGTAGCAACCAAGTGATTGACAGCTGTGTTGCCAATGCAGTTATGTTGTAATCACTGTTATACAACTGATATTAAACTGTTATACAACTATAATACACCCTTGGAAACAATTTATTTAGCATATTAAACTTGCATGATAGAGCGGTTTCGCTTCTGTCATACAACTGTTATACAAAATTTATACAAGTTGTAGAACAATGAAATTGCTTAGAACGTACAACTGATTATAGCAGAATAATTGCAATTATGCAGTGTCTCTGTCGTTAGCATAATGAGTTTTTAGTTAGAAATGAATACAACTGTTATACATGGCATAGACTACGTAAACTATTATACAGATTAGCTAAACACAATAAGCTAAAACTGCAAAAACTATTGTAATTGCATTCAAAGTCTGTAGAATGGCAACGGTTATACAGGTATTGAAAACGCACAATGGGCAGGCGAATAGCACACAATACAACTGTTATACGAGCAATTTGCTAATTGTCAATTGCAGCTGGCAAACTTGACCTTTGACATTACGCTCCGACAATTTGATAAGAACGCCAACTGCAATCGAATTGAATCAAAGCGAACAAATGGCCCAGAACAATGCCTAACGACCAAATAAGATAACTGTAAACAGGGCGCAAGGGCGTTGTCAGAGTGGGCGTGGAAGGAGTGGGCGGAGTGGGCATGGTGAAGGGGCTGGCAAGGGCAATCAGTGCCGAGCTGCATTTATCAATTTAGTTGTGCCCCCCAGCGCAAATGTTGCAACAAAGGAGCCCCAGAGACAAGATATGACACGGACGGTTGTTACCGGAGAGCAAGAGAACAGAGAGAGACAAACAGAAAGTGAGAGAGAGAGAGAGAGAGAGAGAGAGGGAGAAAGGGAGAGAGAGGGCGAAACTAACAAACTGCAGAGAGACACGCTAGCCCAAGCTGCAGTTGCACCTGCAACACTTGTCACTCGGCCAAGGGGCAAGTTAAATGTGAAAGTATAAGATGAGATGAGAAAGAGATAGTCACAAAGAGAGAGAGAGAGAGAGAGAGAGAGAGAGAGAGCAACAACACTTCCGGCTGTTTAGAGGCAACAGCAACAGCAACTGAGGCCAGTTTGCCAATTGTTTGGGCCCAACAATGTTGCCTCTCCTTTGCCCCTCCTCTGCCCCTCTGCTGCACCTTCGCAGCTGCAAGCCGTACACTACCAGGTGCATAGACAATGGGCAATTGCACTTCTGCCCCCCCCCTTTGCCCACACTTTTTTGTTCTATTGCTTAGCTTTTTCGTCTAGGAAACGTTGTAATTACAACCGCAGGGCAGGCTGAAGCGCTGGCATTGTTTGTGCCCCAAACAAAGCATTTTGTCACATACAGCCCATGCCACGCCCCATAAGCCCACTTAACCCCCGCAACACACAGGGCTGCAAAACGAGTTGCCATCGAACCGGTTCAAAAACGCAATTATCAACAGAATATCCCAAATATTCTATGTTCATTCTCAGTTAATTGGAATCCTTAAACTAAAAAATAAAACCGATTTAAACCAGAACATTCTGTTTTGTAATTGCTTTCTTTTAAAGTTTTAACTGAACATAATAAATCAATAAATATTCTTAGTTTATTTTCAGGTAATTAAAATTTTGAACCAATCAAAATAACTGAGTGAAAATTGATTCAAACTAGATTAAAAATATTTTCATTACACATGAAGTTTTAATAGTTCCAGTTAATTGTTTTAAGTGCTTATTAAAATAATACTACGGCAAATGGGAAATTGCTGAACCATCAACAATGCTATTTCCCCAAAACATTTATAATACGGGATTTGGGCTCGGATCTCCGAGCGAATTTCGTGACGCTTGCAGCCCTGGTGGCAACAAAGCTGCGACCATGGCCTTAAACAAAACTGCAACTGCTGCTGCTGCTGTTGCTGCTGCTGCTGCTACTTCAAGTTTTGGCAGCAGCAAACAAAAAACAAGCTTTGCTATCCAGGGTGAAAGAAGAAGAGCCAGAACTTATGATGTTGTTATAAGAAACTCATGTGCATATAAATTATAAGTCTATGCAAATGTAGATGGCGCTGCAACTGCTGCCGACATCAATTTCAGTTCGTGTCTCTCGTGTGCTTAAAGTATTCATCCATTGCCCCCGCCCCTCGCCTTCTTCTTTGCCACCCCTGAGGTTTGCACACTGTGGCAAGCTGCTTATGCACTTGCCACACAATTTCGGCTGCTCCCAGATCTAATGCCAAGGCAGCTTCAACATTGCGCTTGTCTCCTTGCACTTGGAATCGCTCAATTTATATCGTATAACGCATCACTTGGAGTTCGCTTTACCGTTTGCTTTACTTCTGTTGGCAGATACTTTAAATACAGCTAATAGCGACGGTATAACAGTTTTCCACTCAAGTTTTTCCAGCTAAGCAGCTATTTTTCAAACAGTTTTCCCGGCTGTGGTTGGTGAAAACTTTTGTCTCATGTCCTCTAGGGTTTCGTTCAACCAAGAAGTTTAACGCGCACACAAGTTCATAGACTGATATTGAGTTTGATTAACTTTTGTATTATTTCTATCGGGGGATTCGCCCGCTAAAGCTCTTGCATTTATTTTGGATACTGGGTTGTAATTCAGCAAAGATTAGAGCTACAGCCTGCTCTATAAAGCTTTAATTATTATCTCTTAATCCGAATTTCTCCAATGTTAATCCATTGCATTGTGATACTTTTCAAACATTCTTCTTTATATCCTCTATAACATTTCCCCGACTTTTCTTATTATTTTTCGTCTTTCTTCCGACTTTTCTATACATTATTCTCTTTATATAGTTCTACAACATTTTCTACACAGAATTCTCCAATATCCCTTTTTAAAATCTTCTATTCATTTCCTCTTTTCATTTATTCTTCTCGATAATTTCTTCTGAATTTGTTTTGTCACGTTCTTCTACAATAGTTTACTTAATAATTTTTAAATTTAAATTTAATTTAACAATTTAATTTAAATTGCTTCTTCATATTCCTCTCCTATATTTCTTTCAACAATCTTCAAAACATTCGTTCCCTCTTATCTATCCATCTTCATTTTTTATTTCTAAATTTGTTCTTCACATAATTCTCCAATATATCACTAAACTATTTTCAAACATTCACTTCCTTTAAATTGCCATTTCATATACTTCTGATTCCCCTACAATATTTCTAAAATTTTTTTTAATATTTTCTACGCTTTTCAACAAACATCTATATGACCCTATTCCTTATCTATTCCTACAACTTTTCCACGCCCTGCTCTACAATCCTGTTTAGTTTCTTCGCTTCATTGCCTGGAATATTTTTCTTAGCATTTATAATATGAACATATTATGTTCTTTTAGACAACATTATCCTCTTTCTCGCTATCAACCCTACATTCACTATAGCCTACTCTTATACACTTAGTATTATTATTATTATATTTTCGCCTTTTTTACATATCATTCTCTAAGCTTTCCCTTTTTCCTGAATTTCTCACTTCAGGTTTTCCTATGCCAAAACAACATCCCAAATCTATCTCTTGTCCCAGCAAACCAAAGTCAATTTGTTGACTTTTTCATTAGCTAAGAGAGTTTCATAAATTTGCCTGCTCATTTGTCAGGCACTAGAAACCTATGAGTCCTTGAACTATAATAGTATCTGGCAGCCCCTCCGCTCTCACCCCTAACCCGGAATGCCATACAGCTAGAGAAAGAGACAGAGAGAGCTAGAGAGAGAGAGAGCGCTGTTCTTACTACAGCTTTACTTTAATTTGCGTGCAAGGTCAGCTGCAGTTTCTAATTTTGGTTTTTGCTTGGCTCACTTTTGACTTTTGCCACACTGTGCAAGGTCAGAGCAAAAGACAGATGCTCCTCACACACACACACACACACACACACACACACACACACACACCACACACACATACACCTCATCCTCCTCTTGAATGCACTCCATGAGCATATGTCCCCATTTATAACTGTCCATTTTGTCAGTTTTATTTCCTCCGCTCACAATTCAAGTCTCGCGCTCTAAGCTGTTGTTGTAGCCCCCGGATTTAAGTGTAAGCCCTCTATATTATGGTCCACCTTTATGCCAGATGGCCCCGTTGTTTGTTGTTGCTGCCCGCGGTTATCTATCAGCCGACAACAGGGCTAACAAAATCGATAATTAGTCGCATTTTGTGGCCTGACAGGTGACAAGGGGGCAGCCAAGGGCCAAAAGGCGCACATCACGCATACGACGCGTTGACGGCAGTTGGCAACGGCAAATCAAAATTGCAAAATTACAAAATTACAAAACTTCATTGCGTTCAGAGTGGGCGCAAACACAATTACAATGGCGTTAAAATGTTGTTCAAATACTTTTAAATGGACGTTATTGCAAAACGAGCAGATTAAAAATTTATGAATTTATTTAAATTTGGAATTATTGCCATTATTTTAAATATACATAAGTAAATTTCTGAAAATAAATATAAAAAATTTAAAACATAAACAACATAAATTTGGCATGAATTTATTAATAAACCTAATCATTTTAGATGAGGAGGAAACTGAATAAATGTTTTTTTTTTTAACAATTTTCAAATCGTTTAAAAATATTAGAGTCAAAAGCAGGTATGAATAACATTTATTTTTAATTAATAAAACACAATAAAGTATGGTTTAAAATAGCATAATATTGTAGGTTGTTATTAAATTTGACAGCCTGAAATTATTTAAAATATATATAAATATAAATGGCTTAAGTAAATATGCTTTATAAATAACTGTAAATTGTTGTGAATATGGCATCATTTGGTATGCATGAAATTGATTTTAAGTATTTAAAAATATATTTGAAAATCATAAAGACAATTGGTTCACACATTGCATAGTGTATTTTTTGTTGGCTAATGCTGCGCTTTGCCCCACAGTGTCAGCGGTTGGCTGTGCATATTTAAACTAGCTGCATTATAATGAAATTATTTAATGCTAATTACAGCTAAGTAAACAAAGAACCGCAGCAAACAAACACAGCACAACACAACACAATCTGGTAACAGTTGATAAAACAAAACGACATTGCAATTCAATTTTCGGAGCGGCTCGATTTTGATTGTAAATTATTCAAATATTAAAAGTTTTGGCCCAAATGCTGGGCAGGGATTTACGCTTAGTGGGGCATTTTGTGTGCTTTGCATGCAATAAATCTAATGAAATTTCTGTCAATTTCCCAATCCTAAACTCGATGCTCGATGCTCGATGCGTCCTTGAGGGGCATGAAGCCTATTGGCTGCACAAAGTGTCAGGTCTTTGGGGCACAAAGCATAACTAAGCCCCCATGGCTTAGCATGCAATTCAATTAATGTTGCATAAGACCATCAAGGAGGACAGTGCGAACAATGGCTGCGAAACGGCATAACGGCAAACGGGTGAGAAAATTCTAGGGAAATTCTTTTAGCGCAAAATCAAACAATGTGCCGATGTCCTTGGGACATGCTGGACATGCTAACAAAAGCAAACATAAAGTTGAAATTAATTTCGGATATGAAAAGAGCCTTCGACTGGCAGTTGCTCTGATTTCCCAAATACATACATACACACATATTTGCATCTCGAAGGCCGGAGCCTTAGCTGAATTTATTGAGTTACACAAGACAGAAGTCAATAGAAGAAAATGCTTTCAGCATGCCACAAACAATACTTACATGTTTGCTGTTGCCATTTACCGGTTCGTCCTGCCACTCAAGCAGCATTTTACATTCTACATTTTACATTTTACATTTAACAATGAAGCATTTTCCATTTTTGTGCTTGGGCACAAATTTATTAGCTTTTAAATACGCAGCTCTAATTGAGTGTTTGTTCACAGCTCTGGGCCATAACTGCATGCCATGAATACCATTTTTAGAGTCCCTGTAGCTTAAAGAATTTCAAGAGGGCATATCACCTAAAATTTGTTCCATAAAATATAGTTCATTAGGAATATGAAATAGCAGTTAAAGCAAACATATTCACTGACGTTACGGAACAA
Source organism: Hypselothyrea guttata (assembly GCA_035045125.1). NCBI lineage: Eukaryota > Metazoa > Arthropoda > Insecta > Diptera > Drosophilidae > Hypselothyrea > Hypselothyrea guttata. Next base: position 589,956 of record JAWNNJ010000655.1, read on the forward strand.
AAATAAAAACTAAAAGTTTGGGCTAGAAATTTGAAACTTTCTGCAAATATAAAAGCAGCCTTTTTGCATAGATTTATTTATTAATGTGTTTATTAAAATTGGCAAAAAAAACATTGGACGTTACCTTACTAACTTTATTTTATTTATTTTATTTTATATTTAGTTTGAATATTTTAAGTGCATTTCGTTTATTGAAAATGTATTTGCCCAAGCCTTAAGTAAATAAAAACTAAGCAAACAATGATACCAAAAAGCAAGAAAAAAATATGGAGAGTGGTAAATGGAAAATGGCAAATGAAATGTTTCAGATTTCACAGCAATTTAGGCAGAAAAATAAATTGAAAAACGCAAGGCATAATTTGAAACAAATACAATTGATGGCATTGTATTCATCAAATTCAAGTAATTATTATTATTATTTTTATTTTGACGACAATGCCCATATCAACGTCAAACATAATGAATAGGGATAAGATGGCGAATTCTCGTAATAATCTGGTATTTAATCCACGCTTGCATTTAACTCTGGCTCCAGGCCTTATCGGGCATATTAAATGACAGAATGTCTCAGCATCAGTTACAAGTCAATTGGTAACAGTTGACGGCTTTCTCCCCCTCCCCACCCCACCCCGCTCCTCTCGTGTTGATTCAATGCCAACAGCTGCCAAGTTAAATGAAGTCAAAAATGTAAATTTCATTTGGCGCCCACGCCAAAGTCTTCATTCAAAGTCAGCTGCGAGTCTGAGAAGACTTGGAAATTTGTAGCCGCAACGACTTGTAAGTCAGCCCCAAAATATACGCAATTAGGCTAGACAAGGGCGGCTGGGGCGTGGCAGGGCGAGTGTTTGAGGCGGGAGCAGGAAAATACAAAAGGCAGCTGTTGCTGTTGCTGTCATTGTTGTCCAAGCCGCTTTTTTTGCGCCAGATTTGGCTGTTTTTTGAAGCGTACTTGCTAGAAATTCATTCCAAAATATTTTAAAAGTTTTACTCGAAGCATTATATTTTATTAATCGATTTTAATGCGCTTTTCAGTAGAATTAAATACAATAGAGAGTACAAATTCTGAATAACAACGTTCTATGTTCAACAAGGATTTCTATCGATTTGGGGCGTGGCATACAACATTTATAATAAACCTGATCTGCGTACGGATTATAACTACCCATATTCCCAAAATAATTGCTCTAGCTCTTGTAGTTTCCGAGATCTCAAATGGACGATCATGGCTATATCGACCTAGCTTGTTGTTCTGATCAAAAATATACATATTTTGTAGGACTGCCACGCCTCCTTCCTGCCTATCCCTAACATTTATACAAAGTTATAAGAAACCATTCTTTTGATCGATATTTGCCCATAACACCATCGATTTAAATCCCATATTCAAGTATAATTTAGCTTTTTTCTAGCTTTTTCTTTTGAATTTTTTTTTAGTGTTTTTTTAACGCTATTACCGCCAAAACGAACAACACTGGTTGCTGTTTCTGTTGCCACGCTTGCTGCTTCAAGTAGGTGGCAGCAACATGTGCTTCACTCTGCCGCAAACAAACGTGTGTGCGAGTGTGTATGTGTGTGTGTATATGTGTGTGTGTGTGTGTGTCATGTGTGTGTGTGTGTGCACTTAATGGCAATTGCTGCCATTGTTTCCATGGCACGTTTGCTGGCAAAAGTTTGTCTTGGATCGCATTCTGCATTTGCTGCGTCCTTCAAATTATAAACAACAAAAAAAATAATTCGAGTTAATTGACTGAGCTGCAGCGCTGACAATGACAGCTTACTCTCTTTCTCTCTCTCTCTCTCTCTTTATCTGTTTCTCTCCATTTCTCTCACACAACGCGTTGTGATTACATTAGTCTAATGAGCTAATGGACCCACCTAATGGAGCCTTGACTTTCTCCTTTCTCCACTCTCCTTGCCGCTGTTTCCCTCGCTGGTTTGGGGCAATTACAGACGCTGTCGATTAGTCATTATCATCATGAATGTCAAATGAATGATTCATTCGAATGCCATGCCACTGAGTGCTTACTCAATCCAGAACGAATAGCGGCTTCGATTCATGAGCTCAGCACACAAGATGCATGGGCATAGGCACAAGTAATCTCTCCCAGAATCAACCAAATAAAGCATGATTAGTTCTACAACATAAAGCTCTTGAGTAAATCTTGTTTTGTTCTGGGACTCAATTGAAAATCGGCATGGAATCGTGAATCAATCAGCAAATAAACTGCAATTAATGATTAAATTAACTACGCATTGCATCTTATTTTAATCTTAAAAGAAATATTTAAATAATAGTTGATAGGTTATATAATAGGTATATAACTTATTCTATTATACGTTTATATTCCTAAAAGCATTTTATTTTACATCATTCGTATATCTTTTTAAGCTTACTAAATTTTTAATGTTTTACCTAACACTCCATAGCCCTTGGATATTATCTAGTATCTAGAAGCAAACAAGCGTAGTTTTCTCTTTTCCCAGTACACCATTTAATTTTCCCAGTTTTCCTTACTTGCTGGCAATCAATAGATGCACAATCGCTTGATGGCCATATGAGAACTGTCATGCTAATATTTTGATACAATTTCCTGTCCCTGTCTGTCCGTCTGTCCGACTGTCCGACAGTCCATCTGTCCGTCCGTTCGCTTGTGTCTGTGTCTCCTAGGTCACTTATTGGCTTATCATTTGATTCATACACTCTAATTGCAGCTAATTGTGGTGCAAAGGCAACCAGCAAATTTGCCTTTTCCCCTGGCAATACAGCGTTTTATGGGCATACCCTGTAAAGCCAACTGGCAAATGCTTGATGGCCTAGAAATAACATATATTTGTTTGTTGACGGCAGCTAACAAAATAAACGAATTGTTTACAGGGTATTTCTGTAGCTGTGCCCTTGTGGCTTTTATGGGTTTCTATGCTGTGCGGCTGGCGACAAATGCCCAATAAATTTCCAACTCGAACTCTAAATACTCGTGTTCATTTATGGCCAGCAGGTTAAATAGAAAAGGAGAGGGAGTAGGGGGCGTGTGGCAAGTACATGTGGTAGCTGCGTCATGGAAAAACTCGCGTCATTGGCATTGGCAATAAGTAAATAAATAAATAAATCATTTGTGTGCATAGCGAGCGATAGACATCGATAGATACAGCTGGAGTGTGGGTGGCAACAACAACTACACATGTCACACACGCACACACACTCACACGCATACACACTCACACACACACACACACACACACACTCACACATCAGTTAAAAGCAAACGTTGACGCTGGCGCCTTTTGGGCTCTGCCCGTAACACATGGCGCATACTTGATATTATGTTAGCTGCGCTCTCGCTTCTCTTCTCTCTCTCTCCCGCTCTCTGCTCTCCGTCTCATCATATCTGCATGCCCACTCAATATAGTATGTACACTTGTCATATCTGCGCGCTTTTTTGTGACTCACACGTCACACACCATAGATACCCCTTTGCCCCCAGCCGCGGCATTTTTCGGGTTTTTCCATTGTCGTCAACTATTTTTAGTATAGCCCAAAGCATTTAACAAAAGGAACAAAGCGTTTATAAACAGCATTTCCATTTGCTACATCTCCATGCCACATGCAACTCAACTTTTGAGCAAGCATTTCAACAAACACAAGCCAGCCAGACTGCGCAAATACCCTGTAAATCTATTGGAAAAAGTTAAGCTAAAAAGCTGCATTTTTTTCATTTTATTTTATTTTATATATTGTCAAACAAAATCAGCAGAAAAAAATTATTAAAAATTTTAATGCTTAAGAAATAAAACGAAAATAAAAGAGGTAAAATAAAAATTAAATAAAAAACAATTGAATATTTAATTTTAATTTTTAATAATCCAAAAATAATAAATATATTTAAACCTTGAAGCATACTTTTGACTATATATTTGAAATTTCTTATGGCGACTTTATTGTCTTTTATTGTCTGTAGATTTAAGATCTAATTATTACTGAAAGATAAAAGAACTTTTTCACCAAAGATTTTATAATATTTTTTTAATTCGTGAGACGATTTAAACTCATCAACACAACTCATTAATTATCAATTTCTCACTGCAATATTTACAGGGTATTTTAGAAGCCCTGGCATATGATAATACTTACAAAGTAAAAGCCAAAAAAGCAACATTATTTTGAAAAGCAATTTGGCTTTTGGCATGCCAGGCTTTTGCCTGTCTCGCCAGCCTTTTTGCCTTTTGCCTTTCAAGTGTCCATCAACATATTTGACAAGTGCGCTGATTTCTTTTCCCCCAACTCTCGCTCTCTCTCTCTCTCTCTTTCTCTCTTTCGCTCTTTTCTCTCTTTCTGCCTTCTCCGCCTTTGTCTCTAGCTCTCCGTGTACTATCTACCTTGAATCATTATTTGGTCATGCTTGCAATTTCCGCTGTTTGCTTGGCTCTCTCTCCCTCTCTCTTACCCTCTCTCTCTCTCGCTCTCGCTCTCTCAGTTCTTTCTTCTCTTTTTCTCTCTGCTCTAGCTGCTCTCACTCGGTTGCTTTACCTTTGCCATCCATCTAGCTGCTGTACCGGAAGCTGTTGCTTTACCACGACGTGCTCTCTGCCAGTTCCTCCTCATCCTCCTCCCTCTCGACCCCCTCTACCCCCCTTAACCCCACTCTCCGAAACACCCATTCGCCAGGTGGCCATGCCGCTCTCCTAATGAATAATACAAGACTCGAGCTGACGGAACAGATGAGCAGCCAGCGGATCCCGAAAACTTTGCCTCAATGAAATATTTAAATCGTATACGAGTAACTTGTGTGTGCTTCCCACCCATCTCTCTCTGCCTCTCTCTCTCCCTCTCTATATTCTCTCTCTCTCTCTCTATCCCGGTGCACCTGTCGCAAAAAAGGCCAAAAAATATACCAAAAGAAATACCAGCAAATACCACTAAAATGAATACTAGTAGAAAAGCAACAAAAACCACTTAATATGCCATACTAAAAGCTACAGTGTTGTTCTTTAGCCCTAAGCTCAACAGCAGCATAAAATAATACCGAAAAAATACCAATTTATGCATAACCAAAATATAACAAAAATCACTTTAAACAATCCAAATATAACTTTAAATAATACCAGAAAATTACTGAATATTGTTACTGAATAAATACCAAAATGGTTTCGACATGAATCGATTAAATATCATATGTAATTGTGAAAAGATCCATATTCATCTTTGAAATATTTTAAGAATGTTATTAATAGTTAAAATATATTACAATAGTAGTGAAATTCAAAAGGAATAATCATAAAGTACAGGCTCGATAAAACTTCCTTTCCAATATCTCCTTGACGTACTTTACATCAAGTACATACTTAATGTTTTAATTGTTTATTATTAACCCTTTTTGTTAAACTTTGAATGATCATAACTTTGATAAATCTAAACCGTTGTTCAAAATGTGTGGTTTTTTATCAATCATTTGAGTGCGAAAGTAAAAACTTATCAATAAATTAACGAAACAAAAAATATTACAATTTTGCATAAATTTTAAGCCAATCCCCTTACAAAAATTCTCAATATATGAAAAAAAAAAGTTTTTCTTAAATCGTTAAAATTGATTATCAAACGACCTTTATTCAATATCAGGCATAAAAAACCAAACATGATCGTATTTAGTCAAACGATGTAGATTTTAGATTTTATGGGGAAAACCCATTTTTGCACCAATTTGTCCTTTGCAACTCGCAAAGTTTGCTAAATAATTACTAAATAAATTAATTGTATATTGTGGGGAAACAAGCAACAAATGGATCTAAAATAAAAACATCATTATAAATATATTTTTTAGCTTAATTAATTTGCACTACACTGCTCGCAACGCTATTAGTTTTTGTGGGCAACATAATCGAAAATTAATCGATAAATTCTACGCATTCATTGCATGACTGGCGAATTTTTAAAATCAACCCGTAAATTCAGCAAATTGTTAAAATTTGGCATATTTATGGTAATAGTTGCTTAATGTTCTCCAGCTATCCCTGCATCAATTTCTCCATCTCTCCCCTCTCTCTCTCTCTCTCTCTCTCTCTCTCTTCATTTCTCTCTCTCTCTCACTCTCTGTGATTGAGCAAGCTAAAACTGTACAAACATTGTGCATTTCGCACAATTAATCAAATATTTTTATTGAATTTTGTGTGTTGTGGGCAAACAGACGGGCGAACGCAGAGACAAATGTTGGGTTAAGCTGTGCCATATCACATGACAGCGTGTGGTGGGAAGGGGGGCAGAGAAGGGGGCGGCAGCAGGGAGGGGCGGGGCCGTCAAAGGGGTTTGAGCAGTGATAGTGGAAAGTGTGGCACCTTGGGGCACGTTAATGGGCCGGCTGACAGAGGCCCCAGCAAAATGATGAATGACATGAAAGTGCGTACGCAGAGAGAGATAGAGAAAGAGAGAGAGAGAGGGGGAGAGAGGAAGACAGCGCAGAGTGCCATGTTTGCGCTATTTGCTTTTGCCTTTGCTACAAAAATTCCCTGCCCTGGAGACGGGAACAGGGGGAGGAAAGGGATTGGGGATGGGGACAACGAAATTGGCATAAATCGCATTTGTGCATTTGCATTAGATGCAGCTCGTTGGCCGCAATGAGCAACAATGTTGATAACTTGCAGCAATAACAAACAGGCAAACAAACAGGCAAACAAACAAACAAACAATCATAATACATGCAGCATGCAGCATGCTGCATGCAACAACAGCAAACATCTCTAAATGCAAATGCTGCCTGAGCCTTTATGCAAATGTTATTCGTAAGTCTACAGCGGCATATGCCACACAGCAAAAAATTCTTTTTATATACATTTATTTTAAGTTTTATTTTATTGAAATATCGACCAAGAAAAAATTAATTGCAAATTTAATTAAGCAAACAACCAAAAGTATTGTATTGAAATAAAGGGAAAATTGAATAAATTATAATAAATAATCTGGCAAATAAAATCAATTAAAAATTGAATTGGGAAACCCCCAGAAAACCCTCTTTAAAAAAAAAAAAAAAAAAAACATTTCTAAAATAATATAATATATATATAAATAATAATGTATTTATTTTATTTTATTTTCATTCAATTATTATTTTTTGATTAATTTAATTAATTAAAAATATAATTGCAAATAGATTTTATGATCTGATTTCTATTTCCGGAATACTAGTTTAAAGTAATTCGTATTTAGAGATAAATTAATTTTATGTATAATTTATTGATAAAATGTTGCAAATGTTTAAATTTTAAGAATTTAATTCAAGTAGGCAATTTTTCTCTGTGTGTACGCATTGCACTATGAATATGATGGCGATATGACTATGAATGCACTCACAATATATCTCAACAAGCTATGCACTCTGCACGCCAGACTAGAGAGACGGAGGATGATGGCGAAAGAGCGAGAGAGCGAGAGAGAGAGAGAGAGCGAAAGAGAGAGAGAGAGGGAGAGAGAGAGAGCAGGGATGAGCAGAACATATTAAGCCTGCATATTGCATTTGGCCTTAACTTTGGCTCTGGCTTCTAGGTTTTGCTTTTATTTTGATTTTATGGCATAATGCGCATGTAAAATATGTAGAGATTAACACACACATACACACATACACACACACATACACACACAACGACATTTTCTGCATAAGAGCATTAAGTTTACTGGCATCATTAAATATGGCGCCAACTATGGAGTATATCGATAGCATGAGCGTCGATAAATGTGTTTCGCATGCCTGAAGAGCTGATTGAGAAAGGTCTAAATTTTGAAATCTTGCCTGTACTACTATTGTCGGTTACGTCCGACTGCAGCTTTTCCGTTCTTTTTAGATAAATTTGACTTTATTATTATTTACAATTTATCGAAAATATTTAGTAGAGTAACTTTGATTTGTAAACATGAAGCGAGCTAAATTTGTCTAATCCTTAACATTTTGTCAGCCAATCTTAAAGGTATCAATTACACACGATACGATAAAACATATTAAATGTATCGATAATGATTGAATCATGTCATTGATTCTAAGTCCATCGATAACTGCTACGTTGCCTTAATCTTGGGTGGAGAACCTTGATGGGTTTACTAGCTTTTGCTTATCGATAACTCAACTTACTGTCTATGCCTTGTTTGTGGTGTACTTGCTGTATGATAGGTACACGGTCTTAGGTTTATCGATAACTTCTACGCTGCTTGTGTCTATTGTGCAGAGCCTCGGTAGGTTTACTAGCTCTGGTCTATCGATAACTTAGCCTAATGCCCTTGAGCGTTTTAGAAGGCCAAGTGAACGCCGTAAGGAGAAAAGTTAGCGCCTGTCTTGGCAGCCATTTCCTCTAGCTGGCGATAGACTTCAATTGTGTATGTGCGTGGTTGTGTGTGTGTTTGTGTGTGTGTGTGTGTGTGTGTGTGTGTGTGTATTTGTGTGTGTATGTGTGTGTGTTCTGTTAGCGTCAGCCATGCTTCGCTAAGTCTTTTGTCTGCCTCTTTGGCTTGCAAGTGCATTGTGAGTGTGTCTCTTCCGTCTCCACTCCGTCTGCTCTCTCCGCTTTCTCTTCTCTCCTCTCTCTCCCTCTCCCACTCCTTCTCCATCTGTGCTTGTTTGCCGTGCATGTCGCTTGATTTGCGTATCAAAGCATCGCTTGTCTGTCAGTTGTTTGTGTTGTTTATGGCACATCGCCTCGTGTGACATCATTCAATTGCGACGAGATGTCAACGCTTTCAAGCTGAGCCTTTAACATTTTCAATTGGCCCGTGACACGCTGCCGGAGTCGTGACACGAGCAGCAGCTCAAATTGGCCAAAGAGCACGGCTAATAATATAAGCAAAGTTGAGACTCTAAAGACTCAATCATCAAATTATCTGAGCTCTTCTGAATGCATTCGACTAAATTAGTGGAAAACGTTTTGATTAAAACTTCCTTAAAACTTCGTTGCATCACAATCATATTACCAATTTTATCAAATTCGTTTTTTCTCCGTCAAATTTGGCATGTTTTTGCAGAGCGTCTGCAAGAAAAATTGTGAAACTGCAGCGAGTGGAAATCCTGGGGGATTCTGTTCGTCAAAACGATTCGTTTGTAAATTTTGTAATCTGTATATATTGTAACTTTTGGTAAACTGTAGAGTTAAATAAATATGTAAATAAATATGGTAAATATGTCGAGCACACTCGACTGTAGCAGCTGCAGGTCTTTTCATCTCTCAGCTGTATTTATTTGGTTTTTGTAGCTTGTTTGAATTAAAAAAAAAACGAGGTAAGGTTTTAGGTTAACCTTTTTGAATGGCAAATGAAAATTTAACGGTCTCTCTCTCTCTCTCTCTCTCTCTCTCTCTCTTACTCTTTCTTTCTCTCTCTCTCTCTCTCTCTTTCTGTTTTTCGCTCTCTCCCATAGTTTTTGCTGCTTTCTTTATCTATTTATTGCCGCAACTGCAACAGATTTTCGTGCTAAAATGCGCCCGATGGCGCCACCTGGTGTTCATATGCTAATTGACTTGACTAAGTGCATCAAATGGCCGTTGCATATGGGCAGATGGGCGTGGCAGCTGCCCTCGGGGCGTTACACTGAACTGCATAAACCAACAAACACACACACATACACATAAATTTATCATATTTTGTTTTTTTTTTTCTTTGCACTTGTCAGTTTTGAAAACTTTACGAAAATTCGTTTTTTTCCGTGAGTTTTTTGCTGGTTTATTGTTTGATTTGCGGGCAAGAGCAACAGCAGCCCTTCAAGGGATAGAGCAGAGGGAGGGTGCGTGGCGAAGGTGGAGGGGGGCAAGGGGGTGGCAGCGAGACCCAGTTTGCAAAGTAAACAAGAGGCAAATGAAACAACGTCGACGTCAACGCAGACGTCGCTGCCGACGCTGACGTCGACTGAAAACTATTAAAAATGTAATGGGCGATGCCTAGCCTCACTGTGTGTGTGTGTGTGTGTGTGTGTGTGTGTGTGAGTGTGTAGGGCCGAGGGCGTAAGAGGCGTGGCGCAGGCTCTAGTTAGACAGATCGACAGACAGACGAAGAGCCTCAGCCGCCACTCGCCGGCGGCCTTTGCATCTATTATGCATATGTCAACACACACACTCACATACTTTCACACACACACTCACACACACACTCACACACACACACTCACACACGGGCAATACTTCACACAAACGAAGAGATGGATGTGTGCACAGAGACACCAAATGAAACAACAACAATAATAATGACAGAGAAATGAGTAGTCAGAGCATTCATTGAGCATTCGGCATTATACGACTGCATAGATACCCATTAAAAGCTAAAAACTAAGGTAACAATTTAGCCGAGTAGTACAGTCAGTTCATTTTCGTTTAGTTTTAGGTTACAGCGCATATCGATAAAAAGAGTCGCAGTTATGCCATCAAATTCGATGCATCTCTCAAAGCATGTTAAATAAAGCTCATAATCGATAACAGACTTTAGCGAAAACAAATGATAAATCACAGTTACTTATCCTAAGTTCCATCATCAAATATAATTGTTTATTGTCCTGAAAAATATTCGATAACAGTTAATAAACTTTAGACACAATAAAGAACTATTGTAACCTATCGATAATAGAATCTACGGGACACAAACGAACTCAATAATATTTAATTTATATATTTTTTAATTAAATCCTATTTTATCTTATTTACTATGATATGGCTTTTTGCTTTTATTTTGTTCTGTAATGTTCTATTCTATTCCATTTTATTAATTTTATTCCATTATATTTAATTCCATATTGTTTTGTTATATTCAATTTCATTACATTTATTTAAATTTTATTCTATTCTTCTCTATTATATTGTATTCTATTTTAGTCTATTCCATTCTATTAAATTCATTTCAATTCTATTCAGTTATATTTTATTCTATTAAATTATATTTTACTCTATTATGATTAATTATAATTGTAATTATTTTTTTCCCAATTTGCCCATTTCTTTTTTCACAATCTTCTTCCAATTGATATTATTAAAAGCTTTTGATTTTGAGTTTTAAGATCATATTCAATATTTCAATATATTATTTTGACCTGTCTACATTTGCCATTCGCTGCATATACCCGTTGTCAGAGCGCTGTTTCACAGGGTAGGCGTAAAAAATGTGCTGGTCATTGCGTAAAAAATAACGTATACGCCACGTATAACACGTGTGTGCATAGGTAAAGGCGGCAAGGGAGTTTTTCTTTTTCTTGTTCTCTTTGTGAGTACTGTGTGTACTGGGCTGTATGTAAATGTATACACATACATACATATATTCGTTTATGCGAACGCTGTGTGAAGTTCTTCTTTTCGGCTTTGCCACTGAAATTTATCGGATGTTCTATATGTGACCCATATACCTCCGTCCAGGTGTGACGTGTCTGCACTTGACATACGTGAGCATGAGAAAGGCGAGTGGAAAAGTAGCAACACGTCGTTGCGGAATGTTGAATGTGAATACATATACATACATTAATTTTCACTCACATATCGATGCTGCTAATGGGCTTTATCGTTTTAATGTGAATTCGATAATGGTAATCGATCGCAGTTGCAAGTAAGAAATTTCATTTGTTAAATGTAAGAAAACACAGTAAAATAGTGCTAAAATTATTGTAATTACATTACGATTCACTCCTAAAATAGTCCGAAATTATCCCGAAAGTACTCCGAAAGTACTTCGAAAACTGACTGTCTATAAGTAAATAATTAGCAAAAACAATGTGCAGATAAAGATTTATTTAGTAAAGTTCAAATTCTGATAATGAAAATTACTCCGAAAACTCCTAAAACTCTCCTGTCTGCACACAAATTTCCTCATAAAATGCATAAGCTGGCCAGTTTTACAGCCATAACTCATTAAGAGCGCAATTAGATGTAATAATCAACACAAATTGCCAACAAGAGTTAATTTGAGCGTAATTTATAACTCTGAAATTACTCCTAACTCCTAATGCGCAGCATCCGACGGAATTGCAGTGATTTTGCTGTGTTGACTTTGCATGCCTAGACAGCGCTAAATGAATTTTTTTAGTGCTACGCGGAGAAGCAAACATAAAGCAAATTAAGAATAGCAAAATCCATGGGGACTACGAAGCAGCAGGACAATAGAGAAGGAGAAGGAGAAGAGGAAAGCGGGAGAGGAAAGAGCGAGCAAGCGAGAGTATGATAAATCTGATGACACTTTATATTAAAGCATTTTAAGTACGGCACATTAAGTGCTTGCAACGAGCCATGCGACAAGTTGAACGGCCACTTACTGTGCCTCAAATATGGCTCCTTACCCACACCCCCCCTCCAGCCAAATGAGCTCCCGCCCCTGCTCCGTGGCAGCCCCTTGCAAAGGCAAACAACAAACATCGGACAAATGCGTTGTCCGGTGGCGCCCAATTTGTTTTTCTTTCGAGTTTAATTTGAAACCTGCGCCAACCTACACGTGCAGCCAGTGCCAGCTCGCTCGTTGTCCACTCCTCCTCCCCCGCACCACCCTAGCACCCCTAACAGGCGTCCCCTACACTCACAAAAATTACATATATTTAAATTATTTTCTATAAATATATAATATTATTTATTTTATTTTTTTTTATGGCTTACTATTGCGGTTTGCAGTAACTTGTAGCACAGTATTGCATAATAATTTCATTACATATATACAAGTGTAAATATTACGTCCTATTAAATAGGGTTAAAATAATATAGTTGCAAACACATCCATTTTCGGAATGCAAAAAAATCGATCGGTAGGAATAACAAGCGCAATATTAAACGTAGTCGTTGTTCGGAATATATACTTTCTACTACAAAAGTAAGAAGCAGTATTGCTGCTGCGCTTCATACAATATTTTTTTTATATTTTTTTTACCACATAGGTTTTTTCTCTGAGTGTAGGGAACGCGTCTGCTGCTGCTGCTGCTGCTGCTGCTGCTGCTGTTGTGGGCGCTTCAGCAACAGTTTGTTTAGTGCCAAAGACCAAAAGCAAATTTCTGTTTTTTCCTTTATACATATATATTTTTCTGTTGTTGTGCGCTTGAGGGACTGTGGGGCTAGGGGCAGGGTAGGGGGGCGTGGAGGGAGGCAGTAGGTGGCGGTAAAAATGCTGGCGCTGCGCAGCTTGGAAAATGTATTTATTTAGGATAACTTGGCATTGTTGTTGCTCTTGTTGTTTGCCAGTTGACAATTGTCAACAGCCATGAGGAGGCAGGGAGGGAGTGGCTGAGGGAGGGAGGGGGGCGGGGCAGCTTGTGGCACAGACAAAGGCACTTGGAAGCGCGCGCCGTGGCACACAAAGCGCATTATGCGAAAGAGAAAGTCGCGACCCGTTTTCGAGGCAGGCTCCCTCGCTCTCTCTCTCTCTCGCTATCTCCCTCTCTCTCTCTCTGTCCCTCTCCCGCACGGCTCTCATTATTTCTCACAGTTTTCCTCTCTCTCTCTTTCCCTTGCCCTGGCAGAAGCAGCTTGAGCAAATTGTGCGACCTTTGCCTTTGTATTGTTGTTGCTGCAGTTATTGTTGTGGCAAATTAATAAGCAGCCGGCGTCGACGTCGACGTCGACAGCGCAGCTGGCAGCGCAGTCGCGGCACATAAATCAACAGCACAAAACGAGAGCCGAAAAAATAAAATACACACACAAATACCAAAAAAAAACACAGATTGGGCGGAGAAGACCAGTCGGATGCGCTCGACTCTTGCCTACCCTGCACCCTATATTTGAAATATATAATATATTGCTTGGCTTATATCTTCTGCGTTTACCAACCGATTTGTGTTATGGATATGTTAATTATCAGAAAAGAGTGTATAGTTAAACAAAAAAAACACATTTCATGTTCAATATTTCACTTGTTATTCAACCTTTCGTGTTCAAAGGGGGCGTGGCATCCAACATTTGAATCAAAACATTTGAATAAACAAACAAATCATACAGACGGACAGACATGACTATATCGACTAAGCTCGTCGCCCTGATCACAAATACATATACCTTATGTGCTCTACCACGCCTCCAACTGGCTGTTACATACATGCGAGCAAAGTTGTTAAGCCCGTTTTGACCCATTTCATGGGTACAGGGTATGTAAAACCAAAAAGAAAGCAAGTAAAAACCCAAAAAAAGCGCGCTAAAAGAAATCACAGTAATTAATTAATGTGCGTGTGCTGGTGTGTGTATGTGTGTGTGTGTGTGTGTAGATGGCAGAGTTGTGTGATGCCTCATAAATTAATTACCGCCCTCGGGGCCATGCCCCCTGCCCCCTGGCCCCTGACCCAGTCCCCCGTGGCAGCCACTTAATCAGAGATTTTTCGCATTGCGCTTGTAAGTCGCCTGTATTTCATTTCGTTTGTTGTGCGGGTGTGCGGGTGTATACATATATACATACACATACATACACAACTATACATCCTGTATACATATATAAATTATATATACATATGTATGCATGCCTGCTTAATTTCAAATTCATCTGTTTTTATGTGGCAGCGTGGCTCTCATCTAACTAAGCTGCAAATGACCCTTTTCAAGTTAATAGCTGACAAGAGCTAAGTGCTGTGACACCCGGCCAAATGCCTAGTTCAAATTTACAACGGAATATGCGAAATTCATAAATTATACAAATAAATGCCTCAGAAATTGCTAATATATATGTATATATATATATATATATGTATATCTGCTGATTTTGTAAGATGTTTTTGCTTTAACTTAAAATGCAAAAAAAAAATTCATTCAATTCGTTTAAATTCGTCATGCTGATCAAGAATATATACTTTGTGGTTTCTGCCACGCCCTCTTCTGTATGTTACTTACATTCCAACAAAGTTATTAACTCATTTTTTTTCAGTTTTTTAATGCAAAATAGAAAAGATTTGCCTTAAATAATTTGCCTAAATTAAATTCAAAATTGAGTTCAAAATAAACAAAATTAAAAAATTATTTAAAATATACTTACAATAGTTTTTGAATATGGTAAAATTATAGTTTCACTGTAAAACTGCTTTTTAAAATACCTGTAATGATATGAAAGTGAGAAAACTTTTTAGAATTTTAAGATATGTAGAGCATAGGTATGTAGAACAGAAAAATTCAAGGCAAAAAATAATTAAATTTGGATAAGCTACAAAGCAAATTTCTTATGTTAAATTTCTCAAATATTTTGCTGTTCTTTTTGTTGTTTAAATATTCAGACTGTAATATAAATCGTAGAAATTGTTATTAAATATATAAATTTATATATTGTTGCAAAAAGACTTTTCATATTTTAAAAAAATTATAATTATTACATTTATTTATAATAATTTATAATTATTACATTTATTATTTCTGATTTATTATTTCCGATTATAACTTGCGCTGCAACATATCATTTTCTTTCGATGCTTGTAATCCCTTGAGCATCTGAAGCTCACACTCAGCTGCAACTGCCAGCATACATATATACGTATATATATATATGTTCATATATATAACATATAGTAGTGATAACAGGTATAACTAATTAGCAGGGCGTCTGGGGGAAACCAGGATAGATTGCTGCTAATGAGAGAGCGTTAAGAGCAATACACGCAGAGAGCACTTTTGGGGCTGGCGTTTTATGGGATGCGCCATTGCTGCTGGGAGATCATTAGCACCGTCTAATTGGACAGCTATATTTGCGGGGGGGGAGGGGGGGACAACGGGAAGGGGGTAGAGGGGGCAGAAGGATGGGGCCAATTGAAACTAAAGTAATCCTAAATCATCTGCACTCGCACACAGTTGCCCTGCGTCTGTTGCCTTTACTCCTTTTGCTTTTGCCTCGTCTCCATTTGAGGCAAGCAGCAGGTGGCAACTCTGGCTGCTTGCCCCAACAACGACAACAATGCCGGGCTCCAAGTTATGGCCTACATGCGTGCCTGCCGCACCTGAGGCCAACTGTGCACCATGGCACAAATTGACAGATTTTGTGGCAATAATTATGAACTCGCAAACGAAGCAAAATTTGTGATTTGCGAATTTATTTTGAAGAAGTAGGCGTGTTAAACAGATATTAATAGCCTAGAATTGCAAATCATTTTCTGGCTAACTTTTATAATATATTAAAAGGTAAATAGCCAACAAAAAAAGTGTTTGTTTTCAACTTTTGGTGCCACGCCTACTTTGCTTTCAAACCCCCAAATTAGAATAAGCAATTGATAACTTTAAAATATATATTTAAGCCCATCCTTATCTAATTTTTACAATTTTAAGCAGCTCTATTCTAAGTTGAATTTATTTTCTAAACTAATCTGAGATCACATGCAACAGCTGTCTTTAACAGACTACATTTTAACAGTGGACTGTTAAGCTAACATTTGCGGTACGTAACATAACAGTTAGAGTTCTTCTTAACGCGCTAACAATTAAATATTGACAACTTGCATTGATAATTTGTGAACTATCATTCGTCTCAAAAAACAGCGCGAACTCTCCATAGTGCAGAGTATGTGGAGAGCAGCGAATACGAATTTGCTGAAGAGGGAACAGGGAACAGGAACAGGAAATAGGGAATAGGAGGCAGGGAATAGGGCGCAAGGAACGGGGAACAGCGTCAGGAGTCGCGTGTGAGTCCATGAAAATCTGACACGCATAAATTCTGTTCTGTGTTCGCTCTGTGCCACACAAGCTTCAGTTGTATCAGTGTATCTGTGTTTGTATCTGCGCGTGTGTGTGTGTGTGTGTGTGTGTGTGTGTGTGTGAGCGGAAACAGCAGCGGAAACGGAAACAGCGTAAACGGAAGCGCATGTCTAACAACTTGCTGAAAGCGATTTCAGCTGCCGCGAGGCCAGCGCCAAATGTGATTAGTCCGCACGGCAAGTGGCCATCAGCCTCAACTCGCCACATGCCACATGCCTCATATAAACAGAGCGAGAGAGGGAGAGAGAGAAAGAGAGAAAGAGAGAGAGAGCATCGTTCACATATGGCTTACGGATTGGGTATTAGGCTCTGGCCTTATGGCAAAAGTTAGTCTCATATCAAGCGACTGAAATTGTTGCCAAGACGTCGCCAGTTTGCTTCCTTTCCACTTTCAGCAAATCCTTTTGATACCCAGCAATTGGCAACCGAATTGGGGTATTTTCGCTAGGCATATGCCATACATTTATTGACATGCTATTAGCATGTATTATTATAACAATCATCATCAATTCTCCCTCTTTCATTTTTTCACCAAACGCTGACTTTCTCTGTCTCTCTCTCTCTCTCTCCCTCGCTCTCTTACTCTTTTTTTTCTGTTTTTTTATCTCATTTTTATATTCCTCAACTCAGCTTCTTCGATCTCCCTCATCATCGCTTCATCTTTTTTTTAAGCCCAACTCCATCTGTCTCTGTCCCATCTTTAGCTTTCTCAACTCAACTCTTTCATTCTCTCACATCATTCGACTATCCCTTCCTTTTTCCCATCATCTTTTTATCTTTTTCAACCCACCTCAAATTTCTCTCACAGCATCAACTGTCTTTTACTGGCTCTCGTTCTCTCTATTCTTCTCTTTCTCAACTAAACTTCCTTGCTCTCCTTTCTCATCAACTCTCTCTCTCTCTCTCTCACCATATCTTCATCTTTCTCAACCCACCTTAAACTTTCTCCCACAGCATCAACTGTCTTTTACTGGCTTTTTTTCTCTCTATTCTTCTCTTTCTCATCAACTCTCTTTCTCTTTATCTCGTAATTTTTCTCAGTCATACTTTAGCTTTCCCTGTCCATCTTCATCTTCCTCAACTCAACTTCTTAATTTTCTAACTCTCTCTCTCTTTCTCTCTCTCTCTCTCTCTCTCCAATCATCTCTTCATCTTATTCAGTCTAGCTCTAACTTTTTCTACCAACTCTCTTCGTCTTTCTCTTTTTTTCATGCCGAGTATCTCACTAAAATCGTCTCAATATTGGCACTTCACACTTTGCCACGGGGTATTTGCCTAGTCGGGCATGCCCGCAGCAGTTGTGTGCCTTATTTTGCTCAATCGTTTCCCTCTCCATGCTGCTTGTTATTGTTGTTTCTCTGGCGTTTGTGTTGTTTGCCTACTTTTAGTGTTTAGCCAACGTCGCATAAAAATAGCACAGCAAATCGCAGTCGCAGTCGCAGTTGACGTCGCAGTCGCCGTCGCTGCTGGCGTCGCAGTCGTAGTTTTAGTTGTAGTTGTAGTCGGTCCATTGCATTATGCGGTTGTCGCCTGCGGTTGCTCTGTCTCCCTTTCGCCTCTCTCTCTCCCCACTCCCCACTCCCCACTCCACAATTGCCACTCCCCCCTCTCTGCTGCGGTTCGTCGTCTGCGTAAAGGCTTAAAGTATTACAGTTACAGTTACGAGTGATCCCCCTCCCCACCACCCTCCGCACTCAGCCGCTAGGTAAGCCAAATGTTGACGACAACGTTTGCAGCTGCTTTTGGCTCTTGCTTTCGCTTTTGCTTTTGCTCTGCTGCACAGTGGTCAGCGTTCTATGGAAATTTTTTTCACAATATTTAAAATTTAAATTTAATATAATTTAAATATGTAATGAAAATATTTGTATCTAAAGATATGATTTCATGAGCAAAAGAAATTTAAGCCTGAATATCGCGCTTAAGAAATTTTCTTAGTTATTTTAGATTTCTATATGAAACACTTAAATTTTTAAATATTTAATTAACATAAATCTAATTATTTAAACGTGCAAATAATATCAATTTCACTCGTTTATTTAAACAAGATTTTTGTTGAAAGTTGGCAAAAGTTTAAAGATTGTTTTCTTTTCAAAAAATAGGTGCACTCAATAGGCCAATTAATCTATAAAATCTAAATAATTCAAGCTGTAAAAATTAGATTTGGGTGTTTTGATTTTTGTCGCACTGTGCACTGTGTGCTGTAGCCTTTTTTCTGCATCTCAGCGCAAATATGAGCAACTTTTTGTCGTTGTTGTTGTTGTTATTGGTGTTGTTGTTGTAGCTGGTTCGCAACAAATTGCTGTAAGCTCTGATACTAATCCGAGCAGTTCTTTTCGCTGTTCTGCCCCTTCCACATCGGCAGCTGCTGAAACTACTTTAGATACCATTTTTGTTGTTTTGGCAACAGGCGACCATTTGACTTTGCTTATGAGCAGTTTACTCTTTCCATCTCTCTCTCTCTCTCTCTCTCTCTCTCTCTCTCTCTATCTCTCTTTCTCTCACCCTCTCTCTCCCTCTCTCTCTCTCTCTGTCTCTGTCGTGGTGCGCCATCTTTTGTTTGCCGCCTCATTAAACGACGCTCCGCCATTTTTACGTGCCTCTTGGTTTCGTGCAAATTTCCATAGCACACTTTTCAGCGTTCGCTAATAAGCACCTTGGCAAATTCCCCATGGCTGCCGCTGTTGTTGGTCGCCATTTACACACAAAAGGCGGTCACACTGCACTCGCATAAATACTGCTTAAATACTGGGTAAATACTGCTTAAATACCGTGACTGCCTTAACGTTTTTTATGGCTCTCCATACAGCAGTTGGGCAGCCGTTGCAAAAAATGCGCAAAAAATGCAGTGCAATTTGGACAAATAAAATATGCGATCGTAATTCACATTCTAAGAAATCTCCGATTCAGCAGGGTATAATTTCTTTATCAACTGCACTTAACTCACATTTACAATATGAAAATAAATAAATAACAAAAAATATTATATGTTGAAGAGTTTTGATTTTGGAAAGTCTCGGATATAACTTTTATCTCAATATTAAAAAAAAATCTACAAAAATATTGAGAAGTAAAACAAGTTTATTGCCTTTGCTAAATTTTTTTTTAATTTGATTAAATACGTTGAAATTCGAAATTAAATATATAATTCTAAAATGCTAGGTTTTAGGTTTTTGCTAGCACTGCTAGTATAAGTGTTATAAAAATGCTTAAAATATCAAAAATGCATATATACTGTAAGATATTCCAAAAATTTAAAAATTGGCTAAACAAATAAACTTTGAATTATATTTTTATCTAGACAAACCTTGTGCTCGAATTAAAAAATATATGGACGGAGACGGACAGACGGACAGACAGACGGATGGACGGACATGGCTATATCAACAGGGCTTCTCGTCCTGATCAAGAATATATATACATAATGGGGCGTGGCACGCCTCTTTTTGGGTGTTACGCACATTTCCTCTTTGCACTATGTTAATAGACCCCTTTTACTTTTTTAAAGTAAAGGGTCTGAATAACTATAATATATGTACGTAATTTATTAATCGAGTTCACTGCATTTTCAGCCTAATATTACTTAAATAAAACTTTAATCAGAGCGCATTTTGGATATGTTTAAGTTGGCTTAACGGTGTCTGCTTCAGTTTAAGTTTCAGCTTCGATTTCAGTTACGAGCTTATCAACTTCGCCACAAATTGCAAATTGTGCAAATAGCGAAAGCAGGTCGAGCTGCCTTATCGCCACAACTGTCAATGCCACAAAAGGTAAATTTATGCAGCTGATATATGCATATATATAAATATATATATGTACATATATATATTTATAAATATGGTGAGTGTGTTTTAACTGTTATCCCCACGCTGATGACAGCTCAAGTTGTCGCGCGTTTCGCGTTTGCTTTCAATTTCATTTTGTGCATTTCCGTCAAGCGGAAATTCGCGTAAATTTGCCGGCATGTCCAATGGACTGCAAGGCGTGGCGTACAACAGCCAGCAGGGGGTGGGGCAGGGGGAGGGCCAGGGGAAGGGCGGGCGTAGCTGCGCCGGAAGTTGATGCAAGTCTAGAAACAAGTGCCAAATGCCGGAAGCCAATGGCATGCCCGTGCCTGGGCGACAATCACAGAAACAAGGCACAAGGCACAAGGCGAACGAGAATCAAGCGCACATTAAGCCATATAAAAAAAACAGGGTATAAAAACGCCAGCCATAGACAGATTAAAAGGGAAGCTAACAAAAAAACTAGAAAGCACGCAGCAGATCAGTCGCACCTAACCGACACAAGCACACATCGTTAGAAATTAAGACATACAAAAACCACACAAACACACACTATGTAAATATCTGCCCTCTGCCAAGTCCAGCAAATTGTCCGTGACATATCTTTGCTATTTCTTATTTGATCGCAACGCGATTTACAGCGTTGATAGAGAATGCAACAATTTACTTGCCAAATATTAAGCACATAGCTTGAAAATTGTAAGGGGAAGGAAGGGAGGTATCAAAATTCTAAAACAAACTTAATCTGTTTGCTGCATAGAAGAACCTAAATACGAAAAATAGTGGCGCTAGATCATATTGTTTGCGAGATATGGATACAAACGAACCGAAGATCAAAAGAACAGAAGGAAGGACAGAAGAAGGGACAGACGGACAGACAGACGGACATGGCTATATCGAGATTCTGCCATTTGCACTAACCTAATGACCCTATGAACTATAGTTGCAACTGCAAACGATGTTCGCAATGCAATCTGGAGGCTCGACCAGAGCACGTTGAAGAGGAAATTGCATTGAGCTGTTCCCTTTGCAGGTTCAACGAACCGCGCATAATACTCCGGCTGGATGGAGGCGTCTTGTTGCCAGCTGTGAATCAATTGAAAGCGCAAATCGAAATTAGATTGGGTGTTAACAATTTGAGATTGAAACGGACAAAGCAGTTAAGCAGCCAGATAACATTGGCATCTCCATTGTAAGACAATATAAACTCAATTTAGATACAATCGCATGCGTCGAAAAAATTAATTTTAATTTTATTTGATTGCATAAGAGTACTTATTTCAAAAGCACAGAAGTACAGCCAGAGCAGGGCTGATTTAAAACATTAATAATATAACATTAATTTAAATAGAGCTTGAAGTTTTGGCAAGTAACGTCAGAGCATTTTTTTGTCTTAGTCATAACTTTCAAATTTCTCAAGTCCATTGTTGTAGTTTATTTTTTCTGCATAGAAGTAACTCATTACTAAGTAAATAGTTTGAAAAAAAATTTAATAACAAATTCAATCATTTTTTATTTGTTTTTATTATATTTTGTCGTATATCTTTACGATAATTTAGCGCTTTCTTCATGAGTTGCCGAATCCAACTGATTCGAATATTAAACTGAACATTTGTTTCGCTCTGCCCAACCTTTCTCCAGCTGACTAACGTCCTATTTTCCCTTTTCACTACCATAAAGCTTTCTTTATAATCTGTTTTATATTAACCGCTCCTACTCCTGCCTGCTTATCTGTGCACCCTGTGTGCCATTGTGATTTCTTGACTTGCTGATGGGCTTTTCTTTGCTGCTTTTGGGCTGGGGCTTTGGAGCTACATCAGCCGTGAATGCCCCATGATTACGCAGTGTTTAGCTGCCCATTCCATGCTATCCATCTAAATGCATCTTTGCTACCTTTTCGTCCGGCAATCCACTCAATTTTTATTCGTTATTTTTGTAAGGCCAGGAAGAAAAAAGTAATGGAGCTGGCCAAAATTGTAAACCTAAGCTCTGCTCCCTTTCACACTGAAAGGCATTCGGTCGTCCCGTTCGTCTCGTTCGTCTTTATCCATTTATGCCCAATTTCATTTGCGTATTTCCATTTTGCGTTTTTATGCCGTCTACGTTTTTACCGAACTTCGGTTATGATGAAGTGATTGAAGTGTTCATTCAAATGACCAACAGACATGCAACAGCATTGGGTATATGGGTTCTGAGTAGTATAGGGTATGAGGTATGGAGTTGACCCCTGGGTAGACGTGTTGCTATTTGCTTATTTCTTGTTCTTGTTCTTGTTATTGTATTTCTATTTTGGGCATTGTTTGTTTCTCCATTGCCTCGTTTTATTCTGCTTTTTATGTAGATTGCGTGCTAATTGGCCACGTGATGGCGACAAATCGAGTTTAAGTGGCCTGCGACCTTTCCTTTCGCCTGCAATTAAATTCTATTCCTGTTTGTGCCCCCCGCTTGTGGCCCTCGCTTTTGTGTCCCAACAAAGGCCGCCTAGTGTTCGCATCTTATTGAATTTCTCTTTGCAATTTAGCTGCCATTCTTCTCCTGCCATTTTACTGGACTAAACTGTACCTCTGGCAGCAATTTTCAAGAGACACAAGAGATGAATTAGCGCACAGATTGAGGCAAGACGAAGGTAAAAAAAAAATCACAAAAATAATAAGAGGCAGCAACTCACAATGTGCACTTGAATGGAGAACGAGCTGACGAGTAGCGACAGTTAGCAAAAAGAGCTATTAACGAGTGGACGACTTGAATATGAAAAGAGCGAGTAACGAGTGGACAACACCATCAAGAGCGTATAACGATTAAAAAAACAAAAGGTAAAGAAAGACCAGATTCTAAACTGCATAAATTTGCTCTTCAATATAACAAGAGCTGTGGAGTTGCAAGAAAACTTAAAAAGAGAGATTAACGAGAGGATTTATTTAATATGAATGAAGCGAGCAATACGTTATTATTTGTTTTTCGAAACTTCAAGAGAGTAAAGAACAATACAAAACCAAATAGAAAACAGTAATAAAAATGTATACCCTTTAAATAACATGAGAAATTAAAAAAGAAGCGAGTAACGAGTGGACTACTCGCAATGATTAAGGCAAGCTAAACCCAGAATAAAAACACAAATATAAATTCAAATGTGCAAAGAAATTTAATCCATCGAGAGCAAATAACAAGGACGAGTAACGAGTGCATCCTATATCCTAATCAAAACATAACGAATAATAGAATTAAAGAAAAACAAATTCAAGAAAAAAATAAAAGATTTCAATTGAAAAGTTGAAACTATTTAGAGCAGCGGAAACAATGGGAAACAGCGAGTAACGAGTTATCGAGAGATCATAACAAGCTAAAGTAGCGAATAAAAAAGCATAAAATATAAGCTAGGTATTTTCCATCAACATCACAGAAATAATGAAAGCACATAATAGAATAATACGAACATTTTTGGCTAGAGGCAATATTAAAATGCGAAATCCGAACTCATAGCAGCGAAAATAGCTTAACATCTTTTGTGCCTTATCTGAGCTCATGGCTAAGACTTGAAAGCCATGTCCAAGTTGAAGCTTATCTGCTCACTTCACTTTTCCTGCTGTCAGTCGCTGTGTCTGCTCTTCACCAGCTCTAAATTTAAGCACAAGTTACTAGGCAAGTTGCTCTCGTTTCCCAGTTACTAGTCCGTCTTTTTTTAAATGTATGCCAAGTGGCAGAAGCCGCGAAGGCTTGGCATAATGAGCCTGCTGCCTAAGCCCCTGGCCGACAATTGCTCTGACCTTGGCTGCATCTAAAACTGAAATTCCAACCGAAACGCCTCCGTCCTCCTACATATGCTCATCATTTGGTAGCTGCAAACATTCGTTTTTATGTTTATGCGGCAACAGTTTCCATAATTTCGCAGCATTTGTATAAAATTCGCATATTTGTGCCTATTTAGCAGGCGCTCAAAATGAACGATAGAAAACCAGATGAGATGGGATGAAATTGGATGGGATGGTTGGGATGGTTGCGGATGGGATGGAGCACGAAATGAGATGCTATCATTAAGAGCTTTACGCCAAGCGTCGACAATAAAATTAATTAAAATTCAATAAATTGACGCAACGAATGAAACATTCAAATGTAACGAGCACTGCGCTGCACAGTGGACAAAATTGTTGAGACTGAAAATAAAAACCTGTCGGTATATCCCACGTTTATATTGGTTATAAAGTATTTTAGTAATGTGGCAATTAAGAAAGATATTTTGTGTATAATCTCAAACAAATTTGGGCAAACTTTTTACTGCATACCCAAGGGCGCGGACAATATTTTCGACTTGTTAATCAAGTAATAACGATGTTTATGCACCGATTTCAATTATACATACAATGTTGTCAAGAAAATAGTCATAACTCCCTACAAAAATTAATAATAAGGGATTTAATTATACACATAGTCTGTATTTTAATAAAAACTCTATTTTTAAAGTGAGCTCTAAACGTTTGGGCTGAAACTTATATTTCATTTCCTTGGCATATTCCATTTTATAAAATATATCACATGTTTATTTTGGATGTTATTGGCAGAATCGACCACTGTGCACTGGGTGCTGAGGTTTTTTTTTTTCTACCAGGGACGTCGGTTCACGTTTCAATGCTCCCTGATGGGATCTTTCCGCAGGCGAAACCAGGGGTCGGCTGGGTGTCAGCTTATGTTAATGCTCAATTACAATTGTTGTCCTTGTTTGAGTTTCCGCTGAAAATTGTATACCCAGGGGAAACATCGAGAGATACACTGAGAGAGAGAGAAAGAGGGAGAGTGAGAAAGGTGGAGAGGGGGAGAACCGAGAAGGTTGAAGATAGGTGTAAATTTATTTGCATTTCCATTTGCGTTACGTAAAAGTGAATCCGATTCATTCAGCCATCATTCGTTACCATGGCAAAAACGCCTAATTGGCTTTGCTTATTAAACTCGAAAATGGCATTTCATTTATTCTATTTTTTTTTTTTTTTTTTGTTGCTGCTCTGCTGCTGATCAACGATTATTGAATCAATAAATGGCATCAAAATACAGGCCCAAACCTAAACCACTTCTAATGGCGAATGTTTGTCTAATTTCGCATTTGTTTCCAGATTTAATTGGACCATCAAATGCTGCATCGTTTTAATTACGCGTGATGGCAATTTGAAACCTGACCCTGCACGCCATTTTGAAGTACAGTCACGCAAGTATTACAAAAGTTGCACTCTGTTTAGCTACAACATTTGCAACGTTCTCAGTTTTGATGTAGAAAAAGCTTATAAAAATAATCCCAATAAATCCAAAAATAAATTAGTTAATTTTATAATCATAATTCACGCAAACTTTTCTTGGATTGCAAAAACTTTTAAATAACAAATTTATTATATCTAAATAATTTATAAAATATTGTTATATATTTATTAAAATAAAAAACAGAATTTTAATTTTAAAATTTTGATAGCTTAAACTCACACAAAATAAATACCACAATTATTGCCTTTTTCTTGTTTCTAGAATTTTATTTTATTTTATTTTTTTTTTTTTGAGGTTTAAAATGTATGATTCTTACATCTCTGAGCTTAAGCAGCTGACGTTGTGCCAGAGCCAAAGTAATTATAAAACTTTAGCAACTACTTTCTAGTATTTTGCGGATCATATTGAGTAATGCCAGAAAGATACTTTCAAATGATAACAGAATTACAGCTGATGCCAACAATTTGATTCGTTATTTTCATGACTTTGAAACTTGCCGTTTGCTATTTGCCCTTGTCAGTTGGACTCGCAGCTAATATATTAGCTCGCCTTTATGGTGTATTTATTGAAATTTTTACTCTTTTTAGACCCTGTACTTTAAAAAAGTACAAAGGGGTCTATTGATCTATTGAAATTTTGAAATGTAAAAGGCAGAAGAAGAGCCCACAACCTTAGGACGATGAACTGAGTCGACATAGCTAAGATCGTCTGTCCGTCTGTACTTCCGTAGTCTGTCTGTTCATATGAACGCCTAGATCTTGTAAAAAATAGCGCTATAGACACTATTTTTGATATGTAAATTCTCATTTAATGTTTTTCTACTCCAAGCTTTCACAAAAACCGAACAATTTGGGGTGCCTATCTAGATCTTGAAAAGCTATAAGAAGAGGCACATTATTTGGTATTTAGGCACTTCTATGCTGTAGGTAGCCCCAATTCGTTTCAGAATTTTGATACCCCTCCTCCATGTCCCGCTAACCGCAAACTACAGACTTGTAAATTGCCATTAAAACATAGCCAATGCTCTCATCATTATCATCATTCTCTCATGATGCTGAGAATTACATTACGAGCGCATGCGAAACAGCGAAGATATGTGTGAGACAATTTGCTTGACTTGGTTTGTACAGACGCGCATAGATTGCGGATAGCTCCGACTGATCTACACCGTCCTTACCAATTTTTTTTTTATAAATAAATTTCGCCCATCGAGCCGTCAGCCAATAAATTTACGAGGCAGCCAAAATGCCTGCTACAACTTTGTGCCGTAGTTTTGAGCCTACACTCGTGGCAATTGCGGGCAATAAACAAAACACTCAGCCATGCACAGGTAATAAACAATAACGGCAGCAACAACAACAGCAACAACAACAGCAGCAACAACAACTTGGGTAAAACTACAGACAGCAACAAATTATAATTTGTAGTTGCATTTTTTTGTTTTTGTTTTTTGGTTGGTTCGCGCTGCATTCAAGCAGAAACGATGCACAAAAGCTGCACTTGAAGGTGTGTGTGTGTGTGTGTGTGTGTATTTGTGTATTTATGTGCATGTGTGTGTGTGTGTGTAGGTGTTGGCATGCATGAGGCAGAGGCTTAGCAGCAACTTGCTAGGACGAAGGGGGGCAGGGCTGTTGGGCTGTTGTTCTTGCCAAGACATTGGGAGCAAATTGAATTGTTTGTCATAAGCGCGGGCAGCGTGTGCAGACGATGTGGCAACCCTGGCTGTGTTTGAGTACTGCGGAGCTGGAGGGAAGCAAAAACAAAGGCAGCAACACTGTTGCCAAATTCACTTTTTTTCCATTAAACCTGGCTAGAAAAATTGTGAAACTGAGCGAAAAATTTGGATTTCTTTTTAATAAATACAACTTCATATTAGCTTTTTTTAAATTCAAGCTAAAATAATGAATGCAATAATTGGCGAGAATTTAAAAACGAGTAGGTACGCAGCCGATCAGCCGGACGCTTTCGACTTTAGCATATTCCACAAAGCAGAAGAATTCAAATATTTTTTGCTTGTTCTTACTTTACGCTTAAAAGAAAAGAATAGCTTAGAAAAGCTTTTAAATTTAAAGCTTTATTTTTTGATACAGCTATTTTTGCCTAATCGAAATGGGCAGCACGGCAAGCAACAAGCAGCGAGTGCTCTCTCGCTGGAATGATCTGAATTGTTGGCAAAAGCTTGGAAGATCTTAAGAACAGCTTAAAATAATATTGAAATTTTAAGCTTTATTTGCTTGCTTTTTGCCGCCAAAAACAGCTAAAATTTCTCAGCCGAAATGGGCAGCACTGAGAGGCGGCAAACTCAACAAGCGGCGAGTGCCCTCTCGCTGGAATGTGCGTGGGAGCGTGTCCTTGTGGCAACAGTTGGCCCAACGAGCCGACCTCCATGCCACGCCTACAGCCTGCCGCCCCTTGCCCCTTGCCCCTTGCGCCTATGCGCCACCCATCAAAACCCCGCTGGCACTAACCGCTGCGCACCCGCCACTTCCTTTGCCCCCTGGCCCTCAACCCAGGCTAAACCAAAACAAAGCGGAGCGCAAAAAATTCTTTGACAAGAGCAACAGCAAAAAAACGAAACAAAAAAATGAAGGAAATTGAAAAGCCTGCAAATGCTATAAGTATGTGTGTGTGTGTGTGTGTGTGTGTGTGTGTGAGGTGTGGGTGTGTGGGTATGTGTTTAATATTGTGACACGCACACAGAGAAAGAGAGAGGGAGAGAGGTATGGTGCGAGGGAGACAGCCACATATGACGCTGCAGCTTCGTCTCAGTTTCGATTTGCGAGTTTTCGTATCAAAAAAAGCACAAATCATAAAACAAAGGGTGCTCCAGTTTTTACAAGGCCACAATCAAACTACAACAATTCCGAGTAATGTTTTTATACATTTGCAAATATTTATTATTGCAAATTGCATTCTCATGACACTCGTTTAGAAGGTATTTCGATACTTTAAAACGCAATAACCTTAAAGATATTACTAAAAAAAAATAATAGATAATAATAACCTGAAAATTTTTAAGAACTTATATTTTAAAATATGCAAAAAATATAAATATACATAATAATACAATTTAGACTTATGCATCATATAAAACATATTTAATCATAGATAATGAATATTTTTAAATATTTCAAATATATTCCACTCGGTTTAAAGTTTATAGGAAATCAATTTTAATTTTCAATTTTTATAATAAAAGTTGAAAGATAATTATTATTTTACTTTGAATAATGATTTTAATTTTCATGAAAAAATTGATTATTTATTTTAATTTATCAATAACTTATAAAAAGTATAATAATTATGATCAATTGGAAAAAAGGGTTTCTTTATATTTATTTTGATAAAAATCGACAAAGAATTTTTATTTTTTAAATAATATATGTATTTTTAAACTTATCAAAATTAAGAAGCCTGCATTTAATTGTATATCGTGTTTATTGAGATTCTTCAAATGTTTGCAACTGCTTAAATTCAGTTTGTTACAACTAAATTGGCAGTTTTTCGCTCAGTGCATGAGAGTGTATCAGTTAAAGCTTAGCATGTGTTGTGCTTAGGGCTTAAGCAGAGTCTGTGTGAATATTCGATTGTTTGAGTCCGTGAGTCTCTGAATCTGAATCTCTGAGTGTCTTTGCGGCAAATCAAATTTGTTGGCTAAAAGAAGCGCCAGCCGTTGTTAATTTCAATCGCACGCACGCCCAAAAGCAGGCAACACTTTTTGCCAGCGCTAGCATATGAAACTGACACACACACACACAAACACACACACACACACACACAAGCACACATTATGCTGGCTAAAATAACAGGCAGCAAAAGCAAAAGTTCTGACAACAATAACCACAAGTGGATGCCACAGCTGGCCGTACAATTTTTTCGCTCCCTTTCTGGGTTTTTCCCCCTTTTTGTGGCATCTTTAGTTCTATTTGTTTTTGCGGTAACAGTTGTCAAAATATGTTGAGCCATGTTGTACGATGGGGGACGAGGACGAGGACGAGCGTGTTGCAACATTGTGAAATCATTTTCATTCCTCGAGCTGAGCAAATGATTTCTGAATATTTAAGCCAGTAGGGGCGGGGCGGATCAGTCGGGCTGCAATTTTAATTTGACTTACATATTCAAAAAGTTGATAATATATTTTAATATTACAAGAAGTTTGAGTTGTGTTTTGCCACCGGCTGTGGCAACAAAAAAAGTTTCAAAAAGCTTAATTTATGTGCCATTTGTGAATGTTGAAAGCTGAAAATCAGTTAAAGCTCGCCTTAAAAGTGTTTAAACCCCAAGCGCCTGTGGAGCAAAATAAATGCAATTGACAAGTCCAAGTCGAAAATGGAAAGTGAAGCCATTTATTGATTTGTTATGACTCTCGATAAAACACAGGCATAGAACTCAGCAGGCAAATCATGACTAGACAGACTAAATTTGGGTAACCGCAAACTATGAATAGAATATTCATTGATATATTGGAATCCTGCAGAGCAAATTTATAGGAATTGTGTAAAGAATTCAGGTAAAGATTGTGATTTGAGTAAACATGAAACACATTGTTGCTTAATTTTGAAAATGGCATACAAATTTTATCAACTTCAACATCAATATGTGAAAATAAAATAAACAATAGAATTTTCTAGTTTAAGTTTAAATATTTCTAATTAATATGTTGTTTAATTTAGGTATTTATTAGCTAAGACTACTAATTTTTCTCTTCTATATGTTATATAAATTTGAGCAAAGTTATTAATCCCGTTTACAACCATTTTAAATAGGTACTGGGTACTAAAAGTGATATTATCATTGAACATAATACACAATAAAATTAAAATTAATTAATAATGATATACAGAATTCCCAAGTTAAAAGCGCGAAAGCTGTATAAGAATTTAAAGCCATTTTTCCACGACGGCACATTCGCAACATTCAACGACATTTTGATGTATTTAATTAATTATTTATTTATTTATTTACTTATAAATTATTGCATTAGAATTAAAACTTGTATTCACTTGGATTTCGGTTCAATTAAATTCTAGCTATTTGACCGAGTATTTATTAATATATTAATTTATTATTTTTTTATAATGAAAATGAGCTTTTGACAAGTTCAAAGCTTGATATTTGGCAGTTAATTTCAAGACACCGCGAGTAGTAAATCCTGCTGGAAATTATGCACATTTTATGCTGGCATGTTGATAATATTCTAGCTGACAGAAGGGCAGACAGGAGTTAATATGCATATGAAATTTGCATTTCGTTTCGTTTTCGTTGTCGTTTCACTTTGCGGCTTTAAAATGCAGTTCAATGAAAATCCCTCAGCCCCTATCCGCAATTGCCTTAAATGGATTTCTCTTATCTGGTGCGCATAATACAATATCAATTTCATTTGGTCGCTGCGCGTGAAGACTAAGCTCTTCACTTAACTCCACTCTCAATCTCTCTCCCTCTCTCTCTCCATCTATCTCTCTCTCTGTATCTATCTCTGTTTAACTCTGCTTCTTAGCCGCTCGCTCTTCGGGTCGTTCGGGCGCGTTAAGCATACGTCAAGTGGGCGCAAACTCCGCCTTTGGCCCCACACCTGAAATGTTTGCCTTTCCGTTGGCTGCATATCATTTACATTTGTATAATTAATCAGATTTTATGCGTTTGCCAACGCATTATCCATTATGCCTGCCACACACCAATGGCAACAGACAAAAGAGAGAGAGGGGGGATGAGAGAGAGCATGAGAAACAGGGCAGAGAAGTGAGGCAAGCAGAGTTGGCATATTAATTTACACTGCATAAAATATGAATTTAATGATTTAAGAATTTTTTTTTTTTTTTTGTGCATTTTTAGATATTAAACAATTTATTTCAATATTCATTTAGGGCAAATGAATCACATTGGGTTCATTCATTGTAGGATCTGCCACGCCTCCTTCTGTGAACAGACCATTTTGTACTCTCTAAAGTACAGGGTATACAAAAAAACATTTGGCTTAAATACGTTCAATCGTCTGTTGTTCTTTTTTAATGTGTATAGAAGAAGCGTCTAATTGGTATGCAAAAATAATAGAACTTTTTTAGAAAGTCAACGTTTTAATGTATGTAGATTCTTTGTACATTTTGGAACTTTTATACTGCTCTTTTTGTCTTTACTCCGTCTTCTCTCTCTCTCTCTCTCTCTCTCTCTCTCTCTCTCTCTCTCTCTCTCTCTCTCTCTCTGTCTGTCTCTTTCTTAATTTCAGACTGATTTGCCTTTCTTCTGCTTGTGCTTGCTACACATCTAGGCTCAAATTTAATTAACACTCTGCAAAACGAAACTTTTGCATACCATTTTAGAACTTACCTGAGCAAGGAAAAGAGAGAGAGAGAGAGAAAAAGAGAGAGAGAGAGACAGTGAAGTGAAAAGTTTGTAACCGTGTTGGGTGGGCATTTCCCGAAATAGTTGCTTAAATATGTTTGCGAATTTTGTTTGATCTGCGGCGCCAAAGTTTCCACAAAAAGTTCTGCAGTTTGCGTGGATTCTGTTGCTTTTGATTGTTTTTTTTTTTTGTAATTTTTGGTATTTTTTTTTTCTACGCTCAAGCGAAAACATTTCAATAAAATCGTCGTTGCGTCGTCGTCGTTGTTGTCCCTGAGAAATGCAAATTAAAATTCATGAGGTTGCTTGGCAAGTGGCGCCATCTATTGTGGCGACTACATTGCTGACTTTAAACATTTTCGCTGACATATTTTCACAGTGCGACTGAGACAAACAGAGCAGCAAAGATAGAGAGAGAGAGAGAGAGACAGAGAGAGAGAGAGAGAGAGAGAGAGTGAGAGAGGAAGAACGAGCGTGGGAGTTCAAAGAGAGTTGCTCTCCAAAGAGCCATTGCTGAAAAATTCATAGTCCATGTTTGATGAGCGGCTGTGGCAAAACTTTTACACATTGGCGCACAAAACAAACACACAGTCCACACATACACACACACACACAATAGACACACATATACACACACACACAGGTAGGCTGGGGGAAGTCCCAGGGTAAAGGCCAATTTTGAGTTTGAATATTTTAGCTGCTAATTAAAATGTATTCGCGGTTAACAAAACGTGCTTCGGCATAGCGCACCCCAACCCTCCTCCTACACCCCCCCCCCTCCTCCCAACCCACTGCTTTTCAGCTTCCACATACACTCAGAAAAAAACATACCAAATTAATGAATTGAAAATTCAGTTGAGCATTTGTCGAGTCTAATTTTGAATCAAATATAAACATAATTAAATTGACTTTAAAATATTTTTAATTATTTTTTTATTAATAATAAATTAAACATTAAATAAAAATAAATAGATAAAAAATTCAAAGCAAAAATAATAATAGTAACAAACAATTAAATAAAATTATATATAATATGAAATTATAAATCAAAGATAAACTAATAGCAAAGTACATTTTACTGTGCTTTTTTTTTCAGTGTATACTCCGCATGCCCCTGCTGTGCCGCATGCAGTTAGCAACAGGCAAGAAAATGAGCTTGGCAAAAGTTTTTGCTGGAGCCGCAAATAAACACAAAACGTAATTGCAGACAAGGGAGCAGTGTGAGGGGGGGGAAGCAACACTAGAACCTGCCCCTTGTCAGGAGGATGACGGGATTTGGTCAAGGGGTGGCGAGGAGGGGGCACTGTGTGGCAGAAATTGTGGCAAGCGTAGGCGTGTGTGGTCTGTGCAGTTACAATTACAGTTACGTTTACAGTTACAGTCGCAGTTACAATTCCACATGACCAAACAAGAAACTGTTGTGGGCTGCCAGGGTTGCCAGATCAGAGGTGGAAGCTGTCCGCATGCTGTCCGTGCGCTGGTCAGCAGTAACATGCAACATGCAACATGCACCTACCTCAGAATACATACACCCCTCCCCCCCCCCAACAACCATCCACCTCTTTCCTTCCCACAACTGCCACAACATTTGGGGCACCAAAAGGTCGGCAGGGGAGAGGGGGCATCACTTAACAGCAAGCGGACATGTGCTGCCATATTGAATTTGCTAAGACAAAATGTCGTTCAACTGAGCAACGATACAATTCACACAGATTGCAGTGCGACAGAGACAGCGAGAGAGGGAGAGGGACAGCGAGAGAGGCAGACTGAGTCAACAACGTTGCATGTTGACCATTGTCCACAACAATTTGGGGACAGATTGCAGCGGAAATAATCTCACTCTATCCCTCACTCTCTGCTTCCACTCTCTTGGCCTTCCTCTCTCTCACTCTATATCTCGCTCTGTGCAAAAGAGTGCATAGCTCAAGTGTTACAGAATCTACGTAATGAAGTGCTAAACGAGCAAAATGGTAACAAGTTGGCCAATGTCCGTATTGGAAATTTGAAATAGCAGCGAGTACCTAGAGCAAACAATACTAGGCACAAATTAACAATCAATTGACTACCTAAAATGAGAGCTAACGAATTGTTAATCAACTATTAACGAGTAGCAAGTAAACTGACGAGAAGTATCACACCTACAACAACGATAAGTATGGCTAAAAATAATGTTTGCAAATTGAAATTATTGAAGAAGAACCAAAACAAAGAGTGGTTGGCTAACGAGTTTTTCAAAAACTATAAATAAACTACCAAATAACGAAATTATCGTCCAACAAACAATAGAACAAACAAATAGAACACCAGCGAACAGCTAAAGCGACTGGAAAGTTAATAAGTTTGTATATATTTATGTATACAACGAGTTAAACAACTAGTAAGCATTTATGAATATTCACAAACTTACTAGTTGTGAAGTAACGAGTGATAATGTTAGTTCTTTATGAAATCGGCTAATGACAAACGGCAACTGGGAATTTAACGAGAAGTATATTAAGGAGAAGCTAATTAAAATTCAAAGTTATTCAAGACCAAGTAGGAGAGGTACCATATGCATTTATTGATAACGAGTAGTAAACTAACGAGAAATACTAGTATGAGTAATAAAGAGTAGTTTCAGTACGTTAGCTACATATTTTTATAGCGAGAAGCTTAGTACTGAGTAGTTTTTAAACGATTAACTATCTAACGACAAGTTTCGTAAGCAAATAGCAATCTAACGAGTAGCAACCTGACGAGTAGCAACATAATGATATTTTTAAATGTTAGAAATATAAGTTTACCTCATGCGTCAACTGGCAATATCGCAGATAACAGCTTTTCATAACCCAGTTAACGAGCTAACAAGAATGAATGGCAACACTAACGAGTTCCTGCTAATAACGAGTGCGGTGCATGGCTAATGAACACTAAAATTGCTGCCAAATGTCAGCCAATTTGCAAATGATTCTCCGTTTTCCTTAACTGTCTCCCTAACTCTTTCGTTCCACCGTTCTCTCTATATATTTTTTTAAGGTAACAAAAAATAGCCTCATCGTCAATGCAACAACTCGAAGCGAGAAGCTAAAGCTGCAGCTGAAGCTGAGTTCCTGTACAAGTCCAACTGTTCAACTGTTCAACTGTTCAACTGTGCAACGATGGAACTATGGAACTGTGCAACTAGTCTGTCAGATAGCAGCTCCATTGAGTATTCAGCTTGTCTCAATGCCATGGAGATTGAATGAGCTGTGAATGGAAGCGGGATGGAGAGGAGCGGAGCGGACAAAATGACATGGCATATTTCAAGGTAAACATTGTGAATTTTGCATACCAAAGAGCCGGAGAGAGAGAACAAAAAAATCCCAACCTGCATTAAAAAATAAAAAGAAAGACAGAACAAAATAGGAAAAAAGAGAGGACAAAAAAATATAAATGAACCTTTTTCACGAATTACTTTGCAGACAGCGTCGACCCTCAATTTTTGCCCATCCCTCGCCCCATCCGCCCTCTTTTTGCAGCCCCTTGAATGCAAGTTCTAATTGTGTAATTAATGAATTGCCTCACGGGCAACCGCATGACTTTCACAATTCCCCCCCTCCCTTTAACCAACGCCCATCAGCCCCTCTTCATCTCTCTCTCTCTCTCTCTCTCTTTCGCTCTAATGCCACTTTCCCACTTTCCCACTGACCGGCGACCCACATGGGACTTTAATTGAAATGCTCGTGGGGTGGCAGCGTCCTTGAGATCGTTAGTTCCAAAAAAAAATTAAATAAAACAAAAACAACAGCAACGCGCAGACGAGTGTCGAATTAACTCGACTAGCAGTTACCCTAGTTTCACAATTATCTTAAATTTTCAGCATTTCCTTTTAATTTATTAATTTATTTGTTTTTATTTGCATACCCTGTATCCATTAAAATTGATAAAACAAAGTCAATAACTTTGAAAAAATGAAGGCAAAAGGAGGCGTGGCAGAACTTACAAAGTATTTATTTTCAATACCAGGACAACAAGCTAAGTATAACCATGTCCACAAGAGCTAAAGCTATCAGTTTTGGTATGTAGAAGGATGAAAAACACACGAAGATTTAAGATTTTAAGATTTAAGTCACGCCCCTTCCGCCCACAATTATCATAAATAGAATGAATTGACCTATTTAAGAGATACAAATCTACCTTTATAAATTGCGTCTTCAATAGTAGTTTATTAATATCTTAGAATTGGTAAGTTTCATCAAAATCGTTTCACAATGAAGAAAGATATAATGCATCAAATTTTTGTTGTTTTTTTTTTTGTAATTTTTTATTTTATTTGCAGCTCAAGCTACCCTTTTTGCTCTGCACATAGGGCATGCTTTTAACCGTAAAGAAAAATACAGCAGACTTTGTTTTGGAACTGCTTAGAACCGCTTGCAATGGCAATCACTGCACTTGCCTGCATTGCGAGGGTCTCTTCAACAATTGCCATTGATTCAAATAATTTATTTTCATGCTTGGAATATATTTTTTATAGTTAAATTAATTAAATGTCTAAAAGTCTTTCCATTATTGTTATTTAGAATTTACCAAAATTCACTATTATATTTATCCATTCTAAAATTCGCATTGAAATCGATCATTAAGCAAAGCAGTATTAGTAAAAACAATTTTAAAGAATTTTGAATTTTGATTATTGTATTATAGTTAATAAATACTTCTAAATTATATTTTCTTTATTAAATTAATCAAATTATTAGATTGAGATTAGGATTGTAATACAATTTAAATATTTTTGTCAGCATATTTTTATAGTTTGTATATTAATAAGATATTTAAAGTTGGGTCAATTTGGTTCAGAGTTTAATGAAATCCATTCAAATTGAATTTTGGTGGACTTTTTTTTTAAATTTATTATTTACTTCACTTTATTAATTAGCTGTAGCATATGATCGTATCAACCCACGTGTATCCAGCCATATCCAGTGCATTGTACTATAATCTCTCTCTCTCTCTCTCTCTCTCTCTATCGCTCGCTTTCTTTCTCTCTCTTTCTCTCTCTCTCTCTCTCTCTGTCTCTCTCTCAGTTTCTCTGTTTACAATTGCCGCCCGCTAATTTATTTGAAAAGCCATTTGTTACCTTTGGCTTGGCTCTGTTTACAAACGCTGGCGTTGTGGGCAGGGAGCGAGGAGGCGGACTGGGGGCGTGGGGGCATGGGGGCGTGCGGGGTCGTGTTCTGTGTCCAATGGACATATATCGACATATATACAAGCGCGATAATATATACAAACAGTTATACTATATACATATATAAATATACACATACAATTCTTGGCATTTGTGTCTTTGGTTTTCGATTTTCAGTTTTCGGTTCTCGGTTTTCGGTTTTCGGTTTTGTTCGATTTTCCGTTTATACGCCATGCGTATTACTTTTACCGTTAATTCAATTTGCCTCTGCCCTTGCCATATCATTCCATTTTATGCCGTTATGCCGTTTTCGATATTCGATTCTATTTTACGTTCCCCATATTCTGTGTGTGTCTGTTGTTTTTTTTTTTTGCTTTCTTTCTGTCCTGTTGCTCCAGGCATATTTTGGGCCATTGTTGATTTTACGGTTATCAGAGTTGTTTTATGCCACAGTTGACACTTGCACAATAAAACAATGGCCACAATCGCCATAATTACTTAATTGTTTATGTAAATATCACTACAAATGGCATTTGCACTGCCCGCAGGCATGGCATTTTAATCAATTCATTGCTCGCCAAATACAAAATACAAAACACAATACAATTAGTTTTCTATACCGTCCCGATATTGTTATAAATATCAATTTATTTATAGCTGCGATGGCGGCTCCAGCAGCATCCAGAGGGAGTGGGAGAGGGGATTTTATTTATTTGTATATGGTTAAAAAAAAATGTTGCAAATTCAACCGTCAATAATTCAAATTCT
Source organism: Hypselothyrea guttata (assembly GCA_035045125.1). Lineage (NCBI taxonomy): Eukaryota > Metazoa > Arthropoda > Insecta > Diptera > Drosophilidae > Hypselothyrea > Hypselothyrea guttata. The sequence goes on from JAWNNJ010000655.1 coordinate 627,867, forward strand.
GCAAATGACAAACAAATTAATTCGGTTTCATTAAATCATCATTAAAAAATTTTGAAACTTTTTTGTAGACTTTAAACTCTGTTTTAATACCCATTAAGTGAAACAAAAAATAAAAAATATATATATTCTTGATCAGTATGAACTGATTTTGTATCGTGTATCGTACCATGTCCGTCTGTATAGACACCTGGATATAGAAAGCTATAATAGCTAGAGACATAATTTTTGGCATTCCGATTCCCATATGCAGTAAGCAGATCAAGTTTGTTTTAGATTTTTAATATCTTCTCCCCTTTATCTGCAAATTTTAAAAAACCAAAGCAGCCGAAATTTTAAAGCTACAAACTTATATTTTTGGGCATATCTGGTTTTTTTATCGATTTGAAACAGCGAAGATATGCAACAGACAATTTGCGCTGAGTATGTCGCATGTATGCATTACTTAAAGTAATTTGTAGGAAATTTTAAGCGACGAAAAAAAACTAAATTACTCAGTAGTGATTGCTAAAACATAAAGTACACGGTATTGTACAGTCAGTTCCAAAAAGAATCTTCTGTCTGACCGAATATCTGTTCCGTAGGTCAGATTTCTGCAAAACAGTATCTGATTAACCGCAAGGTCTGGTTTTAAAAGCTCTCTAACGTTTGTCAATACTAATTAGATGGCTTAATTGATGACACATAAAGTAGAACATTTTCATCGTCTCTTCATCAATTTCAAGCATTCACACCTTAGACGACAATTAATTAATGCAATTAATACAAAGAGCTAGGAAACGATATGACAAAACTGCCGAGCAACCTGAATAAATTTTGTAAATAGCGTATCTCATTATTTGGTAAGCAAAAAAATAATAATAGAATAAACGGAAAAAAAAATTAATAATATTAAAAACTCGAAATTATAAACAAAATACAAAATGTTATAAAATTAAGACCTATTAGAAAATATTGCCATAAATCCGAAACGAAACTTCTGCCTATAAAAATTCAACAGAATCATCAATATCAATCCGTATTGAAAATTAACTCAACCCCAACTAAACTGTTAACAACTCAAACTTTTAGACTTTTTTAAAATATTTGTTATATAATATTATATTTTCATTATTAAACAAAAAATACTGGGCAATACTTTTGGAGATGCCCTCGCTCCAGAAACATGCATTTACCGTAACCAATGGGAAAGCTTAGAAGCGCCAATTGCAAATTGAAAATTATAAATTGAAAATTGCAAATGGGTTCGATTGAATGCGTATGTGAATACTATGAATACACTCAGTAGCTGCTGTATGTATTAAGGTAAAACTTGCATGTTTTTTAAATAACTTTTATAAAGTTTTATTAACAATTATTATTATTATTTAACATAATATGAAACATCACATTTTGAAACACTCGAAATTTATTTAATTATGCAATTAATTTTTTATTTAAAGTATATTTATTTAAAGTATTTATTTACTCAGCACGTGGTCAAGAACATTTATAATATATGAGATCTGTCACGCCTTCTTCTTCCTGTTAAATATGTACATTTACACAAAATTATTATCTTTGTTTTTATTTTAATCATTGCAATCGGTATAGGGCATAAACATATTTTAAAATTTGCAATTTGTTAAATCAAATTATTTGTACTTTACACATATATGCAATAAACTAAATTAATTTTACCAATTTTTCGATGGATTAATTCATTCACAAAATACATCCAAAATTATGTTAAATTGAAGTTAGTATTTAAGTTATAATAAAGTAAATAATGCTATAATATTTACATTATTTAATTTAATTTATTTAATTTAATATTAACAATAATAAAAGTTAAAATTTGTGCAATGAAATTTTTTATTCATAAATATAATAATATTAAAATATTAAAATAAATAAAATAATAAATATTTTATATAATTTTTATTATTAAATATCAATAAAGAAATAAAATTTGTTAATGAGAGAAAATAACAATTAAGTTATTTTTTTTATAACTGATTTCATTATCTTAATTTCATTGTTTCCTCATATTATCTTTTATAGCTATATATTACTCTCAATTAATTTTCTTAATCTCATGAATTTTATGCACAATCGTAATTTGGAATTTAATTTAATGAATTATTTATGTCATTTTTTTTTTTAAACATAAAAAAAAAATATTATTTATTTTGTCGACTGGTTTTGGTGAAAATTTAAATAAAATGGAGATAACCAAAAAAAAATAGAGTCATTTTCCTTTGCAAAATGGATTAAGGGAAGCCATGTTGATTTTCTATTGAATATTGGCTCTGCATAGCGAATATACCCGCTTGTGAGCTCACTCGGAAGCGGGGCAATTGGGCAATGGGGCAACTGGCACATGGTCCATATACACACGTCTCGCAGCGGCAAATCGGGCAACTGTTGCCCGTTGTACGAGTTTATTTAGTGAATTATCGCAAAAATCGGCGAAAAACAATAACAACAATAACAACAACAACAGCAACAACAACAACAATAAGAACAGCAACAACAAGAGCAGCGAACGCACAAAAGAATTTTCCTTAGCTTCCATGCTGTTCTCTTGCTCTGTCCGTCTCTGTCTCTGTCTCTGTCCCTGTCTCTCAATCTGGTTGTTTGTGTTTTGTTTAGCTTCAGTAAATACTTGAAAATTTAATGCCGTTTGGCCAATAATTAAAGCACAAACAATGCGCCTTGGCCAAGGTGCCAGTTCGGTTCAGTTCAGTTCAGTCAATATACTTTTTAGAATTTTGCCTTTTGATAAGTTTGCTCCGATTTCCCCGATTCCCCCTCGATTCCATCGATTCTGCCGCCCCCTGTATCTGCTTTCGCATATTTTCAAATATTAATCATACGCACTGTTGCCAGCCGTGGAGGCAACATTTCAATTTCGCACATAAATTATGATGAACTTAAGTGAATTTTTGCTCGATTTTTGATTTTCTTTGGTTTTTGCCTCATTCCGCTGTTTGCACCTAAGTACAACAGATGGCGCCAGCGGCCGAAACACCGGAAAAACTCGACTGCAACTTATGCCAATTGAAACCGGATGTAGATCCCCAAAAAATAAAGGTTGACACAAAGCAAACCGTCCAAAAACTCATATTCAAGGACAAGCTAAACAAAAAACAGCACAAAATAAGCAAAACAAAAAACAAAACAAAAAAACAAAACATACACACAAGTAGGGCAAGGGGAAATGCGAGCATATTGAGTGGAAAATGAGACCTTTTTGAGCTGAACAAGAGGAATACTTGAACCCAAAACTAATGCAGATAATGTATTACGTTTGTTTTCCCATTTCCTCTTTGCATTCAACAACATTTCTAAATTAATTTCCTTTATTTTTACCCAGTCAGCGCACAATTCATGTGGCAAAAGTTTTTGTTCTCCCAGCTTTTGTTTGGTTGTTGTTTCATATTTTAATTGCAAATCTTATAATATTATAATATTTGCGTATGTATTTGGTTAATTTTGGGTCGCTTGTTGTAAGTCTCTGGTTTCATTTACATTGCTAAATAAATTGCTTAAATAAATACATGATATAATTTTCAATAAACTTCATCTGTGCAAATTAAAAATTAACAACAATTTGCACAATTTGGAATATTTTACTGCACAAATTTGCCCAAATTTCCCACAAATATTTGCACAAACAAGTTGCTATTTAATATTTAAAATAAATTGCAATTTTATTAAGCATTTTGTTGTTTTTGTTTTTGCTTTTGCTTTACGCTCTGTATGGCGGATAAGCAGCTTTAATTAGTACAACATTTTGCACGTTTTTCAGCACTGAAACTGCATTTTTTATTCCCAAGGTTTACACAATTTTTGTGAATTTTGGTTTTTTTTTTTTTGTATTAAACTTGAAATATTATGCAAACTAAACTTAAATTAAAATGCAATCTAAACATTCAATTTTTAAAATTTCTTGTACCACTTTTAGTTTTCTAATGAATTTGTAACAGTTTCATTTCTTTTTACTTTGTCAACAAAATAACGAAAAACTAACAAACCATTGAGCCACTTTATGCACTTTTCAACACTGTGCTTTCCCTACTTACAGTTATCAATAAATTTTTATATATTATCTTCTTATAATTGTGCTACTTGACACAGTTTTCAACACAGACCTTCAAACGGAGCTCCGAAAATAAATAACTCTACTCTAAATACAAGGAGATTTTTGAAATATTATTGGTTTTGAATTCCAAACTTTCAAAATAAACAATATAATAAAATATAATATAATATAATAAACAATATAATTACTACACTTTTCACATATTTCAACACTGACAATTTTTGAAAAATATAAACAATATCTCAAAAAAGTGAAGTTTAGTTTAGTTTGCTTAGGAAAATCAAATGACTAAATGCAACAATTGCAGTATTATTAAAGCACTTTTCTTTACAACACTGAAAGAAATCGTTTTCAACTTTGCACATTTTAAAACACTGGCAAGGAGATTAACCATGCATTTATCATTGCCAATTTGCATAGATAACAATGGCATATCTTTTGGCCTTCGCACACTTTACAACACTGCATGGAGAACTCGTTACTTTCGTGACTTTTAACCTTTGAAAACCTGCGATGGTATTTTTAGCTTCTGAGAATCCCGTGCAGCATTCGTTGGCAATAATCAAACAAATTCAGTGTAATTTCCGCACTTTTGCACACTTTGCAACACTGACCTTCAAATCGGGAAAAACAACTAAAAACAACTAAAACAACAGCCGCAGGGTGATTAACAATTACAAAATGCATGGAGAACGGTGTGCAAAGCAACTATTTCCATCATTTATGCATTTATTTCGCACTTCATTCATTGGAACGCAGCGCTCTCGATGCTCCCGATGCTCTCGGGTTTTCGAAAGGCTTTTCCATCTCAAAACTCAAATCTCGAATCTCTTGCAAATCTTGCATGAATATTTGAAAACAATTTTCCCACTTACCTTTTGCTCTTTGCCTTGCTTTGTCCTGGCCGCAATTGCAATTGCAGTCGCCTCTTCCCCTCGGTCTCCCCTGCAGCACACTTGCACTTTCTCAAGTCACCAATAATTTCAAGAATTCGCTTTATCAAAAAAATGCAAAAAACATTACGGCGCAACTCTTTTTGATTTTTTTTTTTTGGCGTATGGGGTTTTTTTTCTTTTGAATACTCAGCACATTAAAAAAATACAACAAATACAAGAAAAACTGCCGCGCGCCGACGATGCACGAACTATTAAAAAAAATCTAAACAAAGCAACAAATTCAAATATTTTTCTATTTCCTTTCTTTCTGGGAAAATTACAACCAAAATGCCGCGCGCCGTCGATACACCGAATATTCCAAAAAACGACAAAAAAAAAACACACAAAAAGAAAATATTTGCAATTCTTTTCCTATTTGGATTGAAAATAATTTTATTTCTCCTTAGGAAAATACTTTGATTATTGTTCAAACTAAAATAAAAATACAACATTTTTCAATTTTGTTTGTTTTTTTTTTAAATAAAGTATTTTAAATTTTCTACCTTTAGTTAAATTTAATTATAACCAATATCATCCTCTTTTCTATTGAATTTAAATATTTTCAATTTCATCATTTTTAGATTAATTCAAATATTTTGATTTTCTGCTTTTTTGTTAAATTTCATTGTTATATTTTAAATTCGAATATTTTCAATTTTATCATCCTCCATTTTGTTCTTCTTCTCTATTTATTTATATACAAAATTTTAAATTTTTGCTATTTTTTATTCAAATATTTTCAATTTGCTGTATGCAATGATTTTCAAAAATTCTTCTTGATTTTTTAATTACAATTATTTTAAATATTTTTTTGTTTTTATAAAAATTAATTTAAAAACAAAAGATTTTTTTTTGGTTTTTTGGAAAATTCTTAAAACACAAATTACTTGTAAATTGTCTTTGGCTCTGGCTCAATTCGAATTGAGATTTGGCGCGTGTCGAGACACGTCACAACACGTTGCGTTCTGCACTCGAAAACGACGATGATTCGCTGATCAAATTGAAATCGAAATGGAAATCGCTTGGCGCTACTGAATGAATGAACTATCGGTATCGGTGTCGGTATCGGTATCGCTATCGGTAGAAAGTGCTGCGATTTGATTGGCTGACTCCAAGAACTACAACAACGCAATGTTATCCGCTCGGAGGCTGAACGCCTACTGGATGTTCAAACGCGCGCCGAAAGCTGTTGCGACGCTGACGACGACGACGACGACGACGACGCAGACGACGCAGACGTCGGCAGCAGCGTCGGCTACGCAACGCAACGCGCTCGACGTCGACGTCGCAGCTGGCCGAAGCGACGCTGCTGCTGCTGCGCTTTTTAATTGCATTTCAGCTGGCAAAAGCGCAGCAGCAGACGCATCAGCAGCGGCTGAGGCAGCGGCTGAGGCAGAGGCAGCGGCAGCGCCAGTTTCAGCTGCTTCATAAAACATTTTGCTGCTAAATTATTTAATGCAAATATAACGCAGTCTACACAACAACAGCAACAACAAACAAAACTCTACACGCGGTCTGTGTTATTTCTGCCGACTGCTCTGCCGCCTGCTCTGCCTCTGCCTCTGTCTCTGCCTCTGCTCTGCTCTCCGCTCTCTTGCTCTTTGCCTTGCGCTCTCCAAAGCTTGGAAGCAGTGATGCCAATATTTCATTGAGAGAAAAAAGCTGTTTTTGGCGCACACAACACGTAAAAGAAGCTGACAAAATTGAAAAAAAAAGAAATTAGCTACATGAAATTTAATTTGAATAATTTAAAATAAAAAGCCAGTAAACAACTAAGTTTTTCTTAGGATTTTGACGTAAAATAAATAAAAATAAACTAAACTAAGCTAAAATAAAATAAAATCAGAGAAAAGCGTAGTTATTCTTAAGATTTTGGTGAGCAGTAAAAATAAAATTTTTAAAATTTAAAATAAAATCTGGATGACGACTAAGTTTTTTTTTAGAATTTCGAAAAAAAAAAACTAAATGAAAATGAAGCTAAAATAAATCTCAATCATTTCAGAAAATTATTTTGTTGTTAAATAATGATTTGTCTCGAATTGTTTTTAAAAACCGTAGCTGGCACAAAAGTTTCAGAGATGTATTCTAATTTTATTCTAATTTATTGTAGCAAAATATCAAAGCCTTACCATTTTGAAAAGAAGATTGTGGGCGAGGTCTGCTCCTTTTTTAACTTTTAATTAGAGTAAATAAGTATTGTGCTTTAAATTAAAGGTATTTAAAAGAAAATGTTCATAAACATATTGACAACAAAACTATATTAGCTTATTTTAGCTTGCTTAAATTTTGTAACATTTAAAAAAAAAAATTGAATTTTTTTAAAATAAATGCCAGATTTTCCGATTGTTGCAATTTGTGTGCTTTTCTAGTAAACGCCGTAGAAAAACAGCCAGATTTGACGGGAAAAACACGGAGACGGGCAACACTGCTTGGAAGCTTTCTCGCTTGTTGCCTGCGTTGTTCGCGTGCGTCGTTCGGCTGGCGCTCGTGTCGCTGCTCGGGCCTTCGGCTTTCCAGTCGTCGCATGTGCTAACAAGTGGGGAGCAACAGTTGAAATGAATGAAACCCAACGACGTCGACTGCGCTGCTGGCGTCGCAGTTGGCTTCATGTGTTGCGCCTGCTGCCGTTTACACCTGTATGAGGCGATTGCGTGTATGTGTGTGCGTGTGTGTGTGTGTGTGTGGGAGGCTGCGACAACGATGTAACTTTCCAGTCACACACATAGACTGTTGCGCTCTGCCTGTGCGTGTGTGTGTGTGTGTGTGTGTGTGGTGTCCGTTAAGCAGCAACTAATTTTTGTTAATCACACCTTAATGACATGAACTTGACACCAATTCCCCCTGCCCCTTCTGCCACCCCCTCCCCCTAGCATATATTTAAGAGCAATTTTGGCCAGCCAAATTGACTGCGGTTCCGACTGTTTGTCTGTCTGTGTGCGCGCGCGCGTGTGTGTGTGTGTGTGTGTGTGTGTGTTTGCATGCCACTTAATTACAATTTGCAATGTGCTTTGGAGCAGCGGCAAGCACAAGAAGAACCACAGTTACAACAACAGTTGCCACAACAACAACAACAACATCTTCACCTGCAACACACATAAGCTCAAACAATGCATCTGGCAACGCTGTGCGTGTGCAGCTTTTAATGAGCTGCCAGGCGACAAATAAAAAACAAATCGTTTTCCTTCGTTTTTATGGCCAGCAAGACACAAGCGCCTACGCGATAAATACACTGTAAAAAATAATAAAATAAAAAGTATTTAATGCAATAAAAGAAATATCGCTTAAAGTTCTAGTTGCTGAGATCTCAGTGTTAGACTTGTATAATTTATAGTTGCCGTATATATTTCAAATTTCGCCTTTTTAATTTTTTGTTGTCGATTTGTGGGTGTAGTGGGCATGGCATCCTGTATTTGAAATAAAATTGATATGCTTATAGCAATAACCTACATACATTTCAAATTTGGTGGTCTTAGCTTTTATAGTTGTCAAGATCAATTTATTTATACACACAGGCAAACGCAAGTTGTTGCATATAGAATTGATTCTGTTAAAACTAGTTGCTTATCCTGATTTGCATGCAATATAATTCTATATATTTATATTTAAAAACAAACATATTATAAATTGAAATTGCTTAATATTTTAATTGATATAAATTTGGGTATATTTTTCTCGCTGTTCAGGCGCATAAATCGCGTTTAACAACACTATTTGCATATGCACACAGTGATAACAGCTCAGCTGTGATTCGACATACAAATATGAAGTGCTCCGATAGAAATAAATTCTGGAAAATTCTGAACAATAATATAAATTTTATTTCAACATATTGTCGTACATTTTGTTTGTTGTCTTAGATTTTAGATGTTACTGTACAGCTGCTGTGCGTTATTAGATTTTTATTTAAATTTTATGAGCGCTGCTTTTGATTAAAAAGCAAATTCACAAAATGAAAAATGGAAGCAAAAGAAAAGTGAAAAAGTGAAATATATGCTGTCTACGGTCGTCAAATACTTAGTATGTTAAGTGCTGTATGCATACTATCTGGCGTATTCCGCCAGAGTATTATGGCACTATCAAAACTTTATTACAGCTACGATTTATGGCTTCATTTAAGACCTACACAGCACAAACAAAACAATTCTTATCTGAAAATAGACATGTATAAACAAAATACATTGCATTTTGGATTGCAGAGATCTTTTATGGATTGTCAATACCCCACACTGGGAGAAAAATATTTCAACATATAAATATGTATAATTATGATAGTTTCATATAAGATTAAACAAATCAATCCCAAAAATATATATATTGTCGAAGACGTTATAAGAATACAAAATAAAAAATAATTATAAAATAAAATAAAAATAATACAGATAATTTTTCAAATTTTTTTATTTTTTTGAATTATTTTAATACAACCTTAATACATTTGTTTGCTTATATTATTAATAAATATTATAATTTGATTTAAGTTTTAAAGTAGAAGAATAAGAAGAAAACAAAAACTGAATGAATCCATAAAAATGTTTAATAATATCGAAAACGTTAATTAAAAAATAAATTAATTAATATAAAATATAAATTGTTTTAATATTTATTTTAATAGAACTATTTTAATTGTAAGAAAATTTTAATTTTAATGTAGATATAATTATTTTAATTTTGTTTCTCCCTTATGGAAAACGTTATCGACGTTTTGGTCGCCTGCGGATTGCTAATCAGCAAAGTGTTTGCCTCAGCGCTCTACGCCACGATAAGGCCAAGCAGCAGCAGCTGCAACACGACTTCAGCTGCCACGCCCACTCCGGGTGCGCCCCCACGAGCGGGTGGCTCATCGAAATAGTTGCCATAAATGGCAAAGGTCAGCAGCTGGGCGTGCGGCTTGCGCAGCGACAGTTGGACGTCTGTGGCAGCTGCGCCAGAGGCGGCGGCATGCCCCATCGTCCAGTTCATTTCGCTGGGCTGCAGCGCATAGAGGGCGCCACTGAGCGTGCTGGGCATGAGAAGGCGACGCGAACGTGCCACAAACTGCCCACTGATGCGCAACATGTTGAACTGCAATTGTGGTAAGTAGGTGGTGGGGTCGGTGTCGGGGGCAGGGGCAAGCAGACCGCAGCTGTGCACGCTGTCATTGCGGCAGGCAAACAGACCGCACAATCTGACCGCACTGTACTGCGCCTCCTCATACCGCCGCTGCCCCACCCACACGCCCAGCCGATAACTGTACTCCAACTGTTGCTGCCCCTGTGGCAGCTGCACGCTCAGCTCAAAGTCGCAGCAGAGATCCGACTGGCAGAGCCGCTGCTGCTGCACGCTGCCATTGAGCAGCGGCAGGCGCCAGCTGTTGAACTCCTCCAGCTGCGGCTGTTGCAACATTCTCAGCTCCCGCTGTGCCCCATCCGCACGCTCCACATCTGCCACAATGTCGCCGCCTGCCTCCAGCTGCGGCCAGCGTGGCACGCGTGCCAGCAGCAACTGCCGCTCCCCCTCCCCCGCCGCCCCACTGCCAACCATGCGACGCACCAAGGCGCCACGCCCCGCCGCATAGATGCCGCTGCCGCTCATGCCGCCCTGTGGCAAGCTCGCTCCTGCCGCCATCAGATTCACATTGTTCGCCCACGCCCAGCCCTGCTGCAACTGGCTGGCTGCAAGGGAGAGGGGAAAGGAAAGAGAGGAGAGGTGAGCAAAAGAGAGCGAATAATTTCAAAGGCAGCAATCATTAGAAACAATTAATTGAGCTTAATGAAAGCGCATCATTGAGAGCATCATTAACCACCATTTTAATTAAATTAAATTATATATTTGTGCTTCAACCAAATTCAACTGATGGCCCTCAAATACCCTATAACTTTCCATAGAAAATTTTATAATATTTTAAAATTTTAAAAAAGATAAATCATTAAAAACAATTAATTGATCCCAATGAAATTACTTCATTGAAAAAAACATTATTAACTGCTATTTTCAATTAAATAAAATTATACATTTGTGCTTTAATAAAATTAAACTGCTGGCCCTCAAATACCCTATAAATTGAATTTAAAAATGTCACAAAGGGAGAATTCATTAGCAACAATTAATTGAGCTTAATGAAAGCGCATCATTAACAGCATCATTAACTACCAGTTTTAATTAAGTAAAACTAAATATTTGTGCTTTAATATTATTAATCTGGCAGTCCGCAAATACCCTATAATTCAGCCTACGAAACTTTATGAAATTCAAATTCATATTAAATTAAATAATTTGACGAAAAGAGGAGTCATTAGCAACAACTAATTGATCTTAATGAAAGTGCATCATTGAGATCATCGTTGACTGCCAGTTTCATTGAATAATGTTTTGCACTTGTGCTTTAAGCAAATTAAATTGCTGCACCCGCAAATACCCTATAACTTACACAAATTGTTAATTTTATTAATTTTGTTGTTTGGGGAAATGGGGACAATTCTGAGAAATTCTGGGAAATGTTTTTATGATTAATACTGGTCTGGCCTTCTATCGTTAACTTTCACTATCAATCTTAATTAATTGAATCGCACACATCCCACATGCATGCTAAAAGCATGTTTATTAACTGTTCACTGTTTGCTGATAAGTGTAGTCTATCTATTGTAAATCATTTTAAACAAATTTTGACTGATCGACTAGCGTATACCCTACAAGCAGGGTTCATGCTTAAAGCTTCCAAATTCTATTTATTACACTGATATATTTTTTTTAACTTTCATTATTTGTGTTGCATATATTTTATTTGTTTTTTATTATTATTATTTTTATTAATTCATTTTATTAACCATATTTAATTTATTTTTTTATTGTACTTATTTGATTTATTTTCTTTATTTTATTAATTTAGCTTAGTTTATTTATGTTTTATTTTTATTATTTTTATTTCATGTATTTATTGTTTATTTATTAGAACTCACCCGTTAGAAAGGGTAGCTCGGACTTGAACATATTCGTTACAATCAAATGCTGCAGTCCAAAACGCTCGACGAGCTCCTGGGCCGGGGTATAGAAGAGCATATCGAAGCAAACGAAATGGCCGAAGGTGACATTGAAGTCGGTCTCAAAGATGGCGTACTCCGGTCGAATGGTGCGATTCAACTGCGGTTCCAGATACAGATTCCACTTGCGATAGCGCGAGACGATCGCACCACTGCGATCGAACACCACATTGGTGTTATATAGCCGATAACCGCGGGCGGGGCAATCGGTGGAGTTCTCCATGGAACTCTGGCAACCCTCGCGCTCCTTCACATTGATAACGAGATAACTCTGCGCCTCTCTGGCAGCACAGGCCAGACGACGCATGAAGTCGGCAACCTCTGCGGCCTGCGTTCCATTGTGGCAGAGACTCGGTGACCCAGAGAGGGGAGCGGGCACCGCTGTCAACTGCAGCTGACTGTTCAGCGTGTCCTCCGGAAATATCAGTATATCCGCCGTACCGTTCGCTGCGGCTATCAGCTGCTCGTAGGCCTCCAGATTCTCCTGCAACAGCTGCGTCGAGCTACCGACGACTGCGGGTCGATATTCCACCACGCCAGCTGTATAGTAGGTCGCCGTTGCTGCCCCACTGTGCCGCACAGTGAGGCAAACGCACAGCAACGCGAGCAGACAACACGTGCTTCCCATGACGAGGCTTCAGCTGAACTGAGCATGCGATTATAAATGCTTTGCTGTTTTTCAGTAATATCTAATCGCTTTTAATCTACTCTCGATGCCAGCGCTTGCATACTTTTAGGCGGCAGCATTAAATTCAATATGAAACCTATTTAAATGGATTTGCATTATCAAAGTTTTTACTCTCAGTCAAGCATATGTTTTCATTGTGAAAATTATCAAACCTAAAGCCCTTTTCGATTAAATAGTGTCTCAAGATTGACTGAGTTCAAACTTTTTTCGATTCGGTTCGGCTTGGTTTATCTATTATTTGGCAGCATTTTTTTATGAACCTATTTTAATAAAGAATATTAAGAAAAAAAACTATACTTTAAGAATTGAATCGCAATTTTATCGGACAGACAATTTGACCAATTTGTACAAAATTTAATCACTTTGCAGTGATTATTGAAACACAAAGTTCAGGTTCAATTACTGTCAGCCTCCCGATTGATTCCCTGCGTCTCTACTGGGTTATTTAAATTCCCGATCTGCTTGCCATTTTGAATGGACACGAAAGAATGTTTTCCCCAAAGAATAATATCATCAGTTGCCTAATAAAATGTCCCAAAAAATTTGGAAAAGCTACTGTTGAAGAAAGGCACGCGTCGTTTTTACAGCGTAGCAGCGAAACAGTTTTTCCAAATTCAATACTTTATTTTACCCACTTAGGGAATTAATATCGTATACAATGGTTTATATTCTCGCTTGCTTAGTCGGTGAGGCGCTTAAAAATTATTAACACGTTGCCCTCGCTACTGCCATGCTTCAACTGTCCGCCTAAAATTATCAGCGGCTCAGTTTGGCTGCAGTTACTAGCTGCGGACAACGCACAAAGAAGAATTGAATAAATGGTAAATCTGTACGGTAAATCTATATGGTACATCTGTACGGTAAATCTGCATGCTTATTGCATATGCGCAATTTTAGAGTGGACCTTTATCAGCAACTAAAAGGGTGGACCTACTTCAGCCACGTTAGGGTGGACCGATTTCGGCAACATTCCCCCCTCAGTAGGCGAACCCTGATGCCTACTCTCCACTTTGTCGATATCGAGTTTGGCCAGCTTGACGGCAGGGCGTACTAGAACTCCACACGCTGTTTGAACTGTCGCTCGTCGAACTTGTCCGTCGTCGGCTGTGATGACATCGATGACTTTGCCCTTGGTCCACGTGTTCCGGCGTTGCGTCTCGTCGACGATAAGTACGATATCTCCGACAGCAATCGGCTTGACCTTTTGATGCCACTTGCTTCTTCTAGTTAGAGTTGGCAGCATTTCCTTGACCCATCTCGTCCAGAACATATTTGCAAATGTCTCACTTTGGCGTAGACACCATTTGTAGTTGATTTTTGCTGGATCGCAAAACGGTTTTGCTCCATTAGAAGAGCCCAATAAGAAATGATTTGGGGTGATAGCTTCTTGGTCTTCGTTGTCCAGTGACACAAATGTGAGTGGCCTGGAATTGACCATTAACTCCACCTCCTTCATTGCTGTTCGCAGGCTCTCGTCAGTAAATTTTTGATGTGGCGATATTTTGTACAGAACGGCTTTTACGGATCGTACAAGCCGCTCCCATGCACCACCCATGTGGGGTGCCGCTGGTGGGTTGAATTTCCAGATAATTCCCTGCTGTGCCAGGCTGTGATGCATTTTGGATTCGTCTATAGATAAGGTGTCTCGGAGAAAAGCATCAGCACCGCGAAAATTAGTCCCATTGTCGCTGTAGATTTCGGCGGGAATCCCTCGGCGTGCTATAAAGTTGCGTAATCCCATCAGACACGAATCTGTGCTCAGGCTGCAGACTACCTCGACGTGGATGGCTCTCATAGTGAGGCACGTAATGATCATGCCCCAGCGTTTCAGCGCTTTGCGCCCGTCGATTACTGTAAGCGGGCCAAAGTAATCGAGGCCCACGTAAGTGAATGGCCGTTGAAATGCGCCTAGCCTGGCTCTGGGCAATGGAGCCATCAGCGGCGGTTGAGGCTTCGCTCTCTCAAGTTTACAGGTTTGGCAATCTCGACGTACTCCTTTAAGTAGAGGTCTTAGTCTTGGGACATAAAAACATTGCCTTACCTCGTTGATTGTCGTTTCGTGGTTGATATGATAATTCTTCTCATGGTGGTATCGCACAATCAGTCTGGTCACCCAATGTAGAGTTGGTAGGATTACCAGATCGTTGCGATTATGTATATAATTTCTCGAGCGATCAGTCACTCGCATAATCATATCTTCATCCATGTACAACTGCAGATTCCAGAGCTTGCTGCTCCGACTCACTGGCATAGATTTGGCTATTGCAGCGTACTCCTCAGGATAGTTCTCCATCTGGATGTCTCGGAAAATATGTATTTTGGCGCTTCGTAAATGGTCAATTGTTAGACGCGTTGGTCCAGCTGTATTACGGATGCGGCTGATAAGCTTCTGCTTGTATAAAAGCCAGTAAGCTATGGCTCGAACAAGTCTATTCCAGTCTGAATAAACTTCAAATTTCAGCGGTAATGCTCCTGCTTGCATGTGCAGGAACCGAGGCCGCAGATCCTCCTTTGTTTCGTCTACGTTATTTGTGTTAGTTGGCCAGGTTGACGGTAACGATTTTAAGAACTCAGGACCACTGAACCATTGTTGATAGGATTCAGGTCCACGTTGTCTTTTCGTAGCGGCATCGGCTACATTTAGGCCACTGGGTACCCATCTCCAGTCCTTTAGGTCGGTGAGCTCGGTAATTTCTGCCACCCTGAACATCACGAATGGCAAATAGTTCCGTGGGTCGCCATTCAGCCACGCCAGTACGGTTTTCGAGTCTGTCCACAAATGACACTCGGTGAACTGAATGTCATGCTGCTTCTTAATGTCTCGGAATAGGCGAGCCCCTATCACTGCCGCCTGTAGTTCTAGGCGAGGGATAGATAGTGGACGCAGTGGAGCTACTTTTGATTTAGCTGAAACGAAAGAAACAGAAACTTGAGCGTTATACTCTACCCTAAAGTAGGCTGCAGCAGCATAGGCATCCTGTCCGGCATCTACGAAAACATGTAGTTGAATACTGGCTCTCTCGGCAGCACCATTTGGGAAATAACATCTTGGTATGCTGACTTTTGCTATCAACGGAAGATATGATAGCCAGATACGCCATTGTCCAAATAGCTCCGGGGTCAACTGCTCGTCCCATTCAATTTTCGTGCGCCAGATACGTTGCAGCAAAACCTTTAGGTACATCATGATGCAGGACACGAATCCCATCGGATCAAAGACGGACATCAGTACTTGTAGGACTTCCCTCTTTGTTGGCACGATGTCTTCCTCGATGATGTTTCTTTTTAGCCTCACAAAGCGTAAAGCATATGTGAATGTGTCAAGATCTGGATTCCATTGCATGCCCAGAATTTTCTCGTATAAACTCGTTTGTTCATTAGTTATGAACTGTTTGTCCTTTTGCCCAGATGATCCATTTAGCGCCATTAACACCTCCTTAGAGTTAGAACACCACTTATGCATGTGGAATCCGCCTCTTGCGTGTACCTCTGCCACATCGGTTGCAACGGAAATGGCTTGCGTAGGTGAATCAAACGAGTCGATGTAGTCATCCACATAATGCGCCTGTGTTATGGCGCGAGCTGCATCAGGAAATTCGTTAGCATGATTCTTAGCGTTCAAATCGCGAATATAATGCGCTATGCAGGGCGAACAGGCTGCTCCGAAAGTAAGTACGTTCAGTTGATAGACTTCTATAGCGCCGGAATCGTTTGCCCAGAGAAAGCGTTGAGCCCGCGCATCTTCGTTCCGAACAGTGATGCGATGGAACATTTCGCTGATATCTCCGCTTACTCCTATAGCCCGCATCCGAAAGTTAAACATAATCTTTATCAGTGGTACTAGTAAATCCGGCCCTTTCAGCAAATAATCATTCAGAGACGTTCCTGATGTTTTTGCTGCAGCATCCCATACCATTCGAATGCGATCCGGCTTATGTGGGTTACTCACTGTGAATATCGGAAGGTACCATGCATCTTGGGCATCCAACCCCTCAACATCATTTAGCTTTCGAGCGTAGCCCTTTTCGAGGAGATTCGCTATTTGAATGTTAAACTCCGTGGCTAGTTGATTATTGCTGGCCATCTTTCGTTGTAGACATTTTAATCTATTTTTAGCCATTTGTAGGCTATTCGGAAATGCGCGGATATCTTGCTTCCAGAGTAAGCCCACGGTATATCCGCTCCCGTTGAATGTTGTTGTGCTTTCCATAATTTTGAAAGCTCGTTGTTCCTCTGGTGTATATATCCGCTCTTTTGGCTCGTCGTCCTCGGCAGATAAATATTTCTTCACTAGATCATGAAGGTCGCTGTCACATTGGCAACGGTGATGGTTGAGTTGGTTGCCATAACGTCGTGGCCCTCCAAACACTGTCCAGCCCAGCCTAGTTTTGGCTGCAACTGGCTGCGACCATTTACCTTCGCGCACCTTCAGGGAAGATATAAGATTGGGATTATTTGTTCCAATA
Organism: Hypselothyrea guttata; assembly: GCA_035045125.1. Lineage (NCBI taxonomy): Eukaryota > Metazoa > Arthropoda > Insecta > Diptera > Drosophilidae > Hypselothyrea > Hypselothyrea guttata. Next base: position 645,056 of record JAWNNJ010000655.1, read on the forward strand.
ATTAATTTTGGTACCGCTTTCACGTAGCTGTTTAGCGGCAAACCACGCAGATGCGAATACTTGTGCTGTAGATCATCTGCTATCATTGTCTCAGCCGTCATGCCCAAAGTTTTAACTGTGTGAACGTTGTTTATTTTGAACGCCTTGGACCCTGCAGCTCCTCCTGAAATGCGTAGATTCATTCGCTTAGATGCAGGTTCATGTCTTTTCACGTCACCAGTCCAGTTTATGCATAAGGGGCTAACCACGCCTTCTTCGCCCAATTCCTTGGCCACGCCTTCCTCCAGTAGAGTTAAGCTGGATCCATCGTCCATGAATGCGTAGAGATTAACTGACTTTGACTGTCCATGTAAGGTAACTGGAATGATTCGAAAATAACTATCTTCGTTAAGTTTCGTTGCCTGATGGTTATGTTGTCCACTGGTTAGCGGCTTCTGCTCCATGTGTAATAGCTGGTGGTGCTTGGCTTGGCACCCATTGCGGCCACACGTAACATTACTCCAACAAGACTTCGAATGTTTCTTGAGGCACTGACTGCACAGGTGATTGGTTTTAACGGCATCCCATCTGTCTGTGATCGACATTTTGTTGAATTTCTCACAATCATGCACTTTATGGGTCCCGTCACAAATAAAGCATTTTATTGACTGTTGTTGGCCCGTGCTCGCCGTTCCTGTATGCGTATTCCAATTGCCTCTGCGCGTTTGTTTTCTATCTCTGGTTTGTCCGACTTCTAGTGTAGTTACACGACAGGCCGCTTCAGCCAAGTCGAACAACCAATTCGCCAAATCCTGTAGGTTAGGATTTTCAAGTTCTTTTGAACTCAAGGCCCAGTTAAGCATCATATCCGGGCCTAACTTTTCGATGACTTCTCGAATCAGAGTTGGATTATTTAGGTGAGCCGTCATGTTAGCGGCTTTCATTGTAGCACATAGATTCCTTACCGCAAATGAGAACTCAATAAGTGGCTCAAGCTGTCCCTTTGGTGATGGCATCTTGCGCAGGTTTTCTATAAGCACGTTGACAATATGCTCGGGGCGACCGAAGTACATCTTTAGAGTTCTAATGACATCCGGCAACATCTCCGGAAACAGTAGACAATCTCGCACTGCTTCTAATGCCTTACCTTTAAGGCACTTCTGTAGTCGGATCATATTCTCTTCGTCGCTGTAGCCTGCTATTCTTGTGCTGCACTCAAACGAGCTGTAGAAAATCGGCCACTCTTTGGGGTCTCCGCTGAATATGGGCAGGTCCCTTGAAACTGCTTGTCTGACGGACACTTGTTGCGGAGTAACACTCGGTGCAGCCCTTAGCCGGTTGGCTTGGATTTCCTCTGCTTGCGGTGTGCTCCACCCTCCAGGAGCCGTAAACTGCATATCGGTTGCTGGTTCACGTCGGCAGATTTCTGGCCCAACAGCTTCTCCCCTTAATAACTCGTACTTGCGGCGCACAAATTCTTTGTCAATGCGCCTTTCCTCCTCTAATTGCTGTAGTAACAGCTGTTGATGATGATCCAGTTGCTCCTCGCTGCCTTTAATGTCGTTGCATTGGGCCGCACGATTAGCATGTGCATCTTCCAGAGTGAGGTTATGTTGGCGTACTACGGATCTTTCTTTTTCTAAGTCCCGTCGAACGCATGTAACGCATGACCAATTGCTTGTGGTGGCATCGTTGTCCAATCCACAGCATGTGCAATGAAACTGGCTGGAACACTTCGAGCATGTGAGCATTTGATCGTTGTCCGGGTCGGTACATAAATTGCAACTTTTAGTTGATGCCATATCGCCAGGCTATTATGTAACGTCCCACGAGGTCCAGACGCAGTTATATTGTTCTTAATAATTTGTAAGAAAACTTATTAAGAACGTCTTAATAATTTTTAAGAAAATTTATTAAGAATGGCAGTAATAATTTTTAAGAAAATGTTGAAGAAAGGCACGCGTCGTTTTTACAGCGTAGCAGCGAAACAGTTTTTCCAAATTCAATACTTTATTTTACCCACTTAGGGAATTAATATGTACTATATACAATGGTTTATATTCTCGCTTGCTTAGTCGGTGAGGCGCTTAAAAATTATTAACACGTTGCCCTCGCTACTGCCATGCTTCAACTGTCCGCCTAAAATTATCAGCGGCTCAGTTTGGCTGCAGTTACTAGCTGCGGACAACGCACAAAGAAGAATAGAATAAATGGTAAATCTGTACGGTAAATCTATATGGTACATCTGTACGGTAAATCTGCATGCTTATTGCATATGTGCAATTTTAGAGTGGACCTTTATCAGCAACTAAAAGGGTGGACCTACTTCAGCCACGTTAGGGTGGACCGATTTCGGCAACA